>JAKWJA010002489.1:70856935-71566488 GCA_027704765.1 Solanum habrochaites | reverse complement strand
GAGAAAATGTTGCTAGCCACCTTCAGGTAATTTAAGACTTCTACTTCTCAGTGTGAAGCCCAAGAAGTTTAATTGCACAAAAGTCTGTCTTGTACTCGTTTTGCGTTGTGTAGTACAAAAATGTTTGCCTTATCTCTTTAGCATAGCACTCAATGGTGGCAATCATTTTCTGCAGAAATATCGCTTGTATCTCAGAAGGTTGAGTGGTGTATCGCAGCACCAGAATGGACTGAACAACTCTTTCATGGGACGCCCAGATGCATCCTTCGGAACAATATCTTCCCTCAATGGGCTTGATCTTCAAGCTATTGCTGCTGCTGGTCAAATCCCTGCACAAAGTCTTGCTACCCTACAAGCAGCGGCCCTTGGTAGATCTGCTTCAAAATCTGCCATATCTATGCCCCTAGTAGATCAAAGAAACCTTTTCAGCTTCGAAAATTCCCAGGTGAGATTTCCAGAAGGGCAACAACAACTGAATAATAGCAATAAGCAAATCGACTTGCTGCATGGAATTCCAACCACCATGGAACCGAAGCAGCTTGCGAATTTGCACCACCCTTGCCAGTCCTTTATGGGTATGAATATGCAAGTGAACAACTCCATGGCACAACATAACAATTCTGTGATTATGCGAATGTCCCAATCACAACCTAGGGCTCAAATGCTAAGTGGAGCTAATAATGGCAGTCAAGTTTCGAGGCTTCCATTGTCCATGCAGCAATCTTTGTCATCAGAAGGGATACCTGGTGCGGTCCTAGCACAGAGTCGTATCGTTGACAATGCACGAGCGAGTGTTTACAATCCCGTCTCCCAAGCATCTTCAATGGTAGATTTCTCAATAAATCAAAACAAGGAGTTGCAAAACTACAACTTTTCTCTTGGGAGTAATAGTGCAGGGATGTCCACTTTGACTAACCGAGGGTTGCTTCAGGAAGAGGTGAATTCTGATATCAAAGGATCTAGAGGTTTCCCTTCTAATTATGATATTTTCAACGATCTCCATCAGCAGCCAAAACCGCAGAACTGGGGTTTACAGAATGTTGGTTCATCCTTTGACTCATCTCATCACCCAAGTATACAAGGTAGTCAGGGTGTCCCATCACAATTTTTACTGCAACAGGGGATTTCTTCAACACACAACAATGGACAAAATAGAAATGGTCCTATTGGGAAACCAATGTACACCAATGGTGAAGAAAGTGGACATACTAATCTTATGGGTGGACCACACCTTAACTCTGTCAGTAGGAATACGCTTGCTGTTAAAGCTGAAAGATTTCTCGATGCAGACTATCAGAGTACCAATTTCCCAGAGCAATTTGGACAGGATGACCTCATGAGTGCCTTCTTAAAGCAGGTGAGTTCTAATTTGCTTACTGAGCTGAGAGTCTTCTACCCTCCCTAGATCCCACTTTGTGGAATTTCCAGTGGGTATGTTGTAATAAATATAGCTTCTTAGATCAATTCTTTAGTTCATAAATACTTTCTCGTTACTAATTTGGATAATTTGCATGTGTGACAGCAAGGAAGTGTTGGACCAGTTGAAACTGAATTTGGCTTCGATGGATACACATTGGATAATCTCCCAGTTTAAGATGTGAACAAAGCTTAGCTGATGTACCTGACAGTTTAAACATTAGTTTGAAGACGCCAGTGTACATAGTTGCTGTTACACCTGAAAATTGTGCATGAACTAAAGTCTCGGTTATCTTTTGAGCTATAGAACTTGGATTCTGTTCTAAAAAATTGTAGCTGTCGGATGGCAAGTATGGATATCAGATAGATCACAGAAGGGAAAAGATTTAGGTGTCGGATGATACTAGTGCATAGTGTGCCAAAGGCAAACATGCAAAGTTTTTGCTGGTATTGTTAGGAGAATCACATTTCGTGGGTGCAGACGTTAGGTGCAGGGATTTTCGTTCAAGTTCTAACATCAATAATGCAATCTTTTCCCTTTCACTTTCAGGATTGATCTTTTAATGTACATATTTAAGTTGAAGTATTTATTAGGATATATAAGTATGTCGGATCTCTATAGTTGTTCATTGCTTTGCTCGATTTTATGTTTTATTTTTAGGTGTGCTGCTCAAACTCTTGAGATGTATGTTGTGTATTAGCTAATTCTGTGTAGGTCTCTATGGAAGTTGGGTTTTATAAGAATAGGACCATCTTCGTATTTTTCCTTCACTTGCTATTAATATCTATCTACAATAAGAGAGATCCATATTAAGCCGGCAGGGCAAAATCCTAAACTTAAAAGTCGAATTCTGGTATAATATATCACAACAGTAAGAGCCAAATGCAATTCCTTCAACAAGAAACTGACATACCCAAATTGCAACAAGTGACTTCAGTTATCTATTTCAGACAAACAAACCATGTTTCATCTGAGTTGCATACAGGCTCGGAACTGTTGGCACACATCGCGTGTAGTAGGAGATTGAGACGTGAGACATAGAGAAGGGTGATGATGAACAAACTGAGGTATTCTTATCTTATCTGCTAATTATACAGGTATTAACTTTAAAGTCGAATATTGTCTGGAATGAGAATTCCAGAGTAATAAATAGTTACAAATCAAAACTTGCCGAAAAAACCTTGTCCCTGAATACATAATCCGACAAACTGATTGAAAGATTTGTCACCAGCATTAAAACCTGGTAGCAGACGCTAAAGAATGAATCAATTGGCAGGTATGAAATGAAGAGAAAACGCCACAGCTCACTGCTATTGTCGCACCAACAGGAAAACCACAACTGCTGCAAGAATGGAAGTAGTGACAGTGAATGAAGATATTCTAGATGAACTGCTTGTTGGGAGTAGCTTTGGCAATGAGCACTCTTCTCCATTGAAGTATAATTTTGTTGGAAACCCATCACCAGCAGCAACGTTGATGTTTGGGATATTCTTCTTTGTGAATGAGATTACTGATTGTTGTTTCCCAGGTACTCGGGGATCTTTCGCTGGATTAGCTCCATCTGCTTCTGCTACTATATAGTTCAAGCCTGGAAGGCCCTGCATGAATATGGTATTATTAACCCCATCTAACATAGTTCCATTGAATGAATACACTGCGTCAAAACCAGCCGCTGCTTTGTCCAATTCCACTGCAGTGAACCAATCAGCAAAAGCAGCGTCCTCCCAGTTGAAGATGGTGATCCTGGCAGACCATCCACCCCTATAATCTGTGAACAAATGCCAGTTGATGCTTACACCACAGTTATCTCCACATGGCAATGGGTTTGAAACTGGAAGATGATTAATTTCAGCCCAGGCAAGGGACATCTTGGTTCTATTGTCAAATGGAACCAGAAGAGCCTGAGATGGGAGGAGAAGAGCTGGGGCTTTCGTGCTACATGTACGAGCAGTATTGGAAGGGCAACCACAGGCGCATGTTGGACAAGGAATGATAGATTCATTGTAGAAAGCAGAGAAAGAAACACAGCATCTGGGGCTAGCTCCTTTTGGTTGGGTGATGTTGCATACAACTTGCCAGCTAGCAAATACTGATGTAGCAGGTAACAATCCACTAGGATCAGGGACTTGGGTGGGGCTTACACGGACTGGAGGTCCACACTTATAATCTGGATTCAGTCTGCCTTCGATCTTCCAATTCTGTGGAGGAGTGAACGAGGAGCGATTAAGATCTGGAGGCATTTTAAAGACATTCATCTGGAATGCTGAAACAGACTTGCTTGGGTCCATAGCAGGTGGCAAGATTGTCCCATTCCGACAACAAAAAGGTATCATTCCCAACTTTGTATCATTGGTCTTCTCCAGCGGCAGATCAATTAGTGTCGGCCTTCTCTGACAGTTCAAACCAGTGGAGAAGTCAAGGTTTTGATAAAATTTTGCCTGTGGCCCAAAAACACACTCAGAAGTATCAACAACAGAGGGATATGCGCCTTTCATTTCCCAAATAAACTCATCCTTCATCCAGTCCCAACTTAGTTTCCAGTTATCAAGGCGACCAAGGGGATTATGGTTTGCAATGGTAACCTGAGCCCAGTAATTTGAATCATATGTTCTTAGGATATCATACATAATTGTAAGATCCCCATCTTGGCGTGGACTAAATTTCTCACCCAACGTCAAATTTGTCTTGAAACTTTCGTCTTTAATACAGCATACTTGCATAACACTCTTTCCTGAACAGTTAAGCATAGGCAATTCAGATATGATATGCAAAAAGTACAGTTTTGTTTTAAAACAAAAAAGGAAGAAAATACTAAAGGCAGGTAGAATTTCTAAATAATACATGTTCTAAACCACTTTAATGATTCAAGGGAGAAGCTTGAAATGTCAATGGCTAACCATACTTCCAAGTAACAAATCAAGAAATTTTACAAACTATACATTAGGAATTCTAGAGTCAAATAACAGCTAATCTTTACAACATATAGAGTTGTCAAGATTCAGACATAATGTTCCATCCAAGTTGACATAGTAATGGACCAAATTCTCCAGAAAGTTATCGGTCTAATACCCATCCTCCAATAAATCTAATTTGAAAGTTAAATAGTACAGGACACACGATTATTTGGCCAATCTGAATGTTAATATAACCTCCAGCATCATTCATAAAAAACAACAATGAATCAGCTTAAACAACAGATCTAAACTAAAGAATTTCCACTTTGCAAGTAGCACAAAAGAAATACTCCATAACTTTGGCCTAAATTTGATAAGTAAAGCAGAAAAACAAAGTTGCATACGAATCAATCCAAAATATATCATATCCTCTGCAAATTATTCAAACTAGAGAATTCACATAACCAGTCCTACTAATTTTTTATATTATATTAAGAGGTGCAGCAATGATTTTTAATCTAAGATCCGTACCTTGCATAGAGGGTTTAGGGCAAATAAACCCATCATTTTCCAAAGAGATATTGGAGGGCATAGGTACATTAGGAGAGCCAACTCCAAACTGGGTACCCACAATTTTGATTTGAACACTCGTCTGTGTAGTATCTCCAGCAGTTTCCACAGCAGTCTTAAGATCGGCAGCCGGAAATCCAGCAAAAACAGTACCATTACCAACTAAAGCAGGAAATGATTCCCCTTGAGCAAGCAGAGCATTAGAAGCAGAAACCAAAATTTCATCATGCTGAAACCCAACAAAAACCCTCCATAACTTAAGTTCCTCAAGTCCGTTGTTAGTTATACTGAGAATAGACTGAAACTTGTAGGGTTGACGAGTTTTCAAAGTGGGTTTGATTTTAGATCCGGAATTAAACACATACTGCAAGAATATACCGTTACAGTCGTCGGCTGCCGGTGCCGGAGCTTCAGCCACCGGAGTTGTTTGTCCGGCGACGGTGATGATTAGGAGAAAGAGAGAGAAAAATGTTGTGGTGAGTGCCATGTTGTTTGAATAATGTGATTTTGGATTGAAAAGAGTATTATATATGTCTGAAAATGTATTAGTGGTGTGCGTGTATATGTGAATGAAAACGCGGAGAGGGAAAAAGAAACGAAGACGAAAAGAGTATAGAGAGACAGCTTACACAAAGCTGTATTAATTTTCTTTCTTGTTTTTAGAAAGAAGAGTAATTTTGCAAATTTGTAAAAACACAAAGGGTTTTTAATTTTTATATTTCGTATTAATTTAGAATAAATTGAAATGTAGAGAGTAGGTGATATTAATTTATTAGGAGTATTATTTGTTAGAATGTTCATTTGAATAATTTGTAAAAGTTTCAGAGTATTTAGTTGGGAGTGAATTAATTAATGTAATAATGGTAAAGGTGGCGTCTGTGAATGGGTAATCAATCTTTGTTTATAGATAGTACTCCCTTCGTTTGATACTATAGTGATATTGCATTTTTTAAAAGTTTATTTAATTAATTTTTAAAATTTAATTTGATATTTTAAATAAAAAAATTATATATTTTAAAATTATATAGTAAACTATTTGTGGTATATTGGATTTGAAAATTGAAGAGTGGCTGCTGAAATAGACGTGAAGTGGAGCCCAGTGGTTACCGTTGAGAAGAGAACGTTGTTTGATTTTTTCTTTCTAAAAAGGAAAGTTGGTAAAGGCTGGAAGCGAAATGCTATCTGTGGGGGCTTTTCGTTAACTGCATTTTTAGGGATGATAATGAGGCTGTGGAGGGTGTTAGGCGGTGCGGATTGAACTAAATTCGTAAAATTTTTAATTTGTTTTGTTTGTCTCGTGTAGCTATATTTTTTATTTTCAATCTGCTTTATCTTGTCTTGTATAATTTTATTAATATTTTTTTTTCTAGTTATGTTTGATACTAAAAATAAAATTTATAAAAATAAATTTATTTTCATTAAGTTTATTAATTTAATAGGATAGTGACTTAAAATTTTATTTTTACCAAATCAATTGGAAAACATGCAAGAAATTGTATTATTTTTTATTGAACTATTTTTATTTATTATCTTGAATATTTTAGTAGCTTTAATTAAATTATCTTAATAAATAATGTTTATCACTTTATAACATGTAAAAAATTAAAATTAAGTTCGAATTCACATAAAATAATATATATCCGCAATCCGCCCGCCCCACATTAATTTTAAAAAACTCCGCTTCGACCCGCCCCGCATCCAGTCTGCCCACAGAACCTTAAAACCACCCACCCCATATAGCCTTAAACCTATCATGCTCTGCATCCGCCCCGCCCCGTTAACATCTCTACCCATTTTTGACATACGACATTAATATGCTAGAGTAGGGGTGTCAAATTGGCGACTTATGTTGAAAATAGAGATATTAAATTGGACTAAGTCAATGATCCATTCAAGTTTACTTTGAGCTCAAATAAATTAGACTCCAAAAAATTTAAAAACTAATTGGGTCTTGATCAGCTTAATCTCAATAATTTTAATATATTTTTATTTAAGTTTTATGATCACAATTTGAATTTCAACTAAGAAAAAATTTAAAAAAGAAGTTACAACTTCATAGATAATTTTTAAGATATAAAATAGATAGTAATTTATATTTATAATACAGAAATATACATCACATCAAATCATCCATACAAATAAAGAGTCTGAAAACATTTTAAAATTATAGATTTAATTGGCTCAATTGAAATTTCTTTTACAACGAACTAGAATTTGAATGAGTTGAATTTGAATTCAACTCAAATTATCTTGAGCACAATCCTTGAAATTATAAATGAGCTGAACGGGTTACTTGCAATTGAGCTTAATTTTAACACCCTACGTTGGAGTGTCAAATTGTCAGTTGAAATCAAATATTTAGATACATATTTATTTTCAGAGAGATTTTGATTAATTTATGAAACTAAATTAAATTAGAAGAATTCATTATTTTAAATTTTCAATCCTTCTTATACTAATGATGAAAAATATATTTTAAAATATTAATATTTTATTTCAATACAAGTGAGGAAAGCTGATCAATAAATTATTGTTATTTGAGGTGCTTGTTTTTCCTTTAACAGGAAAGTTAGAGGAGACAAATTTAAACTTTTGATAGTAAAGATCAAATCGTATTTTTTTTGATAAAAAAATTAATATCTAATTCTCTCCCTTATAATTTGTATGAAAAATGAGTCAATATCTAAACACCATAAAATAAAAAGATGAAGATTTGATTGTTATAATAGAATATATTCATTAGAATTTAGATTATAATGTATTTGCTATCTCAATATTTTCTTTTAGTTATAGTGATAGCATGTTAGATATTGTTTAAATATTATGATTAAGAATACAGGTAAAATTAAAATTTTCAGTAAGAAAATTTAAAATATATAAAAAATAATGAATGAAGGGAGCTCACATAAAATTTAATCATATATAAACAATATAATTTTATATAGATGAAATTAGTGATGAACCTCTTAATACCTCTGCCGCTGGTTAGGAGGAAAAAGAGTAGGATTTGTTTGAATTTTGTAGACTTTATTTTGGGGTGGTGGGGTACCACGTCTTCTTTCTCATGCTTCCTAACATTGCGCCCTTGAATATGCCAAATCCAATACAAATATTCTTTTCATGTTATAAATAATACTTAACAAAATATTATTTTATCTGGGCTTAAGCCATGGACGGCTTCTTAAAGTTATTCGTATAATTTATTTAGATATTTTAATTAGGATTTGTATTTATTGGATATCTCTACTAATTCGAATTTGAGCCTTTTGAACACTTTTTTGACAATCACCTAAAAGTATGAAATGTGTGTAATACACTCGCGATGACGTGGAAAATTGACAAATCAATTACATATATGTGGCATTTTAACGAAAAAAAAGAGAAAAAATTCAAGTGTTGTTTGTCATCACTTTGAAATCCTATTCGTCACCATAGCCCCCTCCTCCACCATAGTTTTCATCACCTTCAAATCCTCTTACTTCACTATTCTTTTTTCGGATCTGTTTTTTAAAAAGTTGAAAATAGCAAATTGCATATACATAAAAATTAATCAATACATGAACCTACAAAATATGAACCACTTATAATTTTAGATATCAATAAAATCATTGACTACATAATCATCTAAGCATATTCGTTTTCTTTATTTTAAATCTGATTTGTCAGATATATTTTCAATAAAAAAATGGAAGAAGAAACAGAGTAGTCATTGTATGGGTCTATATTTTTTCCCGTAAATAAGATCACAATATTTAACAACTTTAAAGAAAATGGAAAAGGAAATCGTAATGGTGTTTCTATAGTTGAATATGATAGAGGGGGAGGGAGAGGGAGAGAAAGAGGAGGCAAGAGAAAAGAAAATGGTGGAAGGTGTTGGTGGCAACATCATCGGCGAAGATGGTATTGATTTTGGAAGAAGTTATGGCTAAGGAAGAAGGAAGAAGGAAGAAGAGAGAGATTTTTTAAAAAAAGAACCTAAAATATGTTCTGACGCGCTGAATAGATGTGTATTACACCTTCCTTTTCATGTCAGCGAAAAGTGTCAAATAAGTACTTATTTTGAACAATAGAAGTGTTCAATAGATACCAGTCCTAGTTGAAGTGTCTAAATGAATAATGCAGACAACTATGAGGGGTCGCAGATGACTTTAGCCTTTTATCTGTGTCTTGCTTGATATATTTTATTTTTGGGAAAAGGTTCAAATACTATCGAACTTTTAGAAAATGTTCATTTATGTTATCAGTTAAAAGCTTGGCTCATTTATGTCATTACTGTCAAAGAAAAAGCTCACTCATGCCATAATTTTTACGGTAGTTTTGCAAAATCATTTTTAACACGTGATCAATTATAATTCGGCCACATCATCAATTTTTTTACTAAAGTTCCTTTATTTTTTAATAATTTAAGTTTAATCGAGAATTTGTTTAAGAAATTTCTAAATTTTTTTGAAATAAAATTTATATATTTATAAATTGTGTAAAAAGTATTATAAGTCATAATAATTGACAATCTAAAACATTTAAAAGATATATAAAAATTTTATGACAAAAATAAATTTATTTAAATTTCAAAATTCAAAACATATCACATAAATTAAGACGAGATGATAATATAATAAAAAGATATAGGCAAAGAAGTTGGGTTGGAGGGGGAAGAAGATATTTATTTTCCTTCAAGCTAATATAAAAATAAACTGAATTGACTTTCTATTTGTAGAATAACAGAAGCTATTGAGCTTGGCTACGTGCAAGATGTTCTAAGTTTATTGGATAAATTATATATAGACACTTATAATACGGTGTATTTACAATGATTTCCTTGAAATGTTCATTAAAATACTATGTGTAACGTTAAAATCTTATTAGAATTTAAAATTTTGTGTTTTTGTAGCTATTGAAATTTAGTTATGTTATAGATATGTATTTTGTTTGGATATATATTTTAAAATGAAGTTTGTAGAGCGAAAGCGAAATTTCTCTCCAAAACAAGCTCATACTAAATTTTGGAGCTTTAAAAATATGTTTGAAGTTTAAATTTTGAAATCTAATTAAATTTCAGGACAAATACATGGTTGAAGATGATTTCTTATCAAAATTTATGTCTCTAAAAGTTAGATAAATTCACTGCATATAAAAAATTGTTAGTGCAATCACTGAAAATAATTTCACTATAAAGTAGAGAGGCAATGTGACGGGGTTAATTTTTCACTTCGTGGAACAGTCTATGAAGGCTTACACAACCCTTCAAAACTCAGTCCAAACACCAAACAAACACCCAAGCAAACAACCAAGGATGTAACAAACAAGACAGTCAAAATGCAGCCCACAAAACAGTAAATAAAGGCAATACAAGGAACAAAGTTTGGGAGGCAAGAGCCAATTTTTCAATATATTTCTCCAAGTCTTTCTACAAGATGAGATGTCTAAAAACTCTATATAAAGTGCTTATATACAAGTCAAAACGTTTGGGGACAAATTCCAAAAGAAAAGCTACAAATGGAAATCTTTACAAAGCTGAAAAGTGGTTGCACAGATTTTGTCCCAACATTGGGGGGTGTTCTTGGCTGGGCATGGTGTGCATTAATTGTTCATCTTTGCCTCCAAGCAACCCCCAACGGTTGGGCTGGAGTTTGACATACTCTCTCGACCCTCCGAGTCTCGATATGATGCTGCCGCGTTGACGAAGAGGCTGAAATCGTCGAATTTTAATGTAACGCCTTGCGGGCAGTACATGCAAACTCCATTAATGCCCATCTTATTCATCTTTCATCTGTCATTTTGTTTCATCATCTCCAATCTTTCTTGAAAAAATTATTTATGCCTCAAGCATCAAGAGTTCAAGCCTACATTATTTTCTTAAATATCAATTGTGAACCTCTATTGTTGCCCAAAGAGATAAACTTTTCAGAAAAATTACATAAACAAACAACTTAAGATATCATAATTTATAATTTTTTTTACTATTTTAAAAAATTACAAAATTCCCTATTAGGATACATCCCTCCCATTGAGTAATGCATTATACAAATAAGAAATGTATTTGAGAGCAATGAAAAACTTAAAATTTTTATAATAGAGAAAATTTTCGAGATAGAATGTAATTAGCTCCCCCAAATTAAATGACGATCTCAAAAAATGATATTTGTACACTTGGACCTTTTTGCGTTATCAATTTGGGCTACTGTATTGGGCTTTGAGGCCCTTCTTCTCACGCTTTTCTTATCCTAATCCGATCTAGTAAATGACATACTTAAACTAGGCATAAGTTAATCAAAGCTGCTAATCAGTATTACTTCAAAGTTTTTTTTTTCACTCCCTTTTGCATCAAGTCTTCACTAAATCATCTCTTACATAATCAAAATATGATTATTAAAGTAAACAAGACATAACACAGGTATTTCTTATTTAGTTGATGCATTACATATAGTAGTAATATTTTTATTTATTAGTGCTCCAATAATCACTATTTTTTTTTTATGAATATGAGATACGCATAAAAGAAATGTAACACTGTTATACATGATTATACACTGTTACATATGGTGTTATACAGAGTTATATATGTGTCATCTATTACAAGTATCGGTGATATATATATACATATATACACACATCCATTAACTCTATGGGCTCGACCTCAAATCCAGAGGTGGTGGCTGAACTCGCCTCAGAGTTCAGGAGCGACACTTATATACAACACCCAAAGACTTTTTATTTTTCAAAGTTTAGGCTCAACGATTGAAGCCTTGAAAAAATTGGAGTCATTGGATCAAAAGATTATGAATGATTGAGATTAAATCTGAGTTATAGTTAATTAAATCAAGTTGAAAGTTGATATATTATATTTTGATATTATAATATACTACATATTAAATCCTACTATATAACTTAATCTCGCAAAACTTATGTTGTGAGATAAATGCTCAATTTCAGAACCCACCAGTTATACATTATCATTTTTTTGATGTAACACAACGAAACATGATTAATTAATTAGTAGTACAAAATAACATGTGCTGATTGTATAAAACAAGGTGGTGCTGATAGTGAAAATATTAACATATTATGTCTCAACTAACGGTAGCTTGATCCATTAATGACGATGAGGACGTGTAACAATGATACAATTAAATGAGTCAAATATAATAAAACAACTGTTGTTTTTTTATTTTTTCTGATTGTGATTTGTGACCTAACCATATACTATAACAGCGTCACATATCATTGGTACCTTCAATTTTCTATAACTATTAAATTAAATAATGGATTTTATGTTGGTAAACGAATAGGACCGTTGTACTTGTATATATCAACAACACTGCAACGTCTCTTTTGTGAAAACACACGTTCATTAATCTTTTTGTTTTAATTTATTTATTTGATTTTAATTTAATATAATTTTTCAAATTTAATGATTAAACATATGTAGAATATATCTAAAAGTTTATTTGATTTTAAACATGTTAGAATTGAAAAATTATAAAAAAAGGTTTTTTTTTTTAAAAAAAAAATAATTAAAAAGGAATATAAGAAAAACATATTAAAAGAGGAGAAATATGAATTTACTTGCATCTATTGCAAAATATTGCACTTGTCCAAGCTAACTATCTCCATTTATTTAGGTCACTATCTCAGCCATTGGATGTTTGTTGTGACTCTGAAGGAATGGGGTTTAGGATAGGTTTATCTTGTGAACTGGTTTTGTCAGCTTAATTTAGCGTTTAATCACAAATTTTTGAATATTTTTGATATGTTATTTTTTTCGTAAAGTTTTATCGTCATAAATTTTGAGAGAAATAGAAAAATATGATTTATGGTTCTAAAAGTTATTAAAAACTAATAAGTTTGTAATATCATTTTATAATGAAAATGTCTGTGAAAAGCATTGATGAACATAATTAGTATGCATTTGAAAATAGAGAAAGAAAACAAAAGAAAAATACCATTGACTGTATATGAAAAATTACTACCACTACTTGTAATTGGAAGTGACTTCGCCACTTCAGAGAGCAAGCTCGGATAAAAGATATATATTATAGAGAAAATTACGCATAGAAATAAATATAAATTAGTTAATTACGTAACATAACTATAGTTTGACTTAATTATAATACTTTTAGCAATAATTACACGACTCAACTTTTTGATTTTGTATAATTCACATGTTTTTATCACTCAAAATTCATAGAATATAATTTGTATAACTTTTTGTATAAATCGAAATTTGTATAATATAATTTGTATAATTATTACACTTCTGATGTTTCTAATTGTATAAATATGTTATTTTAGTTTATACAAAAATAATTGAATTATATAAATGTATCCGCAAATTATACAAACGAGATAGCTTTATAAACTGTAGCTACAATCCTTAAATATGTAAAATATAGCTATAGAGCATAATTAAATTATTATAGAGGCTATTTGCGAAAGTTCCTCATTATAGTATGACGTAACGTACGTATACAACAATATGAATTTTGTATGACAAACTAGTACGAAATTTAGTTCAAAACTATAAATGATGGGTGTTTTTATAAAATATGTGTTTTGCCAAATTCTATTTTTTTCTAGAACTTGAAACTTGGATGTTTGGGGCTAGAATTTGGCCAGAATTAAAAATTATAATCTTTTTTTAATGTTGAAATAAACTATTTTTTTTTTAGTTAAGAGACATTAAAGTCAAAACGATAAAAATGTTTAAAAAAATAAAATAATATAGATAAATATCACCTAAATTCTTACCATATTTTATAATTTCCTACCATATTTTTGTTCCAAAAGATTTTCCTATAAGCTTAATAATGATAAATTATATGACCAAAATACCAATTTTCCCAGTATATTTATAACCGAATGGCCCCAAATTGGGAGAAATAAAAAAGTCACAATAAAAATCCATTGAGTGCAACGTATGAGATATAGCTAAGGCGGAGAAAGAATTTGAACGATAAGAACAAATATAGTAAAAAGAAATCGTGAAACATAAACGTAACTTTTTTTTGAGGAGTATATGGTTAAATCTGTCCTTTTCCCCTAGCAAAATTACTTTACTGTTTAGGGGTGCTTACGTCGAATTAAGTTTTAAAGTTTCTACAGAATCACTAAAACTAATAATTCATACACACAAAAAGGAAATCATTAAATTTATTAAAAATAAAATGAATCATGCACATAATTAAAAATAAAAATATGAAACTATATATTTTTAACTTTATAATACCTAATGATATAAATGGGAGAGTATTATTGTCACAAGTTGCTCTTCTCCATAACTAAGCAGCTATGAATTAACAAAAACCCATTCAGACAAAAGACAAATGTGTGTTTGTCCACTAATATTATAGTGGCTCCACCATTTGAATTGTTCATTTTTTTTCCAATTCGTCCTTGTAAATAAGCCATTTGAAGAAAAAAAAAGTTATATTGAGAAGATCGATGTAATATTGGGATTGAGGAAATAAAATTTTAGAAGGAAGTTGAATGATTGCCACTTTAATTTGTTGAGCAAATCTAATAAAGTGAGTGTGAGGTTAATTAACTAAAAAACGGATCCAATGCAAAAATATGTCAAAGTTTAGTTTGATTTTCTTTGCCGAGCTCCTTTAAAATATTGATTAACGTAAAATCAGAGATTAAAATGTCTATAAATAATTAAATTTGAATATGGGATTCTGTTGACTGAATTGAAAAACGATTTATGATGATGTCTACCATAAATTCTAGTAGGTATTCAAACAAATAGTGCTACTATGAATCAACACTAACCAAAATCCTTCTCGTAAATCAGTTTCGGAATATATCGCCTCATCGACTGCCTTGTAGGTTTTCCTAGCCATTTTATAGACTTGTCCGAGCTCAAATACATGTGCAATAAAAGTAAATATCCAAAATTCAATCTGTGAGTAACATATGCAAGTGTAGATAGTACAACCCAGAATCATCAACAATCCATCTTTCAACAAAACCTTAAAATCAGTGAATTTAGAACAGATCCCTTTCACAAGACCGGAATCTTATGAAAATGGTTCATTTTGTCATAAAACCCACTTTCAGAATGTGGTAAAATCTATAAATTTAAAGTAAAGCTCTTTAAAGCTAAAATTCCAAGAGGACTATATAATTTTATAAAAATCATCTTTCCTCAATAACACGTTACCTCGAAATCCAAACCAGGTAAAACTGAGGCATATAAGTCTGATGAAAATAGGAAATTCTTATTCCTCACCTGTGTTTCAAAGCATGGTCAATGCAAATTTCATGTAGATGAATGGATGTCAATCACAATTAGTATTGGCAATTTAAATCCATTTTCACTAATCCGCCCAAATAGCCCTTTAAATATGAGTTGAAAGAGCGATTTTAAATATGGGTAATATTTGGAACTATATCCATATTTTACCCATTAAAATATGGGTTAAAATATTATGGATAAACTACGGGTCAAATATGAGTTGAAAGAGTGATTTTAAATATGGATAATATTTGGGACTATATCTATATTTTACCCATTAAAATATGGGTATATTATGGATAAACTACGGGTCAAATATGTGTATTACAAGTTTTCTCCAAATTCTAAAAAAACCTTCCATTACCAAGTTTTAAAAGCGATTTTTCAAAATTATCGTATATAGGTCCCTATTAATATTTCAACTCTCGACCTCCACTCCACGCCTTCTAAAAAATATTAAAGTTTATTTTAAAAAATATTTTGAACTTCAAAATTTTATTTTTTAACCCTTACCCTCGACCCCCCCCCCCCCCAACCCACTCCCACACAAGCACCGTTACCCCCCATCTCAAAAAAAATAAAAAATTAAGTTTATTTTTAGAGAAAAGACATGAAGACACCATCGAAGTTGTCCCATATTTGCATAAATACACCTAAACTTTAAAAGTGTCCTATCACACCACTAAACACATATATATCGTTGTAAATGAGTCATTTTTACCCATTTCGTCGTCTATGTAGTGCGCGCTTTGCTCACTCTTTATGATGGAATTAACCCGACCCGACCTTTTTTTTTTTTTGAAGAAAATTCATCTTCTCCTTTTCATTTCATTTCATTTCTCAACTTTTCCCTAAAATCGAACGAAATACACAAGTGTTTTTATTGACGAAAGTCACGATCTCGTTGATGTGTATTTGTGAAGATTCTTGGAGATTAAAGGTCTAACAGGTTAGGGTTCTAAAACATATGATAAAAATCTTCATTTTTTTAATTATTCTGATTTTATGGATTATTATAGTGTAGAAGTGTTGGAATCGACCTCCTTCAGTTGCCATTGTTAGGATATTTTTGAGTATGTTGCGTAATCAACTTAGTTAGTGTAGGATATTGTGTTATTGACTTAGTAAGATTATTAGTGATTAGGGCTTCATGATTGTGTTTTAGGGTAGGGTTAGATGTTATCCACTTAGTTCAAATCTTATTATTTGTCTCTTATACATTTGTAGACTTCAATTCGTACATTATCAACTGCTATTGTTAGTGCTTTTTTCTGTTAGTACTGTTAGAGCTAAATGTCAGTGCTTTTTTCTACTTTTGTTAGTTAGTGTTTCTGTTGTTGTTGTTGTTTGTTAGTGATTATGTTTGTTGTGTACAACTTGTTAGAGTTAGTTATTGAAATGTGTGTTTGAATTGTGTTTGTTGTTGTTACATGCTTTTTCAGGATGACTTTTACTTTGATAACTTTAAGATGGTATCATGGGGGTGGGGTAATAGATATTGGTCCACCACCTAAATATATTAGGGGGCATGTGACAGAATTCCTTGGTGTTGATGTTGATAGGATGTTTTATTTTGAGTTGAGGGGCTAAATAAAGGAACTAGGATATACAATAAATTGTGATTTTTTCATCAAGTGGGATGAGTTATTGGTCCTTGTTGATAAAGATAAGGTTATTTTGAGATTTTCAATATGATAAATGATGGGGATACAGTGGGTTAGTGAAGCTAATCAGGCCCCACTTGAATTGGAGTTTGTCCCCTATGTGACTGAAAGTGGGGTAGGCAAGGAATCTTTTAATGAGACTTCTAACCCTAATAATCAGCCTCCTGCTTCGACTTTTCCTTCCATCCCTACAACTGGTCCTTTTGAAAATTCCGGCGCTCCATTTGAAGCTCAGTCTTCTTCCATGCCTCCATCATCTCCTTCTATTGTGTCTCCTTCTTCTACTGTGCCTTCACCATATCCTACTACTGTGCCTCCTTCTTCCACTTTGCCTCCCCCATCTACTTATATTGTGCCTCCTCCTTTTATGTACCTTCATCTGATTATCCTATAATAGATAATGATCCAATTGATGAAGAAGTGGAAGATGAATCAGGATCTGAAGGGGATACTAGTGAAGATATTGAGGTTGACAGTGATTTTCATAAAGAGTATGTAGATATAAGGGCAACCAAGAGACATTTCAAAAGGTCAAAGGAGAAGCAGGGAAACTACTTCAGATCAGATTAGTGTTATTGAGAAAGGTCTAGATATAGAGTATGATGAGACAAATAATGGTATTAGAAAAAGCTTAGTTGGTAAGCTAGGAGGTGATGAACCTTATTATCTAAGTGAACAAGTTCCTAGATTTGAAATAGATGATGAAACAAGTTGAGAAGATGGTGAAGAGGTTGATCAAGTAGTGCATAAACCTGTTAGGAGGAAGAAACCCCCAAATAGAGTTGTGTTTGATACAACTGCTGAAAAAAATGTATAGGAATTAGGACTGTTTTTTGGAACTGTTGAACAATTTAGAGTGGCAGTGATAAGATATCCAATCCAAGAACATATTCAAATTGAAAAATATGTAAAGAGCCTGTCAGAGTTAGAGTGAGATGTTGTAAAGAGAGTTGTCCTTTGTTGTTGTGTGCAAGTAAGGATAGAACTAGTGGAGATTTCATTGTTAAAACAAATAACCATATCCATAAATGTTTGACATCAACTCATAATTACCTATGCAACTCAATGTTTTTGGCCACCAAATATAAAGAAAGAATAACACAATAGCAAAACATCAACATTGTGTTGTTGCAGGACATTATTAGAAAGGAGTTGGATAGTAATGTTGGTAGGACAACAGTGAGAAGAGCTAGGAATTGAGTCTTACAAGAGATCATGGGTGATCACATTGTGGAGTATGGTAGAATTTTTTATTATAGAGATGAAATATTAAGGAGTGATCCAGGTAGTACTTGTGTAGTGAAGGTTGGAGAAGATTCTAAAACTAGGTAGAAAATTTTTGAAAAATTTTATGTTTGCTTCAATGCTTTAAAAAAAACATTTTTTGGAGGTGCTAGGAGGTTGATTGATTTTGATGGGTGTTTTCTCAAAGGTGCGCGTAAAGGCCAGTTGTTAGTGGCAGTTTGTAGAGATGGAAACAACCAAATGCTGCTACTGTTTGGGCAGTTTTTGAGGTTGAGAATCAGTATACCTAGACATGGTTTCTTAAACTAGGGAAGAATGATCTTGAACTTGGAGAAGGGCATCAACTATATATCATTAGTGATATGCAAAAGGTAATTACTGATTTCCATCTTAGTATTTTTATTGTTGTTGAGTTTTGCATTTTCAATTTATTCTTTTTATGTTATGTTGGTTTGTTAGGGACTAGAAATTGCTATGGATACTTTATTGCCACTTGTTGAACATAGAAAATGTGCAAGACATGTTCTTGCAAATTGGTCAAAAAATTAGAAAGGAGTTAGAAAGAACAAGAGTGTTTTGGAGGATTGCTAAATCCACATTTGAAGCTGAGATGAAGGACAATATAGAGTAATGAGAAAATTAGGACAAGAAGGTTTGGATAATATTTTATGGTACAATTTGAATACATGGTGCAAGAAGTATTTTGAAAAATATAGCAAATGTGATATTGTAGACAACATATGGCAGAAAGCTTCAATGCTTGTATAGTGATTGCAAGGTATAAAACCATCATTACAATGCTTGATGAGATAAGGGTGAAGATGATGAAAAGAATTGATGATTTGAGAGAGTTCTCAAACACTTGGATCTCTGATATATCTCCTATGTCTTTGAAGATTTTGCAAGAAAACATTCAAAAATCTATGCATTGTAACTTGAATGGGAATGGAGAAAGAGGTTTTGAGATTAAACATTATCTATTTACACACACTGTGGACATTGTTCATAGGAGGTGTAGTTGCAGATCCTGGTAGCTCAGGGGAATTCCTTGTCCTCATGGTGTTGCTGCCCTTCATTACAAAAACTTGGAACCAATTCATTATGTGGCTAGCTGTTATAGCGAGGAAACCTACCTCAACACATATGCCCATTTTATTCAGCAAATGAATAACATAAAAATGTGGTAAACCTTATCCAATTGTAAAGTCACCAAAGATCAGAAAGTTGCCTGGAAGACCAGGAAAGGTCAGAAGAAAAGAAGCAGATGAAAACATAAAAATTGAAAATGTTGAGCAAAAGAGGTGTTGTAATGACTTGTAGCAAATGTGGCACACAAGGACATAATAAAAGAAGAATGTCGTATAAGAAACCAAGTTGGTCCAAGTCAATCAACTGAACCATCTTCTCAGGCAAGAGGTACTGGTCCAAGTCAGTCAGTGAACCATCTTCTCAGACACAGGTACTTTTATTTGTTACTTCCAAATGTAAGTCATATGTAGATGTATATGTATTGATATATTAATATACAAGCTACTGAAAGTGGTAGATGAAGAGGCACAAAAAAAGCAACAAGAGGAAGAGCAAGTGGCAGAGGTGTTCCAGCTCAATCACATGGAAATGCTACAAACACAGAGGTAATATATCTAATTATTATATCATTATTGGATAATATAGATATGCTTTAATATTTTGATTTTAAAGTACAGACTGTAAATGATAGAGGGAGAGTTAGAGGAGCAGGAACAGGGAGAGAAATGACTCAAGAAAGAAATGTGAATGAAGGACTAAGTAGAGGAAGAAGAATGAGTCAACATAGTCAAACTAGTCTGTAGCAAACTGCAGTGGAAAATGCCTAGGAAAAGGGAAGAGACCAGTAGAACATGAGGACACCGGTGGAGGACAAACAAGACCTTTTAAAAGGCCAAGAATGGTAGGTGTTGCATATACCAAGTGAAGATGGATTTACAACTCTCAATGTAAGTTTACAACTATCAATGCAAGTTCACAATTGTCAATGCAAACCTAATTGTCTAATATTTGAATGTGTATTTATTTGACTAAGCAGCCTGAATTGCCAAGTAGAAGAGTAATCAATACTGGTACAAGAGTTACAAAGAGGGATGATGTTGTCACTGGTGATATTGGCTACACACTAGTACGTGGATTCAAATGGAAGGGGAAGACAACTATTACCAGTAGCAACCTGGAAAGAATGAGGGCTGAAAAGGTTATCCAAACTAGGTCTGTAGCTGCTGCTAATACTGCTAATAGCCAAGGCCAAACAACTTCAGTAGGAAGACTTATGTGCCATGAAAGTAGGGCATTTTGATGTTGTTTTGTTCATTTTGACAAACAAAATTTAACTATGCATATTTTTGTGTTGTTTTTTGTTGGAAACAAACTCAATTTTGTGTGTAACCAAACAAACTTGAATGGTTGGAATCAAACTTGATTATGAAGTCTTCTTTTTAGTCAGTTTTGTTGTTGTCTTTTTAATTGTAATTGACATATTTGTGAAGTTTCTCAAATTGTTGCCACGATAATATAGATAAGAGAACCAAATACATTAATAAATTGTTCAAATCATAACAATTTCGACAACAAAGAACAACAATAACTTGAACATTCAACAACTTCTATCCTTCAAGTTACATACAACTACAACTAGCAAGTTCAAGACAATTAGCTTCTAGGTACACAGAACTACAATTTCAAAAATTTGAAAGTAACTAAAGATGTCTATGGCAATTTTGGTAGCACACACCTACAACTTCCATCCTTCACATTTGTGGTTAGATTTAAACATAGAAAACACACAATAATGATCAAGACGATTATCTTCAAGTTACAACATTTGCCCTTCCTTTTCTCCTTCATCATGACTTGGTTACTTTCAACATGACTTTCAGAAGATGTCAATACTTTTTCTAACTCCTTAATTCCTTTTCTAATCTTGGAATAACGCACTTGGATCGTATATCAACTTCTTCTCGATCCCTCCATCTAAATAAGTTGCACGCATCCTCCTAAAATACGCAAAACACAAATTAAGAAAAATACATAAACAAAAGATCTCCATAAAAAATTAGTAAACATACACGATAGCGTGGACAAGATCAAAATCTTCGAGCTGGATTATGCTCCGACCATGAAGTTTACATTGATAGTAAGTCACCATGTTTGCATCGCAATTTCACTCGCAACATCGAATCATTCTCATCATTAAAAATACGATTCAACATCGCATTTAACATTTTCAATCAAAAACTAATCACAAAATTGAGAAGAAATTCAACCATAAAAAAACTTCAAATTAACGTTTCTATTGAAAATTAAAAGATAAAAGACAAATTCCTTCCTTATTTTCTTGAGGAAGATGATGAAGTCGTCAAACAGAGCCATGAAAATCAAAATATTAGGGCTACCAATGGCTATTTTTAGTTAAAATTGGGGAAGATGACATAAATTGATTAAATAATTAATCTTAAAGAAAAAAAATGACATGTGCCTTTTTTAAACTGGTAAATGAAAATGAAAAATGGTCCATGACGCGCCTAACGTGCGTGTAAACAACTCAGATGAGTTAATGGGTAAAAAGAACTCATTTACAACGGTATATATTTTTTAGTGGGGTGATAGGACACTTTGAAAGTTTAGGTGTCTTTATAAAAAATGGACAACTTCGATTGTGTCTTTATGTGTTTTCTCTTATTTTTAAAATATGTTCTCAACTTCAAAATTTCATTTTTTTTCATCCCTACCATTGTCCCCCCATCACCCCCCCACCCCCCAAAAAATAAATTAAGTTTGTTTTAAAAAAATATTTTCAACTTCAAATATTTATTTTTCATCCTACCCTGGACCCATCCCACCCCACCCCACCCCCTACCCCCAACTAATCCCCACCCTTCAAAAATTAAGTTTGTTTAAAAAATATTTTTAACTTTAAATTTTTTTCACCCAAACCTGAAACCCCCCCCCCCCCCCCAAACCCTGAACTTCTTGTAAAGTCTTTTACTTTATAATAAAATAAAACTAAATGAAGCATTTTCAATAGATTTCATATAAAAAAAAAGACTAAAATATTTTCTTTATATTTAATTCTTAAGTAAGAACTATTTTATTCATGAAATATGGGTAAACTTGTATTTTACCCAATCCATTTATTACCCAACCCATTTTTGCCATATCAAATATGGGTGGGTTGAATTATTACCCATTTTATGTTTTCCCATTTTAAACGTGTTCACATTTGACCCCCCCCCCCCCCTTTGCCACCACTAATCACAATCAACCAACTCACAACATATTCGTATCACACAAATCAATAGGGTCAACACCCTCCACCTCGGAGCTCCAGCTAGTGCAATGCCTTAGGCCAACAATCACATAAATAAAGCTTGAACTCTAGAGTAAACACATAGCAAACTAAACAACAACCAACACGTCTAAAATTAAGTTTAAACCATCTAAAGGAATTCTAAGTCTCGAAACTATAAAATTAAGCCAATACTAAAACCAATCTAAGCTAAAGCTTATGACTACACTTCTATCTAAAGTCCCTAAAATTGTCAAACTACTATCTAAAGTCCCTAAAATTGTCAAATCATAGGTAAGAAGCGTACAAACCTAAAATTTCATCCTACAAGCTTATTAATGATCATGCAACCCAATGTATATAAAAAAAAAACTAAGTAAATAAATCTAAAGAAGGAAACTGTAACCTACCTCAAAGCAAAAACTGCACTTGAACCTCTACTCGAGAACCTTTCCTTTTCGAAGGGTCTCAATTTGTCATGATCCAAAGTACCTTCCACACAAGCCACTTCACATACATCATACAATATGATAGAGTTTAAAAGACAGATTGTATCATAAAGGGTTTGTCAAAATGAAGTAAAAGTCTAACATAGTCTCAAAGTCATCTATTACATCAAGAGTGACTAGGACGTAGACCATGCATCACATACAATATCTGAAAATTAAAGACAAGAAGCGACAAAAGGTCTGGTAATTGGAACATGAGGACTCAACACTTTTCAAAACTACTAAAGTGATCACTAGCCACGAGGATGCTGAATCGGAGCGTCGAATCCTACATTTAGGAAATAATGTAGGAAAGAGTATGCATTAGTACAAAGAATGTATCAAGTATGATAGTAATGCATAAGAGTTATAAAGTCATGCTAAAAAAACTTTTTATGACATGCAAAGACCAAATTTAATAATAATATAAGTGTTTAGAAGCATAATCATGATCATGGTCAATGCAAGTTAAAATCATCTTGGAAGTTGGAAGACATGTGAGATACTTCTAAGAATACCTTAGTTCATTATTATTGTGGAAGTTAGACTTAACCGACATAGAGATCATGTGAGCTATAAAACGGAATCCAGTGTCTATATCATACTGAAAGGGGATGTTCTTACTTGCCAAGGTAATAGTCATAACTTCAAGCTTAAGTGGATCCACTAGCTAATGTCTATCTAAGACAACCTATGGTGAGACATAGTTAAGGTACACAAGTAATCTCCACTTGTCCACTCGGTGTTAAGCATAATTCTCACAAAATAGTCATCAATCATATTCATCTTATCTTTTATGGACATGCCTAATCGCTTCTTGTCTATCATTATGGAACATGGATAATCGCCTCTTGCCTTATAATCCATTAAAGGACACACCAAGTATCCACTCTAAGCTTAAGTTCATTATAATAACTCCTAGTTATTCATTCAAAGTTTAGTTGAGAAAACCTTTCAACTCTAAGAATTCTTTATGTGAGAAAACACTTCCATATTTGTGTATTGAGTAGTATGTGAGAAATCCTTTCAGAACAGCAACATTGATGCTTTACTCTCAAAACAACTTAAATTATTTTCATCAATTTCATAAAGAACATGCATGTCTTCGTAAATTCATATTTCATAGTATAAAATCAACATCATATCATCATAGTCCCCTTCTCCTCTCCTCCTTCTTCTTCCTCCTCTTCGTCTTCTTCTTGTTGTTTCTCTTCTTCTTCTTCTTCTTCTTGTTCAACCTGTTCTTCGTCCTCCTTTTATTCTTTGTCTTCCTCTTAATCTTTTTCTCCTCCTCCTCCTCCCCTTCGTCCTCTTTCTCTTTTTCATCTTCTTCCACTTCTTCCTCGTCATCCTTTTCGTCATCTCCTCTTCTTCTTCTTACTCCTCTTCTTCTTCTTCTTCTTCTTCTTTATTCTCCTCTTCCTCCATTTCCTCCTTATTCCTCTTCCTTTTCTTCCTCTTCTTCTTCTTCTTCTCAACTCCTCTTCTTGCTTCTCTTCGTACTCCTCTTCTTACTCTTCCTCCTCCTCCTCGTCCTCTTTGTCGTCTTTCTTTTCTCCTTATTCCTCCTCATATTTTTATTCTTCTTCTTCTTTATCCTCCTGTTCGTCTTCTTCATCTTCTTCTCTTCCTTCTCTTTTTCTTCCTTCTCCTCTCCTCCTCTTGGGAGAGAGAATCATTTTAGAGGATGACTTGATCAACTAGTGGAATTCTAATGGAATGAATTGAATTGGGCTATTTGGGGATTAGAAATCACTATATAAACCTTAGGGTAGAGGGCAAATGAATATAGTATTGGGTTAAAGCATTTAGGAAAAAACTAAAAGCCCCTTCAAAATAACTATCAAACCCCCACCGGCGGTCTGACCTACGATTTGTAGGTATTACTACAGACCGTCCTGATTGATCATTGGTTGGTTCAGAGACCACCATTTTGGACCCCAATTATGGGACCTTATGTACGATCCGTGGCTCCATTTACGAATTGTACACCACGATCGTGGGTCGCAAGTTTTGACCCTAAGATTTCACTAAGTCTTGAACTCATCTACGCTCGTACATTGAATGACTAGTGGGAATGAACATTTTCTGAACTTTTGAACTTGCCACCACGGTTTCTTTTTTGATCCGTGGTTAGATTTACAGATTGTCGGTTGTTTCGTATGTACTGACACCAGATCTTCAAAACCTGTAATTTTTCCTTCTTTTCAAATCCGAAGTGTTATAAAATTGCTTCCACATTACTAAAATAGAAACTACACATTAATACAGGACTAACGATATCCATATCACTATTGAAACATTGGAACTGAAAAATAGGTCCAAAAATTGACCTCAAAGCTCGACAACAAAATGAAAAATAATTATCTTTATATATTCCGCTTTTAAGGTGAGGATCATATGTCCCAAATTTAAGCGAAGATGAGAGTGTATTCAAACCTAAAATGGTCTAAAAAACTCGCTTTACAGGATTTGAAAATCAAATAATTGAGGTCCAAGTGAAAACTAATTATAGTAATGAAGCTACAATAAAAAATAAAAAGTAAAGATTAAAAGAATTACCTTTGAGTCAAACAAAACTGACAAGAATTGAGCTCAAACCCATTAGACTGAGCACTCTAACAAATATAAAAAACACTCAGCGATCTTCGCCCCGATGAAACTGAAGTCGCTAGCGCAAACAAAAGTTTAGTAGTGTGGAGGTGAATGTAAACCTACAACTCCCTGGGAGTGAGACAAGCTCCACAAGAATGGCCATTGGCTAATTAATCACCAGTCATTGCCAGTGTAATTACTTCTCCGTAGGAGCGACGTCCCCCAAAACGAGTTGCCAAAGCAATTGCATCAACAAACTTGAGAGAAAATTTCAAGTCTCGAATGAATCCTCGAGATTCATTTGTGGTCTTACAAGCCCAAATAAGACATGCAATCCAATCAAAAATGATGTTTCAAACTAATAACAGATAGTATTAAATAAATAGTATAAAATAATATTAGTATTTACTGTGTACTAATCCTAGTCCTATTAGGATTAGTACTCCTTCCTATATCTCCTATATATATCTCCCATGTATTCCCTTAACACTTGAATACAATCAATATTCCTTCATGGTATCAAGAGCCAGAAAACCTAGATCTTCTTTTCTCTAGGTTTTTTTTTCTCTCTTTAGGGCACCGATCGTTCCCTCTCTTCTCTTGGGCGGCGGCAGCCATGACAACCGAGGTGGATCTTCTCGATTCACTTCCTTCTGGCGTTAAACTCCTTCTCAGGCATCTTCATGCTCTGATTCCCGAAAAATTATCAGACATAAATTACCCTACATGGAAAATCACCGTTCTTACAGCCCTTGAGGCCAATTACCTTCTCAAATACGTCGATGGAAGCACAGAATCGCTCACCAAGCCTCTCTCGAGCCGACAGCACGATTACCTCAGTTCCAAGCTTCCGTTCGCTTCCGTTCGCTTCCGCTCGCTTCCGCTCAGCTCAGCTTGAGGGGGGATAATAATAGATAGTATTAAATAAATAGTATAAAATAATATTAGTATTTACTGTGTACTAATCCTAGTCCTATTAGGATTAGTACTCCTTAATCCTAGTCCTATTAGGATTGGTACTCCTTTCTATATCTCCTATATATATCTCCCATGTATTCCCTTAACACTTGAATACAATCAATATTCCTTCACAAACTCAACGGAATCGACAAAACAATAAACAAACGCCATCTCATTGAAATGTTGATCAAAGTCAAAGCTAAACCGAAACAACTAAAAACCAACAATCAACCACATACCTCAAAGACAAGACGACCACTATGGGATCCGAACTAAAGGTCCTGCTAGACCAAACTCAATGTTCCAGAGCTAATATCGCTGACAAAAATTTAATCTGAACACGTTTACCAAGAATATTGATCGAAGTTATTTCTTTCAAACATAAAAGCTCCAAAAGGGAGAAAAGTCTCTTGAAGCTCTCCCGACCACCTTGGGAAGCACATCATCCATCCCAATACATCATACACACAAAATAGAAGCTACAGGAAGGGGCAAAACAGTAAATAAACACAATAAAATTACCACAAGGTTCATTACAAATTCTTAATTATTTCTTATTGACTTTCGTTAAAAAATAAATAAAAGTGTCACATCGATAATTAATGAGATGTGTGTAGTCTTCTTTTAAGTCTTGGACAATATTTCTTCCTTTAAACTAGTTTTTGGGACATGAAGACATGAATTTGGCCCAACACCTAATTTATATTTTTGATGAGACATTATTAGTCATACTTTATGTTTTTTGTACAATGTGCTTAGGATATATGTCATTTCATTTTGATTGAGTCACATCATTTGAGCCCAAAAAGCTTTTAAAAAAAATGAAAAGAAATGTGAAGGGAAATTAAAGCATAAGAGAGGAGACAAGTCGAGAGAAGGTTTAATTAGACCTGAGCATTAGAA
The DNA here is from genome assembly GCA_027704765.1 of Solanum habrochaites. Lineage (NCBI taxonomy): Eukaryota > Viridiplantae > Streptophyta > Magnoliopsida > Solanales > Solanaceae > Solanum > Solanum habrochaites. The sequence continues at coordinate 71,539,197 of JAKWJA010002489.1, read as the reverse complement.
AATTGACAAGTGATAATAATTGAACACAGGCATTTGATGTTTGCCCACAGCCTGGAAAGTTTCATATATAGTGCCTCCACTTATCTTTTATTTTCCTTTTTTCTTCTCCCTTCTTTTTCTGGTTAGTTTTTTTTTCTTTCCTTTTTGCCCCTCAATTTAATGTTCAACCAATAACACCTTGTTTAAATGGTTGTTAACTACATGTTTTATTTTAAAGTATTGGTGGTTTCATTAGAATGTTAGTTTTAATTGTTACTTAAATTTTATTATATTGTATCGTTTAAATTCATTGTTTTCATGTAACGATCAATTTGGTGTGATTGTATTGTTACCTTAATATTTCTTTTCATTTTGTCTTTATTTATTATTTATTAATAATCATATTTCGTCTTTTATCCTATCTTTTATTATTATTTTTACCTCATACCCTACTTTTCTTATAGGTTTATCATTTAAATTATGGTTGTGTGATGTTATGTAACGACGGAGAACGATGCAATCTATTCAAACACTGTACTTATTAATTAAAACAATACATGAGTATAACACAATACAATATGATCATGAAACAATACGTAACAACCATCCAAACAAAGTATTAAATAGTTTAAGCTAAAACAAAGGGTTGATAACTAATTAAAAACGATAATTGGTCATTAGGTTCACAAGTATGTGAGTATGAAGGATGAAGGATCGCGATTTATACGTATAATTGAGGTTATTTCTGAATTGAGACATAGTTATTGTTGCAGATTAATTTTTAACAATTACACGAATTAATGTCGCTAACAATTACGTTGATCTACAATACTTTTGTAACACCTATAGAAACCACAAAAGAAAATTTCATAAGAGAAGGATTGAGATGCAGCGCAGTAATAACCAAAAAAAGATCAAAGTGTACTCCATATTGGTGCTAAGGTTACACACAAAGGACCATATATTAAGTTTGTTATTGTGCCATATTCAGTTTTGCAGCCTCTTATGTATAAAAAGAAGATATATAATGCTTGATTTAGCCTTTATAGTTTATTATTTATAGATAATGTAAAATGGATTGATATAGACATACCGTTCAGTGTCTATAATTATTATTACCCGTATAATTGCTCAAAAGCGAAAATGATTTTTTTTTTTTTGGTTAGTTGTAAAGTTGGTTATAGTGTAATAAGCCAATTAATCATCACGTGAAAAATTTCATCTAACAAATAATTAGTCTATTCTTTTTCATGCATCTGTCCAAAGATTTGGAATAATCCAACTTTGATGTGATTTCATTAAGCCCTCAATTGCATTAATTTTGAAGCCTTTTATTTTATTTTTCATTCAAAGATTCCAAAAGGTTATTAGCAGTCCACAAAACTGGAACTAATAAAATTGACATATATGCAATCGGGAAGGTTCCTTGCAGAGTCTTGGGTCCAAATTGTACTCATTATGGTTGTAAGCTAACTATTATGTATGATGTAAGTGTAATGTTGGATCATCATGATCTAACATAAAATAAACATATTTTTTAGAATTAGAATGTATAATAACAATACCCTCATATGTAAGATAATCGACATGTATATATAACTCAGAGTTGAATACAATGAATTAAGAAAGTTTCTATAATTATTTTCTTGACAAATACATTTGTTTGTTTATTGATGTTGGTCAGATTATAAGATATTGACGATACGACTTAGGACACAATCTCTTCTATTTGAATTACTTTCTCGTGTGATATAATGATGATCAATAATTTTAGTTAGTGGTGGTCTACATCATTCCCTCATTTGAGCAAAATCCAATTTTGATTGATTTTCTGGTTAAACTCTTTTGTGAACAGATTCCTCAATTGCCACTCCATTTTTCGTAAAGTTCACTCTTTTTTGAGCCTTTCATCATTCACTTTCTAACTTTGTTCTCCCATCGTCAAAGGTCCTTTTGGACAATCCACTCTCCAATTACTTTACTTTTATTCACTCTATAATCACTTTATTTTAAATTTTAGCGATACAATTCTTTACGAACACAAATGTACTACTAATAACTTACTCACTAAGCAAATTCAAGAAATTTAGATCTAATATAATGTATCTACACCCTCCTAAGATATTATGCTTACAATTTCATCTACATGTGATCAAATTGAGTTTGTAAAAGACATTTTAATATATCTCAAACTACTTAGAATATTATGGAATATGACACTACTCCTCACTATCTGCATTTCCAACATAGACTTGATTTTGCAAAACATTTAAGAAAAAAAAAAACAATACTTCTAAAATTTGTCGTCATATGTCCAAATACTCATAGCTACTTGTGTGTTCATCAGAGAGTTAGTAGTCTAGTAAGTATTCCATAAAATTAATAAGTTATATGATCACAAGATATCCGAGCGTCCCATTAGCACTATACCGCGTGACATTTTATTTGTCAAAGATTAAACTATTAAAAAATCTATCTAAAAAAGTTTTTCTTATATTAAAATTTAAACTTGAGAAGCTTCGTGTTTCTCAAACTACACCCTTGCTTGTTATAACTAGCTCGAGCACTACCTAACACAATTATATATAAAAAAAAAAGATTATATGACCTACCCATTGTCTGAAGGATAATCAAAATTATATGGACAAGAATACCCTTGGTTGCGCATTCGGTGTTAAGAGTAAAAAAAAGTAAAACGTGTCGGTGGGTCTATCTTTTTGAACATGAAGGCTCCTTACTTCACTTTATTTATTTTTTTACACCTTACTCTCTTCCACTCTACTATATAGTTTATAATATTTCAACACCTTTCTTAAATGCCTCTAAATTATTAGAGCATTTTCTATACCTTCATTTACAAGTGACCCCCTCTACTTTCCCATTTCCATTTTCCACTAACACTACTCTCTCAACTCATTCTTCTCTACTCAAAAATTTATCAAAAATGGGAGTGATGTTAGCTTTTTCGATCCTCATGATGATAACGGGTATGCAAAATGAGGCTAATTTGGTAAATGCCAATGAAATGACTTGGGCAGGTTCAAAGTATCAGATTGAATGTACAATGTGTGCCGCATGTGACAACCCTTGCGCCACCCCATCTCCGCCGCCACCTCAGCCGCCGTCGCCTCCTCCACCGCCTTCTACCTCTTATAATTGTCCTCCCCCACCCTCTCCCCCTAGTTCAGGGGGAAATTACTACTACTCTCCACCGCCACCACCGCCTTCCTCCTCCTCCGGCGGCGGCGGCGGCTAATTACTACTATTCACCACCTCCACCTTACCAAAATTACCCTTCTGGACCTACTCCTCCACCTCCGAATCCAATTGTTCCCTATTTTCCGTTCTACTTTTACAATCCTCCACCGCCTTCACAGTCTGCTGCTATTAAGCTCACTGATTTTTCACCCAAATCTTGTCTTTTCTTTACGATGTTCATTGCGTTGTTGATTTTCCATTGAAATTAATGTGGGGAAATTAAATAAAGTGTCTGGAATCGCACAGATCTACAAATGAGAGCAAAGATATTGAAGAAAAATTGGAAATCTGTCTTGTTTCTCTCATCTTCTGTAAAATTCTTGACCATTCTTCTTATTATATGTTCCTGTAATTTTAGTTTAACTTAATTCATATTCGTATAGAATGTAACAAAACTTTAGTCATTTTTGTAACAATTATAAACTCAACTTCTCATTCATATTCTATATATTTTCACTGCAATTTTATTGCTTTTTCCTCATCATCACGCAACACTTAATTTACTAATATCGCTATAGAATTGATTTGTTTTAATTTTAACTCGAAATTTAAGAATTTCTTTTTTGAATCTCAAGTGTGTGTAGGAGTAATATATTTTCTGACACTATTTAATATCATTTCTATTTTATTTTTATTAGGTTCCATTAAAAATAATTCTATAAAAACAATAAATTACTCATTTTCTTATTTTTTTTAAGCTCAAATCGTATAAATTAATATTATTATTAGAACAGAGGTAGCGTTAGCGTTTTGATTTTCAAAGTAGCAGTTAGCACCTAAGAAGAAAATAAGTGTTCCGGCCCGTTGCCATTATTCACATTAACGTATTAATAGTAAAACGTTATTTATAGTAACATATGTTAATTTAATATCGTCAGCTTTTTAAAAATAAAATATATCATAAAATATTATTATAAAATATATTTATATTAAATTTATAAAAATTTTAAAAAATATACTACTTCAATAAATTATTTTATATCATGACTTAATTTGGTAAAAAATTCCCAAATTGACAAGGGTTTTATTGACAGTTGAAATTAAATAAAGGAATAAATTATACGGTTGAATAAATATTTTTATAAAGAAAAATTGAAACAAGTATCTAAAAAATATACTTTGTGTTTGAATATATTTTTCTCTGTTCATATGGAAGGGCGTTTAATGAGATATGAGCACAAATCTTTGCACATGGCCACGTTGATTTTGCAAAGAAAAAGGAAGATTCTGGAAAGCTATACACGTTCCTTTCTGCTACTAGTCCATATCAACATAATTTTATGTCACATTTTTTTTTTTTATATAAATTTTAAAATAACATGCAGCATTTTTAGTTTTGATGTTCAAATGTCTTAAACTTTCACATTATAAAAAACAAAGTTTAGTTAAATAAGCATATTATTATATCTATCTATTTTATACGAGAATTGTTTGAATGGTAAATATCTGAGTTTCTAAAAAGGGTAAGAAAGCCAAGCTACTAGTAGCATAAGTTGATCAACGATCCAAACAAATAAAAAGGACGTACTTTTTTGGCTCAAATAATAGAGCATATGATATACATTATTATAGTTGAATAAAATGTTTATGATGAATGAGGTAATTATAAGATGAGCCGCCATCCTTAAAGATAGAGTGAGCAGAAAATGTCAGAAGAAGAAGTTGGTATTAATTTCTATCTTGTTGCATTTTATTGTGTTTCACGTTCCAATTTTTTTATCTATTCCATGTACTCATCGGTTCACATTTACTTCTCCTCCATTATTCCATTTTTAAAAAAAAATTAGTTACTTTAACACTTCAATTCATTTCCATTTTATCTTATGATATTCGATGTTGATATGACACATAAAATTTAAAAGTATTTAAATAATTATTTGTGAGTTAAAGTGTTTAATTAACACAGTATAGTAAAAATATCTTGTGATGTCTAGATATATATTTTCAAAGTTGAAGCATTTACGTGTATGATCAAATTGAAATGTATATTTATATACTATTATGCTATTAATAAAATATAGCACATGACATTGATAAACAAAATACAAAAAATATTTATAAAACCATTTTTCTTGTATTTAAATCGATTAAGAATGACTTTATCTCCACCTAAACGTTATTTATAACAAGCCCAAGGAAATAAATAGTGTATGAAATAGTTGATAAATGTGTGTGAGTTTTGAGTATGTGGGGGAAAAGGGGTTAATAATTGAGGGACAAGGACGAAATAAATAAAGGCATTCATGGATGGTTGATGAGTTGGATGCCATGTTTATTGCGGTCCCAAAAACACACACTACTTTGTACAGAAAGGCCTTCACAAGGATACCCTATGGGTTCCTTAAGGTCTAATAAAATTTCGAATTTAGAGTTAGATTAATTTGGATTTATATTGAAAAGTCTCATTTTAATGATAAAATGTTTCGTATCAAATGTGATGTCATATCTGTTGAGAAGTATAATATTAATCATATGTTAAGAAATAATATATATTAGAGAATAAATATTTGCTTAATTTTAATAAATTATATATTCGTTTATGATGTCTATTTACTTATATAGTAGATGATTTAGTGTGTAGAGTTTTAGCTTATACACAGAGGGTTAAATCATCGATTCTTTTAAGTATAAAATTTTTGATTCACAATCTAGGATGGAAATTGGACATGCCATCGGGTACGATTGTAGCACAAAATTATATGTAATTTATCCTGATTATGGGAATAGTATAGGTCCAACTTCTTATGCTAGTACATTTTATATGTATTGAGAGGGACCGAATAGAGATAGTTGTTTTACATTGACTGACAAAAACATATTCTCTCAACTATTAAATGTACTTATATTCTTAGTCCTGATATAACTATTATGATATGTATATATTAATTATCGTTTTGATTTATTAAATGTTGAGATTCTGAGATGGGTCAATATGTCTGGTAAGTAGGATGGTAAAAATATATATTGGTGAAATAATAAGTTAGTTGATGGAATCCATATCTCGCTATTGAGATTGATTGATATGTCTTTTTGAGAAACTTATAAGTTTTCATCGTGTCAAATTTTGCAAGTGAATTTATGAAATCCGACACATAAAATAAGTTAATCAGTGCTTTAAAGGAAATTAATCACTAAATTAAATTCGTCAGTAATTTAATTTATTGGTTAGTATCTGAAATCTTAACATGGAGAATTACATAAGTGTTTAATGGGAAATTACGAAATAGAGCAGTGCAATTACGAATTTCTAGTAGAATGATTTGTAATTTATTATGGTGAAAATAATTCAAATCAATTATTTAAAATTATTTCCATAATAGGAAGCCTCGGTAATAAATTATGTGATCCTTATAGTGCCCATATTTAACTAGAAATCAGAATCCTATTTTTAAGGAAAAAGGAAGAACAATATAATTTTTTCTAGTCTTCTAGAAAAACTAAGTTTTCTAGTCCTTTTTGGATTATGATGAAATCTCTATAAATAGAGATTCTCCTAACCTAGAAAAAATGATAATTGATTTTCTATTCGATACTTGCCTACCTAAGTATTGAGAGAGTTCGAATGTGACTTGAGATCACTGTAGAAGACCATAACTATTGTTTATCTTGTAGATTCGTGTGAAGGTTTGTCTATCTTGTGTATTCGCTTGAAGGTATCTCTTCACACTTAAAGAGGTATTTATCGAATTCAATTTCAGTATGTTTATGTATTTAAACATGATATATGTTTTAGCATAAACGATATAGGTTATTTATTATTCATGTAAGGAGTAAAGATCCTTATATGTTTCCGCTGCGCATATAGTTTTCCAACAATATCTTAAATATGAAATTAAAGATTTTAATTTAGAAGAGGAAAGTATTAAAAACACGTCTAAACTCTGCACGAAATATTACACACATTCCCAAACTATTGACAATCTTAAAAAAAAAAACTTAACTAACGAAACTTAAATATACTTCCAATTGTGGAACAACTAGTGTGTCTTTGTCAATTTTCTACTTTATGATTCAATAACTGAATGATAAAGGAATTTATTGATATTAATCTAATCCAATTAGAATGCAGTAAAATATACCTTAAATTTTCGCCAAGTTCAAGGATCTTGTCAACATATCTTTCGACTTTATTAAAAATATCATGTCTCTACAAGAGTTTGAGACCATTTACTATGTCATGCATGTAACAAATCGATAATGCATCTAAATATAGTAAATCAAATTATGAGATATTTAAAATTATCAATAATTTAAAAATTTCGCTAAATTCAGAAGTGTTTCTAATAATTCTATGGATTAAAAATGAAAGAGTATACGACTCTACCACTACTAGTTATCGTAGTCAATTTTTTATTCTCCACTTATGCCAAACCTGTCTTGTCTCCTGTCCTTTCATGTTTCCTCTTAGATAATTAGATATGAAAATGAAAACTACTACTCCATGATTTCAGTTTGTTTGTGTATCCAGCGGTCATACAACAAAATCAAAAGATGTGATAATATTTATATTCCTATCTCCATCGTATGTTCTTTATCCTCTAAATTAGTCTAGCTAAGCTCAGTACCTTTTTTGGAATTTTCTGACGTTTTGTCAAGACATAATTTTTGGTACCAATTAAATTCACTAAGGGATAAAATATCAAAACGGGGTAGGTGACTATTAATTGAGAAAATTTCACAAATGACCATTTTAAATTTTTGTAATTTGAAAAATAATTTTTATCATGAAGAATTAACTGTTACGGATAGAATTCACAAATAATTAATGTTGAGCGTATTTATATATCTTTATGCATTACTTTACTACTCTCTTCGTCCGGTATTGTTTGTCATGATTTCTATTTTTAGAATTAAACTATAAAAATTTTGACTAACATTTTAAGATGCATTTTTTCATCATATTAATATGAAAAAACTATAATTTATAGTACTTTTCATAGTGTTTGAGAATATCTAATTTTTTTGTTTAAAATATCGAATTAATGTGATCTAAATTACCTTTGAAAATTAATCAAATTGACTTTCGATAAGCGCAACATGACAAACATTTCTGGACAGAGGGAGTAACATTTCTCTGTTGGATAAAATAAACGGAAAAGTGTATATATAGCAAATTATTAATTTAAATTAAATGTTATAATCATAGTTTGATTTAATTGTACCTTATAGCAAACTGTTGTTATTTCGCCTCTCTCTTGGTGAATCTCACTCGCCGCTCTCGTTTTCTCCCTCACCTCTCTCGCTTTTATACAAATGCAAATGTATAAAATGTGTTTGTTTTTATATAAAGCGAGAGAAATTATATATATACATATACTTTCGTTCCCCTCTCTCTCCTCTCCCAGATCCCACTCGCACTCTCCCAGAATCTCGCTCGCTCACTCGCCTCTCTCACTTTGTACAAAACACAAATGTATAAAATGTGTTTGTGTTTGTATAAAGTGAGAGAAAATTATATATATACATATATTTCCGTTCCCCTCTCTCCCTCTCCCAGATATCACTCGCCACACTTCCAGATCTCGCTCGCTCACTCGCCTCTCTCACTATATACAAACAAAAATATATACATTGTGTTTGTATAAATCGAGATAAAATTATATATACAAATAGAAAAACATATATTTTTGTCCTATACACTTATGATTATACATATTCGATCATCCCCTGCCCAGTTTTCTTTTATCTCTTTCGTTCTCGCTTTATACAAACACATATTTACAATTGATCTTTTGTATATGTATACCAAAATAGATTATACAACTTCTTTCTTTTGTATATGTGTAACGAAATTATACAACTGCTTTCTTTTATATATGTATAGCAAAATATACATATTTGTATTTGTTATGAAGTGCAATTATGTAAACTATAGATGTAACATACAAATATGATTTTTATGTTTGCTACGTGTGAAAGTTAAGACTTACTTGGACCATTTCACTTTTGCCCAATATTATATGGCTTATATAAGACTTGCTTAGGCCTTTTTTTCAGACACGCACAAGAGAGAAAATCAAGAGAGAGTTGTTTTAAAGATTGAGAGAAAGAGAGGAAAATTTTGTTTTGCTTCAGGAAATTTCTGCTCGAACAATTTGGTTTAAAAAAAGTTTTTCGCTTCGTTAACAGTTTGGATCATGCTCAAATTTGAAATGAGATTTCTCAACATCTAGTGAGTTTATTTTTGTGTTCGCTTTATGTTGATGACATGTTTTTTGTTGGTCGTTATACTTGCAAGATTCAGTAGTTGAATCAAGAATTGAGTAAGTCTTTTGCTATGAAAAAATAGGACCGACAAGGAAGATTCTAGCACACAAATTGTACGTGATAGAAAGGCCAAGAAGTTGTGGTTATCACAATTCTGAAAGTACTTTGTAGATTTAACATTGACAAAGTTATGATTGTCAGTACACCTTTAGTTATGCACTTTAAATTGAGCACAAAGTAGTGTACTCTTAGTGGTGATGAGAAGAGAGATATGAAGAAAGTTTCCTATGCTTATTTTGATGTATGCAATGGTTTGTAAAAGACCGGATATTTCTCAGGTTGTTAGCCATTTTCTTTCTATTCTGGGAAGAGAACATTGAAATATAATTCAGGGTTTGGTACTTTTGCAGAGAAAGTTGTGTCTTCGCAATCTAGATTGCAAAAATGTGTTGTTCTGGATGAAAATATTTTTAAGGGAACTTTGATTATGTTCAAGAAAGGTATGTGCTTTATTATGACAGTCAACGTGCTATATAACTTGACAAGAATTCTACATTTCATGATTGGTCTAAACACTATATACCATTGGATTCGAGATATGTTGGATTCTATGTTTCTTAAGCTAGAGAAGATTTATACAGATGCCAATGGTTCTGATATGATGACTAAATCTGTGCCAAAAGGAAAGTTTGGGATTGTTGCATGATCACCGGGATGACGGTCTCCTCCACATAGTTGTAAGGGTGAGAAAAGTTGAAAATAGAGAGAAAATAGTATATTTTGTTCATACAATTGAGATGTAAAACTTTTCTAAGTAGAGTATATTAGAACCTTCTATTTTGTCGAGTGAAAACAAGCTTGTAACCCATAATTTTTGAGAATTTTTATAATTGAAATTGCAAATCAACAATCTAATGATCGACAATGTTTTTGGTATATTTCTTTTACTTTTATTATGATTGACTGAAATTTCTATTCTAGAGGTGTGCAAATGGAGTTGTGTTTTGATTAAATTGGTTGGATAATGTGAATTGCTCAATCTGTTTTGATTTGATATCCATGGATTCCGTTTGACTATCATGTGTTTATAAATTAAGGTTGCAAGCTTAAATCTAGCTTTAGATCTTTATATATTGCTTGAGAGAGAATATAGGTGTATCTTGCATGTTTCTCATGTTTAATTAGCTTAAATGTTTTGGAAAATATTTTCTAAATCAACTTATTTTTTTCAAATTTAAGGAAAATTAATTACTTTCTAGTGCAATATGGGTTACGTCCCAAACATTTTTTTTTAATATACTAGATTGGCTTGTCAGGCTATGATTGGATTTTCGCTGTTAGTTATGTCAAACTCTTTTTATTAATATGAAACTTTCTACTTTTGTCTATTATATTATGTTATATGTATGCCAAATGACTCGTGTAGAGCCTCTTGAAGTTTTATACACCATGTCACGTCTAGACTGTGCTTTGAGTCGTGACACACAATTACCACTCCTCTATTCAGATGGCCTTATTTGAGGAGTTATAGACCTCTGATCGATTATTTTGATTCAATTGAGATGGACTCATTGGATATAGAATTTTTTAGAAATTCCATAGATCAGGTTCATATAATGTAGGGTATGTTGTTGTTATCTCATAGTCGAGAGAAGAGTTATGCAGATAAGAGGGTTCGATCTTTAGAGTTGATGGAGAGTGATCATTTTCTGCTTAGAGTCTCGCACATGAATGTTGTGATGAGGTTTGGGAAGAATGAAAGCTTAGCCCTAGATTTATTGTTCCTTTAAAGATTTTGAGTCGGGTTTGAGAGATAACCTATACCATAGCCTTGTCACTTAGCTTGTTAGCAATGATCCTATTTTTCTTGTCTCCATGCTTCAGAAGTATGTGTCGGATAAGTCTCATGTGTTTTCGTTCAATTCAGTAGTGTTGGGTTCAAATTCGTCCTTTGTGGAAGAGCCCTATAGCTATATTGAATGGGTAGGTTTGCATGCTGAGCACCAAGGAGATTACTTATGTGTACATGAAGATGAAGCACCATTTAGTTTGAGAGGCGGCTTGAGAGATGGAGTCCGACATGCGTACTTTCAAAGTTTCATATACTTTCCTTTACTTTATGTTAGATGGATATAAATTTTAGTGGTGGATAATTTATTGATCCATAAGGTTATTTTTGAGTAATTTGTATAAAATTATCATTTTACCCATTTTGATAGTTGCTTTGAGTGGTTTTTAATCTTTTTGTGAAGTTAGTTTTTATATTTAAGTAAAAGATGATTTTTGAAAGTTTTGAGTTTTCAAAGGCTTAAGTTATTTAAAATTGAATTTTAGTAACAATCAAAGTTTCGAGTTTTGAAATAAAATTTCACTAGTTCCATCAACTCCGGGACATAGAATTTGGTCTACAAGAATTGTGAGTTTAAGATTTGGAGTTGTTTCTTGGATTTTAGGTCTTAGTTGGAAGTTTACGAAATATTAGCCTTTTGAGTTACCTTGGTCAGCATTTGGAGTTGTATTGCTCTAATTGGATTTATGAAGGTTCTGTTAGATTCAGGGATGATTTTAGGTTTAGAAGGTCTTAGTTGAATTTTTTAGAAGACCTCAATTTCGTGTTTTGATGTCTCCTTTGAGTTTCGAACGTTGAGCTTATTCAGATAGCATATTTGATGTATGTGGGTTCCAAACAAATTACGAGGGTCTATTCAGAGGCTTTGGTGTTGACTAATATTATGAAATGTGTATTCGGGTGCCAACCCTCCACATTTACAAAGCTTGGGACCACGTTTGCGAAGGATAGAATTTTGGGATCCCATGTTCACGAAGGCTTGAGCGCATTCACTGGAGGTCAAAATGTTGACATTTGCATTTGCGAGATTTTTGTGGCGTTCAATGAGGGTTGGAGCAGATCCTCACTGCAATCATGGAGGAAAGGGTCACATTCACGGGCTTTAATAAGTTGCCGGTCCGCATCCACGGAAGGGTCAGCCTTGATGGAGGACCGTTGGCTGTATGTCTTTCCAAAATTGGAGTTTCAACCCCATTTCTTCAATTTTGAATATTGAGAGTTCAACTTTGATGATTTTAAGGGAATTTTTTAGTTTTATCGATTGAAATCTTCCTTTTTATTGTTTATTGATTATTGAAAATTGTTATTTTGGAATCAAACCTAAGGAGATTTTCAAGAACTTCATGTTTTGATAAAACAATTATTATGAACGGAATACAACTTCGTCTTTCAAATGGTTTTCGTCAATTAATGACTTCTAAAATTTTTGGGTAACACTTTCATATATAAATTTACAAATTAAATCTTCATTTTCAGAATCGAGTTTTCGGATCCATTTGACCACATTTTTTTAAAAATTTTGATATGGGTGTTGATAGTTTTGAATTCTTGTTGTGATTTTGTATGTGAATAACCTGTGTTTATTTGATACCATATGGAAGGGAAAAACTTAAGTACCAGAGATTGTGTGATTTTGGCAAGTGAACTTGGGTTAAAATGAGAATTTATTGATTTGTGTGACTTGATTATATTATGGGCATTTGGGATGAGATGAATCACTCGATGATATGCTTTAATTCACTGTTGTTGAAATTTTGGTGTTGAGTTATCATCATTGCACTATTATGTTTGTATTGATGATGTACCAATATTGTGATGATATTAGTGAGGAAGAGAGGAAAGAGGGATGGGGCCACACGTTCGTGGCGAAAAACATTGAGTGGAAATAAGAAATGTGCCACAAGTCTGTTGTGAATTCTTTGAAATGAAATTGGGATCAAGCTACCTGTTTGTGGCAGATACATGGAAAAAGAAATATCTCATGGGTCTCTGAGATTCAGTGGATGTGTATTGTAGGATAAACATGCGTAACTTTACTTAACATATCATTGTATTGCATATTATTTTCATTTGTGAAGTTGTTATCGTCTTTATGAGACCTTTGATTGAGGTACTTGGTACTTAACAGTGATTGATCTATAAATGTTGAGATGTTACTATTAAATATGTATTTCGTGATTTTTGGATTGTTAGGTTGATTGATTTCTGTAAAGATTGTAGATTATAGGTACTTGATTGGGGTGAAAGGAATGCTCGTATTTTGCTTTTCTTTACTTAGTGCTTAGTGATTTTCATGTCGATTACAAGCCTAGAGCTACATGATTATTATTGTTCTCTACTTTTTTTCGAGACTTTTTTGTGGATACTTGAGAAGTAGTTGCTTGTCATCTCAGCGGACTCTCTTTTCGTTATGATGATCTTGTGCTACTCTAGAAATAAGAAATTTGAGACTTGTAGTTTCTTTCAATTTAATTGTAATACATTAGAGGCTTGTACACATGATAACCATGTTTTTGGATGTATTTATAAGTTTGATTAAGTTATTTACATTTATAGTTTGATATTTTACTTTTCACATTCCATTGTTATGTTTTAAGTTTAGGTTTATTTGTTTTGGGGGGATAAGACCAGTGTCATCCTACCCATTTTCGAATCGTGACAAGGAGAGAGATGAAGAGAACAATTTGTAATTTCAATGTAAATTAGGATATAGGGTTGTACTAAAAAAGAGTACCCCAAAAGAGTAAAAATTAATCTTAAAGAATTCATCTATGCAATTTTTTTCATTTAAGAAGTATTCTATCTTCCGACCATTTTCATTTAAAAGGTATTTATATGAGTTCATTATCTGTTATTATTTTGCCTTTGAACTAAATTATATTCACTTAACAAATTTATATATATTTGTTTGCATTGATATTTATTAATTCAAGATTAGCATACATTTGTTCTTATTCATAACAAAATTGATATATATTTATATTTATTTGCATTAATATCTTTTAAATTTTACATAGGTATACATTAGTATTAGATGCATTCATCCATATTCATTTATATGGTAGTTCATATTTGTCTGCATTAATATCTTTTTAATTTTACATTTGTATTGGATACATTTCTTTTGTATTCATAATAAATCAATATACATTTATTTGCATTAATATCTTTTGAATTTACATAGGTATACATTTGTACTGGATACATTCATTCATATTCTTTTATACTTTGGTATACATTTGTTTGCATTAGTATCTTTCTAATTTTACACAGGTATACAATTACTTATATTACTAATTTGGAATGCAGTCAACGGAATTCATTAATGAATTTAGATAATTTTACATCATTATGTGTTCGGTTTTATTAATTAACAGATTTAAATACATTTGTTGGATACAAAATAAGTATTCATTATCAAATTCAATTAACGAAATTCAATATTTGAAAAATTGTCATAAATGTATTAATTAATTATCTATTAAAAATTGAAAAAAAACGTCAATTCCAAAAATTATGAAACGTTGTAATTTTTTGGGGAAGAAAACTTTGTAAATTATAATACAAATACGAAAATTTGTAAAAAGAAAAAATCTTGCATCCAACTACAAAATAAAAAATTTAGAAAAATCTAAACTTTCTTTTTAAAAATAACCCAGACAATCAATATAAATTTTTTTGATATGATTTGAGTTATATATTATGAAGAGTTATTGTTGTGATTGATCTTTAATGGAAATACTTTAGAGAAGAAGATAGAAATCTTAAACTTAAAAGAGAGAGGAAAAAAAAAGGGAAGAGAGAAAGAATGAAGAAATACCTGATTTTCTTGTTGACAAATTATAAGGAGAGAAAAAAAAATAACAATAAAAGCAAGTTGTTACTCCCTCCCTCCTCTTTTATATGTTCCCTTTATACTTTGCACTTGTATTAAGAAATGCTTTATTTTTACCTTCTACCCTTATTTGAGTTTTTTTGGAAGTCAAGTTTCCAATAATGAATATGAATTAATTTATCTTAATTAATTAATTTAACCAATTAACATGAATAATTTACTTAGCTTTTCTAAGTTGGTCAAATTTATATTTTCAAGGTTAATAACTCAAGGGTAAAAAAGGAAGAATATGATAATTTATGCATTGATTCTATGAAATGACAAGTATTATGAACCAACTAGTTATAGAAAGAGATGATATATAATATGAGACGGAGAGAGTAACTGCTAGGAAAATAGAGAGAGAAAATCAGGAAAAAAAATTAATCCCTTTTTAAAAAATGTGGTTAGTTAATGCCAAATAAATATTAATTTTTTTTGGGTAAACCATATAAATCCCATTAGTTTAGGTCTTTATTATTAAGATTCTCAATAGTATCAAATATTACTTCCTCTATCATATTTTATGCTTAGGATACATGAGTCTGAAGCTGAAATACATGTATCTGCGGAATTTTAAAACTGAAGTAAAATTAGTTGGTTGTAACGGATTACCTTGATTAGAGGAGTAATTGAGGATTTTCAAACTACATAGATAATTAATTTCATTTTATTATTCTTTGAAATAGTAAATTCATTAATATTATTAGTATAATATAAAAAAGATGTATATCTTGGTAATGTAATTATTTGATTAGTTTAAAATTAACACTCTTAAAAAAATAAATTCATTAATTTGATGTATCTATCTATTATCAATATATGATGTATCTGACAAACTAAACACACACAGCCACACGCACACGCGCGCGCGCACACACGCACGTGCGCGCGCACACACACATGCACACACTCGCACACACACACACACATAAAATATTAATTTCATGTATCTTTTATATGTGTCTATTATTAATTCGATGTATCAAGTATTGTTATATTCAAAAACATGTATCTCGAATATATAGTAAGCATCTACATCTAAAAATACAACTCAAATCTTAATTAAAAGTACTACTTATTAGATACACATGTTTCAAAGGCTATATCAAAGTAATATTAGTAACCAAAGAAAATATTAGAAGAATACTAGCAAACAAAGACTCTACAATACTCCTTTGTAACATTTTGCATTGTGGCAAACATATTAAAACTAAGATTCATTTTTTTCGGATACAAATCAATCAAGACCCACTCTGAATTGGTAGTTTTTTTGTAGCAGTTACTTTAATTTGATCTCGTCATAAATGAAAAAAAATTAAGACCCACTCTGAATTGAAAGTTTTATCTGTAACAGTTACTTTGATTTGATCTCGTTATAAATGGACAATATAAAATAATATTTGGGTTCAGAAGAATTTGTCGGTCATGGTGATGATATCTTGAGAAGAAGAGAGTAGATTAGCTATTGTTGAAAAGAAATTGTTCAGTGAAATTCTTGTTCAGAAAGGATGAGATATAATTAGGTAATAAATATGAGAGGGAGAATTAAGAGATAGTGGTTGATTTGGAGCGAAAGAGTTAATTAAGTAGATAATCAATCAATCAATCCTAGTTTTAAGGGATGTGAGTATCTAAGTGTATCTTCAAATAATATATTAATATATGTTATAAAAACTAAAAGTGGTAATGTATGTAAATGTTTGAAAGTAAAGATAATATTAGTATATATAGCAGTGATATATGTTTAATAAGATAGTTTTTTTTTTTTTTTTTTTGCTAAACATTTAAAATGAGCTATTTATTGCCAATAAAATTTATAAATTATCATGCTATGCAATTTTTTCATTTAAGAAATATAGGCCCATTAAATAAAAATCATCAGATTCTAGTCATCAAGATCCAAAAGAACAAATCACCCCACTATCAAAAAATTCAAACATTTTAACGATCAAACACTATTAAACAAATAAGATAAAATAAAAATATATAAACAATAAAATGATCTTGTTATATAAATGTTTTCTAAGAATAATTTAAATACGTTAAGATTAGGTGTTCACATACATTTATTTGCCTTTTCTACTACTCTTGTTCCTATATGGTATCATAACCCTCAACAAATTCGAAAGAGTAAGATCAGGTTGTACTTGCACTTTGACTTGAAATTCAAACATCAAGTAAATGTACTCTAGTCAAGCTAAGGTAACTAGTTTCTTCATGTTGCATCCAATTCTATTCGAGTTATAGCATGACCAGTCAGTTAGACACTCAACTTTCACCACTAAAGCTTAAGATATACCTATTAAATTAATTGGAAATGTTATATAGAATACGAGAATCTATATTAATCAGCAGTGTCAAAATCCAAACTTTTACCCGCAAGCTAATTGATCATTTTTAAGTTGGTGTGCTCAACGGGAACAATAGACATGAGTTGAGGTTATTAAACATTTCAACTCATCCTTATTCTGTATTGTGAACGTATGATGCTAACGTGACACAAATTGTGGAGGTGTTTAGATGAACACACCACATAAAAATGATCATTAGCGGCATTTAATTCTTAGTTGCCGCTAAATATATATTTATAGCGACAATTAACACTCTTTGTATATGTCCCTAAAGCCTTTAGCGACATTGATTTTAATGACATTCAACTAATGTCGGTAGAGACTTTTAGCACTCTTTATTAATGTCAATATTTATTGCCGCTAAAAGTTATTTTTGTCATAGTGTCATTGTGTAATAAGTTGGAATGTTCAACTAGAACAATGAAGGCAAGCTTAGGTAACTAAACACTTCAACTTATCCTCACTATGTCTTGGGGATACCCAATGCCAACTTGATACATAAATTTCGAAGGTATGTAGACATAATTTTATAAGTTCTAGTGTTCAACAGACATTAGGATACCCAATGCTAACTTGATACATAAATTTCGGAGGTATGTAGATGATAATTTTATAAGTTCTAGTGTTCAGCTGACATAATGAAAATAAGTTGAGTTGTCTAGAATGATTACTTAACTAGTTGAGTTCGAGTTTAAATGTTTTATTATTCCTAAAAATAAAATCTAGACTTCCCATAACGCTTAGTTACGAATATTTATTACCTAAAAGGAAAAGCTCAACCAATAAGCTACCCCAAGATTCTATTTTTAACTAAATCCTTAAATGGGGGTATTCCTAAAAACAACAACATTCACAGTAGAACTTAGAATTAATGAAAATGAGAAAAAGGGTTTTTGGGGATTACTAATATTCTTGAATTTTTGGAATATTATTTTTGTGATTGAGTTTCTGGATTTCATCATCTTGGAAAAAGTGGATCTAATAGAGGGATCTGGGATTATCAATAAAATGCAGCTCAATGCACTAATTAAGCTAAAATTTCTTAAGTTTGAGATGGGTCGGAATAGTTATTTTGATGATTCGAACTTATGACCTCGATTGCATGATAACACTATCATCAACTATGATAAAAGTATCTTAAATATAAATCTTTTGGGAAATTCTATGTTTGAAGAAAATATTTAAGTCACGATAATTTAATTATAAATTTATAATAATAAAGCGATCATCTAGTTTCACATCATCTAGTTTCACAAATGAATTTTGAGAAATGTAGAGTCTACTACATCTTACTTCTATTTCATAGAGATATAAAGCAACAAGTTTCAATAGTGTTATATCATCTTATAATTATCTTACATCTACATATAAATATCGTTTATATATAATATCATTTCTAAGCTATTTAATTTAATTAGAAAGTTGTAAGAGGCTCGATAGGTGGCTAAAAAGTATTTTTATTTTAATTTACAAAAATAAAGGAGATATTCAAATTCGTCTGAACTATTTAATATTCTAAGTCATACGATAAAATTCTAAAAAGGAGCAATAGATCATAGGTTAAGAGACACTATAAGAGTGATAAAAGAATGAGTTTAGATTTCTGGTTATTAATTCTTTATATACAATTGAGACTATATTTTTAGTATGATTGAGAAATAAAAATGGAAGATTTAAATACAGTGTTGTTACTAGTGTTCAAATCGACTTTGTGAACCGTTTCACAAAGTTACTTTGGACAACTAGCACAAAAATATTAGTAGAAAATATAAATCGACCAAAAAAAGAGTAAAGTTGAGACAATATAAAATGAGATTGTGATTTTAATAAACGCAAGCATAGAATTAAAAGTTTATATTAAGGGAAAATTTATATTCTTGTCAGGTTCTTTTATGTTATTCATATATTTTTTTATATATACTAGTTCTCGAACATGTACATTATATGTGTATTTTATACGTAATAGTATAAATAGTTTGAAAGTTATAGTTTGAAAGTTATAGTATTTGAATTAATTTTTTAGATTTCATGTGAACATGTGAAGAAAATATATAGATCATGTTCTTGTTCTTGCTTCTCATATCTGACTCTCGATTGAATGATTACATAATTCAAAGATAGTTATTTGACTTTTTATTTCTTTTTTCCTCACTAATTAGCTAAAAATTAAATATAAAAATATATTCAATCTGTGAAATCATATATCACATGTTTATCTAACACACAACAAAGGTATTATTCTTATCCTTGTAAAAAAAAATTATTCATTCAACCAGAATCATTCAAGGGTCAATAACAATGTTTTGTTATTAGGCATATAAGGATGGTATAAGAATGTGAAAAGTTATTGGGCAAAAAGTTAATATAAGAAAAGTTGAAAGATAGAAATAATTAATGTATTAACTAACAAAATTCATAATATTATAACTAAAGAATGTAAAAGCATGTGAATAATATCTCCAATAATAAGTGATAACTAAGAGAATTTATAATGTTATAACTAAATAATTAAAGTACAATAGCTAAATTTCTTATTAATTCTACATTTACTTAAATAAATATGACTTCTAATTAATTAACTCTTTATTTAAATAGTTAATTAGATTCAAATGTACTGTAGAGGCAAAATGGTAATCCAACTTTACAGTTTAAACTTTAAAGCTTCTCGTGTGTTGCATGTTTATTCCATCTGAGTTATTTTTTAAACGCGCACACTCCCCTCCCCCCACACGCCCGCACGTGTACACCCACATGCATGTACTCTGAGTTCCTTTTTAAAAAATACACACACATATGCACATATACACGCACACGCACCCGTGCACGCACATGCACACAAAAAAAAAAAATTAACTAAAACAAAGAAAAATGGTTATATAGATATAACTATTTTGAAGTAAATTTTCTGAAAATCTCAATGACATAAATACCATTGTAAGTAAAGTCATTCTCATGCCTTAAGAATTAACAAAACAACTCGTGCAAATTCTCTAAGTTATGAAAAACTCAATAATTTTTGAAAAAATATATCCAAAAGCGTATACATGCATGACAACAATTTTTTTAGAAAAACAAATAAACTTAGACCTTCAAGCTTCATATATTGGAGCATTATATACTATTGTAAATTACGGATAAAAAGGAAAACTGATTATTATGTCAGAAAAATAATATTTCCTCAAGTACTAGAGGTTCTGAAATATATCCTCTTAGAATAAATGATTTACTTCAATTCAACTGATCTTCAAACTCACTCAAGTATAATAAATATTACGAAAAATTTCAAAGTGTAAGTAGAAGATAAGAATTTTTTTGTGGTTGAAAAATGATAAGAAATCTCTCTATTCATAGCCAACAAAAAATAGTATGAACATGTACTTATTCTTCCTTATTTTAAAAGTCATGTGTTACGATCCAGAACGTCGTGATTGGTACCCACACTAAAACTTCGATGGGAGAACCATTAATACTAAGTAGCTAACCCAAGAACTAAACATTCAAAGATATGAAAGCAAGTTTAAATGCATAAACAAAGTGGAGTCCCCATAAACTCCGAAAGTCTAATGACTCATTACTAAAACATTGCAAAACATCCCTAGAATCTGAAAGTTAATGTACCAAAATATCTAAAGTTCAACAAGTTTAAGAAAAATGGGTACAACCCAACTAAACATACTAGTAAGTCAAACAAGAATGTGATCAGAGTCCAAAAAGAGTGGACTAAAATATAAAGGACCCATGACAGCCACAAAGAACTGGCTCGCCCTTGAATCCGATCTCGCTCACTGATCTCCTAAATGAGGTTGGTCAATAGCTGCCTGAAGATGACCTGTACTCAATAAAGAAAGAGCAAGTGTAGTATCAGTACACAAACATATACAAATAGTCGCACCAAAGTAAACACGCATATACCAAACATATACAATATCAGTTTTATTTACAAGAGCAATGTAGCATTTCACGTTCTCAATAATACACATATATGACAAGTCAATGGTCCTTTCATGGATTCCATATCCAGACATTTAGTGTGTCAGATCATGACACCCGATCTAGTTAGTGTGCTGAAATGTGACACCTGTTCCAATATGTATGTCGGTATGTGACATCGATCTCATTTAATTTGTTGAAACGTAACACCTGATCTATTACAAGGCACAATCATAATGTACATTCTTATAATCATACACTCAAATGTTGATTCATGAACTACAATCATTCATTCATACTTAATTACATTAGATGTGATCAATAGTGCAATATTCGCATATGTACATGCATTACAAAGAAGAAAATACGAACATACATCACACAAATATGAAATCAGACTATCACCTACCTCGCAACCATGGTTAAATCCTCTTAAGAAACTTTATTCTTCCCTTTCCGGATTCTTTTCGCTTGTTCTAGGTCTCAAAAAAAGTAATATAACGCAAGGATCAACAGTTAAGGTCTAATTTACCTGGATTATAATAAACCCAACAACCCAAGATCAAACCATAATCCTAATATGCAGCTAGGAATTTTCCTCACCATTAACTTCAGGCTAAAATTCTCCCCGACGATAATTACCCATGAATCTAAGTTCTATGAATCGAAAAAAGAATTAGGGGAGTAAAATCCTTATCTTTATCACTAAAATTCATGGAAACTATCAAGAACTCGTCTTGGGTCGTCTCCAAAATCTTAAGAACGAAGTCTGCAGAAATATCGCAAAATGGTTATTCCTTGACTTAATTCGCGACTGGCCTGCTACAATGATTCTTAACCCGCTAATGTAGATCTTCTGTAGCGGGAAATTCTCGCCCTGGAGGTTTGCACGGAAATAAAGAGTCAAAACTTGATTGTTAGATCCTCATTTCACAACACACCTTTAACCATGACACTCAAAAATTATCCGTTCACACTAAAATCAGTTTCAGGAGTTCTACTGGCTCAAATTTGATTCTGTAAATTTGTACAGGTTTCTTAACATCTTAACTATATACTCATGTGATTAAATTCATTATTAAATCTCTCATTCATTACCAGATCTTCTTAGAACTCACTGACTCTGATTTCGTCTAAATCTAAACTAGACTTGAAATTCTCAAGTTACTACCAAAAAGTTTTTCGACCCAAAAATTTTCTCCGTTGACTTTTCTATAATGACGGGAGTAGGTTGTTACATCATGACCCTTCAAGAAAGTGTTAATTCTTTAGAAAAGTCATAACTAATAAAGTCACAACTCTTCTGAAAAGTTCAACTCATGAAAAGTCACATATTTGTAAAAATCATAACTTATAAAAAAAGTCACAACCTTTTGAAAAATTCACAACTCATGAGATAAGTCACAATCCTTTGGAAAAGTCATAACTAATCAAAAAAGTCACAAGCCTTCAGAAAAGTTACAACTCATTATAAAAGTCACAACCTTTGAAGAGAACATATGCTATTACAAATAGGTATAAATGGGTGTTTTAAGTAGGGATATTATAGTAATTTAACATTTAAGTTAGGCAGTTCATGCTTTTATGATAGTATAGATAGATATAGATATAGATAGATTGAATATTGTATCTCCCTTAGCTACCTATAAATATACTCCTAGCTAAATATATGTTGAAATTATGATACTAAAAAGAATATTTGCTTACATACTAATCTCAAAAAAATTAAAATAATAACAAACTCACTAAGTTTTGTATAAAATATTTTCATTTATATCGAACATACCTTAGGTAACTACATTTCTCCAAACTGCAAATGTTTGTGGTATGATGAAAACTAGTACATAATAAAGTTATTTTCCAAAGAAACAATCAATTCTCTTAAGTTCTGTTTATTTCTTGAGGTAGTTTGACTCGCGGCACAATTTAAGAAAGAAAAAAATTTAATAATTGTGGTCCAAAATGAATGACAGAAATTTGTGTGGTCGTAAATCATTTCATTAATGATAAAGTAGATATTTTATAGTTAAATTGTTACTTAATATAGAAATGTGACATTCTTTTTTGGACTGAATAAAAAAGAAAATAAGTCACATAAATTGAAACAGATGAAGTAATTTCTTTTTCATTTTTTTTTTTGCCTAGTGATTAATTAACTAAAAAAATTGTGGCACCTAGTAATAATATCATGGATCGAATCCACAAGATCTTCATGGATTTGATGTGAGGCACCATTTGAGTGAAATTGATGGTCAAATGCGAGATGTTATGTTAGGAGTCACAATTAAGAATTGTTTTTATATGATAAGTAAATATTTTACTTAGATAGAAAATTTGAGCTTGATAACGGACATAGGACTAAATATAACTTGTTTTATTGTATGATACCACAGATTAATTTTTATTTGATTTTCTATATATATGGAGGAAGATTATGTGAAATGTTATAATGTTTGATTGTTTTGGAGAAAACTGAAAAAGACAATTTTTATAAGAGAGAATTTACTCTGTTTGGATTTTAAATTCTATATTTAAATGGTGTGTTTGTTTAAAGTATATATATGTTTTCTATTTGTTTTGTTTATTTTTTATTTATTCATTCATTTATTGTCTTTATAATGTAGATGTAAAGTATGCGCACATATAAATTTCATATAAAGTCATGTAACCATCAAATTTATTAAGAAAAATAAAATTTTCTATAAATATCAAAGGATTTAACATTTTATTTCATCACATATTGAGCATCATCCCACTGGAGTTAGTTTAATTAGTGCTTAATTATCTGCGAAAATTTACTCATATATTGTATATATATATACACACACAATCACATCTCTCTGTAATTGCACTATTTATTGTCATAAACTGTTATAGAGAAGTATTATAGTCACATCTAAAAAAAATTTTGTCCAGGGATTAATTGACTACAAAAACTGTGACACCTCGTTATACTAGCTAACAAGGATCGAATACACGAAATTTGCACGGAGCTGATGAATATGAGGCACCATTTGAGTGAAATTCATTGTCGAATGCGAGATGTTACGTAGGTGACACAATTAAAGAGTTATTTTATTTAATAAATAGATATTTTACTTACTTGGATAGAGAATTTGAGCTTGATATATAAACTTAGGAGTAATTATAACTTCTTTTATCATAAATATCATTGACTAATTTTTATTTTCTTTTCTATATAGAGGAAGGAAGATTATGTGAACTGTTATGATGATTGATTATTGGTTGAAAAACTGAAAAAGATAATTTTTATAAGAGTGATTATTCTTTGTGGATTTGAAATTGTATATCCAAATAATGTGTTTGCGTTAAAGTATATGTATGTTTTTATTTTTATTTATTTATTATATTTTCTACATAAAGTAGTTGTAAGATGTTCACAAATATCAATTTCATATACAGATTGTATGATACAATAATGTAACCATCAAATTTATTTATTAAAATAAAAGTTTGTATGAAACGAGAACCACAAATCTTTTATAAATACTGAAGACTTTAACATTTTATTTCATCACATTTTGAGATTCATCTCACCGAAATTAGTTTAATTAATGCTTAATAATCTGTAAAAGTTCGCTCATATATATGCACAGTCAAATTTCTTTATAATTGCATCTATTTTTATTTATTGTCATAGAGATAACTGTTATAGATAATTTGTGACATCTAATTATTTTGTTTGTTATCCAATAATTATTTAACTACAAAAATTGTGGAACCTGATAATAATAACGGAGATTGAATTCACAAGATTTGCACAGAACTGACGAATGTGAGGCACATTTTGAGTGAAATTTATTTTTAAATGTGAGATATTATGTTAGGAGGCACAATTGAGGAGATTTTTTTTCATGTGATAAGTAGATGTTCTGCTTACTTGAATAGAGAATTTAAGTTTGAATATGAACTTAAGACTGATTATAACTCTTTTATCGTAAATACCATTGATCAATTTTCTTTTCTTTTCTATATATAGGAAGGAAGATTATGTGAATTGTTGTAATGGTTGATTTTTTGGAGAAAAACTAAAAAATAATTTTTATAAGAGAGATCTAATTCTCTCGAATTTGAAATTTTATATCTAAATGATGTGTTTATGTTAAAGTATATATATGTCTTTGTTTTATTTATTTATTGTCTTCATAAAGTTGATGTAAGATGTGCACACATATCAATTTCATATTGAGTCATGTAACCATCAAATTTATTACGAAAATAATCAGATTTAATATGAAACTAGGACCAAAAATCCTCTATAAATATTGAAGGTTTTAACATTTTATTTCTATCACATTTTGAGCATCACCTCACCGAGGTTAGTATAATTAGTACTCAATTATCTGTCAAAATTTTCTCTATAATAGAATCATTTATTGTTATTTATCGTTTTAGAGATAACTGTTATAAGAATGTCTTGCTGTGATGTCTAATTTTTTCTCATTTTTGTCTAGTGTTAATTAACTATAAAAATTGTGGTTGGTAATAATAACAGGAATTGACTCCACGAGATTTGCATGGAGCTGACTAATGTGAGGCACCATTTGACTGGAATTAATTTTCAAATGTGAGATGTTATGTTAGGAGGCATAATTGAAGAGTTGTTGTAATGTTCCGTTTCTTGTGAATTTTCTTTTAATCGTGAATTTTCTCTTTATTTGTGAAATGACCATTTTTTCATTTCTCTTAGCTTTTTCACGCTTGAGTTGTTCTAGTGTCCCATTTCACGTGAATTTGCTTTTAATTGTAATTTTTTAAAATTGTCAATGACTATTTTGTCATTCCTCTTAGCTTTTTCATGTTTAGTTTGAGATGTAGGAATGGTTGGTGTGGTCTCTGATGTGATTGTGTGCATTTTGATAATTTTACCTCCTTTAAAGTCGAGAATTTTTTTATATGGTTGACTTGGTCAACATTATGAGTTTTGAACGTCGTAGATTCCATCAGTTTAATTTAATTCGGAACATCGAGTTTGGTCTAGTAAGGTGATCGGTTAGAATTCCGAGACCTTAGGTTGTGCTTTAAATATTTAGGTAAAATGTTTATTTGTCACGCCCCCAGCCTACACCCTGAACGTAACAAGCACTCGAAAATCATTGTTAGTTCCCAAGTGAACCCTCGATCTGACTCATTACTCAACAGAAGACTTACTCAAACAAAATGAAAAACTCATAATAAAAAAATAACTTTTAAAAAGACTTAATTTAAACTCAACTCAAACAATCGTCTGAAAATAATTTAACAAGTATTATTTAAATGCCTAATGAACTCAAACATTACCACAACAAAAGGAATAAAGATGAAAATTCATATCTGTATGAGGCATATATATGATTATACTTGCTAAATGGATAATTGGGTCCCATTCAGAAAATACTCAAATTATCATTTCTCTCTTCCCTTATAAAGTTTCCCCCCTCTCTTTTACTGTTTACTTTTTTTTTTTCTTTGGTTTCTTTTCTAATTATTGTTCTAAATTTAGCACCTCTATTCTTTAATAATTTTTCATTCTGCTTCTAACATTGTGATATTATTTTTCTATTTTGATATTGATTATTTAGATTTCTAAAATAGTTATCTAAAATTATTTGTTAATTTATGAACTATGATATAATTAATTGCAATTTTTTATTTTATTATAATAATTAGTTTTTTTTGGAAGAGTAAATTAAATTTATAAAGTTTTTTAAAAAAATGGTACAAGTTAGTAAAACAAATATTTTATTTATGATTTCTTAAGAATTTTGTAAAAAGAAATATAGACTATTAATATGAAAAAAAAGGTGTAAAATTAATTTGTTCTTTTATTCTTATCTCAACAATTTCATGTTTCCAAAAGCAATTAAATCCATCAACTGTTCTTCAGAAAATATAACGAAAAGAGCATCAATAATCTTGACAAACAATTACATAAGTTTTGATATTATTTTCTTAAATTTAAAAATAAATAGCATCCATAAACACCTTCATAAATATATATTATTTCTGTCAATTTATATGATAGTTTTTATTCTTAAATTCAAGTTAGGTGAAATTAAATAAATATTTTATGTATCTACTTTTTTTTACATGTTTCTTAAGAAATTATAAATAAAAACTATAATTTCGTCTTCACAAATTTTATTTATACTTTTTCAAAAAAATAATTGTTAGGATTAAAAAAATTACTTATATCTTAATTGTATAAACTGAAAACTGAATACAAACAACTATCATTACAATATAAATAAATAATCTCAAATAGAAAAAAATTATTTAATAGAATAAACTAAAAATATATATAGTAATCATAAATATTTATTCATTAAGTGAAAAAGAAACAACATAAACTAATTATATTAACTAAGAATGAAAAAGAAAATTAAAAATTAAAAACAAAAAATACATCAGGCGTAAAAGCAAAAAAAAGGTGGAGGGGACTTAAAAGACAGCTGGCAGATGAGTTCCAATCAAGTGCACTCATCAATCAAGTGATGTCTCATACAAGTATGATTTGACATACCTCATGGATGATAGTATTTTTCGAATACTGATAAATTACTCGACTCTTAAATTGTTTATGAAGCTTATTACTAGAAATAAGTTATTTTCCGACTATAATTGCTGACTACAAATATGTAAATCAGAAGTATGGAGAGTTTACCAACTATTGTAATCCGTAATTTAAGATTTATAGATATATTTGTTTAAAATGTTACCCGATTATAATTTCGACTACTGAAGTCGTAAAACTTTATGAAATAAAATCAATCAAATAATCTACAAAATGCCCGATTTAGTAGTAGACAACTTATACAAATAATTAATAAATCTTATTAAATGGCGATTATTGTGGTCGGCAATGTTATAATATTTTTTTAATTAAATATATACTTAAATTGCCTAACAACTATAATCGGGTTAAAGTAATAAATTACTTTTAATTCTTTGGGTTATAGCCATGTAGGATTAATTTATAGACCTAGCTCAAAAGCTACTTAAAAAATAAAATAGCCAATGTAATTTTACAAGGTGGGTCTAGGGAGGATAGTTTAGGTTGTGTCTAGTCCTTACCCCTAGCTAGGGCTGGCAGGGGGACCGGGTCATCCCGCCCCGACCCGCGTCCCGTCCCGACCCGCCCCGGAACCGGCCCATCCCCCAGGGTTTAAGGGGATTACGGGATGGGGGATGAGGGGACCGGTCAGGGGCCGGTTCACCCCTGCGTCCCGGTCGACCCGGCCCGGCTGAACCGGCCGGTTCGCGGGATCCCCCCCAATATTTTTTTTTTAAATTTAAAAATGTAGCCGTTACTATCCGTTGGGGAAACGGCTAGTGCCCCCCCCCCCCCAACGGATTTATGCCTCTTTTTGACTTCCCAAACACCCCCTACCACCCCCCTACTTTTAAAAAATTATTTTAAACCCTCAAGTTATTATAATTACATTTTAACCCATTTTTAATACTATAAATACACCTATCCTCTACTATTTCTTACAAAATCATCTATTCTCATTTCTCTCATCTATTTTCTATATTCTATCAACTCTCAACTCTCAAGTGTCAATCTTAATATCTATTCAATTTTAATTCTCATATTATTAGAATCCATTTTTTTCAATTTTCAATTCAAAATTTTCATATTATATCAATAAAAATAATTATATTATCTCATATTTGTTATCAAGTATTGGCTTGGAGTTACAAATTACAAGTTACAACAAATCACAAGCTTCAACAATCGGTTTAACGTCTGCTATTAACGCAGACGTTTGGTACATTCGTTTCATAATATTTATATTTTATTATTCGTCTTTACTTTTGTGTTATTATTATTTTTATATTACACTTTATATATATATATATATATATAATAAGTATGAGTTCTAGCAAAAAAAATAGCGGTAAAGGAAAAGAGAAAGCACAAGATAACGAAGAAAGTAGACTTTTTAAATTATTTAATTTTGGTAAAAAAAATAGTAAAGAAAAAAAGAGTAGTAAAAGTGGTGGTACTTCATCTAAATCAACGAGTAGAGTTAGATTTAACATAAATGATTCTACTTATGTTGATGATACTCCTTATAATATTGATTCAAATGTTCAACTCGATCACGAAAGTTTAGAACGACGTTATGGTAATATTAATTCTAATGTTGATGAAAATTCAGGTGAAGAAGTAGAAGCTGATTTGGGAGAAGAGGAGTTAGATGAAACACCTACTAGTCCGGTGACAGAAGTTCCAAATGAGACTATCAATTTACCGGAGCAAAATTTTGGACATCCACCCCTCATACCTCCCACAAGGGAGAAGGTGAAGTATCAACGACCTAAAACTTCTATTGTGTGGCAATTTATCACTTTTGATAAAGAAAATAGTGTTGCTATTTGTAATAAGTGTAAGCAAACTTTTAAAGGAGAAAACAGATATTATTAGATTACATTCAAGAACTAATTGAAACAGAACCCTTCCTAGAAGGTGGCTGCGTAAAATTAGTTACTCATCTAATATCTGTAACAAATATTAATTTTACGTATGAGAACTTATTGAAACAGAACCCTTCCTAGAAGGTGGCTGAGTAGATTAGTTACTCCACTAATATTTGTTAATTGTAAGTTGTAACTTATAAGTTCTATTGAATAAATTTTTTTTATACAATTATTGTTTTGAATTTTAATTTTAATATATACAATTAAATATATATACTAAAATACTTAATTTAAAGTTTACAATTTACATTACTTTAAAATATTTAAATTACAAATTTAAACTTCTCAAATTTGAAATTTAAAACTTTAAAGTTGAAACTAGAAATTTGAAAAATGAATCTTAAAATTTGAAAATTGAAACTTTAAATTAGAAAATTTATTTTGATATTTGAAAATCGAAAATTAAATTTAAAATTTATTAGCTAAAGACGTACCATTTCAATAAAAATATATAAATATTTAAAAAAAAAAAAAAGAATCCCCCGTCCATGCCATCCCGTCCCGTCCCCCCAAATCTCATCCCATCCCATATATATAGTGGGACGGGATGGGACCTATTTTCGTCCCCCCAATCCCGATCCCGGGTGAAATTCCCCCTCCCTGTCCCCCGTCCCGTCCCCCAGTCCCCTTCCCCGTCCCCTTGCCAGCCCTACCCCTAGCTTATGAAGGTAAAGAAATAGAAAAGTTATTTTTCAAAGACTATGATTATTATTATTTTTTTTTGTTGAGGATCTTTAGGACACAAACATTATCCTCATTACTATATTTCATAGAAATGCTATGATTTCCCTTAATATTGTTGTTAGAATATCCACATCCTAATGAAGTTTGAAAATCCATCTTGTTGTTCACTTGAGCCTTCTTTAACTACGTAACAAAAAATTGTTTCTATTGAGGGCTTTGTTTTTCTTTTCCAAATCAGTTTAAAAGTATGTAGAGCATAAAATTGACGACTTAGATGAATCATGATTTGTGTCTTCCCGTGCAAGTGCAATACATGATGTCGTCCATAAAAAGAGGTATACATAGTCTTTTCCAAAAGCCTATAACACTTCAATTATACAGGTATTTAAGTACCCACTTAACATCGTTCAAGTAAATTTAAATACACCCAAATAGATAATGTGAAAAGTCAAAAAAGTCACTGCGAGTGAGAAAGACTAAGGGCCCGTTTGGATGGGCTTAATAAAAGCAGCTTTAAAAAAGTACTTTGAAAGTGCTGAAACTTATTTTAAATAAGCAGTTATGTGTTTGGATAAAAGTGCTGAAGTTGCTATGTCAAACGTGAAAAGGGAAAAATGGAAGAAAGAGATGTTAGGGTTATGTTGTAATTTGGAGATGTATAAAAATTAAGGGCAAACACATAAAAATTTGGTCAACTTAAAACAGCTTATAAGCTAAAAAAAGAAAAGCACCTCTACCCCAGCTTTTAACTTTTGGCTTAAAATAAGTTTTTTTTAACTTAAAATAAGTTATTTTCAGTATTGCCAAACAGCTAAATAAGTCAAAAACCAGCTTTTAAGTCAGTTTGACCAGCTTTTAAGCTGAGCCAAACAGACTCTAACTGGGCCCTATTTTTTTTTTTAGTCAATAATCTTTTTATCCTTCATCTTTCTTACACCCCACCCCACCCCCAAGTTCTTAGTACCACCAACCCCTTCATCTTCTTTACACCCCACCACCCCCTCCCGCCCTCAACTCCACTTGCACTATTTTTTTATTCTTCTTGACCTCCCCCACCCACCCACCTCTTTTTCCATTTCCGAAATCACCATCCTGACACTATACCTTCTCTTTGAACCCCCATCGCGATTCTTTTTCTTTCTCTTCGGACTAGCCGCCTGAATCACCACTTGCCTCGCCTTTTTCTTTTGCTTCTTCGAAGAACTTTCCAGCTTCTTTCTATTTCTTTGAAACACCCCATCCCACCCCTATTTTCTTTGAATCAGTAAAAAGGTGTGATGAACACATAAAAAATAGAAAAATTAATAATTTATTTTTGCTTCTAAATTATTATTTATGGCAGAGTTTGAATGTGAGGAACTTGAAATTTTTGTTAAAGAAAAATCTACAATATCTTCATCTCAAACTAAGTTTTCATTCATTATTATTGTTTTAATAATGTCTTCAAAATTGAATGTTTTTGTGAGATTGTGAGAATAGCTTTGAGATCTTGGATTAATATGACTGAGTTTGTTTAATTGCAATTGTGTTTGAGTTATTATTTTTTTACCAATGGGGATTGTGATAGTTTAGGAACAAACTTTGATTTTTTTCTAAACAAATTTGTTACTAAATTTGTGAATAAATAAAAAAAATTAAAAAACCAAAATTTAAATAAATGTTCTATGTGGCACTAATGTGACAATGATGTAGCCCTCACGTATCAATTACTTGGAGCGTGTGTAATACACTTACCAATGTGAGAGTAGTATTATAATTTTAGGGTGATATTAAATTCACTTGAAAAGAGATTAGGGGGTAAATAATTGCTC
Organism: Solanum habrochaites; assembly: GCA_027704765.1. Lineage (NCBI taxonomy): Eukaryota > Viridiplantae > Streptophyta > Magnoliopsida > Solanales > Solanaceae > Solanum > Solanum habrochaites. The sequence goes on along the minus strand of JAKWJA010002489.1, from coordinate 71,506,767 downwards.
GTAAAGTTAAAGTACTAAAGTAAATTTTGTTGCCAAATTCGGGAGAAATTTATGTATTTTCTCTTTCTAAAACTATGATGACAGGTTATCTTTTATAGAAGGGAAAAGGGTCTGATATACCCCTCAATTTTGTCATTTAGAACTGATATACCCCTCGTTATAAAAGTGACTCATATATGCCCTTACCGTTATACAAACGGCTCACATATACCCCTGCCATTACAAAATGACCCACATATACCCTTCATTTAACGGAAGTTACAAAATTAGTTTTAAATTTATATTTATTACTTCTAATTTTTTAAAAAAAATTATTTAGGGGTATATATGATTCTTCTATCAAAGTTCAAGGTATATTTGATTTTTTTCATACATAAATTATTTTTGACTTCTTTTATTATAATTATTTGAATTTCTTATTCTTATTTTATTTTTTTCTTTCATTCCTTAGTTTAAAGAAAAAAATAAACTATTTTTTGTGTGTATTGTAATTTAATTTCGTATTCGAAGAAAAAATTTGGTCATCTACAATAAGTTTTACAAGAATATTAGTGAAACATAAATAAGTTTGATTATCAAAATAATAATTATAAATTAGTCATTGAAACAAAAAAAGTCAAAAAAAATATGTTTGACGAAGATTAAATTTACTCATATATGATTATATTTTTTAGAAAAAATAATTAAAAATTATATTAATTTTTTTTTCATTTCCGTTAGAGGAAAATGGTATATGTGAGCCATTTGTTTACTCACGGGTGTTACCACGAAATATTGGTTTCTCTCTTTCTCTCTCTAGATCTCTCATCTCATTCTCTCTAAAGTTCTTATGTTCTTTATTCATCAAGTGTGTGTGTGTGTGTGGATTCGATCTTAACAACTGGTATCAGAGCTAAGGAGATTCAACACGATCACTGAAGATGGATTGTTCAAAGCTTGAAATCGAGAAGTTTGATGGATCCGATTTCAGTTTCTGGAAGATGCAGATCAAAGATTATCTGTACCAAAAAGATCTTCACGAACCATTGACCGGGGTGAAGCCGGAATCCATGACGGAGGAGAATTGGAAGCGTAAGGATCACCAGGCTCTAGGGTTGATCTGGTTGACTTTGTCAAGAAACGTGACGTTCAACATCGTGAAGGAGAAGACTACGTCCGGTCTGTTTAAGGCACTGTCAAACATGTATGAAAAACCATCGGCAATGAACAAGGTATATTTGATGCGTAGATTGTTCAATTTACAGATGTCTGAGAATGGATCTGTTTCTGATCATATAAACGAGTTCAATATGATTGTAAGTCAACTCAATTTAGTGGATATTAATTTCGAAGATGAAATTAAGGTGTTGATTTTGATGTCATCTCTGCTTGAGTCTTGGGATACTGTAAATTCGTGATGTTGTTCTTAGCGAAAGTATTATTAACGAGAAATAGGAGATTCATCACGCAGTGCTCTCAGCGTTGACCGAAGGGGGAGAAGTAAGACGAAAGGCCAAAATCAACATGGTCGATCAAAATCAAAGGATCGAGAAAAATCTCCGAACAGATCAAACATGACTTGTTGGAACTGTGGGGAAAAAGGGCACTTTCGAACAAACTGTACAAAGCCAAAGAAGAAACAGAATCAGAAATTTGGAGATGACAATGATTTTGTAAATTCAGCAGAGGACATTGGGGATGCTCTAATCCTTAGTGTAAACAGCCCGGTTGAATCATGAATTTTGGATTCTGGTGCATCATTTCATTCGTCTCCAAGCAAGGAGTTGTTCCAAAATTTCAAATCTGAAAATTTTGGAAAGGTGTATCTTGCTGACAATAAAGCCTTAGAGATTGAAGGAAAGGGGAATGTTTGCATAAAGACCACCTCGGGAAACGAGTGGACATTGGAGGATGTCAGATATATTCCTAGGCTCAAGAAAAATATGATCTCTGTTGGTCAGTTGAATAGCATGTGATATGCAACAGAGTTTGGGAAATGTTCGTGGAAGATTGTGAAAGGTGCTATGGTAGTAGCTCGTGGCACCAAATCTGGAACCTTGTACACCACTGCAGGGTGTATTAACATGGCTGCTGTTGCTGAAGGTGCTTCTGGTTCTTGTCTGTGGCACAACAAACTTGGACACCTGAGTGCTAAAGGAATGAAGATGCTGGTTGCAAAAGAAACATTAGAGGGTCTGAAGTCTGTTGATATGGGTCTTTGCAAGATCTGTGTTATGGGCAAACAGAAAAGAGTAAGTTTCACAAAGACTCATAGAGAGCCAAAGAAAGTGCGGTTGGAAATGGTCCATACAGATGTTTGGGGACCATCTCCAGTGTCATCACTTGGAGGATCCAGATTTTATGTTACATTCATTGATGATTTCAGCAGGAAGGTATGGGTTTACTTCTTGAAGCATAAGTCAGATGTGTTTGCAACTTTCAAGAAGTGGAAAGCTGAAGTTGAGAGTCAGACCAGTTTGAAAGTCAAATGCCTAAGGTCTGACAATGGAGGAGAGTATGACAAATCAGAGTTCAAAGCATTCTGTGCAGCTGAGGGAATCAGATTGATGAGAACAGTTCCTGGTAAGGCAAGGCAGAATGGAATTGCTGAGAGGATGAACAGAACATTGAATGAGCGTGCAAGGAGTATGAGGATACACTGTGGGCTGCCCAAAACATTTTGGGCGGATTCTGTGAGCACAACTGCATACTTGATCAACATGGGACCATCAGTTCCTTTAGGGTTCAAGATTCCAAAGGAGGTGTGGACAGGAAAAGAACTTAAGTACTCACACTTGAGGACTTTTGGTTGCACTGCTTATGTTCATGTTGATCCAGAAAAGAGAGACAGCCTTGATGCCAAGGCTGTGAAGTGTTACTTCATAGGCTATGGTTCTGATTTGTTTGGTTACAGGTTTTGGGATGACAAGAACAGAAAAATCATGAGACATTGTGACGTGACATTTGATAAGTCTGTCCTGTACAAGGACAGAGAGTAGAAGGTTCTAGAGATACAAAGCAAGTGGGAGTTGAGGTTGAGCTGGAGAAGAGTAACCCCAGAGATGTCAAAGCAGATACTCAACCAACTCCTACTGAAGAATCTGAAGTGGAGCATGTTACACTTGAGCAGGTGTTAAGGAGATCATCCAGAACCATCAGGGCACTAGATAGGTATTCACCTTCATTACACTATTTATTGTTGACTGATGAGGGGGAACCAGAGTCTTTTGATGAGGCCCTACAGGTGGAGGATTCGATCAAGTGGGAGCAAGCCATGGTTGATGAGATGAGGTCACTTGAGAAGAACGACACATGGGTGTTGACTGAGTTACCTGCAGGGAAGAGAGCTTTGCTGAACAAGTGGGTGTTCAGAATCAAGACTGAACCAGATGGCAAAAGAAGGTTCAAGGCTCGTTTAGTGGTTAAAGGTTTTTCACAAAGGAAAGGTATTGATTATGCTGAAATATTTTCTCCTGTTGTGAAGTTAACCTCTATTCGAATTCTGCTGAGTATTGTTGCATCGGAGAATTAGTATCTAGAGCAAATGGATGTAAAAAGAGCATTTTTACATGGAGATTTGGACAAAGAGATCTATATGCAACAACCGGAAGAATTTGTGGTTCCAGGCAAGGAACACATGGTGTGCAAGCTCACCAGGAGCTTGTATGGACTAAAGCAAGCACCAAGGCAGTGGTACAAGAAGTTTGACTCCTTCATGACCAAGAGTGGATTCTGCAAAGCTGAAAAAGGATCCTTGTTGTTACTTCAAAAAATACACTGATTCATATGTCTTTCTACTCTTGTATATGGATGATATGTTGATTGCAGGATCTAATATGAGGGAGATTAACAATTTGAAGACAAGGTTGTCTGCCGCGTTTGAGATGAAAGATTTGGGTCCAGCGAAGCAGATTTTGGGGATGAAGATTTCTCGGGATAGATCTGCTGGCACTTTAAATCTATCTCAGAAGTTCTACATTGAGAAGGTGCTGAGCAGATTCAGGGTTAATGATGCTAAACCCAGGACTACTCCATTGGCAAATCACTTTAAATTGTCAAAAGAGCAGTCCCTCAAGACTGCCGAGGAGCGTGATCATATGGCACTTGTTCCATATGCTTCAACAGTTGGGAGTTTGATGTATGTTATGGTCTGCACTAGACCTGATATAGCACATGCAGTGGGAGTTGTTAGCAGGTACATGGCGAACCCGGGGAAAGAGCATTGGGAAGCTGTGAAGTGACTTCTGAGATATCTGAGAGGTACATCCAGTACTTCACTATGTTTTGGCAAAGGCAAGGTAACTCTACAGGGTTTTGTGGATGCTGATTTTGGTGGGGATGTTGACTCGAGCAAGAGTACATCCGGGTACATTTACACCATAGGTGGAAAAACAGTGAGTTGGATGTCTAGGCTTCAGAAGTGTGTTTCTCTTTCATCTACTGAAGTTGAGTATGTGGCAATAGCTGAAGCTGGGAAAGAGATGATATGGCTGGAAGATTATCTGGAGGAATTAGGAAAGAAGCAGAGCGAGAAGATTCTTTACTCAGATAGTCAGAGTGTCATACAGTTGGTAAAAAATCCAGTCTATCATTCGAAGACAAAGCACATCAGAAGGCGGTACCATTTCACTCGCAGGGCAGTAGAGGATGGTGATATGTGCTTGGAGAAGATAGAGGGTGCAAAGATCCCGGCAGACATGTTGATGAAATGTGTTGATGTTGGGAAACTGGGTTATGTAAAAGCTCGGTTGGTCTTCTGTAGTTGTTGCTACAGATGTTGTGGTGCGGTAAAGATGTTGATGATGAAGAGATTTTTTTTGAGAATGTATTGTTTGGATGACTGAATCAGCCTCCAAGTGGGAGAATTGTTATATATATACCCCACCGCCGAGGAATTTTACTCACGGGGTGTTACCACGAAATATTGATTTTTCTCTTTCTTTCTCTAGATCTGTCATCTCATTCTCTCTAAAGTTCTTGTGTTCTTTATTCATCAAGTGTGTGTGTGTGAATTCGATCCTAACATACTACTCTGATCTTTTCTTATTCAGAAAGAAGAGTGTAATAACTTCATCTTCATACTCTATAGTATGCATTGAAAGGAAATTAACTATATGTTTTTTAGATTTAATTTTTTATTAAGCTATAGCACAAACAATTTCTTTTTTAAGTATAAGTGAATTTTAACTAGTAATAGGTTGATAATGATTATTGATTAATGTTTATCAAGAGAAATGTTGCCAATAATTAATTAGAGTTTTTGGCCATAAACATCCTTAAATTATATCTCAAACGTAAACTACATTCTTAATGAATCATTCTTAGCATAAAACATCCTTCAAGTATATAAAAGTGAACAATTTTCATCTTTTTATTAAATATTGTCAAAAAATTATTAGATCCTACAAAAACATGAGCAGTTCATGTGACTATCAACAAAAGTTGTCATGCATAATTCATTACATGCTATAAAAAGTTCCTCCAAAAAAATATTCAAAATGTTAATCACTATTGTTTACTAAACAAAATTTTTTGGAAGGTGTGAAGATACATGATCTGCTTTTTTCTCATTTAGTAACGAAAAGAACTGAAGCTTAATTAACTTTACCTTTTTCATATTCAAACTGTATTTAGATCAATAAATATTTGGGGTCATCTGATGTAAAAGTGATTAGTATATTGATTATGTCTCGCATTTGAGTCTTATTCTATATTATTAGAAGATGAAACCTCCAACAAATGTTGCTTCTAGCATATTCAATTGAGAAAGAAACATATTTCAACTAATAACATTTTTAATATCAAAATTACATGAAAAATAAATGAAAAGAAAACACTATCAATTTAAAAGATTTTGCATAATGCTAAATTTAATTACCGAAAAAGTTCACAATAGTATAGTTGACGTAGCTACGAATAATAATTACGAAGGGATGACTTAATTTTTGTGGGATCTTAGTTTCTGATAAATTCAAGTCGAAGGATGAAAATTGTTCACTTTTAAATACTTGAAGGATGAATTCTGCTAAGAATGATACTTTAAAGGTGTACTTTAAGTTTAGGGATATAGTCGAAGGATAATTTTGACCAAAAACTAAATTAATTATGTATAAATGACTTAATTATACACCGTTAATAAATAGAACTAAAACTAAATTTAATTTATAGCGCATTATTGATTAACAAAAAGCAAAAGGTTGTTTTTGACTCAAAAAAGAATTATTCTCTCCATTTCAAAAAGATTGACTCTATTTCCTTTTTAGTTTGTTTCAAAAAGAATAACTCCCTTCATTTTTTGACAACGCTTTCACTTTCACTTTCGACGTGATATTTTTAAAACCACAGGATTAAAGACATTTTGATATATTTGACATAACTTTAATTTAGAACTATCAAAATTAAAAAATATTATTTTTTTTAATTCTATTTCAAGCTAAACTAGGTTATTCTTTTAAAAAAATATGTTATATAAAGAATTTGGTTAGTAAGTCATGTTAGAGGTGCTTGCACATGAAGTTAAGCACTTTTTCTCTTTTTGTACATGTTACCTTCTTTTCTCGACTTTAACCCTTTCCATATCATCTCTGATCTCTCCCTCCGAAAGACAAGAATATCAACTACACTCTACATACATCATTTGTTTGCAAGTGCTGCTTACTAAAACAAACTCGTCTCTTTCTTGAACTGATATGCGTACTCAGTTCACAAATAGTACACAATAATATCCAAATTAAATGGGCACTGTGAGAAAGCTAGTAGTAGAAGTAATTGAGGCACGGAATCTCCTCCCCAAGGATGGGCATGGCACTTCAAGTCCTTACGTACTTGTTGATTTCTATGGACAGAGAAGGAAGACAAGGACAGTCACTCGTGATCTCAGTCCCCAATGGAATGAACTGTTGGAATTCAATGTCGGAAAACCCTCAGATGTTTTTGGGGACATGCTCGAGCTTGATGTCTATCATGACAAGTCCATTGGCCCCACAACCAGGAATAATTTCCTTGGAAGGATCAGGTTGAGTGCTATACAGTTTGTCAAGAAAGGTGAAGAAGCATTGATCTATTATCCATTGGAGAAGAAATATTGGTTCAGTTGGATTTCTGGTGAAATCGGTTTGAAAATTTATTTTGTCGAACCATTACTTGTTCCGGAAGTCAAAGCAGAGCCGAAGCAAGCACCACCAGCTGATCAGCCAACAGAAGCTGCACCGGAAGGTGAGATGAAGCCAAATTCCATAGAAGAGGAGCCACCTGCACAAGTAGTGGAAAATCCTACTACCGTAGAAGCTGAGCCGCCTGCAAACGAAGCAGAAAATCCTACTAGTGTTTTAATGGATCCACCACAAGAGAATGAATTTACTCAGGTGAAAAGATCTGTATCTTTAGGATCTATACCTGAAGTAAAAGTTAGCAATACTATTAATATTGTCACTGGTCCTAGGCCAATATTCTCTGATGCTGGATCAGGTCCCATTGAACCGTCCTCATTTGATCTTGTTGAAAAAATGCATTACCTCTTTGTTCGAGTTGTAAAAGCTCGATCACTACCCACAGTTGGCTGCCCCGTTGTGAAAATGGTTGTTTCCGGCAGCCATGTTATATCAAAGCCAGCCCGGAAAACAGTGTTGTTTGAGTGGGACCAAACTTTTGCTTTCGGTCAAGACGCACCTGATTCTTCCTCACTCTTGGAAGTCTCAGTGTGGTACCCTTCAAGTGCCAAGTCATTTGATCCTACGTCTGACGTGGCAGGACATGTATTTCTAGGTGGAATTTGCTTTGATGTGAGTGAGATTCCACTACGTGACCCACCTGATAGTCCTTTAGCTCCTCAATGGTATAGGCTTGAAGGAGGTGGGGCTCATAGAGGTGATCTAATGCTTGCTACTTGGGTTGGGACTCAAGCTGATGATTCGTTCCCTGAAGCCTGGAAGACCGACACTGCTGCTTCTAAATCTAAGGTATATCAATCTCCTAAATTGTGGTATTTGAGATCATCAGTGATAGAGGCACAAGACATTTCCCACTCAAAGGATTCATCATATCACATCAAAGCTCAATTAGGATTCCAAGTTCAAAAGACCAAATCCATCACCACAACGAGTACTGGATCTCAGTCTTGGAATGAAGACTTGGTCTTCATAGCAGCTGAACCATTTACTGAGAACCACTTGCTATTTTTCCTGATAGAAACGGACAGAACTGCGAAAGACCAAACCGTCCTTGCAGTTGCTAGCATACTCCTCACTACAATCGAGCGTCGAGTGGATGACCGTAAGGTGGCGTCTAGATGGTTCACATTTGAAGATCCCAACGAGGAGAAGAGAATTTACAAAGGTAGAGTCCACTTGCGCCTCTGTTTCGATGGTGGATATCATGTGATGGACGAAGCAGCACATGTTTGTAGTGATTACCGTCCAACCGCAAGGCAACTATGGAAAGCACCAATTGGGACTGTTGAATTAGGGATAATTGGATGTAAGAATCTGTTGCCCATGAAAGGCAAAGGGTCTACGGATGCTTATGCAGTTGCCAAATATGGTAACAAGTGGGTACGCACTCGTACCATATCTGATAGTTTAGAACCTAGGTGGAATGAGCAGTACACTTGGAGAGTTTATGATCCATCCACTGTGTTGACTATCGGAGTATTTGATGGCTGCTCGGAAGTAGTATTTGAATCAGATGAGTGCATGAGGCCAGATTTTCGGATTGGTAAGGTGCGTGTGCGTATTTCTACATTGACAACAGGTAAAGTGTACAGGAATACTTTCCCATTACTTTTGTTATCACAAACTGGTTTGAAGAAAATGGGGGAAATTGAATTAGCAGTGAGATTTATACGTGCTACACCAACACTTGATTTCTTACATGTCTATTCGCAACCATTGCTGCCCATGATGCATCATGTAAAGCCCCTTGGCATGGTTCAACAGGATAGTTTAAGGATTGCAGCTGTCAAAATAGTAGCGAGCCACTTGACAAGATCAGAGCCGCCTCTTAGGCGTGAGGTTGTGACTTACATGCTTGATGCTGATTCACATTCATTCAGCATGAGAAAAGTCCGTGCAAATTGGTTCAGGATCATTAATGTCATAGCTGGGGTAATTGACATTGTCAAATGGGTGGATGACACACGTGGCTGGAAGAATCCGACTGCAACTTTACTTGTCCATGCACTTTTGGTGATGCTCGTGTGGTTTCCTGACCTGATCATACCTACATTTGCCTTCTATGTGTTTGTGATTGGTGCCTGGAATTACAGGTTCAGATCTCGAGATACTTTACCCCACTTTGATCCAAAGATCTCACTGGCAGAGTCACTAGATAGAGATGAGCTTGATGAAGAGTTTGATGCAATGCCTTGCACTAGACCTAATGAATTGGTACGAGCCAGATATGATAAACTGCGCATGCTTGGGGAACGGGTTCAGACAATCTTGGGAGATTTCGCAACACAAGGGGAGAGAGTGCAAGCATTGGTAACTTGGCGTGACCCTCGAGCCACAGGGATATTTATTGGGCTGTGCTTTGTTGTGGCATTCATTTTATACTTGGTACCATCTAAAATGGTGTCTATGGCCTTTGGATTCTACTACCTCCGCCATCCCATATTTAGGGATAGAATGCCTTCCCCTGCTTTGAATTTCTTTAGAAGGTTGCCTTCACTTTCAGACAGAATGCTCTAGTTCTATTTAAGTACTAGTAAATATTCTCGCGCTTGTGCTGTGCATTAGCCTATTTTTATGTTTTTTTTTTTTATCATTTCTATATATGTCATCTCAGAAAGGTCACTATGTATTTCAATATTAATTTCCATCACTGTATTAGTCCATAAGTAACTATTATCATTGAGAAATCTCTTATCTAAGTTGTTTCATCAAATGTGAACACTCACTTATTCATAGCTAAATAAATATTAGGCGTCATATCTATTCATCCGACATGAAACACACAATCAGAGGTGATCTGAATCAGTCAATAACGCTATGGAGTATTTCTTTCATCATATTCCACAAACACCATATATGAAGTAGATATAGCTTCAATCATATCAATAAGATATGGGGTTCCAGCCCCATATTAATTGTCCAAGTCTTAACTTGGTACAACAACATACAAACTAAATCTACCAAGATGAAGATAACAAATTACAACGTCAAATATATGTGGATATATTCTTATTAGTTCAATTACCTTACCAACTTTATATTAATTTTGGGATATATATTATTAATTCTATAAAAAAAATACGAATTATTTATTTAATTATATACTTTGATATTTAACTGAATTTTATAATTTCATTATAAATATCAAATATTAAAATGATTAAAAATATATATCATATACCCATATCAATTATCATAATATCAAAATTATGATATTAAAAAAATCAATTGATATGGTAATTCAGTATATCTCATACAATGTTCACCCCTAGTTATTAAATAGATTATTTTCAAAGTTTAATTTGTTTGTCTGAATTTTACATGAAACAAAGTTTATAAAAGTAAAAAAGAAGAAGAAGATATTTTTGAACTTTGCAATATTTTGTTCATCTGATTTTAACTTGGTACATCATTTAATATAGTAATTTTTTTGAAGTCTTGTGATGATAAACAAAAAAGATATAGAATGGACCACACTATTGTTTAATCTTGAGATCTTAATAAGACATGGGAAAAGGGAGAGGTGAACCTAGGATTTGAAGATTTTAGGTGCACCAATATAAACATAGCTTAAAACATGAGCTCTAAGATAAAATTCTTTTATAAAACCTTTGCTCCTATGCGCCTCAATTGCGTGAAGTCACGAAATGTACCACGTAAGACAAAAGGTCTATAAAATTACAAAAAAATAAGTTTATGAGGGTAATAAGATCTTAGTTCAGTTAAAGTGTCTCTAAAATTTTGATCATAGTCTAGGGGGTACTTATGCATTTTTCTTTTTTTTTTCTTCATTCTTTAGTGTAAAGAAAAAATTTACAAACTTTTTTTTTTTGCGGTTATGTTGTAATTTAGCTTTTGTATTTATAAAAATAAATAAAATAAAATAATGGGGCATTAATAGTAAATTTTATAAATAAATTTAACCATTAAAGTAATAAATTTAAATTGTTGTTGAAACAAAAAAAGAAAAAAAATACATGTGAGGAGGATCAAATATATATAGATTATATTGGGAAAAAAATTAAATTAAAATTAATTTTTTTACTTTCATTAGAGGAAAAAATTATATGTAACTTATTTGTACAATAGTAAGAATATATATGATTCACTTTCATAACAAAAATATATCAACTTTAAATGATAATATTAAGGATATATCAAACTCGTTTTCCTGCTTTAAATATGAAACTCAAAAAACAATATGAAAAGGTTTAATGTATTTTTGACCTTTTATATCTTTTCTAGTTCATTAGAAAGAGAAAAAATTAGGAAGATGATTGTGTTGTGCGGACCAAAACGTGGTCGGTGATTCAAAAGAGTCATCTTTGTCAAAAGTTAGCCATTCTTATTGGCTATTATTTATTATAAATCAAAAGGGAATCTTCAGCCTAAGAAAAAGTTGTAGTGGTAGTAAAATTTTATCCTGAAATCAACCAGACATGGAAGAAAAAGTAGCATGAGATGCAGATGCATGGTGACTCTTTTCTTTTATTTTCATTTTTTATCTTCCAAACATGTAAATGTTACGCGATTTATAAAGCACACCATTTGAGGTTTGCATGTGTGAGTATTTATCCTGAGTTTCATATTATATTTAATTTTCTTTATTTAAAGGCTTAAGTTATCTGCGACCTCTTAAAAGTGTTCGCATATTTCACTTGAACATCTTATCTTAGATTTGTTTCAATTGAACACATTTATTAATTTTAAAAAATATCTATGAAATATTTTTTTGACAATAAACAAAAATTAGAAATGGTGTGTAATACACTCACCAACGTGACATAATATCTAATGAAAAATTGACATGTGACATTTGACCATAATAACAATTAGTAAAAATAAATTAGGAAATACTTAAAAGCTATGTTTTCAGGAAAAAGAAGAAAAAGGCTTTCTTTCCCTTTTCTTCTTTGCAGATGCCCAGAACAACGCATCCACCCCCGACGTCCATTCTTCTCGATTTTTTTCTGCCAGAACACACACAATTGTCGCCGATCAAAATTACTTGCACTCCGATAGTCATCCTCACTCCACCTTTTGAATCTTTAATGATTTCAAAGAAAATAAATTTCATATTCGTAATAGTTTTGTCGGAAAAAATGAAATTTCACCGGAACTATTTTTAACTCAATATGATTTTTTTTTTGATGAAATTCTCTTCCATAACTTAAATGAAAATCTTTATCAACAAACTATTTTAATTTATTGTGTTTTGACTGATTATATAGTTAATTGTTGTTTTTCGATGACGATAACAACAATGAATTGATGATGACAGAATGATGCTAGAAAGAAAGAATGATGGATTATTTGAGAAAGGGGTGTGGTGAATGGTGGGAAAGGAATGTCGGACGAGGGTTCTAGGTAATGCTATTGAATTGAAAAGTCCCACCGGGAAAGATGAATTGGGGAAGAACTGCCAGCAGTTTTTTCTTTAAAAAAATTATGTTCATATTATGATTTTTCTTTTGTTGACATGTTCATTTTTTATTGGTCCAAAAAATGATTTTTTTTGGCTTCATGCGTCTCTTAAATATGTATTACACTTACAATTTCATGTCATAAAAAACTATTAAATAGGTGCATGTATTAAAGGTTAGAAGTGTTCAATAGGTACAACACTTAGTTGAAGTGTCTAAGCGAATTATGCAAATAACTTTAAGGGCCGCAGAGGACTTGTCTTTTCTAAAAGAAATAAAGTTAACATACTCCTTTTCTTCTATTTAATGTGACACACTTTAGTCTGTCCAAAAAGAGTGTTACCTTATACTTTTAGAAATGTTTTATTTCTCCTTTAACGTTAATGAAATTTTTTACAATCACCCAAATATTTATGAATTGTTTTAGATCATAAGTTTAAATATTTTCTTTTTTTTCCAGACATTGTGTCAAGTAAAAAGATACCACATAAAATGGGACGATGGGAGTATTTTATTAGTCTTCTTTCTGGTAATAAAATGTTTATGACTCTATAAATAAATATTTATTTCTTCTAGCTTGATACTCCCTCCGTCCACTATTAATTTTCATACTTTCTATTTTTTAGAGTGAAATTATAAAAACTTTGACTAATATTTTACGATATAATTTTTCATCATATTGATGTGCAAAAAATTGTAATATATAATACTTTTTGTGTGATTTTTGAATATCTAAATTTTTTGTTTAAAATATTAAATGAATGTAATTTAATTTGATTTTGAGTATTAGTCAAATTGACTTTTGAAAATCATAACATGACAATGCAAATAAAAGTGGACAAAGGAAATAGTATTCATAATATAGTCCTACGGGTTTTGAGGATTTTGATTAAGGAAATTTGTGAGACACAAGTGTTGCATTAGCACACATCTTTTTATTCCGAGTAAATTTATGGGGTTATTTCTCTCGATAATTGTACATTTCAAACCACGGTAAATATTTGATATATTTTTCTTTTATCTTCTTACTCATGATGATCTTTCAAGTTTTGTTTTGTTAACTTTTGCATGACACCTTATGATTTTGGTCCAAACACCATGACTATTGATGGTTGCACACTGCTAGTTAATAATTATACTAGTTTTATAATTTGATCAATAATCGTTTCTTTAATAAGTAATGTTATGTTATTGGAATTGAATGCACTCGATCTAGGTGTGTCAAAAATGAACTCAAAGATAGGTAACCCGCTTAATCTGTCAATAATATTAAGGGTTGAGGTCAAGATAGTTTGAATTGACTTCAATGTCAACTAATTCTAGCACAACTCGTTTTAAAAGAATACTCAATTGAGCTCAATTCAATCTTCAATTTCAACCCGTTTTAAAAACTCTTTACTATATATTTCTATATTAAATGTATGAATTATTATTTATTTAACATCTTTTAGAGTTTCATCTATCCATTTGTTACTCTCTTATAAAAAATCTTGAGATAAAATTCGAATTGTGATTATGAAACTTAAATATCACCATGTTAAAATTATTGGGATTATCAGGTCAAATTGAGCGGGTTAAAATCCAACGATTTTTTGCCCATTTGAATCCAATGAGTCCAAAGTAAACTTAAGGTCAATACCTGACTTGATTTCAATTTCAATCCATTTTAATATCTCCAATTTTAATTTAACTCGCCTATTTAATACCGCTAACTCGGTCATTTCGACTACATGTTTAGAAACTTGAAGTTAGGCCTCTAGAATATTTAAAAACGTATTGCCATTCGGTATTGATAAGTGGCTAGGATCCATCAACAGAGAAGTGCTCTTTATCTAATTGAAATATTGATTAAGAAGGGAGGGATTTTAGTGGGTTAATCAAAATATGGGGAGAACTCACTGGTTTTAATCGAATTGAAAGTTTATTTTTCATGCGATGCCCAACAATTTATCCACCACACAACACATCTTTTGAAGTACTCATTCATTATGCTTATTATTGATAGTACTATGTTAGGTTGTAGAGTCTAATTAATATATATAAATGTTTATGCGATTTAACCTCTGCGGTGAGGTTGTCAGGGGATTATGGGGGCGGGAGCCCCCATCCGAAGGAGGAGTTCGGGGCAGCGGCCCGACCTAAATTTTAGGTTGTACTATTTATTCTCCATTTATTCTTTGTAACAAAAAATACTCTGATTTATTAATATATATATACCCCATCGCCGTAGAAGTTTACTCATGGGTGTTACCACGAAATATTGGTTTCTCTCTTTCCCGATAAATCTCTCATCTCATTCTCTCTAAAGTTCTTGCATTCTTTATTCATCAAGTGTATGTGTGGATTCGATCCTAACATAAGTGGCGCGTAGTAGTCAGTGTTAAGATTAGCCTTTTTCTTGTCTCTGCTACATACTTGGAGATTTTTGTGTTTTTAAGTTTGAATCTATTTTAAAAAAATCATATGGCGTGTTTTTGTGTTTTCTTTTTTGGAATTTGCCCTGTTAACTAAATTTAATGTCTTTCATGTTTTAAAACGTGAAATGAGTTTCTTTCTTATTCGAATGACGATGAAACACTTGAATGATGAGTTGTTTGTAGTTTATTTAATTAAATTCTCAACTTTTTTCAATTTTGTAGATAAATTTGCACATGGTAAATAGATGTATGAGAGAACTCATTCTAATCGTGCAGGGTTGACGGTGAAAGTATTTTAGGAGACACAAAAAAAGAAAACAGGATCGTTACAAAGGGAGAATGGGTAGAGTCACGTCCGAAGGAGACAAACACTTCAATATTGGCTGAGTGGCAGATTTCATATTCTGAGAATTTGGTTTTGCCTGATTTCTTCATTTTTTTCTTGACTTCAACTCCTCTGTTTTTGATGTCATGGCTTTTTGATACCAAGCTTGTTGACAAATTATTTTCTTTATTGGGTAAGTGGCAAATTTCATTTCTAAGAGATTTTTTAATGAAAAGATTAAGATATGAATTAGATGTTGACCTGCACTAATGAGGAGGTTATAGGGCCTGTGATCCTTCTAAATTCTTTTATGTTTATTTTTGTCTGAACTAAGATAAGAATTCGATTTGAGCCTTAATCACTTTGCACTGAATAGAGATCAATCACTGTCACCTTAAACGCATGCTCTATTTTTATCTCCATAATGATGCACTCCACTAACGCAATTCAATTGATTTTTCTATTGCTTCTGATCCTCAATGCCAGAATTCAATTGTTGATGCTATATTTTTGTAACTAAATAGGGTGGATCTATGTCAAATTCACTATTTCAACTTGTGATAGAATCTGTCAATACGATATAATGATAGAAAAAGTTGTTATTTTGTTGCTTATTTGATATTTTTTTCTCAAGTTATTAAAGAGGTCATTACTAATTTGTAAAAAAAGGCTATGCCCTATGGTTAAATTGTTTTGTTGGTTCTCAAAAGTTTTGGTTAATCCGTTATGAGGCATGAATAGTAGTTTTCTAGTGATTTAATTCATTTGAAAGAGGCTTGCATGAATGGAGTGAAATACAACTTATTTCTGAGGTTGATTTCACGGCATAACTATCATATGATGATATATATGGACAAATATGACAGAAGGTGTGAAGAAAGATAAAGTTTACGGAGTTGAAGTACAACCTTCCTCATGTCATTCATCACCATTGCTGTTTATTTAGTATGTTTGACAATTTTCTATGACATTTAGACTAACTATTTACTTCCCTTTTGAATAAGGCTGAATACTTATTCGACTTACTTTAGGTGATGCTTGAACTTTAAAATTAGTTATATTGAATGGAAATTTGAATGAATAGAAATGTATTAGATGTTTAATTTTTACGAATGGATAGTAGTATAAAAAACAATTTTTTTCTATATAAAAATGTATTTTTTTTTACCATAGTAATCAGCAAAATAATTAACCTTTAAAAAAATTAATATGTCCTACTACAACAATCGGAGAGTACCTAATTAGTTATTTAATGAATTATTTATTTTGACTAGAGTAGTCGGAAAAATACTTAAATGATTATAAATAAGTTATATATGCCGATTATAGTAGTCAAATATATATTAATTAAATATTTAATTACTTAAATACTAGGATAACTGTAGTCGGGATTTTTTGAATTAATAAATTATTAATGGTCAGGACTAGTTTTATATTTTTCCATTACGGTAATCGGCAAAGTAAATATTTTCCGACACTCAATATGCCGACAACCCAAAAATAATCGGAAAGTCATCGGAGAACTCCATTTTCCAACTACACTCCGACTATTTTTGCAGTCGGCAAACCACGAATTGCTAGTAGTTACAGAAGGATTATCGGGATAAGATCCTCGACATACTAACAAACTGAAAACAAAAGCGGAACCTGCGAAATCAAGGAGGCTACAGAAACTGCAAGTGGTACAACACTGATTCTCATTTTGATGTTCGAGCATGATGCATTGTCTCCTGTAGAGATATGAAACCTGACCTAATTCAACCACAAAAGCTAGTTCATGAGGGGAGAATTGTCTAAGTCCATATAAAGAGACCATCAGTCCATTCGCTAACCAATGGGAAACTTTTAGCGAATGTCAAACATATAACCAAAGAAAGCTATTACAAGAGATTTTGAGTCAAGTTACCAGTTTCAAGGACAAGGGAGATAAGGATGAATGACATCCTTGCTGATGAGTTGAGGAAAATCTTAATGGGCAAGAGATATCTCATTGTCTTGGATGATATGAGGGACTGTACGGCATGGGATCATGAGAGGAGGCTTTGTTATTCAGATGTTGGAAACAGAAGCAGAATAGTAGTAACAACTCGACTTGAGAAAAGTGGGTGAGCAAGTCAAGTACCATATTGGTCCTTATTCTCTTCCATCATTCACAACACAAGAGAGTTGCAAATTATTGCAGAAAAAAGTGTTTCAAAAGGAAGATTGCCCGCCTGAACTACAAGATATGAGTCAAATCTGTTGCAGAAAAATGCAAAGGACCGCCTCTAGTGGTTGTCTTGGTAGATGGAATAGTTAAAAAAAAATGGAAGAATCTTGGTGGAATGAGGTGAAACATGCTTTATTTGACTATCATGATGGAATTTTTTCTTACCTGATTGTTCCAGCCTTGATCCTGCTCATGCCCGAATGACCTCATTTTTCTGTATGTTTTAGGTGATTGGTGATGTTGTGTTTCACTGTGATTTTTGTTGTAAAATCATGCCTTTGTTATGCAGCTTTATTATCTTACAAACTGTCAAAACATTGCTTCTTGTTTGTTTTTGTAATATACTAGTCATTTCCCTTCATTTTACACCTTCCTATATAAGGTGAATTGAAAGATGAGCATTCCTGAATGAAAGTTATTTTGATAGCTTAGTTAAATAATTTAGGAGCAATCCATGTATCGAGTACATGTACAAAAGCTATATATATTGTTCGGACTCTTCAAAATTATCACCAAATTTATTGGGTTTTCAAGGATCCCACGTGGGTACAACAATAACTTCAAAGAGTTTGATCATCATAAGAAGCTAAACAGATATCACTTGTCTAACCCCTATTCAGCTTTCTAGGGAGGACAATGGCGGTGTCTCTGAATTTATCCAAGTTGACGACATGTATAAATGTCTCTCACCTTTGACAACATCGCCAGAGGTATACGATTCGAGTTCTTTCATGTCTTCCTCTGTCAATTTTACGGATAAGGATCCTACGTTTTCGTTGAAGTTTCCAATCTTCGTAGTGCCTGGTATAGGGCATACATCATCTCCTTGGTGAAGAATCCATGCCAATGCTAATTGTGAAGGAGTGCATCCTTTCCTTGCAGCCATAAGATTGATATTCACAAATACTTGCTTGTTATGCTCAAAATTCTCTGGCTTGAACCTAGGGAAAATTCTACAAAGCAAACCAACAAAATAATAAATTAATGTTGCAGTTAAAATACAAAGATACATTCATGCAACAATTACACTAGCTATATATTTCACGGACCAAAAAGGTTGTGCCAAAATGTTTATCTTGATAGAGTGTGCGTTAAATCAGTCAACAGATGCATCGATGAAAGGGTGAGTTGGAAGTTTAGGATATTTTTTCCTGAACCTGGAATAATAACTGCAATTGTAACTATGCTTCAATTACAAATAAGTTGGAATCAACTACATGAAGTTTTCACTTCTCCACTTAAATTCAACTCACGTCATCATCATATCAGATAAAATAAAAGCAAAATATAAGTTAAACATATAAGACGATATTAGAAGTTCTTAAAAGAAAGACTAAATCCTAGTCTCCACGTCAAGATATCACCTATATATGGTTCTTATCTTCTACTGTGCCATATTTTTTGTTATTAAGTACACATTTATCCTTAGCAATTTGTAAGTATTTCAAGATTCTACCTCGCCTCCTTTTCAACACCTCCACTGGCTATAGTTTCACAACTACAAACTGGTGCATCTGTAGGTCGACGCAAGACATGTCAAACCATCTCAAGCGCACTTCTCTTGTTTCATTCTCAATGCTACTAGCACTTCTAATGAATATGGATCATTTTTTATTTTATATAATATTATATGATCGCTTATCCATCTTAGCAGCTGGTCAAATTACTGCATGCTTAGTAAAACCAGATGACTCCATGCTCAGTTAGTGTCAGACAGAATCCAGTAGAATTTCCAGATTACAAGAAGGGATACGATAAGGACTTCTATATTTAATTAAGCTATTCCTAGAGAAGCTGTCAATAGAAATGTCCTTCAAAATTTTCCAATTATTTTGCATTTTATGTATCCAGAACAGATCATGATCATCAATCACCATAGTCAAAAGGGGTTCCGAGGAAAAGACATTTATGAGCATGATTTGGCAAAGGCTTTACCTTACAGAGTATTCTGAGAATCTCTGTAAAACATCAATGCACAAAGAGATACAAGATACTAAATTCAAATGTAACTAAAAACATCAAGTTGATGCTCTCTGCAAATTCGCAACTTACATGTCTATAAAATAGAGAACACATAAGCAGTCACAGTTTTTATTTATGTGGTCTAACCTTGCGAAAGTCATCATCAGGCAAGCTTTCGATCAGTTTTGACCCTGCTGAGAAGAATCCTCGTCCAAGAGGACTATAGGGGACAATCCCTATGCCAAGTTCTCTGAAAATGACAAGTATCAGTAACAAACACTCATTTGCTAGTAATTTGATGAAAGGGGGTTGACCTAAGATATCTGTCACCTGCAAGTAGGAACTACTTCTTCCTCCAGATCTCTAGTCCACAAAGACCATTCCATCTGAACAGCTGTTATTGGATGAACAGCATGGGCCCTTCTGATTGTTGATGCACAAGCCTCTGATAGACCTATATATTTTATTTTGCCCTCTTCAACAAGTTTCTTCAGTTCTCCCATCTTACAACAGTATTATGCAAGCAGTATTAGAACATATATTGCACAATTTTGTAAATATAGAAATGATACTGCAGATTCTGCAGTTGTGCGTCACATAGACCTTCAGACAATTGCATAAATCATAAGATCTGAATGGCAACACAAAAACCTTATTGCGAGAAACTAGTTTATGAAACGACATCACTTAAAACTAGGTCTGACGGAATTCACAAATGCTGGGAGAACCTGTTGTCTCGAAATTCATTTCCAATTTTAAGTATTTCAGAAATAACTTGTTATGAACATGTTTATCATAATATTGAAGAAGTTTGTAAAATGACACATCAATAAAATTGTAAAACGAAGAGACGCAAAAATGGAAGAGTAGCATAGACTCAACAAAAACAGACTGATATACCAATCAAACCAAGTACAAGTAGTACTTTTGGATAACAACTTGGAAAAAAATTGACTCTATAGTCTATGATCAATGAAATAGGATTTACCTAATTAGACACGCAAATCATATAACGCAACTACTTCTTAAAACTTAAAGAGTGATGAAGTACACTACAAAAATAGAAATTTGGAGCAAAGATGTCAAACCGTGACTTCAATTGGCAACTGAGTATCGATGCGATGAACATAATAGAGATCAATGCAGTCGATATCCAGTCTCTTCAAGCTGGCCTCACAACAAGCCCTTACATACGCAGGTTCACCACAAATGCCCCTATTTCCATCTTCAAAACGGATACCAAACTTGGTAGCTATTTGTACTTTCTCTCTTATTCCTTTAATAGCCTACATAAAATCAGGTAGTTTAACATGAACATATAACAAATCTGTAAAACTCAGGTAGAAAACGTAAATCTATAGGATACAGATTCGACTCTCTGGAAGATTCAATCTTGAAATTTCATTTTTTTTCTCAGTGAACAATTGAAAAACTACAGGATCAGACATGTACAACAAAGTAAAAAGGAAGTACAACTAATTCATGCAGCACTTTGCAATTACTTGTTTGAAAAAAAACATCTTCACCTTGCCGATGAGTATTTCATTAGTAAGAGGGCCATAGACATCAGAAGTATCGAGTAAGGTGACTCCAGTATCAATAGCGTGATGAAGTAGCTTGATCATTTCGGCCTCGGGCTTGGGAGGGCCGTAGTTACCTGACATACTCATACAGCCCAGCCCGATCCTGGAAACTTCTAGACCTTGTGAACCTAGCTTTATCCTCGGAACGTCGAACGGCGTCGTTACTTCCATTTTCTCCGGCGGTCTGAGCTCTTTTACAGCTTGAGGTCTATATATTATATATAACTGAAAAAAGTTTGATTGGGAAATTAAATGAAATTGCATTACAAGTTCATCAAGTCTTAGGGAAGTGGTAAGTTAGGTTCCTGAAGTTCTGTTTGTGTCATTTTTCAACTATAAGTTCTAATATTTGTTGATTGAGTTCATTCTGTGTTTTGTGATTTCATTAATTACCTATTCATTTTTACCCTCGTTACGTCTATTGTATGACTAGTTTTCGAAACGTGCGTTGCACGTTGTCCCATACAATTATAATATAGAAAATATTAAAATTAGAAATATTAGTTTTATCAATTTATATTTTATTCATTAAATAAAATTCATAATAATCGAATAATACATTGACCATCAAGCAAGAAATATAGAAAAGTAATTATATTACTATAGCATCTAATAATATGAATATATCTATATGATTTATCCTTAATAATCTCTCATTACTCTCCATATTAGTAAGTACACAAATATGTAGCTACTTAAAGAAACTAAATTAGTAAGGAAAGATAAAAGTAAATAAATATTATAAAGGTACATTTAAAAACGAATCTAAATGTCATAAATTAGCAATTTCAGCACTAATAAAAATAGACTTATAACATTCATAATTTCATAGAAGATTATATTAAAGAAGTATAAATTGGTAAAGAATGCAAAAAAATTAAACAGATAAGAATAAATACATCATTCATATCCTTCTTTAGACTTTTATTATAACAATATATATAGTAAAAAGAAATACACAAGGAGTAGAATTTTTTTCTCCCGTAACAAAAAAAAATCTAAAATGGTAAAGATAAAATTTATGATATAAAATATCATTCTAATGAGGATCAACAAATATTAATATTTCAAAACAAAAAAAAAGTATCTGAAAATTACCTAATGATTCATGTCAACACGGGGCAAGTGATAAAGAAAAAATATTTTTTCATGATACATATATATAGCTCAAGATTCATTGGATAAAATGAAAAGGTGAAGAGTTGTTTAAGTTAATTTTTAGAAGTTAAGCGATCTTAGACATGAGGTAGTTGAAAGGTGATTATTTTTACTAATAATTCAATACATTTAATTATACTAACTAAAGAGAAAGGATAACAACTTTAATCATTTAACCACATTAATTATAGAGAAAGAATAGATAATTTTTATTTTTTATAAAAAGTAATTCCTAACAATTAATTTCCTATGAAATAATTTCTAACAATTTTCTATAAAATATTTTTGTCACAAAGTTTGACTTTACACCTTCTTATTTTTAGTATTTAGTATAATATATTATAATTATTACTTAGTATGTTAATAATTAGAATTTAAACCATTGTGTCTAGATGCATGTATTTAAATATGATTATTTAATATTAAATTAATTATATATTAATATTTAATTTAGTAATTCAACTTTTAAGTTAGGAGCTTCCCACTTATAATAATATATGATGAAGTTATAATGTTGGCTCTATGACACTAGACTGATTGTCCATGGATTGGCACACAACCTATATCGACGAATGGAGGTGGGTAGTTTATTTAGTGAAAATGCCTCGTAAAGAGATATGTGTGAAAATAGGGCTCTAACTCAGAACTTACACATTAGCTTAGTGGTATATAATAAGCTCGTTAAATTGTGCAATCTATCGATCGAACAGAGATAAAAATTGTTCATACTGATTTAGGCGTCTTGTATGAAAGGACTCTCTTGCTCAAAAGATCAAAGGTACGTGAGAATAACAATAAGTTTTCATCACAAATACAAAGAGAACTTGAATATAAAGGTATGCATTGGCAAAAGAACTTCAGATTAAGAATGTCATTTCTATATTGAATTGGTTGTCTTTAGTTCATTTCTTGTGTCTACCCTCCTAATTTTTTTTAAAAAAAAATTAATTCTTGTTATTCTTAGTCTTATCCTTAGAATTATATCACACTGGACATGTATATGATATATGATACACACTTCATCATTAAGTTGTTTAGATGCTTTTAATTTAATATTCTACTTATGTTAGAAGAGTGAGAGTATTAACTGTTGTTCATCTTGTATTCCAAGCATACTTAGAACAAAAATTTAAACATCTTTGTAAGACAACAAAGTTTAAGAATATTTTCACAACTAGAAAATTAAAACTAGTAGCGAAACTAGAATCAGAAATAGATTTTTAAAAAAATTCCACTGAACTCACACTGTCCCCTTAAGAAAATTATTCCCCTCTAGTATCCGAGGTTTGATTTGGAATATGACTATCCAGGGTAATATGATCTCAATCACCAGAGTATAGATACCAGAAACTCTAGTGTCAGCGAACCACTCAACGACAGTAAAGTACACTTAGAATACAAGATTTAGTAGTTGAAGAAGAAGTCCATGAATTCTATATTAAAATGAGAGGAAATCCCTTAATTTATTGAAAACAAAGGGTAGTGTGAAAATGTTCTTATTGTGCCTTACCAGAAAGGTCACAAATATTTGGAAAAGTCACAATCTTTCAAAAAGGTCGTCACCTTTCATAAAACTCGCAACTTTCCATAAAAGTCACAACTTTTCATAAAAGTCGCAACTTTTCATAAAAGTCACAACTTTTTATAAAAGTCGCAACATTTCATAAAAGTCACAACTCTTCATAAAAGTCGCAACTCTTTATTTTCCATTCACACCTTTTTAAAACCCATCAATCCCCCGCATGAATGGGGAATGACTCGAAGACAGAGAAACTGACAAGTATGTGTACTTTACAAGCAAGAATTAATTGAATATGGATAAGTAGGTTTCCGCTTGGTCTTTCCGTAGTGAACATATGTCGGATATACTCGGTCAATCGGTAGATGCTATATCTTTGAACCGTCGAACTTTGGTGTATACCTAGACAACAATATGTCACACAATTAACCCTTATCCGTTTATGGTTCTTAGGTTGTGTTCGTTTTAGCCATGAACACCTCCTGGTTTCATGAGTGTATAGAGAGATGGACTTTTGACAATCATCTTCTTTGAAACGGCTTACACTTCACACTCACATAGGTGATTCCTAACCGTGTTATCGCGTAGATACACTATTTGGTCAACTCTGTCAAACTTAGCAAATCATTAAAATCATTAAGCTTTATTAACTCATTAACAAGCCTTAATGTTGTATCCTTGTCCCTGAGCATTGTCTTCATCATGAGAATGGATTGAGTTTGCTGACAATGCCGAACCGTCATTCACAACTTTGTTTTTCTCCTTGAATTTAGCTCTTGGGATCTCCAGTCTGCTAGATAGAGTTATCGCAATGATGACTTGTCATAAGCCGTAAATTCATTCCCTTAGATGATCTTTTAACTTCCTCTCTAGTTAGGTCTTTTTGTAAGTAGATCCGACACATTGTCCTTTGACTTTACATAGTCAATTCTGATAATTCTACTAGAGAGTAGCTTTCTAACGGTATCATGTCTATGTCGTATATGACGAGACTTTCCGTTATACGTCATGCTCCATGCCCCACCTATTGCATCTTGACTATGAAAGTGTATGCATACTAATGCCAATGGTTTGGGCCAAAATAGAATATCTATCAAGAAATTTCGGAGTCTTTCAACCTATTCACCGACCTTATCTAGAGCACCTAGCTCATAGATCATTGTAGAGCTAGCGATATATGTCACTTTTGAAATATTTCTAAGAGACTGCTCCTCTACCAATAGTAAATACATATCCACTCGTGAATTTTACTTCATTCGTCCGATGATTCAATTTGCATCATTATATCTTTCAATATTGTTGGATATTGTCATAATGCAAGACATAGTTTTAAGTATTATTTTAAATACTCCAAAACTCTATTTATTGTCATCTAATGAATTTATTTGGGATCACTTGTGAACCGACTCAGTTTAAAATAACAAATGCTATATCTGATCGCACACACTATATGATTTACATCATGCTTCCCAAAACTCTAGCATAATCCAATTGTGAATCACTTTTGTTTTCACTCTTTTGAAATACAAAGCTCACATTTATTGGAGACTTGACAATATTGACATCCAAATATTTGAACTAGTTAAGTACCTTTTCAATGCAATGAGACCGTGAAAATGCTAAACATTATGGAGTTATACGAATTCTTATATCTAAAATCACATTAGCAACTCCAATAATTTTCATTCCACTTGCTTTATAGCATACGTTTAGTAGCATTTATGTCATTAGTGTCTCTATTGATGATCAACATATCACCAATATACAAACAAACAATGACCTTATGATTTTAATGTGAACACATTTATCACTTCCATCATTCTTCAATCCATTTGCCGACATGGTTTGATCAAATTATGTCATTGTTTGGGTGCTTTCATAATGTGACTTAACAAGTTCACACACTTTCTTTTATTTATCAGGAACCACAAAACCCTCGGGTTGTTCCATGTAAATTTCTTCCTCCAATTCTACATTTAAGAAAGTTCTTTTCACATTCATTTGATGAATTTGGAGGTCATATACCACACTAATAATTTTTACATCCGAATGGATGTAATTCTAATTACTAACGAGTATATATATTGACAAGATCAAA
The DNA here is from genome assembly GCA_027704765.1 of Solanum habrochaites. Classification (NCBI taxonomy): domain Eukaryota; kingdom Viridiplantae; phylum Streptophyta; class Magnoliopsida; order Solanales; family Solanaceae; genus Solanum; species Solanum habrochaites. The sequence goes on along the minus strand of JAKWJA010002489.1, from coordinate 71,480,925 downwards.
ACCTTTTTTTTTTTGTCTAAAGCCTTTGAAAAAAAGTCTTGCTTTATATTTTTCAACAGTTCCATCAACTGTTATTTTCCTTCTAAAGATTCACTTTGAACCCAAAGGTTTATTTTCTTGAAGAAGATTAATTAACTTCCAATATAAATTATTGACACTATCTTTCCAAAGACTGAGTCTACAGAAGACACATGAAATATTACAAAATCATATTCGAAGAAAGTAAATGTTCTTTAACATTTACTAAGCCTCTGAATCTCTTTATTAAGTACCTTATACTTTTCATTTCGTAGGCCTTTTAGACCCTTCTCTAGACTACTCAAGTCTAATTTTACAGTCCAGAGTCATAGGTCCTATTTTAATTATTTTAGGAACAGAAACTTGGACTTTTACTAGATACCTCCACACTTTGAAATATTTCAAGTTGGATTTCCTTCCTTTCCATTTCTCATATGAAAAAGATTGTATTATGATCAAACAAAACGCTTTCTTTCTAAAAATACAACTTTTTGTTGTTTCCTTTTACAGTAAGGATAGTTCCTCCACACAAGTTTTGTATAAACCCGAACTTATAAATAATGCATACATCATTTCTTTCAACGTTCGTTTTTTCATTAGATTGAGGTGAATATGACAGTAGTTTGATGGATATTCCACTTTCCAAACATCTTTCTGCACAATGAGATTTATACTCTCCATTCTTATCACTTCTTATATTTTTTCACACTGATTTTCAACATCGATATTATATTGTCTGGACATTTCTATTGCTTCACCCTTACCATTCAGCAAATAGACATAGTCATTTCTAATGCAATTCTCAATAAAAGTAACAAATACTTTTTCCCACCATGAAATGGTGTTAACTTCATACTAAAATGTCAGTGTAAATCAATTCTAAGGGATTAGAATTCCTTTCAAAGATTTATAAAAATGCTCAACATACTTAGATTCCACAAAAACTTGACATTTTTATTTATTATACTAAAAGTTAGGCAAAACTTCTAAGTTGATAAGTTTTTCTTACAAGGTTTTGTATTTGACATGCCCCAAGTGTTCATGTCACAAACATTGGCTCAAGCAAGTAAGAACAAATAAAAACATTGAGTTTGAAAAGCTCTTCGCGAGGTATCTTTTTCCTTACTAATATTTTGTTCCTATTTCTTATAATTTTGTGTGATACAAACATTGTTTAGATTGTCAAATGTTCTTTACAAAAGGACATTTCCATAACTTTCAATATGATTGTTATAGAACTACCTATGAACAAAGATTCATCGGGTTCAATAAAGACAATATAGTCCAAATGTTATTTTTACAAAAGCATAACAAATGACTATTCACCAATATTCATGTCTATGCAAATACTTTTATTATAATAGACATATCTTTTCATGAAAAATCACAACATTTTAAGTGATATTTTTTTTCATAAAAGAACAAATTATTTTGAACAAGTATATATATAATTTAGATGTTTCATACTAGTCACACTTTATACTAGTAATAGAGAAACTCAACAACCACAATACGAAATATACTCCAAGAATTTTGTGGGTATAACATAATACAAAAGTATCATTGAATTTCATATCTTTTACTCCAAAGTCAAATTAGACACCAAGTCTAATCATAAGCAAATAATATTTTTCAAGTATTTGAAAATAGTTTTTCCACATGTTTTAATTTTGGAAACATTATTCTACGAAAGAATTATAATGCTGCAATTATCTTTGACAATGTTTACACAATGTCAAAGTTCATTCCATAGAGACACAAAATCACAAATTCTAAGCCACTGGTATTTTTCCTCTATCATAAATAGGCATACCACTTAGTATTTTAAATACTAACAATAAGGACAAAAAAAATTGTACAGTTTATTTCTATATTACATTGAAGTTTATAGAAAATCAAAAGTACAACACTGACATATTATGTGAAATTTTCATATTCTTCAAACCAATTGCATAGTCCAATTTATCCAGAGTATAAAACCACAAAAAAATTTAGTTTACAAAATCAGACTCACTAACATTTCTCATGGAGTACAAAACTACAAATGTCTTTTTTTTTTCAAACAGAATAACACATATTCTTTATCACATAGAAATGTTTTTCTTATCAAATAGTTTTCCAACTATAACATTTTGACATACTATTATCAAACAAAAATATGCATCTCTCATTTTTGCAAACTAAATAATTTTAAAAGCAACAATATTTGCGAAGTAAATTCATTCCACAACATATGGTTTGCATATTTTTTTCCAAAGATACACATAATAATAAAAAAATCAAAGATGATAATTCTTAGAAATTATTTTTCTCTTTAGATAATTTAATAAGAAGGTTACCAGGTAATCTTTAAACAGAATACCATAAAAAATTTCTGCTACATTCTCACTTCAACCTTGCTAAACAAAGCAACGAATTATGGAGAAGTTGTTGACACCAAATTTTGGTCTGATAATTTTAAAATTAATATGTTTTGAGTCAAATACAAAATAAAATTAAGAATTCTATTTTTTAATTTTAGATCACAATACTAAGCCCATAACTTAGGCCCATAATTTTTTGGCGTGGATAATATTTGTGGATAGAGGATAATAAAAAAAAAAGAGAAAAAACCCTCTCCTCTCTTCCTCCCTCTCCAGCCTTCCCCCCTCCCTTCTCCTCTTCTCTCTATTTCCCTTCATCTTCTCTCTTTTGTCCTCTTTTTGCAGGACCACCAGCAGTGACGGACTACAACCACAACTCCGGCCAGCAGCTCGTCAAAACGAGCAGCAGCGAGAGCTGGAGAGACCCCGCGTGCCCCACTCTCTTCTTCTCCAGTGGAAGCATCGAAACAGCCACCACACCTCCCTTTTCCTCTATAAAAAGCCAATCAAACCAGACCCATTTTAGTCTTCTACTCCTACCCAAACCGCTGCCAAACAACAATCAAATAGCCACTTCTTTTCCCCATTTTCCAGCAACAAAACAGACCCAAAACCCCATCTCCATTCACCATTTTTTCCGTCCAAACAGCTTCCGAACGAATTATGGCGAAATGGAACCCAACTCCCAGACCTCCAGCGAGCTTTTGACTCCAGCGAACAACAACATAACAAAACATCATAAAAAGGCAACTGGGTGGATATTCTATCTCCGGCGGCGACCGGTATTACTTTACTATATTGCTGATTTAGTTTCTCTCGAAATTTATTTTCTAGTAGTGTTTGTAGATTTTCAATTTTTTCTTCTTTTTTTGTTTGGCTCAAGCTATTATTTATTTTCAGCAATTATATTCATTGTTTCTTTATCTTATTTTGATTGTGTTTGGTTCATTTAGTTCTCATATCGTGACATTCTTATATTATAGTGTTTATTATGAATATTTTAATTTTTCTTGGTTAAATTATGTTAATGTCTTGCTAATTTTGTTATATGTTGTTCGGTGTTAATTTTTAAAATGATTTGGGCTATTTTTCTTGTTCTTTTATTTTCTTCAGTGATGTTTATTTACTCCTTTTGTAGTTAGTTGATTTTTTTTATGTTTGGTTCCGTTTGATTAGGTAATTCTTATTTATTTATTTTTGGTCAAGTTGTATTGCTCAAACTATTTTAAACTATTTTTCATTTCATCTATCATCCTAATGATAAACAAAATTTAATGTTATTCTGTTATAACTACTGTTTTTGGTTATGTTATTTGTTCAATGTTGTTCCTTTTTAGTTTTTTTATTATGTAATTGTTTCACTTTGGATGTGAGCTTGTGGTGATATCTGAACTTTTTAAAATGTTATTATTAGTAGATATTATTAGCTAATTAGAGCATGTTTTACATAAATTGGCCAATGAAAAATCTATCGGTCGGGTTTAGAGGCCTTTCCACTTTAAAAGACGGAAATTTTAATTGAAGTTCATATATTTTTATTGTTATATTTGGCCGATGAAGAAATTACCGTCGATTTCCAAGGCCTCCCATGTTAGTGTGACGGATTTTTATTTTTAAATTATTATTTCATATATTCAATTTTATTCATTTTTATTTTTACTAACACTTTTACTAAGTGTGTTTACAGGTATCCAAGACTTGTTTCATTGAAGTTATTCTAAAGGAGTTCGAATTATATTTTACAATTCATTATTTTGTATATATCGATGCTAGACAAACCTTAGGCCGTTTCTCATGTTGTTGTTTTATTTTATTATTATTGTTTATTGCATATTTATATTACTTGTATATTATTGTTATCTCCTCAATTTGAGAAAAATGAATTCAATCGGGAATCACAATTGTGGATTTCGAAGGGTGCCTAACCCCTTCCTTCGGAATAACTTGAACCCCTTCCCTAGAATCAAATTGGTTTCGTAACTCTCTTTTAAGTTAATTAGTTAATCGATTTTCTAGTTTTTCTAAAAATTAGGTGGCGACTCCCTTTTCCCTTTAACCCTCTTTAATCATTTTAACCCCTTTTACCCGTTTTAAAAATTCAATTAACCAATTTTTTTTTATTGAGTCGCTGCGACGTTGCTCCCATTCAAAGGATGTCAACAGAAGTAATGCATTTATCTTCTACTTCCATGATCAGATTCTCTCAATCAATAGAATACAAAAAATACTAACAATATAATAATTTCCTTAAGATTGTTGTTCATCTTGTATTCAAAACATACTTAGAACAAAACTTTGAACATCTTTGTAAGACAAAAATGTTTAAGAACATTTTTCATAACTAGAAAATTAAAACTAGTAGCGAAACTAGAATCAGAAATAGATTTTAAAAATGTATACGAAATATTTTTCTTAAAGAAGAATTGTTGTTAATATGTGTCTAAAGAATCATACTGATTTCAACAAATTTGTGAAAACACGAAATTACCAAGTTTAATGAACAAGTGAAGAACAAAAGAATAGAAGAACTGAAATTAATTAACAAATCTAAAATTTGTAAACACGTACCAGAATCTGGAAAAATTTTAATAGGAAAAAGATCAAGTCCACTGAATTCACAATGTCCTCTTAAGGAAATTATTCCCCTCTAGTATCCGAGGTTTGATTTGAAATATGATCTCCAGGGTAAAATGATCTCAATCACCAGAGTATAGATACTAAAAACTCCGGTGTCAGCGAACCACTCAACGTAGTAAAGTACACCTAGAATACTAGATTTAGTAGTTGAAGAAGAAGTCCATGAATTCTATATTAAAATGAGAGGAAATCCCTCAATTTATAGAAAACAAAGGGTAGTGCGAAAAGTTTTATTGTGCCTTACCGGAAAGGTCACAAACCTTTGGAAAAGTCACAATCTTTCAGAAAGGTCGTCATCTTTCATAAAAGTCACAACTTTTCATAAAATCGCAACTTTTCATAAAAGTCGCAAGTTTCATAAAAAATCACAACTTTTCATAAAAGTCATAACTCTTCATTTTCCATTCACATCTTTTTAAAAACCAACATTAACATGTGTGCTTTATGTGATAAATTTATTTAACTGAGGACAGTTTTGTCATTGAAACTAATAGTTCTATTCTCAATATTATTCCACGTGACTTTGGTTGTGATTGCAGTGTTACAGATGGCTTTCATGTCAAATTCCTCATTCCTATATTATGTCCATCCTTTGTCTTCTATCTTTGCTTATCCAAAAACTACACTTTTACCTTTTCTTTTATAATATATAAATGATGAAATGTTATTCCTAAAAGAAATAATATGATGTGATGAAGACGACGAATTAGTACAATTAAAAGAAGAATTTTGGAAATTCTAATTAATTGGAAGTGCTTGGAATTTTGATTAGGGAATGATGTGAACGTTTCAAAATTTTCAAATGATGCTTCTTAACCATCTGCGTTATTATTATTATTAATTGAACCTTGCATTTTCCATGGCTAAATAGCTTAACAAATTTTAAAAATTTCAGGTATTTTCAATTCCATTAATTGTTTTCTTTTTAGATAGTGGACTACGAATAAGTCACTTGTGAGCAGTAGTCATTGTTAGGGAAGTCGTGGGGTTATTGTTTTTATATTGCCTTTTAATTAAGGGAAAATTGTATATAATAGCAAATTAATAACCTAAAATATATAGAATAGCTGGGGTTTGATTTAATTGTGCTACATAGCAAACGTTAGCTAAAATTTGCCAACATCTCTTTCCCAGAAATCTCGCTCGCCACTCTCTGTTCTCGCTCGCCTCTCTCGCTTTATACACAGAAATGTATAATTCTGTTTCTGTTTTGTAGAAAGCGAGAGAAAATTGTATATACATATGCAAAAATATATATATTCGTGTTATACACTTAATTGTACAATTTACAAATATTAGACTTCAAATATTGCAGAGAAAAAGGTCAACGAATTATACAATTGCGAATTATACAATTGCAGTGAAATACAATTTTCTCTAGCTTTATACAACAGAAGTGTATATATTGTGTTTCTGTTTTTGTATAAAGCGAGAGAAAAACATATATCTTCTTGCTATACACTTAATATTGCAGCGAAATAGGCAGTGAATTACACAATTGTGTATTATATAATTGCAGTGAAATAGGATAGCGAATTATACAATTGCAGCGAAATAGGCCAGCGAATTATACAATTTAGGCCAGCGAATTATACACTTGTATATGTATAGCGAATTATACAGTTTTATGTTTGTTATGAAGCACAATTATGCAAAGTTTGTTATATAATACAAATATGAATTTTGTGTTTGCTATATGTGAAAGTTGCCCTTTAATTAATGAGTATTCTTTAATTATTTCATATTTCAATGCTAATTTAAATTAGGATGAAGTTAAAAAAATACTTTTATTTGAACTTATGATTTAAAATAAGTAATAGATTTTTGTGTCTTATAAATTATGGAAAATGACTTAAAATATCTTCGAATTATAGGAAATGGTATAAAATTACCCTCCATCCACTTGTTGGCTTCAAAATATCCTAGTCATCCATCTTTGAGTTCAAAATTGACCACTTATTTAACGGTTTTAAAACTAAATTGTTTTAAATATTTTTTAAAATATTTGGCGTTCAACTATTGGTTATAATTTAATTTATTAATATAATTTTTAAACCAACCCACTATCCACTCATTACTAACTAACTCCACCCAATTAATAAACCAATTATAATATCAAAATCGTCATAAACACTACTAAAACACGACGAAATGATATATTCCTAAAAGACATTCAAAATTATTTGAGTCTGAATCGAAGTCTCAATTAAATTTAAGTTGAACCACTTATTTAGGAGGACACTCTCAATATGATTCTCTTTCAAGTTTGAATTCGAAATTTATGATTAAAGGTAAAGACGTAGTACATCCCGAATTATTCATGCACTTTTTTTAATATAATTTTATAAATATTTATGATTTGTTTTAAAATCCTTAGTATATTATTTTTAAAAAAAAGTTATCTATGAAGTAACATCACATAATTGAGATGAAAGAATAATTAAGATGAACATAGTTAGACTTTTAAGTTTATCGGTAATTTTTATTTAGACACTTGAATGTATGATAATTTACTTCTATAGATATTTTCGCCTCAAATTTTTAAAAACACTCATTGGTAGTAGCTTTCTTATTGTAGTGGATTGATTTATAAATTATATTTGTTAACACCTAATTTTTTACCAAAACATAATATATTTTACACCAATTTAAAAAGGAATATATTTAAAATAAAATAAAATAATAATAATAAATTGAAAATTAATAAAAAGTATAAGATCAATCATAGTTTAATAATAAAAAAATTGATAAATAAAGTTGGGAATTAAGTTATTTGTTAATTATCTAGTCTAAAAATATTATTAATATAGAAAATATTATGAAAAATATAGAAAAAGAAAAGAAAAGAGGAGTCTTAAAGATTTCAATTTTGTTTTACCTTATTCTAATTATTCCTAACTTCCTAACTTATTTTCCTAAAAAATCTCATCCCATTTTTTTTTGCCCCTTTTGGACCTTTTTTTTAAAGCTTCACACATTTTTTTATATATTTTTATTTTTGTTAATTTGCTTCACTCATTTTTTTTTTTTTTTGAAGAGTATCAATATGTGATGCATCTTGTGATTTTTTTAAAATCTTTTTAGAATTTATGAATGTTCAGAAAACAGAATCAAAAATGTTTCTTGCTAAAAAATAATATGAAATAAAATATATATCATATATTTTTGGGAATTTAAGTTATTTGTTAATTATCTAGTCTAAAAATATTATTAATATAGAAAATATTATGAAAAAGTATAGAAAAAGAAAAGAAAAGAGGAGTTCTAAAGATTTCAATTTTGTTTTACCTTATTCTAATTATTCCCAACTTCCAAACTTATTTTCCTAAAAAATCTCATCCCATTTATTTATTTTTTATTTTTTTCCCCTTTTGGACGTTTTTTTTAAAGCTTCACACATTTTTTTATTTATTTTTTATTTTGTTAATTTGCTATTATTATTATTCTTATCTCAACCCCAATTTTCTCAACTAATTTTTAAATTTAATCCTAATCCCACTACACTACGTTTCTTAAAAATAGCACCAGATTCTCACCCAAAAAATATTATATAACCCACGTTCAGTTGAAAAAAATATATATACAGAGAGATATAGAGAACACAGAGATTGAAATTGAAAAACACAGAGAATATTACAAAAAAAAAAAACGATACCAAAGAGAAAAGAGTGAAAAAGTGAGTTTTATCTTAAAAATTGAGTTATAATCTGAGATTTTGTTCGCGGTTCGGGTCTTGCGGCTCTTTGAAGTTAATTAACAATTATTAACTTTGGAAATCAGTAGACCGTAGCAGTTATTTTTGTGGTATCCATTTTCGCATCGAGGTAACTCTAATTTTTGAATTAATAAAATGGAATGTTGTATGAAAATTTGATGCTTATAATAATAATATGATTTTTTTTTTTGAATAGTATCAATATGTGATGCATGTTGTAATTTTTTTTTAATCTTTTTAGAATTTATGAATGTTCAGGAAAACAGAATCAAAAATGTTTCTTGCTAAAAAATAATATGAAATAAAATATATATCATACATGTTTGTATTATTATTATTATTGTCTAAACTTTTAGATGCAATTTAATTGATTTTGTAATTGAATAGTTAATGTTTTTCTGGAGCCTAGTTTTTCACTAAAAATAAATAAATAAATTTATAAACTTGTTAGATTAGGATATATAAATAATTAGTATTTTTTTTATCTAAGTAGAATTGTAAATTTCATCTAGAGATTCATGATAAAATTGTGATAATTACTATTAATAATTATAATTAAAAAAATAAAATTTGAGAAATTGTATAAAGAAAACAAAAGAATTATCGCGCCCCATTTTCGCAGAAAATGGATTTTGTGCGCGACCTAACAACTCTTTTAGGATTTTGAATTTTGGAGTCGCCACCTAACGAATTAAGGCGCGTTAGGGCACCTATCTAACCTAACTAAGTCCAACTAGGGTCAACGAGCCAGAGATTAGGGTAAGGGTTCAAATTACCTCGAGGGGAAGGTGTTAGGCATCCCTCGAGGTCCACAAGAGTGGGTCCCGGCCGTATCTCATGCAATCTATGTGGGGGTTACAATTAACAATCAAAGTCACTTCATTTATTAATTTATTTAATCTTGCTAAGTGATAACAAATATAAGACAATTAATATTATTTCATTAATTTGAGCATGCAAGGCTAAGTGATAACAATAAATAAACAATCAAGTTTTACTTTTTATTTAAAACATATGAGACTGTTATAAACAAAATTTGTAAATATTAAGCAATTAATATGTGAGAAAGTAAAGTTTGAAAATTGATAAGTTTTGAGTAGGAATTTTTTTTTTTTAAAAATGTTTGTTTCTTTATAGGGATGATGCCACGATATTGTTGATCATGCTCCTCCACTATAGAAACAATTTTGATTTGAGGTCGGTCTAAAAATAGTTTATGTTTTTGAAAATGATTTAAAAGATTTAGTTTACATGTAGGCACATAAATATTTACACATAAATACACATAATTCCTTTTGAAATTTATGGATAGATGGTACTTCCGAGGATGCGTCGGTTTAATTTTAAAAATTGAAACTAGACCTCATAGTTTCTTTGACTTTCCCACTAACGATAGGTTAGGAGATAGTGCTTATAATTTATTTCAAAAAATAAATAATGTCATAATCAATCCAAAATTTTATAGGAAGATTGAATAATGACTTTTAAGAAAATTATGTTGCAAAACTTTGTAAGTAAGAAAAACTAGTAGAACATTAAAGTTGCATCATGACTGCGGAAATCTTCAAGAAGACAAATAGGATTACTAATAATATTAACTAATTTTGGGAGGGAGGGCACAAATATGTACAAATAAATTTTATTTTTTATGGATATGTTAAAAGTTTAAACCTATAAACATGATTTCTAGGTGTTCAAAAAAGAAAACAGAGTAACACATATATGCTTGATTTTGTAAATCTAAATGATATGAATAGTTTAATCCTTTAGGCATGGTTTCTACGTGACAAGACAATGCTAAAAAAGTTATAACACCTAATCAGCCTACTAAATCATTATGATTTGATTTTAACATTCCAAAATTAATGGAATCTAGTTATTTTTAAGACTTATTAACAAAAGCGTCAAGCAAATTGAAAATTGGTTAGATCGTAACTCCTACAAACAACAATTCTAGGTGGTTAAAGATAAACCTATAGGCATGATTTTCTAAAAAATTACAATGAACAATCTAGAAAATATTAAGGGAAAAGGAGATCAGTTTACAACAACTATTACATAATTTTAAAATCAGCAACACCCTCTTCTGTTCCTCGATTCATACTTATCGTAGGAAGAAAGGTCCGGCACAATTTTACACACAGATTCCGTCAATGTTACTGAATCAATATTTCCATAGGTTAACTCAGTAATAATATTACAGAAAAGGAAAAAAAAAGGCGATATGTAAGGAAGAAGATTTTAATCACTAATTATGCTAATACTACACAATAAATAAATCACAATGATCCAAAACCAGGCAAATCAACTACTCCCATAAAATTAGACAAACAATATAATACAACCATTTCAATTAGAGACATTAATTTGACAAATCAAGAAGTGACAAAGGGCTTACAAAATTCTTACAGCTTAATGATCTTCAAAAAGAGCAAACATGTAACTCGATATAGTGAACTTTGTAATTAAAATTAATATTTAAATGGTGAATAGAACAACAGGACAAACCTGGACGGATCTTGTTAAGATTCATCTTTAATAACTTGAAATCCTTGACAAACAGGTGCTCCGCGAAGTTTGTTGTTGCCGATGTTGTTGCTGGTGAGGTTTGCCGGAGAAGGAGATGCGACGACGTCTGGTTACTAATGTTTCTCTAGCTGCTGCTGTTTCTCGCGGGCTGGCAGTCCTGCAAAAAGGAAAGGAAAAATGACGATGGAGAAGAGGAGAGAAAGAGGGGGGAGAAGAGAAGAGGGAGCGACGGGAGAGGGGAGAAAGACGAAGGAGGGGAGGAAACAGGGGCGAGAGAGATGGTCGTTTGCCCCCCCTCTTCGCAGCTGCTGGCGGGTGTAGAAGTTCTCACCGGGGACTGTTGCTACTGACTGCTCGCCGGTCACTGCTGTGATGCTGGCGGGAGGCGCTGAAGAAGAAGGGAGGAGGGAGGCATTAGTAGGAGCAGTCTCCCTCGATGTTGTCTAGCTGCTGGTGCCGCTGGTTGGTCTCGCGCAGCTGTTGGAGTTGTGCGCCGGCTGCTGTTGCGAGGAGAGAGGGAAGAGAGAACAATGAGAGGAAAAGAGAGAGGGGTTGCCGCCTCTGGTGGGTGGCGATTCCGCCGGAAATAATGGAGATAGAGGAGATGGGAGGCGGCTGATGGAGAGGGAGAGAGAGAGGAAAGGCGGATGAAAAGAGGGGGAGAATAGAAATTTTTAGGTTTTGATTTTTTTAGTGTATTGAAATCAAGAAGAAAAGGGAATTTAATCACAATCGTTGATTTAAAGGGCTAGGATTCGATCTAGGACTTGAAGATGGACGGATGAGATCAAAGGATCAAGTCTTGAAATTAGATTGGCAAAGATATAGAGTGGCTAAAATTGCAATTAAATTGGCTAGAAATAAAATGAAAGAGGGGCTATGATTGAAATAAACTCGAATTCAAGTGGCTAGAATTGAAAGAAATTATGACAGAATAGGCTAGAATTTAAAGAAATTATGACAGAATAGGCTAGAATTTAAAATTTAAGTAAAATGTAGAAATTCCTATTTAATTAAAATACAACATATATTAAAATATATATATAAATTTTTTTATTGAAAATCATTTAAATTTTAACATTTGAAATTCATTAATAATTTAAAAATATTTTAATAATATTTACGATAACTTTATAAATTAAAACATACTAAAACATATAATTTTCAAGCAAAGTCGGCTCAAAATTCTAAAATTTTAAAACGTATTTAATCGAATAGTATTTCTAAAAATGGTCAAAGGTCGGTCAAAATTGGGTGTCAACAGCTGCCCCTTGGTTGATTGAGAATGAAGAATGAATTGTCAGGCAACCAACGTTGACTTAGTAGCCGATTTTGTCCGACCGACGAGAGATGTCAGTTGGATCGATTAAAATGATATAGAGTTGAAAAAGGGTACGACCGAGACTTTGGTTTTAAGTCGCCTACATATCTCTGGTTATACGAGAATCAGGTCGTGTGTAGTTCTAGATTCAAGAGCAAATGAAACTCTTAAAAGTTGAAAGAGTGGTAAGGTATTCAGAAGGCACGATATCAGCTTGAATGGATAAGATTAGAGTGACGAGAAGAGAGAGATTGAGAGGCTAAAAGAGCATGACAGAGAAGCGAGAAGAGCATGATAGAGTAAGGCTATCAGCCTTTGAGCGAGGTTCGGAGTATGAAAAGCGAAGAATTGATAGGGTCTTCGTGATAGATGATAGCATGATAACTGTAGTCAGGGGCGATCGATCATATCTGCAAGTTCTGGATAAAATGTTAGCTTATAAATAGATAAAGCATGAACAATAATGATAAAACATGAGTTCTAAATAAATGACAAAAGGTGATAAGAAGCGTATCTGTTTGAGACGTAGTGCAAACCTTGATAGTCTTTAACTTCTTGAAGGATTGAACCCATCTCTGAAGAATAACGTCAAACTCCAATAGATTTGATACTATAAAGATATAATAATATAAGAAAAATGTTGGTTGTAAGGGGAGTCTAAACGTCATTTTAAGGCGGACGAGCTTAAGTGTCATTTTAAGGCGGACGAGCCTAAGTGTCATTTTAAGGCGGACGGCCTATATATCTTATAAAGCGGACGAATAAATGTCCTATGAGGCGGACAAGCCTAAATGTCCCTTTAAGGTGGACGGCCTAAATGTCCTATAAGATGGACAAACCTAAATGTCGTTTTAAGGCGGACGAGCCTAAATGTCCTATTGTAAGGCGGACGAGCCTAGATGTCGCATTGTAAGGCGGACGAGCCTAGATGTCGCATTGTAAGGCGGACGAGCCTAGATGTCGCATTGTAAGGCGGACGAGCCTAGATGAAGAGACAGTAGGTCACAGTGGCGAGTTGAATCCGAGGATATCTTCATGGTAGCCTGAACGATGGATGAGTAGCGAAATGATAGTGCGAGTAGCCAAGAATTTGTCGGAGCCTTTGTTTGTAAACAAGTGAACAGCCGTTCGAAAGGCGACTTTGTCTGTAATCTGCACATCTGTAACTTGTAGTATAGCCTAAATCAAAATAAATGGTAAATGTAAACATGATGCAATTCCCATGTTGACCATGAATGTTTGCCTTAAGATCGTGAAAAAAAAATGATGTCTTAGGCTATGATGTCTAGGGCCATGATATGCAAAGTGTATCCTCAGGTCATGAAAATGTTGTCTGTAGGCCATGAAAATGACACCTTTAGACTATGACACCTTCGGATCATGATAGACAGAAATTAAACCCTTAGGCCATGATATGATGTCCGCAGGCCATGAGGATGATGCCTTTAGACTATGACGCCTTAGGAACATGATATGCATAAAATAAGTCCTCAGGCCATGACATGAAGTCCGCAGGCCATGAAAGATGACGCCTTTGGAGGATGACGCCTTTGGGATATAAGTAATGAGTAAAGAGAGCGTATCTATTTTTGGCATATATTGATACTTATGACTTGATTTGATTCGGGCACATGTAAACTTCGAGCACGATGCAATCTTGGGCTTATGCAAACTTCGGGCACAATGCAGTCTCGGGCACAATGCGATGATGCATTTCTTCGGGCACATGCAATATCGAGCACATGCAATGATGCATTTCTTCGGGCACATGCAGTATCGAGCACATGCAATATGGATTTCTTCGGGCACAATGCAATGATGCATTTCTTCGGGCGCAATGCAATGATGCATTTCTTCGGGCACAGGCATTGTCGGGCACATGCAATGATGCATTTCTTCGGGCACATGCAATGATGCATCTCTTCGGGCACATGCAATGATGCATTTTTTCGAGCATAATGCGATCTCGGGCATAATTTAGTCATGCAAACCTAGATCTCAGGCATAGTGCAACTCCATAATTGAATGAGAAAGGTATGTAGTAGCTTGGACATCCGCCTTGTTGGAAGGGTAGAGTGTCCTTTGTCAGGTTCAAAAGTGGTATGTTGATTGTTGAAACTGCCTTTGTATATGTACCTGTATTTTCTACATTCAAATAAAAATAGTTAGTTTAAAGGGGGGAGGTTGATCTGTATCCATGATTTGGCGCAACGTGCTCCTTTGGCTTGCCATCCACACCTCTTCGAGCGTCTGTTTTTTTTTTTTTATAAAAGGGGGGAAAACTTTGAAAGATTTTGAAATCATCATTTAAAAAAAAAAACTGATGTCGAATCTTTGACCATGGCATAGGTTGAGACTTTACAACGTCTGACTCAAAAGTGGAGCTATCATTTGATCTTCGTTTTAAGCTGACTGCTTGTTGAGGAGAAACTTTCGGTGAAATTTTTGAGTTTACTCAAAAATTCTGCCCCAGTATGAAGATGTGCCAGGAGAAATCTTGATGGAATTTTTGAGATCCTCTCAAAAATTCTGCCCCAGTTATCAATAGAAAAGGGAAAATGAAAGTTTTATTTATAATAAGACCGAACCCCATAGGAGCGCCTACGTATCCCCTCTTAAACGGGAATCAGGTCTGACGTAGTTCCAAATTACAAAAGAGCATGAATCAATCTCTAGATGTAATACTTTTTCACAGAATCTGAATTGATAGGTTTTGGCCAAACTTCTCCATCCATTTCTGCAAGTATGAGGGCTCCGCCTGTCAGTACTCGAGAGACTATGTACGGACCTTGCCAGTTTGGTGAAAATTTACCCTTTGCCTCGTCTTGATTTGGAAAAATCCGTTTCAAAACCAGTTGCCCAGGTGAGAAATGTCTGGGTTTAACCTTCTTGTTGAAAGCTCTGGCCATTCTATTCTGATAGAGCTGACCATGACAAATGGCGTTAATTCTTCTTCCATCTATTAATGCCAAATTCTCTGCCCGACCTTGTATCCAGTCAGCATCACTCAACTTTGCTTCTTGGATGATCCTTAGGGAAGGTATCTCTACTTCGGCGGGTATCACAGCTTCAGTGTCGTATACTAAGAAGTAAGGTGTGGCCCCTGTGGAAGTTCTGATTGTGGTACGATACCCCAGCAATGCGAAAGGTAGCTTTTCCTGCCAGTGTTTGTGATTATCGATCATCTTGCGCAATATCCTTTTGATGTTTTTGTTTGCTGCCTCAACAGCCCCGTTCATCTGTGGCCTGTATGCTGTAGAGTTTCGATGACTGATCTTGAACTTCTCACACATTGATCTCATTAGGTCACTGTTTAGGTTGGTGCCGTTGTCGGTGATGATTGACTCAGGAATTCCAAACCTACAAATAATGTTATTTTTGACAAAGTCATCCACAACTTTCTTTGTCACTGATTTATGGGAGGTGGCCTCAACCCACTTGGTGAAATAGTCAATTGCGACAAGAATGAATCTGTGCCCGTTGGATGTTGTTGGCTCGATTGGACCAATGACATCCATGCCCCATGCTGCGAACGGCCAAGGTGAACTAGTGACATGGAGTTCATTTGGAGGTACTCGAATCATATCTGCGTGAGTCTGACATTGACGACATTTCTGGACGTAGCGAATGCAGTCTGTCTCCATAGTTAGCCAAAAATATCCTGATCTCAGAATCTTCTTTGCTAATGTAAAACCGTTCATGTGAGGGCCACAGGTGCCTGCATGTATCTCTTCGACCAGCCTGCGAGCCTCTCCTTCTTCGACGCATCTTAGCAGCCCCAAATCGGGAGTTCTCCTATAGAGGATTTCCCCACTTAAAAAGAATTGGGTTGCTAACCTTCGAATTGTACGCTTTTGTACACTTGTTGCATCTTCTGTGTATTCACCACTCTTCAAATATCCTCTAATGTCATCGTACCAGGGCTTTCCATCAGGCTCTTCCTCAACATGGAAACAATAAGCTGGTTGTTCATGTATGTGAATGTGAATAGGATCGATGTAATTGTGATCAGGGTGTCGAATCATAGAAGACAGAGTGGCTAAGGCGTCTGCGAATTCATTTTGGACCCTTGGTACATGTCTAAATTCTGTTTTGACAAACCTTTTACATAGCCTATGCACGCACTCCAAATATGGTAACAACTTTCGATTTTTTGTTGCCCAATCACCTCGAACCTGATGGATCAATAGGTCTGAATCCCCTATTATTAGCATTTCCTGGACATCCAAGTCAATCGCCCGTCGGAGACCTAGTATGCAGGCTTCGTATTCGGCCATATTATTTGAGCAAAGGAATCTGAGTTTTGCTGATACTGGATAATGTTGCCCAGTGGGTGAGATCAAAACAGCCCCGATGCCGGATCCATTCAGATTTTTAGCTCCATCAAAGAACATTCTCCATCCATCATATTCTTCAGAAATGTCCTCTCCCACAAAGGCCACCTCTTCATCTGGGAAGTAGGTCTTCAACGGCCTGTAATCATCGTCCACGGGATTCTCTGCCATGTGGTCTGCTAATGCCTGTGCTTTCACTGCTTTTTGCGTGACATACACTATGTCAAACTCGCTCAATAATATCTGCCATTTTGCCAGTTTACCTGTGGGCATGGGCTTTTGAAAGATATACTTCAAAGGATCCATCCTTGAAATCAGATAAGTAGTATGCGATGAGAGGTAATGTCGTAACTTTTGGCAACCCATGTTAGAGCACAACAGGTACGCTCTAATAGAGAGTATCGGGCTTCGCACGATGTGAACTTCTTGCTCATATAATATATTGCCTGCTCCTTCCTCCCTGTTTCATCGTGTTGTCCCAAGATGCAACTGAAAGCATTATCCAATACTGAAATATACAAAAGTAATGGTCTACCTGACTCTGGTGGAACCAATACAGGAGGATTGGATAGATAGTCTTTGATCTTGTCAAATGCCTGTTGACATTCACTTGTCCATTTCACTGCAGCATCCTTTTTTAACAGCTTGAAGATAGGTTCACAGATGACAGTAGACTGAGCTATGAAACGACTAATGTAGTTAAGTCGCCCTAAGAAACTCATTACCTCCTTCTTGCTCTTTGGCGGGGGAAGATCACGAATGGCTTTGATCTTCGATGGGTCCAATTCTATACCTCGACGACTGACAATGAAACCTAAAAGCTTTCCAGCAGGCACACCAAAGACACATTTTGCCGGATTCAGTTTCAGATTGTACTTGCGTAGCCTGGCAAAGAATTTCCGTAAGTCCTCAAGATGATTTGAACTTTCCTTTGATTTGATGATGACATCATCCACATAAACTTCAATTTCCTTATGGATCATGTCATGAAACAAAGTAGTCATTGCCCTCATGTACGTAGCCCCAACGTTCTTTAATCCAAAAGGCATCACCTTGTAGTTATAGACGCCCCACGGCGTGATGAAGGCAGTTTTCTCAGCGTCGTCTTTGTGCATCTCAATTTGATGATAGCCGGCAAAGCAGTCCACAAATGACTGAGTTTCGTGCTTAGCACAATTGTCAATCAGTATGTGTATGTTTGGTAAGGGAAAGTTATCTTTAGGGCTAGCTTTATTGAGATCTCGGTAATCCACGCAAACTCTGACCTTGCCGTCTTTCTTGGGCACTGGAACGACATTTGCAAGCCAAGTTGGGTATTCTGTCACTTGGAGTATCCCAGCATCTAATTGCTTTGATACTTCTTCTTTGATTTTCAGACTCATCTCGGGCTTGTATTTTCTCAGCTTCTGTTTTACCGGAGGACATGCTGGATCAGTGGGCAGTCGATGGGCTACGATTGAAGTACTTAGCCCTGTCATGTCTGCGTAGGACCACGCGAAAATATCCTTATTCTCTATGAGAAACTCGGTATACTCTTTCTTGTCTTCTTTTGTCATATGGATGCTTACTCGGGTTTCTTGTATCACCTCTGCATTTCCCAAATTCACCACTTCTGTCTCTACCAAGTTTGGATTGGGTTTTTCCTCGAATTCCTCAACCCTTTTGATTAACTCCTCGGGAACCTCATTGTCTTCGACTTCTTCTAAGTCATTAATGTTAAGTTGAGCAGTCTCATTGTATGCCATAGTCTCAGATTCGACATTTTTATAGTGAATTTTGCTGGTGAGAAAAAAAAATAGCGAACAATTAAATATAAGGCAAAAATGTGGAAAAGAACTTTATTGATAAAGATTTGAAAATTTCATAAGTCCTTATTCGAAAGCAATACAGGGGATGGGAATTAAAACGTTTATTAAAAACTCTTTTTATTTGAATTAAAACTTGATAGAAAAACATCTTCCAAGGCTACCCAGATGCTCGACGAGGTCTGGATGGAGTCGAGGTCCAGTTGCTGACGCTGATCTTTGCTTCCTTGCTTCCACTAGGGCCCCCTTTCTCCTCCTCGTTGATCACGACGTTGCAAACTTTCCCCTCTTCTTTGGTTAGCGATAACCCCTTCAAGTCGTCTGAGATCTCATCAATACTGCCTCCCATGAAACCTGCTGATCGAAATGATTGATACAATGGTGGTATGGGTTTCTTCAGTGGATAGTAGTACCCATCTCTAGGTGGTTGCCAATCGAGCCATTCTTCGGTAGTGTACTTATATCCCAAACCAAAAGTGGTGGAGTGTCGAACAGGCTGTATAGGTTCGACTATCCCTTGCAATTCAGCCCCCAAACCTTTCCCAAGCTCGAAACCGAACCAGGCCATCATATCTATGATTTTTTGGCTGAACCAAGGTTGCAACTCAATATTACCAACAAGCTCCACTGTATGGTACATTTCACCATCCATATTCTCTCTTCCTTCAATCGTGTATACAGGATGCCCCTTTTCTCCATGGACTACAACCTCTTCGTAATCCCATTCAAACTTCAGGCATTGGTGAAGAGTAGATGGAACCGCTCCAGCCATATGAATCCATGGACGACCCAACAATAAGTTGTACGATGAAGGGATGTCCAAAATTTGGAAAGCTATGGGGAAAGTGACAGGACCAATGAGCATGTCCAAGGTTATCTCCCCAATAGTGCCTCTCTGAGAGCCATCAAATGCCCTCACATTCATCTTCCATGTCTGAATTTTTGCACTATCCACGCCCAGCCTCGTCAGTGTGCTCAGAGGGCAAATGTTTAAACCTGAACCTGCATCAACTAATGCTTTGTTTATCACCTTATCCTGATACTGAACCGAAATGTACAGAGCTTTATTGTGAGTTGTTCCTTCGAGTGGCAGCTCATCTTTGTGAAAAGATATTTTGTAAGCCTCAAAGACCTGCCCCACCATTTGGGATACCTCTCCATGAGTGATGTTAGATGGGACATAAGCTTCACCAAGGATCTTCAGAAGGGCATCTCGATGAGTTTTCGGAAGATTGCAGTAACTCCAGAATTGATATTTGGGATGGGTTTTACTCAGCTGCTCAATGACAGAGTATTCTTTAGCTTTAACCTTTTTCCAAATACCTTGATCTTCAAGCTCTACGACTGGTGCTTTGGATTTGCTAGAGCTTCCCTGAACCAAATTTTCAGAAGTGTAAATTCTTCCAGATCTGGTGACCCCTGTTGCAACATCTGTCTCTTCCACATTCATTTCTCTTTTGTTGTAATCCCAAGGTACAACATGTGTATCACATTGTATTGGGGAGGATGCCCTATAGACAGTGAACGGTGGTCTGGGTGCAGCAACTTCTACTTCAAATGGGGCGAGTCCTTGCACTATTAGTGGTGCTTGGGCAGTGGTAGACATGGCTTCTTCTGTTTCGACGGCCCAGATAGATTCTTCCCAATCCCAGACATCACCAGCTTCCACCATGTTGACTTGATGGTTAGGAAGAGGATTATTCGCAACATTTGGTGTAGGATCCTTGAGTTGGATGGTTTTTGTATCAATCAACATTTGAACCTTATGCTTAGGGTCTTACCATTTTGCGCGAACATCCACAGGTAATGCAGGAATTGGGGAGACGTACCCAGCCTGTTTCAGTCTCTCATAAAGTTGTGTTATGGGTTCAGCCAAAGGGGTATAGATTTTTGTAGGTCTTCTTTCATAGGAAGGTCTGTTTCGGTAATTTGGTGTTTGAGTGGGTGGTGGAGTTTGGAAGTGTGTTGGTTGAACATTATAGACAGGATATGAGGCATGCAAATATTGAGGAGGAGCGTTTTGGTAATATATTGGCATGGGTTGGGGAGATATAGGGGGTGGAGCTGAGGGATGTTGAGGGTATGGGGTGTGAGGGTATGGGGATGGTGGTGGGTTTATTGTCTTGTGCCTCAAAGGGTCTTAGTTCCATGAGCCATCATTACAGAACCTGTTTTCTTTCGACTTTCTGTCATTCCACCAGATTGCAGAGCCTTGTTGGTTGCTTGTAAAGCCTCCAAGTTGATGATAGTCCCATTCTTTATGCCTTCTTCAATTCTTTCGCCTAGTTTGATGATTTCAGCGAAACTCTTTTCAGCCACCAGCATCATTCGGTCATAGTATTGTGGTTCTTGGGCACGGATGAAATAGTCTTTCATTTGAGATTCCTCCATAGGGGGTCTGGCCCTAGCCGCTTCAGACCTCCATCTTATGGCATATTCTCTGAAGGATTCACTCGGTTTCTTCTTCAAATTTTGAATGTAAAACCAATCAGGTGCATTTTCAATATTAAAACCAAACCTATTCATGAAGTCAGTTGCCATATCAACCCATTTTATCCATTTCCGCGAGTCTTGCTCAATGTACCATGATAGGGCCTCCCCAGTAAGACTCCTCATAAACAACTTCATGAGTATCCTCTCATCTCTCCCCACCCCTACAAGTTTGTCACAATACATTCGTAGGTGGGCTTTGGGATCCCCAATGCCATTGAACGTCTCAAATTTCGGAAGCTTGTATCCTTCGGGCAGTTCTACATCAGGGTGCATGCACAGATCCTCATAGCTCAATCCTCCCAACTTCTTGTTTCCTTCAACATGTTGTACCCTGTTGGTCAAGTTGTCTAATCTCTCAGTCAGGGTTTTTATTAGGATGTCTTTTTGATGGGACTCTGATTCATGGAGGTCATGGGTCAGAGGGGCAGTTTCAACGTATATGGGATTGAGATTGTTGTTTCCAAGAGTATATGGGATATTTGCGTTTGGGGTTGTTTCTGGGAAGGTTGGTTTGGTATGTTGGTAATAGTGGTGAAATGGAACTTGGGTATTTTGGGCGTGGGGTGGTGGAAAGGTATTTGGACGAGTGGGTTCAGGTGGGGATATATGGATTGGAGGATTGTTTGGCATGGCTGTTTGGTTAGGAGGATTGTCTATGTTTTCTCCAAATTGAGTTCCAAGAGAGATAGACAACTTGGCCAAATCACGCATGTGGGCTACCTCTTCTTCCAATTGTGAAATCTTGCGCTCAAGTCTTAGGACAAGATTATTTTGAAGTTGTCCTCCCTCAGAAGCTTCTACCCTTTCATTGGTGCTGTTGTCGTCAACCATTTTACCTTTGTCTTTGGAGCTTGCTCTTTGAGAAGAAGGAGAAGGGGGGTCCCTTTTGATCGTGTATGTGCCAGGATGAAGGACAGATCAACCTTGGGGAATGGGAAAACAATAGAATCAACAGAAAAGAGTTAGGGGTTAGGATAAGATAATAATATCAACACGTTGTTTTGAGATAAACGCCCTAAATGCACGGAACCTCGTTGAGCCAGAGGTAGGCCTAAGCGACACATAAGTGATGCATAATAATTAATTCAAGCCTTATTTGCCAATTTGGAGTTTAGAGTTAGACAATAAAATGACTTTCAATTATTGAAATAATTTCTATTTATTACATCAATCTAGAGATAACTAAAGGGCTAGGGATAACATATGGGGAATAAAGAGAAATAAATAAAAACTTTAATTATGTTGCTCTCCAATGTTAGGCACAATCTGCTTCCTCATTTCTGGGGTAATGTCATAATCGGTGTTGAGGAGGTTGCGAGCCCATCTTCTCTCTTTTTCATCGCCAAAACCAGGAAGACCTCCTTCGCTCAAATCTCTATGCTCTGCATCTTCTAAAAGCCATACGTAATATTCAGGTGTGCAGAAGGGTCGGTGCTCTTGAACATCGATAGTTATCACATTCTTCCATCTTCGCAATATAGTGTTCACTTGTGGTAATTCTGACCCAAAGTCATATCCATAGTGGCTCATGTGGGATCGCAGAGGTATCATTTGGATCTGTCCGAATTGTCGAAGGACTCGAAGTGGTGCGTATGGTTGCACACCATTCAAACCGATAAGCTCAATGAAGTAAAGTTCATTTCCTCTTATGATGGCACGTCGTGGCTTCAACCAATAATACTTCCATTGGATTTCAACGGCTGAGCGCTCCTTTAGGTATGTGAACCAGTCCTCCGTTCCCACAGGGGAGATAAAGTATTTCATCCTTAGGTGATGGTTGATAATTTTGTTCCCCATAGTCCCTCTAACAATGTCTACTTTATTAGCTCTTTGGTAGAAATGTTCGACGGCCCAAAGTTGCAGCAGAAAGTTGCACCCCTCAAAGTATCTTTTGCCTTTGGTGCATGCAGTCAAAGCTCTTAGAATTTCTGCAAGTATCATGGGGACCAAGGTCTTCCCACCTCGAGCCAACATACGAACCACGTAACACAAACCGGTGTGGATCTTTCCTCCTTCTCTAGGAAAAACCAATGAGCCTAATAGGGCGACGGCGAATGCATTAAGACGATACCTTTCCCATTTTGCAGAAGAGCAAGCAAATTCTCTATGAAAGTTTTGATGACCTTCCTCATCCCCAAAGCGTGAATATAAGAACTCTAAAGAAATCCAACCTTCTTTCAGACAAAGTAGACTTGGATTATGACACATGCCCATTTGCTTCAGAAAAGATCTTGGACTTGGCTTATGTGGAACAATCATTTCCAGCTCTTTGTATGCGAGACCCATGAATCCTCCAACTTCTTCGATTGTTGGGGTTAGCTCAAAATCCTTGAATTTGAAGACTAACCTCTCAGTGTCCCAGAATTTCAACAATGCCTTGATTAAGTGACGATCTGACTCTATGGAGATCAAAGCAGTGAGGCCGCCTAACAGTTCATTTGCTTCTAACTCTCGATTTTTTTGAATATCTTTCCACCAAGTCTTCAAAATGGGATTAACTTTGACCACCATTTGCGTGTTGGGAAAGTGAGGGTGAGCCATGACTCTGCAAACAAAGTAACAAACGACTTCTAAACTCCATTTTGACAATGTTGGCTTGATTTAATTATTATGATCACGTTGACACATAAATATGCAATTTGTCTAAGGGTGTTGGGGCCCTTTAGACGAGAGGGTGGCTACTAATTATATGGATTGACACCAAGGGTCAAACCTCCTAGGGCTTATGCAGCATGTATGACTTAACCAGGACTTCTAAGAGTTGGCTTGACACGGACATGAAAGGGATTCTATGCGAGAGGCTCGTGGCTTCGCGGTAGTAAAACTATCCGTTACGTCCACGCATATGCCGACTCTCTATAATGGGTATTTGAATAAGATTGGAGTAGTTGTGAGAGGTGCAAAGGCACAACATCACGAGAACAAAATAAAAAAAGGAAGAGGGTCCCAATTGGGGGAAGTATGAGCGGGATGCCAATTATCAAAGCAATAAACATTTAGCATTTAAATTGGAAAGCGGTAACATATAGACAATTTATAAACAAACATAAATAAGCATGGATAAAGGAATTTAAACATATCAAGATATTAAAATCACGCAAATAAGAAAAGAGGATACGAGAGAATAAACAAATAAGGAAAAGGGAAAAGGTGGAACATGGAGAGAAGACAATAACTAAGGCAACAAAATAAGCTAAACATGGTAAGCACCTAACAAATAATGAAATGACAAAAATAAAGTAAACCCCACATAAATAAGCAATTAACACGTAATGGTAAGAACCTAATGTCCCCAGCGGAGTCGCCATTCTGTCGCGCCCCATTTTCGCAGAAAACGGGTTTTGTGCACGACCTAACAACTCTTTTGGGATTTCGTTTGGAGTCGCCACCTAACGAATTAAGGCGCGTTAGGGCACCTATCTAACCTAACTAAGTCCAACTAGGGTCAACGAGCCAGAGATTAGGGTAAGGGTTCAAATTACCTCGAGGGGAAGGTGTTAGGCATCCCTCGAGGTCCACAAGTGTGGGTCCCGGCCGTATCTCATGCAATCTATGTGGGGGTTACAATTAGCAATCAAAGTCACTTCATTTATTAATTTATTTAATCTTGCTAAGTGATAACAAATATAAGACAATTAATATTATTTCATTAATTTGAGCATGCAAGGCTAGGTGATAACAATAAAAAAACAATCAAATTTTACTTTTTATTTAAAACATATGAGACTGTTATAAACAAAATTTGTAAATATTAAGCAATTAATATGTGAGAAAGTAAAGTTTGAAAATTGATAAGTTGTGAGTAGGAATTTTTATTTTAAAAAAAATGTTTGTTTCTTTATATGGATGATGCCACGATATTGTTGATCATGCTCCTCCACTATAGAAACAATTTTGATTTGAGGTCGGTCTAAAAATAGTTTATGTTTTTTAAAATGATTTAAAAGATTTAGTTTACATGTAGGCACATAAATATTTACACATAAATACACATAATTCTTTTGAAATTCATGGATAGGTGGTACTTCCGAGGATGCGTCGGTTTAATTTTAAAAATTGGAACTAGACCTCATAGTTCCTTTGACTTTCCCACTAACGATAGGTTAGGAGATAGTGCTTATAATTTATTTTAAAAAATAAATAATGTCATAATCAATCCAAAATTTTAAAGGAAGATTGAATAATGACTTTTAAGAAAATTATGTTGCAAAACTTTGTAAGTAAGAAAAACTAGTAGAACAATAAAGTTGCATCATGACTGCGGAAATCTTCAAGAAGACAAATAGGATTACTAATAATATTAACTAATTTTGGGAGGGAGGGCACAAATATGTACAAACAAATTTTATTTTTTATGGATATGTTAAAAGTTTAAACCTATAGACATGATTTCTAGGTGTTCAAAAAAGAAAACAGAGTAACACATATGCGTGATTTTGTAAATCTAAATGATATGAACAGTTTAATCCTTTAGGCATGGTTTCTACGTGACAAGACAATGCTAAAAAGTTATAACACCTAATCAGCCTACTAAATCATTATGATTTGATTTTAACATTCCAAAATTAATGGAATCTAGTTATTTTTAAGACTTATTAACAAAAGCGTCAAGCAAATTGAAAATTGGTTAGATCGTAACTCCTACAAACAACAATTCTAGGTGGTTAAAGATAAACCTATAGGCATGATTTTCTAAAAAATTACAATGAACAAGTAAGCATATAAATCTCCCTCCCCTAGACGATCCCCCAAATAAATTACATATATGATCTTTAGAGTTACAAATGTTACAACATTCGAATAAATAAAATAAGAAAAAATATATATATATAGATTCAAATAAACAAATAAATCTTTCTTCAATTAATCTTCAACTTGAACTTCAAGTTTGAAACCTGTCAAAGCAATCAAATAACTACACAAGTAATCACACTTATTAGTCAAGGTGAGACAATATGCAATTGTTTAATGACGAATTCTACATATAGAGAAAAAAAAGACAATAGCTTACACAAATGTGTGAATGTAAAGATAGTGTAAATGTTAAGAATACTAACCAGTTAAGCAAAACAAATTGATTCAAGTTTTACTCGAACAAAGTAGCAAAATAGCGAAGAAGAACACTTGAATAATTACAGGAATCTTAAAGTATTGTTAGAGTAGCAAGAGAGCAATGAGAGAAGGAAGAATGATGAGAGAACTTGTGATTGAGAGTGAATGAGTGTATGAGTTTTTTGAAATAATGAAGGGAGGGGGTCTTATTTATATAGCAAAGAGGGGGAACAAATAAGGTAAACAAATATTTTAAGGAATCAATCAAATATATTGTTTTCCTTATTATAAAAGAGGATCAAATCAGAAAATTTTAAAATATTTCATTACCAAATATAAACAAGTAAGATTAAAAATTTGGAAAAAATATAATTTTTTTAAATAAAAAAAGAAGATGTTAAAATCAGATTTAATTTATTTTACTAAAATATGAGCAACTAAATATGACAAGAAATAATTAAAAGTACACAATGAGTAACGATCAGCACAATAACACAATAATTATCTAAATCAAACATTTACCTAATATTAAATTAGTAAAACTAAATATGTAAGAATCAATCTAGAAAATATTAAGGGAAAAGGAGATCAGTTTACAACAACTATTACATAATTTTAAAATCAGCAATACCCTCTTCTGTTCCTCGATTCATACTTATCGTAGGAAGAAAGGTCCGGCACAATTTTACACACAGCTTCCGTCAATGTTACTGAATCAATATTTCCATAGGTTAACTCAGTAATAATATTATAGAAAAGGAAAAAAAAAGCGATATGTAAGGAAGAAGATTTTAATCACTAATTATGCTAATACTACACAATAAATAAATCACAATGATCCAAAACCAGGCAAATCAACTACTCCAATAAAATCAGACAAACAATATAACACAGCCATTTCAATTAGAGACATTAATTTGACAAATCAAGAAGTGACAAAGGGCTTACAAAATTCTTACAGCTTAATGATCTTCAAAAAGAGCAAACATGTAACTCGATATAGTGAACTTTGTAATTAAAATTAACATTTAAATGGTGAATAGAACAACAGGACAAACCTGGACGGATCTTGTTAAGATTCATCTTTAATAACACGAAATCCTTGCCAAACAGGTGCTCCGCGAAGTTTGTTGTTGCTGGTGAGGTTCGCCGGAGAAGGAGATGCGACGACGTCTGGTTACTAATGTTTCTCTAGCTGCTGCTGTTTCTCGCGGGCTGGCAGTCCTGCAAAAAGGATCGGAAAAAGGACGATGGAGAAGAGGAGAGAAAGAGGGGGGGGGGGAGAAGAGAAGAGGGAGCGACGGGAGAGGGGAGAAAGACGAAAGAGGGGAGGAAACAGGGGAGAGAGAGATGGTCGTTTCCCCCCCCCTCTTCGCAGCTGCTGGCCGGGCGTAGAAGTTCTCGCCGAGGACTACTGCTACTGACTGCTCGCCGGTCACTGCTGTGATGCTGGCGGGAGGTGCTGGAGAAGAAGGGAGGAGGGAGGCGTTAGTTGGAGCAGTCTCCCTCGATGTTGTCTAGCTGCTGGTGGCGCTGGTTGGTCTCGCGCAGCTGCTGGAGTTGTGCGCCGGCTGCTGTTACGAGGAGAGAGGGAAGAGAGAACAATGAGAGGAAAAGAGAGAGGGGTTGTCGCCTCTGGTGGGTGGCGATTCCGCCGGAAATAATGGAGATAGAGGAGATGGGAGGCGGCTGATGGAGAGGGAGAGAGAGAGGAAAGGCGGCTGAAAAGAAGGGGAGAATAGAAATTTTTAGGTTTTGATTTTTTTAGTGTATTGAAATCAAGAAGAAAAGGGAATTTAATCACAACTGTTGATTTAATGGGCTAGGATTCGATCTAGGATTTACTTGAAGATGGACGGATGAGATCAAAGGATCAAGTCTTGAAATTAGATCGGCAAAGATATAGAGTGGCTAAATTGCAATTAAATTGGCTAGAAATAAAAATGAAAGAGGGGCTATGATTGAAATAAACTCAAATTCAAGTGGCTAGAATTGAAAGAAATTATGACAGAATAGGCTAGAATTTAAAGAAATTATGACAGAATAGGCTAGAATTTAAAATTTATGTAAAACGTAGGAATTTCTATTTAATTAAAATACAACCTATATTAAAATATATTTTTTTTTATTGAAAATCATTTAAATTTTAAATTTTGAAATTCATTAATAATTTTAAAATATTTTAATAATATTTACGATAACTTTATAAATTAAAACATACTAAAACATATAATTTTCAAGCAAAGTCGGCTAAAAATTTCTAAAATTTAAAAATGTATTTAATCGAATAGTATTTCTAAAAATGGTCAAAGGTCGTTCAAAATTGGGTGTCAACAAGAATAAAAAAACAAATAAAAAAAATAAGAAAGCATAAAACAAACAAAAAAAACAGCGAAAGAAAAAAAAAGGAAAAAATAACATAATTTTTTTTTTTAAAAAAAGAAACAGAAAATAAATATAAAAACAAAACAAAAAAAAAGTGAAAAATGAAAAAATCAAAAAAGAAAAGAAAAGAGAGAAGCAGAATGAAAAAAAATATTTAAAAAAAAGTAGAAATTAAAAAAAATGAATGAAAAAGAAAAAAAAGTAACAAAAATTATTTAAAAAAAGGAGAAGAAGACAAAATCTATAAAATAATAATAAAATAAAAATAATGATAAAATAAAATTAAAAAAAAAAAGGAGAGAAACAAATTTTACAGAAAAAAAATAATATAATATAAAATTTAAAATCAAACAAAAACGTGCAGAAAAGAAAAAGAAGAAAAAAAATTAAAAAAGGGACAATTTTGTTTCATTAAAAGAAATAACATTCCTAATTTATTTAGGATTTCTTGATAAAACTAACTTCAAATCTTACAAAATTTATTTATTTTTCTTATTTTTTATCTAGTAAATAAATAAATATGTATTCCTAAATTATCTTGAACTCGAAAAATCTCTTTTCCATACGAATTCTAATTTATAGAAATTCTATAATAACATTAAAAAATAAAAACATACAAATATAAGCAATATATATATATATATATATATATATATAATATATATATATATATATATATATATATATATATATATATATATATATAATATATATACACACACACACACTCACACACGGATGTTTCAAGTTTAGGATGCACAGCGAAAAAAAATTAAAACCATTTAAAATAAATAAGCCAATTTCAAATAAGTTTAAAATAAATCTGAGGGTAAATAACAATTTTATTATTAATTAAATAATAATATCCAAAAATTAAGTTAAGTCATACTAAAGTCAATAAAGCGACCGTGCCAGAACCATGGGATCCGAGGGGTGCCTAACTCCTTCCTCTCGGTCAACAGAAATCCTTACCCAAATTTCTACTTCGCAAACTAATAAAATAGAGGCAAATTTCTTTTTGATTAGGGATTTAAACAAGGTGACTTGGAACACCAAAACTCAATTCCAAGTGGCAACTCTGAATAATAATTATCCCTTTTCAAAATGTCACTTTAATTGAAAAAAAACTCTTTTTCTTTCAAAACAAATAAAAAATCAAAAATATTGAGAGAAAAAAAGGGGCGTGACAGATGTCGACTCCGCTGGGACCACTAACTAGAATTCAAGCTTTAAATATTGATTTATGTATGATTATGATTTATATTTATAAATCTTACGCTTTTGGATATTGTATTTATTTAACTTAATATGCTAATTATTATTTATTTAATGTTTTGATAATTTTTGAATTGGATTATAAATGTCTTCTCTCACAAACAATTCTGAGTCTTCTATGTTAATAATATGGGAATTGCGACTGCGCATCCCACTTCTATCAAGATAGCCAGTGGATCATTGATCCATGGTGAAGGACTTTCAATTTAAACCCATGCACAATGCCCGAAAATACTGCTACCGGTACGTTGCTACTCCCTGACTCGAGTTGTCCGCTCGTTTTACAAACAGTTTAGATATCTTTTTTCCACAAGTTAAACCTTAGTAGAATTGAAACTTTGAGACATGATATCCTTACTAGGTTCCGATTTATTTGCATCATATGCATGTAACTTAGCGAGATTCGGCATAGGGGCCCAATCTGACTAGGACAGGTACCTTTTCGTGAGACCATCATGCACATTTTTTTGTGCTATTTGTTGCATCATGTGAAGACTGTGACAAAATATTGACCGGCTTTAGGATAATCGACTAAAGAAATAAATATCTATTTTCTACCCATTTTCAACCAATGATTCAAAATAAATAAATTAATACACATATATATACATACACACCTAATCCTCAATTTTATTTTTGCTTTTATTAAAATAATGCATAAATAATAATATTAATAATATATGTATATATGTCTTTTAAATTGTACATATACACATTCTTTTATTTTTCTTTCTCTTTTTTGATCAAAATTGTCTCTTTATCTGGTCATTCTTTTCAAAAACAACCTGAATCAATGATCACTTTAGACATTCCGAATCATTTTTATTTTTTTTTAACTACTCCAATAAATAATTTTGAATTATCAAAATTTCACAATTAAATTTGATTTTTAAAATTCCGATTTTCTTTTTCTCAACCAGGTAATCATGAGATCTATGAGGTGTGATAAAAGTCCAAGGGATGAACTAGTCAAAATGGTCAATGATCCCCCAAAGTTTATGATCACAGATAAAACCCCACAATTACTAATGAATTTAGGCGGACTGAGATATTCAAACATCTTGGTTTCCTTACAGATATAATGAGATTTAGTCATGACAGAGGTTTGATCGAGGCTTTGATTCCGTTTTGGGATTCCACAAATAATGTGTTTCAATTTAGTGATTTTGAGTTGACACCTACATTAGAAGAATTGGGTGGTTTCATAGGTTTAGGCCAGGATCTTCGAACTAAAACACTGATAGCCCCTAGGAATGTCAGCAGAGGTAAATTTCTAGAACAGATGCACATCATCCATCCTCATAAGAAGTGTTTTGATAATGGGTTGGTTTCTTTGGAATTCTTGTACTCAAGATATGGAAAGAAGGAAGGATTTTCAAGTTATGGGAAACAACTTAAAAATGGACAACACCTCCTTACTTGGGAAAAACATAGACAAGAAGCATTCATGGTAGCATTCTTGGGAGCTATGGTTTTTCAACGGAAGGATAAAAAAATCGATATTCGTCTGTGAGGAATAGTCACTGTTATGATAAAGAAAAGAAAATCCACTATATTGCCGATGATGTTGGCTGATATTTATCGTGCTTTGACTAAATGTAGAGAGGGGGAGATTTTTTTGAAGGTTGTAGCATTTTATTGCAAATGTGGTTTTTGGAGCACCTATATCGCCATCGTTTTGTGACAGATTTCAAATCCGATTGGACGAATTATATTTTGAACCACCCAGACAAGATGAAAGAATTAGGAGACAAATTGCCAAAAAGTGTCAAAGCATGGAGACATTATCTTCTAAATTGACGGCATCTAAAATTACATAGAACTATCAATGGTTTCCTGCTAGTGAGGTAATTGTTATGTCAACCTATCGTCCATTCTTCGTTCTGACAGACCTTCACGGGTTCCAACCATACATACCCCTCCGAGTTCTACGCCAACTAGGACAAAAATAAATTTTACTTAAAGTCGAGGATACGCAAAACTTTGTGTGGGAGGTAGCATTTGAAGATCGAGATCGAGAATCAGAAGCTCAAATGATTTGGGGTGGTAGTCGAACTTTAAGTTCGAAAGCTATGGTTGATGATCGTGTTGAAGGAGAAGTTGACCCCTTATACCTCAATTGGTTCTTTGATCAAGCCCCTCTCAAAGTAATGCCCGAAGGATCAACGCGAGAAATCATAGATCGAGAAGAGGAGATTGAAGTAAGAATCAAGCAGGCCCGACTCGAGGTGGAAATAAACTATAATCTACTTTAGATATCCTAAGCAATGACCTAAAAAATGATTAAAAAGAGATCAACTCTATCGAGGAAGAAATCCCTGATAATGACCCCAAATGGAAATTATATTTTGATGGGGCTGTCAACAAAAATGGAGTGGGAATTGGGGCAGTTCTTATCTCTCCAAACGGTTGTCATTATCCTGCCACAGCACGACTTCGATTCTTTTCTTCCCACAACACAACAGAATACGAAGCTTGCATCATGGGTTTAAATATGACAATAAATTTGGATGTACATGAGCTCTAAGTCTTGGGGGATTTCAACTTGCTCATTCGACAAGCTCAAGGCGAATGGAAAACTTGAGACATTAAGCTCATACCGTACAAAAAATGTTTAGAAAATCTCATCAAAAAGTTCAAGTACATTGAATTTAGATATGTTCCCAGGTTTCACAATGAGTTGGCTGATGCTTTGGCCACCCTAGCGTCGATGCTTCCATACCCAGGTAATACCTACATTGACCCGTTCGAAATCCAAGTTAGGGATCAACATGGTTATTGCAATATAATTGCGGCAGAGGAAAATGGTGAGCCTTGGTATCACAACATCAAAAAGTTTATAAAAGCTAGAGAATATCCATTGCATGATGATAGAGATTAAAAAAGAACTATTAGGCGACTCGCCAATGGGTTCCTCTTAAGTGGCGATATCTTATATAAAAGAACTTCGAATTTGAATTTATTACGATGTGTGAATAATCAAGAGGCGGAAACAATTATGAATGAGGTACACTCAGGGATATGTGGCCCACACATGAATGGTACGTCCTAGCAAAAAAGATTATTCGGGCAGGATACTATTGGTTGATCATGGAGTGAGATTGCTTCCAATTTGTTCGCAAGTGCCATCAGTGCCAAATTCATAGCGACTTGATTCACTCACCCCCTTTAGAGTTGCATCCTATGTCTTTTCCGTGGCCTTTTGTTACATGGGGAATAGACGTTATTGGGCCAATAGAGCCAAAAACATCTAACGGTCATCGGTTTATTTTAGTTACCATCGATTAATTTACCAAATGAGTAGAAGTTGTCACGTTCAAATCAGTTACCAAGAAAGCGATGGTGACTTCGTTCATTCCAACATCATATGTCGTTTTGGCATACCAAAAATCATTATTACAGACAATGCATTGAATCTTAACAGCCACTTGATGAAGGAAGTTTGTGAGCAATTTAAAAATTTTCATCGTCATTCAACCTCTTATCGTCCCAAAGCAAATGGGGTTGTTGAAGCTGCGAATAAAAACATCAAGAAGATTCTTATGAAACTGGTGCAAGGATCTAGACAGTGGCATGAGAAATTACCCTTCGCTCTCATGGGATATCGCACGACTGTTCGTACGTCAGTCGGTGCAACTCCTTATTTATTGGTTTACAAAACTGAGGCTTTCAAACCCGCAGAAGTTGAAATCCCTTCTCTTCGAACCATTGTTGAAGAAGAAATCGAGGACATAGAATGAGTTAAATCGATGTTAGAACAATTCGCACTGATAGAATAAAAACGATTGACATCAATTTGTTTTGGTAAATTATATCAACAGAGGATGGCTCGGGCATATAATAAGAAAGTACGCCCAAGAAATTTTGAAGTGGGTCAACTTGTTGTGAAACGTATCCTTCCCCACCAAGACGAGGCCAAGGAAAAGTTTCCTCCAAATTGGCAAGGCCCTTATGTTATTAAGCAAGTATTATCCAAAGGATCTTTGCAATTGGCGGATATGGAGGGAAAGACAATTGACACGATTGTCAATACAGATTCGATCTAGAGATACTAAATTAGCACTCCTTGTCATTTTTATGATGAGAAGATAAAAATGTTTCTTCTCTTATCTCAAACACCACTGGTGTGGTGTTTTTTTTAAAAAATATAAAAAAGAAAAATTAAAAAAAAATTAAAAAAACACTAAAAGTTCATTGAACTACGTTTGACCTGATTCCTAAAAGGATACGTAGGCAACCCTTCATTAGGGTTCGGTCTAATCACTCAATAAAAAGATAATGATGTTCTTTAGTTCTCTAAAGGTTGAGACATTCTGTAGGCGAACTATGGGACAAAATGAAGAAGAGAGTGTTGTGAGTGAAAACCCTTACGGGCACTATAAGACGATGGTTTTTAGAATGTCTTATTGGTGAAAAATCATGAAAGGCGCTACTGATCAAATGATGACATTTTGTCTTGACATGAGCGCAATCATGATAAAAGTCAAGGTTAGACTGAAAGGTGCAACATTGTTTCCTGAGATTCAGACAACTCGAAAAAGATCAAACGTTCGGTCCAATTGCATGTCATGTTTCAAAGTTGTCACGTACTTTCAGATAAGATTCTTTTCACTCATTTAAACATTTTCTTATTTATCTACTACTTCTAAAGACACAATTTTTCCTTCATAACCCTTTCATTAGTGTCATTTGTGCTTGTGTTTCTTTGAGTTTTTATTTTTCTTTCTCAGCATCAACTCGTGTCAAGTGAGAAAATAAAATTAAATCCGCAAAATTGACTACGGTATTTCCAGTTGAATGTTGGGGACATGCACCATATTGGCTAGGGCTGTGAACCTATCGAGAAAATAAATATCATAAATCGATACCGTGTGAAAATAGATAAAGCAAAAGAGTTGCTTGGGAACGAATGAACCACACAACATGCACAAAATGGTAATGAGTTAGAATGTCCATGAAAAGTGTTTCAAGGAAAGATAAGGACTATTTTTAAAACATCTACAAGATATTCGCACAATCATCTATGGGATGAATCTTCCAAGCGGGGGGATCTAGAAGTTAAGCTTTACAAGATACTCAAAGTCACGAACCAACCACCATGTAGAAAAATTAACAATACATTTCTTTGACTTAAAACAGGTATAAGGCAGAATCATGTAAATAGTTTGCGAGAGACAAACGCCGCGATGGTAAGTTCTTGAATCCTTACTTTTCATACAATATGCATGATAAAATAATAATAACAATAAAAATGATTTTTTAATTGAATCTGGGGCATTTTATTTTATTTTTAGTTTGTTCAATGTACAAATAAAAATAAAATAAAATAACGATGAATAATAATATTAATAATGATAATAATATAAGTGAAAAGAAGAAATGTGTGTGTGTGTGTATATATATATATATATATATATATATATAATCATGTCTTCATAGGGCACAATAACCCCTATTCTATTTTTCATGTTTTCACAGGGCACAATAACCCCTGGTTGCATATAGGGCACAATAACCCCTATCTTATTTTTTTTAATGTTTTTATAGGGAACGATAACCCAGGGTTGCATATATGGCACAATAACCCCTATTTTATTTTTCATGTCTTCACAATGCATAATAACCCGTGGTTGCATATAGTGCACAATAACCCCTATCCTATTTTTCATGTCTTCACAAGACACAATAACCCCTGGTTGCATATAGGGAACAATAACCCCTATTCTATATTTTCATGTCTTCATAGGGCACAATAACCCCTGGTTGCATATAGGGCACAAAAACCTCTATTTTATTTTTCATGTCTTCAGAGGGCAAAATAACCCCTGAATTGCATATAGGGCACAATAACCCCTATCATTTTTTTTTATGTCTTCACAGGGCAAAATAACCCCAGGTTGCATATAGGGCACAATAACTCCTATCCTATTTTTCATGTCTTCACAGGGAACAATAACCCCTGGATTGCATATAGGGCACAATAACCCCTATCCTATTTTTCATGTCTTCACAGGGCACAATAACCCCTGGATTGCATATAAGGCACAATAACCCCTATCATTTTTTTCATGTTTTCACAGGGCACAATAACCCCTGGGTTGCATATAGGGCACAATAACCCTTATCATTTTTTATGTCTTCACAGGGCACAATAAACCCTGGTTGCATATAGGGCACAATAACCCCTATCCTATTTTCATGTCTTCACAGGGCACAATAACCCCTAGATTGCATATGGGGCGCAATAACCCCTATCATTTTTTTATGTCTTAACATGGCACAATAACCCCTGGTTGCATATAGGGCACAATAACCCCTATTTTGTTTTTCATGTCTTCAGAGGGCACAATAACCCCTTGATTGCATATAAGGCACAATAACCCCTATCATTTTTCTTCACATGGCACAATAACTCCTGATTGCATATAGGGTATTTTAGGACCTTTTCAGTAAATTATAATGAGTATTTTAACGTTAAATTTTTATTAACTATACAAATATATCTTTTTTTAAAAATTAAGTAATATAAATTAAGAGACACTATATAATATTAGTAGTCATTAATTATTATAACAATTAGAAGTTCATGATCATGGAATGTATTGCTTGCTTTACATGCTTCTCTGATTTGAAGAGAGTTGAGGGGATGAAAGGAAAGGAATTTTTTTTTAATTGTGTTGATTTAATGTACAAATAAAATTATATACAAAATATCGGTCAACAGTGTCAGTGTTGTAATTAGCTTGAGTTTGAAAATTTTACTATTTCATTTTTAGAGTTAGAGGCGAACCTAGGATTTAGAGGTTGTGGATGTCAAGTAAATTCATCGATCAAATCAATTTACGCGTTGAATCAAATTATTTATCTTACCAGTGTACATGACAAACAAAACAACAAAATATGAACAGTAACAAGATGACACTTATTTATTATACATATAGTAGCGTAGCCAGAAATTTTACAAAGGGTGTCCAAAAATCTCATAGATCGAAAAAATAATTTAACGAATGGGTGTACTTAAATTTTTTAAATCAAACTACATAACATTAATGATTAATTTTTTAAAATTAAAATATACCAAAAATTTTAAAATCAAACTACATAATATTTAGCTTTAATGTTCACGTTTATCTGATAGGAAGTGAACCAACAAAGAAAAAGAGAGATATTTCAGTTTAGAGTGAAATCACTTTTATGCTTTAAGATTTCACAAACCTCTGATGACCAACAACGAGAAATGAAAAATAAAGAATAGAATCAAACGAGTTATATTAAAAGAGAATTTATATAAAGTATTTTCACTTTTAGTAGCTTTATGGAATAAATAAATAGAATTTGCTTATTAACTTTAAATTAAATAATTACTTTTAAATTATTTTTAATGAAAAGATAAAAAAATAGAATTTGCTTATTAACTTTAAATCAAATAATTATTTTCAAATTTTATTTAAATACTTAATGAAAACAAAAAAATCAAAGTCAAATAACGGGAATCGAACCCGCTCACCGCAAGTTGCAAAGAACTTAGTAAGAGTTGAATGACTAAAACCACTAAGCTAGAAAATTTTTATTATTTTGTCAAAGGTGTCCAAAATATGCTATTTAACCATTTAATTTATTATTTTACTTATAAATACAGTGTAATTTCCTGACGAAGAGTGTCCAATTGGACACCCTAGCCAAAGGGTAGCTACGCCCCTGTATACATATATACTACAAATTCGCTCCCCATATTCGACTGAGATCATGAAGTGAACAAAGTTAAAATTTTCAACGAATTATGAAAGTATCGAGTTGATAACTTAAATATAGACGAAGAAAATAGCTAAATCAGAGAGATTGGGTGAGGGAGGTTGATATTTGGAAAAGAAGACAACATGATTTTCAATTTAAAGAGAAAACCACAACTTCTATTTTTAACTTTTATATCTTTAAATAAATATTAACTAATAAAAAAAGAAAAGAAATGTTGCAGATTATTAAATCAAATTAGTAAAAGATAATTATTTATTAAACCATAATAATAAATCAATGACAATTAGAGACAAAAACAAAAGATTTGTAAGTGCTGTAGTGTTATGCAACCTTTTTTTTTTTTAAGAAAGAAGGCATTCAACGGGATTTATACTGTGACCTACAACAAAGAAGTGATGACCTGCCAATGGCACCACAAAGTGACTTTGTTCACTGGGTGGCAAATTCTTTATATATATATATATATATATATATATATATATATATATATATATATATATTACTCAAAATGCTTTAGTTACCATATCATAAGAAGGAACGTATCCACGTGTATTCATGGTTCATTTAAACTTCCTCGAGAAAAAATTATACTATGTATATAAAATAATTTTTCTGTATTTATGTGAATATATATATATTTTGAACCCTCTCAATGATAAGGAAAACAAGATAACCTAGCAGCAGGTTCCTTCAAAACTAAGCATGATGTCCAGTAAGGCAGGCAAAGGGATCAATTTTTATTCGGTACGGTTCGATTTTAGTCAGGTTTCCGTAACGTTTCATCCAGTACTGTTGAATCGGTAAGAAATTGGTCTTGTAGGGTACCAGACCAGGTACCGAATCATATCCTGGTTTTTTATCCGGTTGAACCGGTTCCGGTCCGGTCCTGTCAGGTAAGAACCAGTTCAACCAATTTATTTAATTTTTATTTTTAATATAACTGTTATCCGACCGTTGGGCTGGGGCCTAAAATGGCTAAAAAAAATTCACCCCTCTCTAACCCCTTAATACTATAAATATACCGTTTTTTCCATTTAAAATCACAAATTCACAAACTACTTCATTAACATCTTATAGAATCTCTCAATTTTAAATCTCTCATAAATTCATAATTATGATTTTGTGATATTGACTTGGAGTTTGGATTTCGGAGATTTATTCGAAGTAAATTGAAAGCTAAAATAGGCATCTCTCAATTCCGACTTTGGTTATACGTCTATGTTTACGTAGACATTCAGTACATTCGTTCCAACTTTAATTTTTTATTTTTTGTTAATGAAATTTTTTTAATATATTATCTTGCTTGTTTTTCATAATATTTAATTATTTTAAATTTGAACATGAATTCGAAAAGAAATAGTGGTAAAAGATAAATGTCGGAAAGAAAAAAATAATAGGGGAAGAGTAAGTAGTTCTAGTTCTAAAAATGTGCCACCTAAATTTATAGTTAATACTAATGATTATACTCATGTTAATGAAACTTGTTTTATGTCACCAGGACCTATTGAATTTAATTCCGAAAATGAAGTAGATCATGAGACTTTAAATAGATGTTTACTAATTTTGAGGAAGAATTAGATGAAGAAATAGAAATAAATGAGGAAGATGAAGAGACCCCTACCCCTACTAGTCTGGTTATCGAATTACCGAAACAAGATGAAGTCCCCCTTTACCTACTTTTTCAAATGTCGTCGCCGTACGTGTTAAAAGATTTTTAGCATGGAAAATTTTGGTACTAAATGAAGCAAAAACTATTGTTACTTGCACTAAATATAAATTGGTCATGAAACATATAACTACGGGTACACAAGGGGAAACGAGACGACTAAGAACACATTTACGAAAGTGTAATAAAGAATTTGCTCGCCTAGATGATATAGAAAGAGCTAATAGAAATGGAACACCCGTACCGAAAGTTCTATGGGAGTTGGAGGTTCTAATATGGTTCAAGGTATATTACATTTCTCTAACCCAGCTAGTCGAAGCACACACCGCACGTATCGTAAAGAAAAAGATCGTAGAGAATTAGCTAAAATTTTTGTTGTCTGTGGTTTGCCTTTTTCATTCCCTTCAAATCTTGATTTTGTTCATTATATTCGAGAATTATATAATCCAGATTATGAAGGTATTCCAAGAAATATAAATAAAAGAGATCTTTTAAAATATCAAAAAAAATATTGTCATTTTCTTTGTTGTTTATTTGCTTATTATGATGGTAGATTATCTATTACTTCTTATATGGGACGTAGTCTTAATGGTAATGATTATTTTACACTTACTGTCCATTTGATTGACCATGAATGGGACATGCAAAAACGAATATTAGCGCATTAATATGTTGAAGAAACTAAAATCGGTTCTTATATAGCAACAAAAGTAAGCTCTATTTTACAATATTATGGAATATGTGATAAAATAATGAGTGTCACTTTAGATAATGCTTCTAATAATTTAAAAGCAATTGATTATTTAAAATGTAGACTTTGTCCAATTGATAATGATTCTTTTCATATTAAGTGTGCCGCACATGTGTATAATTTAATAGTAAAAGATGATATTTCTCAATTTGGAGTTTCTTGTGAAAAAATTAGACTTGCTTGTAATTGAATTTTAATGCTAAAGTAAAATTTAGAATCACAGAATTTAAAAATCGTTATAACGAATGTCGACTTGCATATAGAAAAGTTCCAAAAGAAGATGCACTAGATGGAATTCTTTATTTCAAATGCTTGAAG
The DNA here is from genome assembly GCA_027704765.1 of Solanum habrochaites. NCBI lineage: Eukaryota > Viridiplantae > Streptophyta > Magnoliopsida > Solanales > Solanaceae > Solanum > Solanum habrochaites. The sequence continues at coordinate 71,440,508 of JAKWJA010002489.1, read as the reverse complement.
TTGCTTATATTTATAAAGAGTCTATACCATTAGTTTTTAATGCTCATAATGCGGATTCGAATTTAAGAATGGGCTTTAAAGATTGGGAAAATACAAAAAAACTTATTGAAATTTTAAGTGTTTTTTTGTAAAGCAACAAATGCTCTGGTTAATATTATCCTACTATTTCTTCTGTTTTAGTAAATATTTGTCTTATTTCATCTGAATTTGCAAAATATAAAAGAAAATATCAATTTAAAGATTTACTTGCTTCTATGATTGAAAAATTCAAAAAAAATATTCCCTATTCCTCAAATCTATTTGACTGCTACTATTTTCAACCCAAATTATAAATTAAGTGGTATTGAAAGAATGGTTGAATAGATTTATGCAAATTTAGAAATTAAAGATGATGAAACTCCTAGTGTTGAAGAATGTAAAAGTAACATTTATACAAAAGTTAGAGACTTATATAATGCATATAAAGTTATGGAAATAAATATTCCAATAGTTGAACCTCCATCTTTTAGGCCTAAAAGTGATGATACGGATGATTGGATAGATGAATATCTTGAGCTTGAATCCTCTACTAATAATGATTTTGATTTATGTTTCAATCAGGCATGGAAAAAAATAAGGCATGAAGAAGGACAACCTCAACCTCCAATATTAGTATGGTGGAAGAATTGTGAAAATCAATTATGGACCCTTGCTAGGATTGTTCGAAACGTTCTTGTGATTCAAGCATAATCGATCGCTTCGGAGCTTAGTGCGGCGAGATTTATGATTGGAGATTATCGATATTCATTAGCAAAGGATAGTTTCAAAATATAGTTGTTGTTTCGAGATTAAGTCAATGTCGAAAGAAGAAACACCGGACTACCACTATTAAGTAGCCAAATAGAAGACCAAATAGATAAAATATTTGGTGAGAATAGTAATGATGACATGGAAATAATGGAAGAAGAACGATAAATGCAAGTTTCCAAAAATCTTTCTTTTCAAATGATACAAAATTTACAAAAAGACTTCAGAAAAATGCAATTGTTAAACAATAATTAATATTCAATACCTAGATTATGTACTCTTTAACTCTTTCTAATATATATATTGTACAATTTATTTATTTGAATTAACATACGGCTATTCAACTTGATTTTCTTTTAAAATAGTATCTGCTATTTAATTCATGTCATTTTACAAATTTAATTGTTAATTATTTTAATATAGTTTAAACATTAATATACAATTGAATTTTAAGGTTTAAAGTTCAAACTTTAGATTGAATATAAACTTTAAAGTTTAAACTTTAAACTAATATTAAAATAATTAACAATTAAATTTGTAAAATGACATCAATTAAACAGAAGAGACTACTTTAAAAGAAAATCAAGTCGAATAGCCGTATATTAATTCAAATAAATAAATTGCATAATACAAATATTAGAAAGATATAAAGAGTACATAATCTAGGTATTGAATATTAATTATTGTACTAGCAATTGCATTTTTTAAGTCTTTTTGTAAATTTTGTATCATTTGAAAAGAACGATTTTTGGGAACTTGCATTTGTCGTTCTTCTTCCATTGCTTCCATGTCATCATCACTATTCTCACCAAATATTTCATCTATTTGGTCTTCTATTTGGCTACTTAATAGTGGTAGTCTGGTGTTTCTTCTTTCGGCATTGACCCAATCTCGAAACAACACCTATATTACCAAACTATTCTTTGATAATGAATTTAAAGTTTATACTGAAGTTAAAATTTATATTGAATTTAAAGTTTGAAACTGAATTTAAAGTTTAAAGTTTATATTGAATTTAAACTTGGATTATTTACACGTTATACTTTTATTTTTTGAACCTCTTGAGTGAAAATCCTGAGCCTGCCACTAATCATAAGTAATTAATTCTTTCAAATTGACATTTTAAAAAATAATTGTCATTTTTTACATAAATTGTTGTAAAGCTAAAGCAAACGAACAATATAAAGATAAAGAAAAGAAGAATATAAGACAAGAAATATAGAAGATGAAAACAATATAAATAGGGAGACAAGAAGATGAGAGCTTTTCTTATTCAAGTATTCACCAAACCTTCAAGTCTATACAATATGAATCCTTATGCCTCTATTTATAGTGTAACATAGAGGCATACAAAAGGTTAGTCATAAACATGACATTAACATGAATATAATGGGGAGGTTATGAAACCAAAAGGTTACAAGAATAATGGTTATAAAGGTGGAGACTATGGTCATCTTCATAGTGAGAAAGGTAGTGGAGATAATGGGTGAGTAACTTCTTGGTGTAGTGGATATCCACACTATAATAATTTGTAACACTTCCCCTTGGATGTCATGGATAATATGCCTCATTAAAAATTTACTAGGAAAAAATCCTGGGGAAAAAATTCTAGTGAAGGAAAATCATTCTAACTCATTAAAAATTGATCAATTTTATTGAAACTCGTCTTTTCTCCTCAAAGAAAATCACACATCTTCTAGCATTTGCATAACCAATAATTTGTAAGTGCACCAATTGCACTAATACATGACATTTTAAATCATTTTCATGAGGTTGAAAAGATTCTTTCTTTGTGATAAGCAATCTCAAAACCATTGGGTACTCAATGGAATTGCTTTAAGACATTTAAATCCTTCAAGGATTTTCATATAACCTTCATTGTCGAGTTAGACGTAATAATCAATCATTATGCATATTCAAGTATTTCATCTATTACCTGACTGAAACAAGTCTTATTGCATCCACCACTAGAGAATATATCTCCATTTAATAATGTCAGGATTTTTGCGAAAACTCTTTATGCCCGGAGGCAAAAATCGTACTTTATATCTTACGGTTATACATTCCAACAATGATTCATTTGTACCACACTGACATATATTTTGTTATTTGAACTATATTCTAAGTGAAACAAAATATACATGAATAGTGCATTTTATTTGGCTAATTATTTATCTGTCCACACTATATTACAAGTTCAAATTTAAGATCCTCGTAACCATTTATAGCATTGAGTGCTACTTCATATCAAATATACCGTCGACGGTCATTTTGATATCGATTTCAATGCGACATAACTTATCGAGATCTCTTCATTTTTCATCATTTTCAGGTACCTGAACCTTTTTCAAGGTTTAATGAAATGTTATGTCATAGTGCTATTTCAAAGCACTTACCTCATTAGCAATGACCATTTTGATAATTTGCTCCTCTCCTTTATCAAGGAATTTTACATTTGGAATCGATTGGTCTATCACACTTCTGGCGTACCATAGATTCTGTCCTTCAAGGACTATTTATTGAAGCATTTGCAGCTTAATTAAAATATTGGGTCACCAAATACATCTCGCAAATTACTTGCAACATTTTGGATATGAATTATCTCTTTAACTTTAAGTTCACATTTTTTTAACGGGGATCTAGATAATTCATCCCACACATAATTTTCAACTGCTGCACATATCTCCCCCCTAATGTTAGAAAATCTAACATTCACCCTCAACCTCATTTGGGGATACATGTTGGTGCGTGGTGTAGCAATAAAATCATATGTGCTCACATCAAATATTTAGATGAAAACTATTTGGTTCCTGACCCTGAATCAATTGTTTTAGAAAACCTTGTTGGCTTGATGCATACATGTTAAACAAACTCATCTCATACCAAATTTCATTTGAGAGATTTGTTCTCATAATTAATGGTTTAGCTATAATTTCTGCTAAACCAACCAGAATTATCAACATGACTTTATAGTTTGGAATTGTGCTTTTAATTTAATAATTCAAGCAAACAATCTTACAAAAGTCAATTTGTAAATTGATATAAATGCACATGTGACCATACCATAGATGCATCTATTAAATTATAATAATAAGCAGTTCACATGGCAGGTGAACAAGCTCATATTCACCTTTTTATATGTTCAAAATAATTTCAGTGGATACAATCCCACCCTTAGGTGGTACAATGATTATTTTATCACGAGAACAAGCTACAAAAGAGAATTCTTGAAGAATATTTTATTTCTTCAACATATAGCAACATGAATTCTCAATTTCTTTTGCATCACATTTGAATCGGAATGGCCAGCTGATTGTGCCAACTGATATTTATTCTAGTAAACTTATAGTTCACTTTTGCATGTGATTTCATCATCATGCCTATGTATGTATACAATAAACAAAAAAAAGGATAAGCTTATATATAAATATTTACAACCCACTTTTGTTGTAGTAATTTGAAGATATTAAATCTTCCCATGATTTATAGTCACAATCTAATATTCTTTTTTTCAATTCTTCTGAAACTTAAAAGTTTCTTTTGAGACTCACTACAACCCCAATATTATGAACAATTTCATCCCTATGGATAGTAACAAATTAGTCCTTTGGGAACTATCAATTAATTTTGTGTACTACCAAAATTTTCACAGTGTCATTCTTATGATGACCATCTCCTTCAAGGAGAAAATTATTATTGTTTTCATGGTTAAAATTATTACATTCAAGATTTATTTCTTGATAACCGATAACAAATTTGTGTTGTCACACAACAATATTTATTTTGATCATGGCCACAACCTTTACATAAAAGATTTATTTCTTTCTTTTGTCCTCGGATAGTTCATTATAAAACATACCACAATATTTGTGTAGTACTCAAAGTATATATATAACCAAATGACCATTTATGTCAACATATTTTCTTTCAATCTCTCAAACCGCCCCTAAAGGTGAGATGTGACATTCATCCAACAATACATGAACGTGTTCTTATCTATACAAACACAAGTCACATTTTCTTCAAGAAATGGACCATAACCATTTATACATGTTCCATAAGTTTTATTAGAAACTCATTATCATGAATTGACATAGTGTGACTCACCTCAACATCACTTTAATAGGTCAAATGTACCAAATGTACTAACACTTTGTATTCATTTATTTTGATGGAGGATTTATAGAACTTTTCAAATTGGGTTACATCAACAACAATGTGCCCAACTTCTCTTTCCACTTTGATGGATAAAAATTACTTTTAACAATTACCTTCACATTTGAAGGACCATCTTAAGAACCCATAATGTTCTTCCTTTTAATTACCACGATGATGACCATTAACATTTTGCTATATCCATATTCATAGCTTCAACCACTTGTCACTTTTAAGACATATTAATACACTGCTTTCACATTCACATGAGAGAATGGAGCAAATTAATTGGGTAAATTTCATGACTTTCAGTTAAAAATATAAATTTTATGTTAGTCATCATCATATCATCACTATAGTGCATTAAATTTTATGTTAGTCATCATCATATCATCACTATAGTGCATTAGGACTTTAACCCAATGTCTTAACCATAAAAAGACACCTTTGAACATAAAATGAATGGGACTTGAACTCAACTTCTTATTATCATGGTGCACCAAAACTTTAACTCGATGTCTTACCCACTTGGTGCGGTGAAACCTGAATTCACCGTGTTACCCTCAACCAATGTCTTAGTATCCAAATGCATTACCAAAAAAATAATTAGCGAAAATCATAAATATAATCTGAACTTGACTTAATATACAAGAAAAATGAACAAAATCAATTAATTAGAACATGTTAGAATCATATAAAAGTCCCAAGTTAAAATAAATTCAAACATTTTAATAATTTACTAACCATTTAGAATAACTACAGAAACAAGCTTTGTTAGTACAAATAATATGTTAATAACTCAATAAGTAAATATTTAGATAAAGAAAAAGGGATAATGTCCAAGTACCCCCTCAATCTATGCCCGAAATCTCAGAGACACACTTATACTATACTAAGGTCCTATTACCCCCCCTAAACTTATTTTATTAATAATTTTTTACTCTTTCTCGACCTACGTGGCACTATCTTGTGGGCCCAATGATAGTTGACTTTTTTTTTAAACTAGTGTCACGTAGGCTAAAAAGGGGTAGAAAATTACTTATAAAATAAGTTCAGGGGGTAATAAGACCTTATTATAGTATAAGTGTGTCTCTGGGATTTCGGGCATATGTTGAAGGAGTACTTGTGCATTTTCCCAAAGAAAAATAAAGAGGTGCAAAAGTAACCAACAAGAATAATCCAATCAATATGTATATACCAAATAACTCAATAAAATAAGATCATAACGAACAATTCTTTACAAATTGTTAACTTACAAAATTAATTATACTTTTTAAATGTATAAGTGATCAAATTAAAAGTTTGCTAAAATTAAAAATAACTTATTGGTCCCATATGATTTTGAGATGATAAGAAAATTAATGATGCATAATCAAAAGTAAAATATAAAATAAATTATATAGTAATTTACCTTGAAAGAAAAATATACACAAATATTTTTACCTTATTTGTATTTTATTTGCTTCAGTCCTTCAATAGTAGAATAATCGTGTTGATAACTTGTTGTAAAACTAAAACAAACGAACATATAAAGATAAAGAAAAGAAGAATATAAGACAAGAGATATAGAAGATGAAAACAATAGAAATAGGGAGACAAGAAGAGGAGAGTTTTATTATTTAAGTATTCACCAAACCTTCAAGTCTATACAATATGAACCCTTATGTCTCTATTAATATTGTAACATAGAGGCATACAAAAGGCTAGTCATAAACATGACATTAACATGAATATAATGGGGAGGTTATGAAACCAAAAGGTTACAAAAATAACAATTATAAAGGTGGAGGTTATGGAGATTATGATCATCTTCATAATGAAGAAAGTAATGGAGATAATGGGTGAATAACTTTCTGGTGTAGTGTACATCCACATTATAATATTTTATTACACAAATATATATATCTAAATAAATATTGGGCTCGTATGTGTACATGCATTATTCATCTAGTCATATACAATAAGTAAACTAATTATGTCATAATTTAGACAAACTAATTAAACACGATATCAACTTTTTATATGTATGTAGATGTGTTATGACTTATGTATAGATTAATTTATTTATTTTTTTATATATAAAATCTAATGGAGATACATTTTGTCATGATGAGTATAAATACTCAATAACATGCAGATACATTTGATCAGTTCCAGGTGCATGTTAAAAACTATAATCCATATACATCTTTGTCAGATATAGTTTAGATACAACGATACTGAAATTTTGATCAGATACATTACTGATAAAAATATGCTCTTTCGATAAAAAAAATAAAATTTAAAAATGATAAGTCGTTAGATGCATGATTTATTCCTAATTAAAATTTAGTTTTTGTGTTTCTTTTTATTTTAAGTACATGTATTTATATACTTCGCATATTTTTGAGATATATATATTTAGATACGTCAGATACATTTTTTTGGCAAACTAAATATGATACAGACTGTAATTCTGAAAACACAAAAAAGTACATATCAAGATCTAAATTGATAAAATTTGTGTTTTTTGTTCTCTTTTAATTGTTAAGGTAGAATAATGAATAGAGATAATAGATGTAGTAAGTGATATCATCTTGAATTGTCTTTCCATGAATGGCTGCTACTCAGTATTCACATTGCTGTATCTTGAACAAAAAGAAAAAAATGCAACGAGTTTGATCAAATAAACTTGTAAAGAAAGTGAAAAGTTGAAAAAAGGTGTGGCTCAAGCACTTTCATAGCCTAAAATCAAAAATATATTAGAGGGCCTTAAACTTCTTAATAATAATTAATATTAAGTTTTATTTTATTTAATAAAGTCTATTCTTCTTATTATTTTTAACATACAAAGCTGGTAATATTTCTTAAAAATTATTTTAAGATGCAAAGTTGTACCTCATTCATTTTAATTTGTATGTCTGATTTTGACTTGATACATTATTTGAAGTTTGATTTTAAAAAAAATAAAGAATGAATCTTCGTAGGCTTAAACTAAATATTAAAACAAATAGTATAATCCTTTTATTTATTTTTAAGAAAGATTTGTAATAATCTTATTATTGCTAATTAAAAAAATTGATTGTAAAATTTGAGAACCTAACACAAGTACCTTATTTTTCAATGCATAGAGTCGCTCTTATTTAAAAAATGAAAAACAAAAAAATAGAATAATGTATTGACACGTGACGTTTTGGGTTGTTATATTGTTACAAGTTAGTTAGATTAGTAGCTAATGGTCCAGCTGTATCAAAGTTAGTTAGAAAGTCATTTCAGCATTTTTCCATTTTATATATATAGTGTATTCATGACTCTTTCAGTTGAAGATCAATACAATTTTACATTTTCCAAAATATTCTTCTCTGTATTTCTTCATAGAATATAGATCTCCATTGATGAATAGCTTGAGCTAAGTTTATCTCATATTTTCTCATGGTATCAGAGCAGTAGATCTCATTCATTGTGTGCTTTGTTCTTACATTTCAACTGATTCTTTACAGTTTCGATGACGGGAGTGAAGATTGATGTTTCTCATCCTCTGTTTTTAGGGCAATCAGATACTCCAGGATCTGTCCTCATTCCGGTGAAGCTTACCGGATCTGAAAATTATGGTTTATGGAGTAGATCGATGAAAATTGCACTCTTAGAAAAGAGGAAGCTTGGATTTGTGCTTGGCATTTGTACAAAGGATTCATTTGATGTTCAATTACACGATCAATGGGAAACGTGTCATGCTATTGTATTATCGTGGCTCATGAACACAGTATCTGCAGATCTTCTGAATGGAATCGTTTATGCTTCAAATGCACATTTGGTGTGGGAAGATTTGAAGGAAAGATTTGACAAGGTGAATAGAGTAAGGATCTGGCAGTTACACAGGGAAATCACTACACTAATGCAAGGTACCAATTCTGTATCAACTTATTTCTCAAAATTAAAGGAATTGTGGAGTGAATATGATGTCTTAGTTCCATCACCAAATTGTGGTTGTGAGAAATCAAAGGACTACATTGAACATTTGAGTCAACAGAGATTGCTTCATTTTCTTAGTGGTCTGAATGAGTCCTATGATCAAGCCAGGAGGCAAATTCTCATAAAGTCGGTTGCTCCATCTTTAGGACAGGCATATGACATGATAATCCAAGATGAGAGTCAACAAGTTACTGCAGCCAACGTAGTTGCTAAAACGACTGAAAAAATGGAATCCTTAGCACTACAAGCAAGTAATCTGAATTCACAATCAGGTAGAGGTAGAGGTTTTAAGGGTAAACAATGTGACTATTGCAGGATGAAAGGCCACACAAGGGAAAATTGCTACAAGCTAATTGGTTATCCACCTAGAAAATCGTATGGGGGAGGAAATGGAAACCCAGAGGGCTGGAAGAGAAATACAGACAACTCGGATAGCTGGAGAAGGGAGCAGTCATCAGTTTCAGCTGTGAATTGTGCTGATGCTGCATCTTCATCCAAAGACACTGTAGGAGGTTATCGTGAAAGGCAAGGACAATTCTACAGTCCTTTCTCTGATGAACAATGCAGACAAATTCTAAAGTTGCTGCACAAGGAAAATGATGGAGGACATCATGCTAATATGGTAGGTATTATTACTTGTTTGATGTCTATGTCTAATTGTTCAGAAGATGAATGGATTGTTGATTCTGGAGCTACACATCATTTTACCGCAAATAAGAAACTCTTACAAGATAGTGTTGATGTAGATGTTTCGAAGAAAGATCAAGTGCATTTTCCTACAGGTGAGAAGGCTAAGATTACTCACACAGGGAATGCTAGTCTGTTTGGACAAAACTCAGTGCAGGGTGTGTTATATGTCTCTGAATTTAGATATAACCTTTTATCAGTATCTAAAGTGACTAAAGAGCTATCTTGTCTTGTCACTTTCTTTCTTGGTTTTTGTGTATTTCAGGATCTCTACAGTGGCAAGGTGAAGGAGATTGGTAGAGAACAAGGTGGCTTATATGTGGTTGCTGCAGACATTAATAAGAGCCTGATGAGTAATGAAATAAAAACTACACATTTGTCTAGCAAGGATGAGGATTATGATCTTTGGCACAAGAGGTTAGGTCATCCTTCATCCACAGTTATGCAGAAGATTCCAGAATTACATAAGTGTACTAGCATAATAAATGACAATGCTTGTCACATATGTCTGTTGGCTAAACAAGTTAGATTACAATTTCCAGTTAGTACTTCTAGAGCTGATTTACCTTTCAAACTTGTACACATGGATCTTTGGGGTCCTTATAAGGTGCCCACTTATGATAAGAAATATTACTTTCTCACCATTGTCGATGACTATTCAAGATTTACTTGGGTTTATTTGCTACAATTAAAATATGAGGTGATTGTTGTGCTTAAACAGTTCTTGTATATGATCCAAAATCAGTTTGGAATGATGGTCAAAGTATTGAGGTCTGACAATGGGAGTGAGTTTTTTAATTCCAAGTGCAATGATTTTTTGAAATCTTTGGGAATACAACATTAAAGTAGTTGTCCATATACTCCACAAAAAAATGGTACTGTGGAAAGAAAACATAGACAAATCCTTATATCCAATGTCTAATCATTTGTCTTATGAGAATACTAGTGCTAAATACCAAAGTTATCTCACAAAATGTTCTTCCCTTATGGAGCCACAAACATTTAAAGAAGCAGCTAAGGATACTAGATGGATTGAAGCCATGAAGTTGGAAATCAAAGCTTTAGAAGACAATAACACTTAGACCATTGTTGACCTTCCAGCAGGCAAAAACACAGTGGGTTCTAAGTGGGTCTATAAGATCAAGTTTCAGGCAAATGGAGAAGTAGAGAGATTCAAAGCAAGGCTGGTTGCCAAAGGATATAGTCACAGAGAAGGTCTTGACTATCATGAGACTTTTGTCCTGTGGCCAAGATGGTCACAGTGAGATCAATTATTGCACTTGCAGCCTCCAAAGGATGGAATATGTTTCAAATGGATGTCTTTAATGCGTTTCTCCAAGGTGATTTATGTGAAGAAGTGTATATGGAGATACCTAAGGGTTTCAGAAGCCAGGGGGAGACTAAAGTGTGCAAGTTACAGAAATCACTGTATGGGCTTAAACAAGCCTCTAGACAGTGGAATATAAAACTAACAGAGGCACTAGTTGGCAATGATTTTGTTCAAAGCAATCATGATTACTCATTATTTACAAAGAAGAAGGGTGCAGATATTGTCATCATCCTTGTCTATGTAGATGACCTACTGTAAAATGATCAGTGACGCAAAGGATGTACTTCACAAGCAATTCAAAGTCAAAGATTTAGGAGATCTTAAGTGTTTTTTGGGGATAGAAGTATTAAGATCCAAAGCTGGAATATTATTGAATCAAAGGAAGTATGTGTTGGAATTAATTTCAGAAATGGGATTAGGAGGAGCAAAACCATCAACAACACCTTTGGAAATTAATGTCAAGTTAACAACTACAGAATTCGATGAGTCAACAGGGAGAAAAGGTGATACATTACTGGCAGAGTAGTAAAATACTTGAAACTTGCACCAGGGCAAGGTATTCTCATGAGTTCATCATCTAGTCATGAGCTCACATGTTGGTGTGATTCAGACTGGGCAGCTTGCCCAAATACCAGAAGATCTGTAACAGGTTATTTAGTTAAATTTGAGAGTTCATTGGTGTCATGGAAGTCCAAGAAACAACAGACAGTGTCAAGGAGTTCTGCAGAAGTAGAATATAGAAGTATGGCTTTAGCAGTGGCTGAAGTTACATGGTTACTGGGATTGTTTCAAGAATTGGGAGTAAAAATAACACAACCTGTGTCAGTTATGAGTGATAGCAAAGCTGCTTTACAGATTGCATCTAATCCAATATTTCATGAAAGAACGAAGCATATTGAAATAGACTGTCATTTTATCCGGGACAAAATTAAGAGTGGAATTATCAAAACAATGTTTGTGAGAACTGAAGAACAAGAAGCAGATTTGTTGACTAAAGGTCTAAGTAAAGTGCAACATTTCTATTTGATGAACAAGCTGGGAGTGTTCAACATTTTACACCCTCCATCTTGAGGGGGAGTATTGACACGTGACATTTTGGGTTGTTATATTGTTACAAGTTAGTTAGATTAGTAGTTAATGGTCCAGCTGTATCAAAGTTAGTTAGAAAGTCATTTCAGCATTTTTCCATTTTATATATATAGTGTATTCATGACTCTTTGAGTTGAAAATCAATACAATTTTATATTTTCCAAAATATTCTTCTCTGTATTTCTTCATAGAATATAGATCTCCATTGATGAATAGCTTGAGCTAAGTTTAGCTCATATTTTCTCATAATGTACACCCTACTTGTTATCCTAGTTCCAAAGTTCCACTTTAAGAAATTTTCACAGGCAATAACTGCTGTTGCTGATGTTAATTTTGAAGAAAAAAAAATTCAGTTACAGACTAGCATGAAAACGAGTATATCTACTTGATTGCATAATGACTTTACTAAACAAGTGATTAAATTTCAAGAGAACACTATATAATATGGCTTAAAAGCTCTTTGCAATTGATAGCAACCTAAACTCCATTTTATAGTAATAATTATTGGATTGTTAATCATCCACCTAGAATTTTTTCTCCAAATTATTAGGCTTTTTATCTGTGTGGTATTAGGGACGGCAGAATGGATAACTTATATGGGTATTCACTCATATTTATTCATTTTAAATAGGATGGTAGCCAACTTACTTAAAAACAGCTTAAAATGGATAATACGCATATTGTCTATTAAAATGAGTAGTTAAATGGATAAAATGGATTAAAGATGTTCATTCATAAAAGAAAAAAAATGGTAAGGAATTGAGTGGTAAAAAAAGCTTTTTAAAAAAAAATATTTTTTTCTATAAAAAAATTAATTTTGTTTTTACATTTTTAGGGTAGGGGGCGTGGGGGAGGGGGGATGGTAGGGGGAGGGGTGGTAAAATATTATATTTTTTATTTTTTAAAAATGTTTAATATTTCTTTGGGATGGGGTGTGTGGGGGTGGTAGGGGTGGGGGTGGTAAAAAGACTTTCAATAAAAGAAAAGTAATCTTTTTTTACATTCTTTGGGGATGGGGTGTGGGGGGTGGGGTGGTAAAAGATACTCTCTCTGTCTCGATTTAGTTTTCCACTTTAAAAGTGACACATATATTAAGACACCTAGGTTAGTTACAAATTTATTTTTAATTAAAAGATTATGCAATTCCCCAAGCATATTCTGGTTCCAAAAAACATGCTTTACAACTTAGTAGTACTAGAAATTTTCTAGAATTAAATAAGGGCATATTAAGAAAAAAATTATTATCCTTTTTTGATTTGTTAAAATGGACAAGTAAATAGGGACAGATATAAAATAAAATATAGACAAATAAATAAAAACAGAGGGAGTATTAATATTTTTTCACATATTTTTTTGAGTAATGGGGAAGGGTGTGGGTGCTAGATGGGGGCTGTTCGGGGGGGGGGGGGGGGTGATTAAAAAAACTTTTAAAATATTTTGTTTTATAGTTTTGGCCTAATCTATTGGTAATCCATTAAAGTTAGCATATATTTTTTTTCAACATCTTGACTAGACAATGTTCATATCAGACATCTTATTTAGGGAATTGTTGTGTTATTTAGATACTTTTTGCTTACATGACTTAGTGAGTGTAAGACCATCTTCAACTCAATTCTATTTTACTCTCTATTCTCTTATATTTGGAGAGTAAAATAAATAATGGACACTTCAACTCAACTCTATATCACTCTCTGTTCTTCATAGTTAGAGAGGTGAATAGTAGTTCTCCAAATTTGGAGAGCTACTATTCACACTATCTATTTCATTTTTTGAATATTTTATTATAATTATATTACTTTCTAATTAACATATTATTTTAAATATAATGTCATTAATTAAATATCTAATATCCACACTTCATTTTAAATGTAATATAATATTTTAAAAAAAATATTATTTGATATATACTACTTTCATATCGAATTAATAGTATATTAATTTTTTTAAAATTTTTGTTGATAATATAATTTGACTTTATTATTAATTTTCACTAAAAAGAATACAAAAAAATTAAAATGATAAGATGAAAATTTAATTTAAAAATACAACACAAAATATGATAATTTAATACAAGATAACAATACAATACATAACATAAGAATTTAAATGCAAGATAAAATATAATTCAATACATAGGTAATAATTAATACATGATGAAACAAGAATCATGCCGAAAAGTGTTGAACATGTATTCGAAGTTTTGCAATTTTCCCAGGACTGTCACGTTTTTGGAGAAAGGAAGTCATACATGATACAATGACTACATGCATTATACATCACAACATGATAATTGAGGATCAACATGATCTTAATGCACCAATTCAAGATGTCGTAGAGGCTCCAACTATAACGATGAAATGGTGGTTGATGAAAATCTCCGATTCAAACGACTTCTAGCTAGACATAAAAAAAAATTAAGGACAAAAATTCTCATTCTAAACTCTGCAATGCATTAATAGAACATTTATGGGAGCAACGTAATAATTTCAAAATTTGAGTGATTATGTAACGTTTATGTAATTGTATTTCACTTTAATTTGAATATGTCCACTAATTTGTATATTATATAATATTTTCTTGCAATTTATGTTATTTAAAATTTAGAATGTAATTTTATATTTAATACAAAAATAAAAAAATATAATTTTGTATCAGATGAAAATTAGTAAAGTAATTGTTGGGGAAAAAATAAAGAATTTATATGTTGAAATAAGAAATAAGAATGAAATAGAAATAATAATATAATATTGAGAAAAGAGTAAAAAAAATTATAGAGTAAAATAGAGAATCAACTCTAAATTTTGAAAGTAAAATAGAGTGTAGGGTTGGAGATGCCCTTCATACACTCATTGATTGCGCGTGAAAACCTATTTAGTTGACTTTTTCATTTTTTCGTTCTTCCTTCCCATTTTCAGCCATCATTTTTTAAACTTAGACATCCAAAGATGGAAAACAAAGATAGCTATCGAAAACTAATAAAAATGATGGGAATTGTTTTAGAAATTTAGAACTAGACCTATTTCAAAATTTACTTAGTAAATTAAGTCATCGGATTCTTTCCCCAAATAATTTAATATTTACGTAAGAGTTAAACTTTTTTTTTTGTGAATCTAGTGATTGGGGTTAAAAAAGAAAGAAAATGACATTTGAATGGCCTGTTTCCAAGATATTATTGCAAGTATTTGGAGAAGAAACATTTCTCCAAACGGATATGTTGGGGGTGATATGTCTGCAAATGGACTGGGGTGCTTGGAGAAGAAGATTGTGGGAGTGGGTGGAGTTCTAGGTGAATTTATTGGCTTAATTTTTTTAAAAAAAAAATATTTGGGCAAAAATTCATATGTCATTAATTGCTTTTTATTTTTATTAAAAATTTATCGTGTAAAAATTATTTTTGACACAAATGACAAATGTCATTGTTTAATTAGTCACTTTATAAGTCATTCACGAGTGTAACACACTCCTCATATATGTTTGTTACTTGAGAAAAAATGGCAAAAGTATTCATTACCCTCCTGAACTTGAAGATTTTTATTCAGTGTACACCTTAACTTTATTTCGTTTTAATTACCCCTGAACTTGTTTATTCATCGAACGTGTACACCTTTTTTTGCCGATCACTACAAGACACCTAGATAAATAGATAAATATAAGCCACCTAGATTAAAACTTCAGGACTAAATTTCAAACCTTCACATCGATTGAAACTTCTAGACGAAACTTGCTCTAAACCTATCCCTAAGCTTTGCTATAAACCTCTCACCAATTCTAAGAAGTGTAATCAACGACGAAGTTCAAAACTTTTGGCCAGTGTGATCGACGGATTAACGGGTAGATTTGGATCAGTTGCAGTTCTGGAGTAAAGGCTTGCTAGATATCGTGAAGTGTTTGATCGATTGATAGATTTTATTTTGATCTTGTCTGAAATTGTTGCCAAGTAAGTGATTATCCACTCAATTTCATGAAGGCTTGATGTGTTATTGTTTGTTTACTTTACTTTTTCATTCATATTTTGCCCTATTTTTCATTTAAGGTTACGCCATAATTTGACTATGATTTCGCCATAGTTTCCGATTGAGTTTTCGATTAGGGGTATGATAGTTTTCAACTAGAATTTTCACTCAGTAAATGTATTATTATGAAATTGTTCACCTTATGCATGCATGAGTATTAGACTTTCTGGTAACTAGTTTTAAAAAATTAAGGTTTTTTAGTAAAATTAAGGTTCTAAGTATTATGGTTTCTGTTATTGTCAAATGGTGGGGTATTTTGTAATTTCCTTATGTATATCGTATGAGCTGCCCACTGTATGTTGTTGAGTAATATGACTACTAAGTACCAATTATTTTTTAGTTTCTTCTGTTTTGGTGTGTTATATATGTTTTGGTTTTGTTGCTTATGTTTTGGTGTTACTAAATATGTTTTGGTGTTGTTGCCTATGTTTTATTGTTGTTTCCTGCATTGAACAATATATTGATTGTTATTGTGGTTATAGGTTGACACTATGGCTACTAAGTACCTCAATTTAAGGTTCAAATTTTGGGGCATCTTGGTAAGTGATGTAGGTCCAATATATGTTGGGGGTAGGACTGAAAATGTAGAGAATGTGGATGAAGATCATTTATCAATTCCAGAACTTGCAGATTATGATAAGTCTTTTGGGATTAGTAAGTTAGGAAAAACATATGTAGTTTCATCTCTAGGGGGTGATTTGGTGGTATTGAAAAATGACATGGACATTTGTAGCCATTGCATTATTTATGCATGATGGGGACACGATAGATATTTATGTGTGTGATGACACTATTCTGGAGGATGTGGGTCCCAGTGAAGGTAAAATTAGGCAATCTTTAAGTCAAGTGGTTAAGTATTTTAATGCACATGGGGAATCCTTAATTGAACAACCAAAAAAATCAGATCTAGGATTAGGTTCCTCTTCTTCCTTATCAGTTACTAAAAGAGTTGAGAATGATGGGATTGAAAGGTTCCAACAAGAAAGTGATGATAATTATTCTCTAATATATTGGACTTATACTGAAGAAGAAGTTGAACCAAATGTCCAACAAGGAACTGAACCTTCCATTCAAAAAGAAGTTGAGCCAAGTGCCAAAGAATATATAGAGGAAGACATAAACAGTGACTCTATCTGTTCTGACAAGTCTATTGACTATGAAATTGATGTGCATAAAGAGTTGAGAATTGTTAAGGAAGATGTGAGAAAGCTTAGAGAAAGTAGGAGGAAAAAGAAGAAGGAAAAAATAAAAGGTTCTTTAGGTGAAGATGGACTTGATGAAGGGTATGAAGATATTGAAAAAGGCAAAAAAAGATTCAACGTCAACTAACAGAGGATGAGTCATACTATGACAGTTTTTACCGTGATAGTTTTCAAAGTGATGAAGAAAACCTATTTTTGATGATGAATTTTAAGGAATGAGTTTAAGGGGGATAAAGAAGAGTAATAGATTATTCTTCTTGTGATATTGTAATACGGAAGTGTTATTGATATTTGAAAGTGTAAAGAAACTTAGAGAGGAAGTTACAAAGTAAGCTATGAAAAAGGAGTTGAGTTAGACAAGTATGTGAATGAGAGTACTAGAGTAAGAGTGAAGTGTAAAAGTGATTTTTCATGGCTGTTGTATACAAGCAAGGAAGGGAGGAGTGAGAACTTTACTATCAAAACATACAATCCAAGGCACAAATGTACCAGGACCATTAATAATACTTTGTGTAATTCTAAGTTTTTATGTAAGGATCTGCAAGATAAGATTATTTCTCAACCTAGTATAAAAGAATGGAAAATACAAAAATTGGTAAGAAAAGAGTTGAATGTTCATATATGCAAGGCAGTTTGTTTAAAATCAAGAAAATTATTTTAAAGGAAATTATGGGGGATCATGTGACAGTCCTGATAGCACTTGTGTTGTGAAGCTTTAAGATTCAAAATCAGAAAATGGAATGAAACAGTTTCACTCTTTTTATATATGTTTTGATGCTATAAAAAGGATTTCCAACAAGGATGCAGAAGATGTATAGGGTTGGATGGGTGTTTCTAAAAGGAACTTGTAAGGTTTAGCTTTTGATAGTTGTTGCTAAGGATGTAAACAACCAAATGTATCCAATAGCATGGGCAACAATTGATACTGAAAGCAAGTTGACATGGAAATGGTTCATGACCATTCTGAAAGATGATCTTAATCTGGAGATAGTTTCCAATTCACTATCATTAGTGATATGCAACAGGTAATTGGATATCTTTATTTTATTTATCTTTAATTTAAATTGATCAAAATTTAACTATCTTGCCTTATTATTTTGTTTTGCAACTACGGGAACTAATAGTTGTTGTAGATGAACTATTTTCAAAATGTGTGTTCGACGCATATTAGCAAGTTGGTCACAAAACTTCAGAGGCATAGAGAGAAGGAAGAAATTTTGGTCTTGTGTTAGATCAACATTTGAGGCATAATTTAAGTACAATATAAAAGCCTTATCCAAGCTGGGAACAGGTATTGTTGAATCCCTTATCATATTCAACAAGCGGATATGGTGCAAGCTTTTCTCCAAACATTTTCAAAGTGTGATAGTATAGATAAAAAATGGCAGAGAGTTTCAATTCTTGGATATTGGGACCTAGGAACAAGACTATTGTAACTATGTTGAAAGAAATTAGAGTTAAGGGTATGAGTACGGTGAGTAAGTCAAGAGCATTTGCTGAAACATGGACAGATGAAATATCTCCAATGGCAATGATGGTATTCAAAATCAATGTAACAAGATCAATGCAGTGCAACATTTAATGGAATGATGATGTTGAATTTGAAGTGTTAAAAGCAATTTCTAGCTGGTATAGAAAAGAGACATATTCTCATTTCATTCAATCAGTCCCAAACATAAAATGTGGCCTGAAATCAGAAACTCAATGATTGAACCACCTGAGGCAAGACAAATGTCTGGTAAGCCACCAAGAATAGAATAAGAGAAATGTGAAATGCTGAAAAGTTTCCAAGAATGGAGACAGTAATGACATGTTCTATTTGCAAAGGATCAAATCATAACAAGGGGAATTGTCCAAAAATACTAAACCTAAGTTTACACCAACACCCACTCAATAGGTACATTCATATTGATTTGCTTTTATAAATTATGTTGGGTTACTTATTAATTTAATCTCTTGTTGTATTCTTTTTTCACTCACATTAGTCCATCACTGTGAAAAAAAGGGGTAGAGTCACTATGAAAGAGCAAGCACCAGTAAGACTGATACAAGCAACAGCAACACTGGTACAAAAAGAGGTGCAGGAAGTGGTTACAAGAAGAGACCAAAAGTTGTTGTATAAGGTGTATTTGTTGTTGATACTGGATATACGTGTATTATTGTATGTATCTTATAAAACTGTCAAAATTATATTTGTCTTTTAAATGTGAGTCCCAAAATAACTATGTAATTAATATTGCAGCAAAGATTGTCTAGCAGTAAGAGGGTTAATACTGATGTGGTGATTTTTGCGCATGTGATAGGTGATATTGATTTTAAACTTACCAAGGAACTAAAGTGTAAAGGCAAACAGGTCATGACTCAAAGAGAACTTCAAGTCCAAAGTGTTATGTTACTTCTTAGTTGTGTGGTTGTAACAACCAAACTTAAATTAGTGTTTGTTTTTATTTTGGTGTTTGTGTGGTTGTTCAACCAAACTTAAAATAGTGAATATTTTGTCTTTTGATGCTTGTGTGGTTGTTCAATCAAACTTAAAATAGTGATTGTAATTTTATGTTTTGGTGCTTGTGTGGTTGTTCAACAAACCTTAAAGTAATGATCGTTTTTTGTTTTGACAGTTAACTTAAGTCATTGTGGTTGTTGGTTGAAATAATGAAACATTATGATGTTTCTGTTTGATGATCAAGAAAGCACTAGTTATGTTATGCCTTTATGTTAGGTTGCCTTCACGTTATTATCTTGTGTTATCATACAACCTATTACATGTGATTGTAGTTTTATGGAAAAGGACTAGTCAACTGAACATACACAAAGACATATGTATAGAGCTTTAATCAGCAAAAACATACATCACTAAAACATCAAACCAAACTAATCTATAAAATGAGAACCCTCGAACCAAATGATCTTGCCTTAATAACAATTTCATTCACAAAAAAAAAATCAATGACACACCAAAAAAAAGAAAGATATCACATTACATATCAAACTAATACCCAAAATCAGTTTCAACATCCATCTACACTTCAGTTGTTCTTCTTGTTTGTTGGTCTTCTTCAACAAACCCAAAATCACAATATTCGTCTAGGTCGGAAATTCAGGACTATACCAATCGAAAAACTCAAAAAAAATTCGAATGAGAACTGCATTTCACAAAATCAAAGCTAAAAGATTGCATAATACGAACTTGACAAATAAAAACCAAAAAAATGAGTAACAATAATACCCCATAGTGTCTACAACCGAGAATTCTACTTCCAGAATTGTAATTTGTCCATGAAATTTTCAGAATTGGATAAGCCCAAATAAACAAACAAGTCTCCTATTATAAATCATAAATTTAGCAATAGCAATTAAAATAAAAAAAAAGTGAGAAAAATTTCTAAAATTTTAAAAGGGAGAAGGGACTAGAAAGAATAATAGTTAGAGAATAAAGAGAGAGAAAAACTTAAAATAAGTCAAATATTAAAGAAAAACATATTTTTTACGTATATTATCGTTGTAGCTTTATGATGTGGCAAAAAATCGCTCTCTCATGCGCCTTGTAGAGTGTTATTTCAATTTCTATGTCAGGCAGACAAAAGGTCTATGTGATGGGTGAATAAACAAATTCAAGGGGTAATTAAAACGAAATAAAATTTAGGTGTACACTAAATAAAAAGCTTCAAATTTGAAAAGTAATGAATATTTTATCAAAATGACACAACGGTATTCTACATGAGATGTCTAAGATGAACACCGTTTAGTTAAGGTCTCTAACTTAAATTATGTGCCAACTTTTAAGGGATCACCAATAGGTTAGGCTTAAGCTTTTAACAAGATCTTTACTATAATATGGATACTCATATTTACTTATATTATTCATTGGGTAACTCATTTTTTACCCATTTAAATTGTGAGTCGATTGAATACTTTATCCACTTTTATTTAGCCCGTTTTCATTGGACTCATATTCGATTTGACTCACTTATTTTGCCACTCATATATGGTATGAATGAATATAAACACTTAATCGTTTTCTTAGATTTTTCTTACGGAAGTTTCTGAATAGTCTTCTTCTTGTTCTACATTATTCGTCAACTTCTCGTTATTGTCCTAGCATTCCATCAACTTTGCATAAACTGACATTTTGCTTACACCAAATACATCACCCAAAGCTTATATTGGGCAATAAAATTCTTACTCGAGATAACCTTGCAGACTTTACAATAGCCTCTATCGTCATTCCTCAAGAGTAAGTGATCTATTTGAATTCTAGCCACCAAGCTACAAAAGATAACCAAGTGGTCTTCTTCCTTCTGAAAGTACGAGTTAGATATTCCCAACTTAAACTTTTAATAAAATCTAGGAGTGAGATTCCACCTCCGATCCATTAATTACAAATATTAATTTAATCATATATCTCTCAGATTCTCGTAGGTCATTTTCTTCCCTACAAATTATTAATTAAGAGTACATCATTTCCTCATGTTTTGTTCCTCTACATGACAATTTATTATTGAGTTTAATTAAGTTTTCCTCTCTTCTGAAAATCCAAACAATTTTTTTCTTCTTATAAATCTCGACATGTTCCTTAAACTAATTACGTCTCATGCATTAAAAATGTTAATACTTTTTCTGAAAACGACATATACATCCTCTTCTTTTTAATTCCTTTAGTAAGAAAAGGAAAAAGGTTATTAATATTGAAACTAAGTGTAAAAGATAATGAGCCCTCCTAGCTACGACCTACACAATGCAAAATTGACTAAATTAGTCCTCCCTTAATACTATATATATGTATAATAGGAGGGCATGACCCGTACTCAAGCACGGGCCCAACATTATACACTTCCAAACGATGGACGCATGAGAATACACAATTATAAACATTTGCAACTATGTTGAATAATATTTAAGTTGACATCAAAGCACACCTTCATATAGCTCATACAGGTATTTAAATAACACCACTAATATAATGCCTAATAAGGTTGTTTATCTAATCCTCGTATCTCAAACTCAGGTAATCCATGAATTGAACTACTTTGTGTGGAGTCCATACCCATACCCATTGTAGATAAACATAGCAAAAATGGTTGAATTTTGTTTGTTGATTATTGTTAAAGTCAACAAATGTTGCAACAAAATTCAAAGCTCACCATTTCTTTTTTCAACTAAAATCTTAGCAAGAATCTACATAGGTGAAAATGTTGAAATCTTGTGTTTCTTGTGATGTCATTGGTGACATCATTAGGAGTAGATTTTCCTATAAATAGAGAGCTCTTGCTCATTTCAAAATACACCAAAAAAAAAGGAATTACAAAGGAGAGAAAAGAAGAGTGAGGCATCACAGAAGAAAATAATTTGTGAGGAAAAATAGAGAGTGTGAGCGGTATTGTAGTGAGGTGGAAAAATCAAAAGAGTGTTATTTCTTTTGAATGTGTAGTGGTCTTTGGAGTTTTACTCAGACATACAAGTGTAAAATCCTTACTATAGTGATATTCGTTGCTCCTCTCGGGTCGTGGTTTTTCCCTTATTTAGGAGGATTTCCACGTAAATCTTGGTGTCATTATTTCTCTTTTATTCTCGTTGATTAACCGTATTGTTGTGTTCCGCATTTGTTGCCTTTATTACCGCAAATATTATTTCTGTTACGGATTTATTCCCAACAATTGGTATCAGAGCAGGTTCTGCTCATTTACAGAAATATTTTTTGCAACTTATTGTACTATACTCAATAAAAAAAATGTCTGGAGTAAAGTACGAGGTAGCAAAATTCAACGGTGATAGCGGTTTCTCAACGTGGCAGAGAAGGATGAAAGACTTGCTCATCCAACAGGGTTTGCACAAGGCACTAGGCGGCAAATCAAAAAGCCCGAATCTATGAAACTTGAGGATTGGGAAGAAATGGATGAAAAGGCTGCTAGTGCTATCAGATTGCACTTAACAGATGATGTAGTTAATAACATCATCGATGAAGAGAGTGCATGTGGCATTTGGACAAAGTTAGAAAATCTATACATGTCCAAAACGCTGACAAATAAATTGTACCTAAAGAAGCAGTTATATGCGCTGCATATGAGTGAAGGTACAAATTTTTTGTCTCATTTAAATGTACTTAATGGACTAATCACGCAGCTAGCAAACCTCGGAGTAAAGATCGAGGATGAAGATAAAGCCATAGTGCTCCTAAACTCGTTGCCATCTTCCTACGATACTTTAGCAACAACCATTTTACATGGTAAGGACTCTATTGAGTTGAAGGATGTCACATCAGCCCTTTTGCTTAATGAGAAGATGAGAAAAAGGCCTGAAAATCACGGACAGACTCTCATCACAGAAAGTAGAGGCAGAAGTTACCAAAGGAGCTCAAGTAACTATGGTAGATTCGGAGCTCGTGGAAAGTCCAAGGTCCGATCAAAATCGAAGGCCAGAAATTGCTACAATTGCGATCAACCAGGACACTTCAAAAGAGATTGTCCAAATCTAAAAAGGGACAAAGGGGAAAGCAGCAGCCAGAAAAACGATGACAACACAACTGCCATGGTGCAAAATAATGACGATGTTGTTCTCCTCATAAATGAGGAAGAAGAATTCATGCACTTGGCAGGTATAGAGTTGGAATGGGTGGTCGACACAGCAGTATCTTATCATGCCACACCGGTAAGAGATCTTTTTTGCAGATATGTAGCCGGTGATTATGGCAATGTGAAAATGGGTAACACAAGTTACTCAAAGATTGCGGGGATCGGAGACATTTGCTTAAAAACAAATGTTGGATGCACATTAGTGTTGAAAGATGTGCGCCACGTACCTGATTTGCGTATGAACTTGATCTCGGGAATTGCTTTGGACCAAGATGGATATGAGAACTACTTTGCAAATAAAAAATGGAGACTCACCAAAGGGGAATTGGTGATTGCAAAAGGAGTTGCTCGTGGCACGTTATACAGGACAAATGCAGAAATATGCCAAGGTGAATTAAATGCGGCTCACGAAGAAAATTCTGCAGATTTATGGCATAAAAGAATGGGTCATATGAGCGAGAAAGGATTGCAAATTCTTTCCAAAAAGTCACTCATCTCTTTTGCCAAAGGTACAACGATAAAATCGTGTAACTACTGCTTATTTGGTAAACAACATAGAGTCTCATTTAAGACATCATCTGAAAGAAAGTCGAATATACTTGATTTGGTATATTTTGATATTTGTGGTCCAATGGAGATAGAATCGATAGGAGGTAATAAATACTTTGTTACCTTTATTGATGACGCTTCTCGAAAATTGTGGGTTTATATCTTGAGAACCAAAGATCAGGTGTTTCAAGTATTTCAAAAGTTTCATGCTCTGATAGAAAGAGAGACAGGTCGAAAGCTAAAATGTCTCTGAACCGACAATGGAGGTGAGTACACTTCAAGAGAATTTGAAGAGTACTGTTCAAACCATGGAATCAGACATGAAAAGACAGTTCCTGGAACCCCACAACACAATGGTGTAGCTGAGAGAATGAATCGCACCATTGTTGAGAAGGTGAGAAGCATGCTCAGAATAGCTAAATTACCCAAGACATTCTGGGGTGAAGCAGTTCGGACAGCGTGTTATCTTATCAATCGTAGTCCATCAGTTCCGTTGGAGTTTGACATTCCGGAGAGAGTTTGGACCAACAAAGAGTTGTCTTACTCGCACCTAAAGGTGTTCGGTTGCAAAGCTTTTGCACATGTACCGAAGGAGCAAAGAACCAAGCTAGATGATAAATCAGTTCCTTGCATATTCATCGGATATGGAGATGAAGAGTTCGGGTACAGACTATGGGATCTTGTAAAGAAGAAGGTCATCAGAAGTAGAAATGTAATCTTTCGAGAAAGTGAAGTTGGAACTGGTGATGATCTATCCGAGAAGGCCAAGAAAAAGAATGGTATAGTTCCTAATCTTGTTACCATTCCTTCTTCTTCTAACCATCCCATAAGTGCAGAAAGTATGATTGATGAAGTTGTTGAGCATGAAGAGCAACCTGATGAGATTGTTGAGCAGGGGGAGCAACTTGGTGATAATACCGAGCAAATGGAGTACCCAGAAGAAGAAGAACAATCTCAACCTCTGAGGAGATCAGAAAGACAAAGGGTAGAATCAACCAAATACCCTTGCTCAGAGTATGTCCTTATCAATGATGAAGGTGAGCCAGAAAGTCTTAAGGAGGTGTTATCTCATCCAGAAAAGAGCCAATGGATGAAAGCCATGCACGAAGAGATGGGATCTCTACAGAAAAATGGCACATACCAGCTAGTTGAACTTCCAAAAGGAAAAAGACCACTTAAGTGCAAGTGGGTCTTTAAACTCAAGAAAGATGGAAATGGCAAGTTGGTGAGGTACAAAGCTCGATAGGTTGTAAAAGGCTTCGAACAAAAGAAAGGTATTGATTTTGATGAAATTTTTTCACCTGTTGTCAAAATGACTTCTATTTGAACTATTTTGAGCATAGCAGCTAGTCTAGATCTTGAAGTGGAGCAATTGGACGTGAAAACTGCATTTCTTCACGGAGATTTGGAAGAAGAGATTTATATGGAGCAACCAGAGGGATTTGAAGTATCTAGAAAGAAACACATGGTGTGCAAATTGAATAAGAGTCTTTATGGGTTGAAACAAGCCCCAAGACTGGTACAGAAAGTATGACTCTTTCATGAAAAGTCAAACGTACACAAAGACCTATTCTGATCCATGTGTATACTTCAAAAGATTTTCTGACAACAATTTTATTATTTTGTTGTTATATGTGGATGACATGTTAATTGTAGGACAAGACAAAGAACTGATTGCAAAGTTGAAGAAAGATTTGTCCAAGTCATTTGACATGAAAGACTTGGGCCCAGCACAACAAATTCTAGGGATGAAGATTGTTCGAGAACGAACAAAAAGAAAGTTGTGACTATCCCAAGAGAAGTACATTGAACGTGTACTAGAACGCTTCAACATGAAGAGTGCTAAACCTGTTAGCACGCCTCTTGCGAGTCATCTGAAGTTGAGCAAACAGATGTGTCCTACTACAAAAGAGGAGAAAGAGGGAATGGCTAAAGTTCCTTATTCTTCAGCAGTGGGGAGTTTGATGTATGCGATGGTGTGTACAAGACCTGATATTGCTCATGCAGTTGGTGTTGTTAAGCAGATTCCTTGAAAATCCTGGAAAAGAACACTGGGAGGCAGTTAAGTGGATACTCAGGTATCTAAGAGGTACCACAAGAGATTGCTTGTGTTTTAAAGGATCTGATCCAATCTTGAAGGGCTATACTGATTTTGATATGGCAGGTGACCTCGATAATAGAAAATCCACTACTGGATATTTATTTACATTTTCAGGGGGAGCTATATCATGGCAATCAAAGTTGCAGAAGTGTGTCGCACTCTCTACAACTGAGGCAGAATATATTGCAGCTACTGAAGCTGGCAAAGAGATGGTATGGCTGAAACGATTTCTTCAAGAACTTGGATTGCATCAGATTGAGTATGTCGTCTATTGTGACAGTCAGAGTGCAATAGACCTGAGCAAGAACAGCATGTACCATGCAAGGACGAAGCATATTGACGTGAGATATCACTGGATTCGTGAAAAGATAGAGGACGGATCTATGCAGGTCATGAAGATCCCTACTAGTGAAAACCCTTCAGATATGTTGATCAAGGTGGTATCAAGGGACAAGTTTAAGCTATGCAAAGAACTTGGCGGCATGTACTCAAGCTAGAAACCTAGAGCTACCTCCTTCAAGGTGAATGGATCTGGAGGGGGAGATTTGTGGAGTCCATACCCATTGTAGATAAACATAGCAAAAATGGTTGAATTTTGTTTGTTGATTATTGTTAAAGTCAACAAATGTTGCAACAAAATTCAAAGCTCACCATTTCTTTTTTCAACTAAAATCTTAGCAAGATTTCTACATAGGTGAAAATGTTGAAATCTTGTGTTTCTTGTGATGTCATTGGTGACATCATTAGGAGTAGATTTTCCTATAAATAGAGAGCTCTTGCTCATTTCAAAATACACCAAAAAAAAGGAATTACAAAGGAGAGAAAAGAAGAGTGAGGCATCACAGAAGAAAATAATCTGTGAGGAAAAATAGAGAGTGTGAGCGGTATTGTAGTGAGGTGGAAAAATCAAAAGAGTGTTATTTCTTTTGAATGTGTAGTGGTCTTTGGAGTTTTACTCAGACATACAAGTGTAAAATCCTTACTATAGTGATATTCGTTGCTCCTCTCGGGTCGTGGTTTTTCCCTTATTTAGGAGGGTTTCCACGTAAAATCTTGGTATCATTATTTCTCTTTTATTCTCGTTGATTAACCGTATTGTTGTGTTCCGCATTTGTTGCCTTTATTACCGCAAATATTATTTCTGTTACGGATTTATTCCCAACACTTTGGTCACTTATACCCGCCAACTCATCTTCTTTACCAGAGGTTTTTCTAGTGTCTCGTTAGTTTATAAGTTGTAGAGCTTCAAGCTTTGTTTTGATTTTCACCTTCTAAAGAATATCATAAAGATATGGCAAATTGGGTCAGGGATTTCAACAAAGAGAACATATAAAGATAACTGTTAAAGAGTTCACTTATTACTTCTCAATACATATTAGATATTAACATACCGATAAAGCAAGCAGTACCTCTATTGAAAGGCCACACCCATTTATTCTATTGAGCTCCAAAGTATAGAAAGTCCTGGCCCATTTATTCTACGAAGCTCCAAAGAATTCTAAGTGAAATTGGAGAAAATAATCAATGGCATACAGTCCATAAGATAATTTATAGTTTTGATCGAGTAGAAAGAAAGTCTTACAGTAAGAAAATCGTATTAAAAAGGTCAACTTACAAAGAACATATCTAGCCTGATAAGACAGAGAAAGGACATGCACATGAAGAAGCTATTATAAAGAAAGAAAAATAAAGCAGCAAGAAAAAGATAGATGGGACCAGGTAAAATCCTTATACCATCACTCTAGCTAAAGTTTCATAAGCAGAATTTTCTTCCTGAAAGTGGGAAAAGAAAAGAAAACACTTGTTTTGTTTATCCGTAAGCTGACGTCTCATTAACTTTCATAGATTACTATGCAACACAAATGCATCTTTATTATGGTTGGTTTATTGAAGACATTGTAGCTTAATATATATGACAAATTCAACTGAAATATATCATTTAAAAGAAAAAATCAATTTAGTATAAAGTATTCAATTAATCAAAATCTCATAAAAACAACAATAAATGTGAGAGAAACTTGATTTAAGAATATTATGGTGATGTAAATAAATTTAGTAGTTTGTGGAAATCATGAGCAAATTAGACAGTTCCTAACATGCATGAAGAAATTTCAACAAAAGCTATCCAAAAATTCGACAAAATTAACACATCTTTGATAAAGCCGCATGGAAACAATGGAATACATTAAACCTTTCACAAGAGTGAAATGCAGTATAGCCAAGAATAAATTGAAACCCAAATTAAAAGAAAAGAAAAGAAACTATCATATGGGACAAAATAAAGCAAAATAGAGGGTTTAAATAGTTCAACTTTTACAACACAAAACATAATTTTACAGTTGTGTCCATACATCCTTGCTTAGCTTATACTAAAAAAAAAGAGATAGAAGATATGATCGTAGAATAACGAAGAAGAA
Organism: Solanum habrochaites; assembly: GCA_027704765.1. Taxonomy (NCBI): domain Eukaryota; kingdom Viridiplantae; phylum Streptophyta; class Magnoliopsida; order Solanales; family Solanaceae; genus Solanum; species Solanum habrochaites. The sequence goes on along the minus strand of JAKWJA010002489.1, from coordinate 71,411,659 downwards.
ATAAAAGTGCGAAGAATTGAAAAGAACTGTAAGCAAGGAAGAGAATTTGAGTGGAGAGAGAAAGTACAATTTTTTTATGGTATGTACACGTGGTTTGGAAAAAAATATACAACACACACGTGATGAGCCAAATATGTTGTACAATTCATACAACATCTTCTAATTAGGCAGATTAGGCGGATTACCTATGTTTAGATTCTTTTTTTACACCTTAATTTTAATTATAGATATTTTAAATAAATTTAAAATGTTTAAAATCTTTAAATATTCATTTAATTATAACATTTAATTAGATTTTACAATCTAAATCTTTAATATTTTCAAATTTTCACTTACAAAACTTTTTAAAAAAAAACAAGTGAAATACATATTTTAAAAACTCAAATTTTCACGTAGCAACATCAAATCCATAGCCAAACAACACATCAAGATTTGATGTCAATCGAATAATTTTATCTCGTAACTTGATTAAGTGAATAAAAAAAGATTAAAACAAAAATATATTTTGAACAAAGTATTTGACCATAATAAAATATATGCGATTATAATATATTAGCAAAACTACAAAAGACAAGAATATATTTTGACCTTTTCCATTTTAAAAAAGGAAAATACTAATTTAGAGAAAATGTAGAAAGGCATAAGGGGGCAAAGGATCAACAAAAGAAATCAGAATGATGAGCTGGAAAATTAGGTTCGCGTTTAGCAGATTCCAAAAAGAGAAATAAATGCTTTAGGAATATTCCATAGGCTATTATTTTTAAAAAAAACATATGAATTGTCATCACACACCAAAAGGCATAATTTTTTTACTAATACTACTTAAATTCTTCAAAAATACATATCAAATGAAGTAATATTTTTCACATATGTCATATTTGTCTGTCACGTCAATATCATCTGATGAAAACCAAATTCTTGTTGTATTAAATTATTATTAGTCAAATGTTTGTACCACAATCATAACACTTTTATACTGATGATTGTATATTCATTATTTAATGAAAATAATAATTGTGACGTAGGATGAAAAGGAACCGATTTGATAAAGAAGTAAATTTTCGATATAATCTTTTAAGCATAACAAGGAATTTGATTAAACTAATAAATTAAATAAAAATCTAAAAAGGATAAAAGTATCCTTTTCAAGTCCTAGGAGAAATAATTGCTCAACTATTTCTGTTTTATGATTCTACTACCCACCACTGATCACTCACTCCCTCACCCATCAAAAACGACCATCGCTGGCCCTGATCAAGCACGAACAGAGCTACAAGACAGACACATCAACAAGAAAGCAGCTTGTTCAACATCATCAAGCTCATTCCAGTGAATTGGAATTGCATCAGCATTCTTCACTACAGATATTTTCTTCTTGTCCACATTGCTGCTGCTAGCAGAATTAGCAGACGATTTCTTCGTCTTTTTCTCATCCTTTTTCAACCTGAGCAGATCTCTCTTCTTCTTCCTGCTCCTGATCCCACAAGCATTGCACAGCGACTGCATTTTGAAACAAATCATCGTCCGATTAACATTAGATTAATCACAACATTTTCGAAAATAAAATTAATTGATCATCTAAATTGACCTTAGGACCAGCAGGACCACTACGCCAAAGAGGCGTTTTCATAGCACCACAATTCACACAATTTTTCATGTGAATTTCAGATGAAATCACTTCAGGAGTTTTCATCTGGAGTTCAGAGGAAATCACTTCAGGAGCTTTCGCTTTGATTTCAGGTGAAATCATCATTTCAGCAGCTTTCACTTCGGTTTCAGATGAAATCATCACTTCAGGAGCTTTCGCTTTGATTTCAGGTGAAATCATCATTTCAGCAGCTTTCACTTCGGTTTCAGATGAAATCATCACTTCTGGAGTTGTCATCTCCGTTGCCTCAGATCCAATCGCCTAAAATCAAAAAAATCAAAACAGAGTAAAACAAAAACAAGCATGATCAAATCAAAGTTAAAATGATGAATGTTGATCACTCACGTTATCAGTAAGATCCATCTGAATCAAAGGAAGCAAAAACAGAGAAATGATCAAAGTATTAAACCGACAGAAGAAGTGGGTGATCAGGATAGAAAATGGTGCTCTTTATAAAGGCGTTGCCGAAAACCCTAAGCGCGAGGATCTACGAAAATGACTTCTCTACCCTTTCATTACAAATATTTTCATCAGCCCGCCAAAACTTAAGTACTCATAAATAGGGGTAATTTCGGAATAGGGAGATATGCTATTCACTTGCCCATTTGCCGCCTTCACGCCAACTCACAGCCCCCAAAAAACGTTACAAAACAATTTACACAATCTTTAATGAACATATTTCTATCATAAAAAATAATTACTTTTTATTATTTTTGTATTAAATATCTATAAGTACAATTCATGTGAATGATAAATATGAAATCATTCTACTTTGACTTTCTTTCTCTAGATTAAAATAATAAGACAATACTAAGATTTAATACAAAATGTTTTTTTTCTCACAATGGAAAATTAAATTTAATTAGATATAAATTTGGTGTACTTTCTTTAATTAGTTATAAAATACAAAATATTTATTAAAAATGTCTCATTAAATTATGATACTTTGAATATATTGTTTTTTAATCTCTTTTGGTTGATTTTTTGTGACCATAAGAAAAAAAAAGATAAATATTACATGATATGCATGATCCTAGCTGTATAGAAAATATTTTGACTTGTTTGTTAAGATTAAAATAAGAAAACAATATCAAGATTTAGTAAAAAGAGTTTTTTTCCTCATTAGAATAATGGAAAATTAAATTTAATTAGATATAAATGTGGTTCCTTTTTTACTTTCTTTTTAGTTATTTATAAGTTGTATTTATTAAAAATATCTCATTTAATTTTGATATTTTGAATATATGGGTTTTAAATCTCTTTTGGTTGATTTTCCTGACCATAAATATATAGTAAAATCTGCATGATCCTACCTGTATAGAAATTAATTTTGATTTTTTTGTCAAGATTAAAATAATAAGGCAATATTAAATTTAGTACAAAGTGTTCTCTTTTCTCATAGAATAATGGAAAAGTAAATTTAATTAGATATAAATGTGGTTTCTTTTTTACTTTCTTTTTAATTATTTACAAAATGTTTTAATAAAAATGTCTCATTAAATTCTGATATTCTGAATATATTGTTTTTTTAATCTCTTTTGATTATTTTTTGTGATAATAAGAAAAAATATATATATTATATGATATGCATGATCCTACCTGTATAGAAATTATTTTGACTTGTTTGTCAAGATTAAAATAATAAAACAATATAAAGATTTAGTACAAAAAAGTGTTTTTTCCCATTAGAATGAAAATTAAATCTAGTTAGATATAAATGTGATTTCTATTTTTATTTTTTTTAATTATTTATAAATTGTATTTATTAAAAATGACTCATTAAATTCTGATATTCTGAATATATCGTTTTTAAATCTCTTTTGATTGATTTTCGTGACCATAACAAAAAAAATAGATATTATATGATATGCATGATCCTACCTGTATAGAAATTAATATTGATTTTTTTTGTCTAAGATTAAAATAATAAGACAATATTAAGATTTAATACAAAGTGTTTTCTTTTCTATTAGAAAAAATGGAAAATTAAATTTAATTAGATATAAATGTGGTTTCTTTTTTACTTTCTATTTAATCATTTATAAATTGTATTTATTAAAAATGTCCCATTAAATTATGATATTTTGAATATATTTTTTTTAAATCTCTTTTGATTGATTTTTGTGACCATAAAGAAAAAAAATATTATATGACATGCATGATCCTACCTGCATAGAAATTATACATTTTAAAATATTATTTCTAAATAAGTTTTGTGGTACGTAGATGGAGAAAATGGAACTACTTTAATCCTAATATGTCTAGAATGACATCAATTTGTTTCAAAATTTTTCCTTTTTAAGACATAGTTTAAAATAGAAAACTCATCATTTCCTTTGTAATATTCATGATATTTCTTAAATTGGACATATTATTACTATACCGAAAGAATAACACAAAACAATCGTATATCTACCACAAAAATTGCGTGAGATGACAAATTAAATATGATATTTTAGTTAATTTTATTATTAAATAATATTAATTTTATTAAAATATAAATTTTGTGTAAACAATTATATGTGAAATTATAAAGTATATCTGTTAATGATAAATGTAAATCGTCAAATTTCGACTTATTTTTCAAGATCAAAATTATTAGATATCATTAAAATTTATAAAGTTTTTTTTTACTCATGAGAATAGTAAAGGTACAACAGAGAATTAAAAATAAAATTAGGAACATATAATTTTCTTTTTACCTGTTTTAATTAATTTATAAAATACAAATATATGATAAAAATATCATTAAATACTTTATAATGATATTTCATGTATATTAATTTTTTCATCCGTTTTCGATGGATTTGACATAACTACTACTCTTATTGTCTATTTTCAAAAATGAGTATCTAATGTCATGTAGTAAATTGTATTGTATAATAATATTAAATTTATTAAAATAATATTTTTAATTTAAATAATTATATGTGAAAATATAAAAAAAAACTCACGTGAATGACAACAGTAAATCATTGAATTGTGACTTGCCAAGATTAAAAAAATAAGACTAACATTAAGATTAACGAAGTCTTTTTTCTTCTCATTATTAGAATAATAAAGGTACAATAGATGATCAAAATTTGATTATATATATGATATAGTTTTATAATTTTATAAAATACAAATATATTAAAATTTCTCATCAAATACTTTTTTATAAATAATATTCTAGATATATTGTTTTTTTCATCTATTTTTATTAATCTATTATAATCTCTACTTTTGTTATCGATATTGATAAAAATATGAAAAGATATATATCATAATTCCACCAATATAAGAAAATATACTTTTCTTATTATTATTCCTAAATTAGTTTTGTGGTTGATGCATTGAGAAAATGTCATTCAACTCTTCACTGTGTATTACTTTTAATCCTAATATGTTTAGTATGACATTATTTTGTTCAAAATCCTTCCCTTTAGAACATAGTTTAAAATAGAAAACTCATCACTTCCTTTCTAATATTCATGTTATTTCTTTTTTGAACTTATTATTACTATACCCAATAAGTAACACGAAATTATCGTATATCTAAACAAAAAAGAAGAAGATGATAATTAAACACAATATTTTAGTGAGAATATGTTATTTTGTAAGTTATTTAAATTACAATAATCGAGCTATGTATATATGTTAGTATATATTAAGTTCTTTGAATTAATAATTAATAAACCTATAGTGGGGTTGTCTAGTGAGTATGTTTAATTAGTTATTAGTAGGGTAGTTCATTCTTAAGAGGCATAACTTATATTTATATTTTAGTAGAAAATATTTAAGTTATTTGATGAGACATTATATAATTTACATTTTTAACTTTGGAGATTCTCACTATATATATACTAATAATAATAATATAAATATATACTAGTAGTGATCTAGTATACACTTGACTCTAAATTTTTATATTTTAGTAGGAAAATATTTAAGTTATTTGATGGGACATTATAATTATTTACAATTTTTAACTTTGAAGATTCTCACCGTATATATATTAATAATAATATAAAGGGAAAAGACTTAAATATTTCATTAAACTTTTAGAAAAGACTCATTTATGTCATTAATTAAAAGTTTAATTTATTTGTACTATTACCATTAAAAAAAGGCTCATTTATGTCATTATCTTTTAATAATGGTTTTGCAAAATCATTTTTACACGTGACCAATTATAATTCTATCACATCATCAATTTTTTTTGATAAAAAAGTCATAATTCTGAAGAAAAAAATGAATCAATTTTTTTATTTTTGTATTAAATAAATTGATGACGTGGTTGAATTATAATTGGCCATATCATCAATTTTTTAATTAAGAAATCAAACTTCTGAATAAAAATTGAATTTATTTTTTTAATTAAAAAATTAATGACGTGGATGATTATAATTGGCCACGTGTCAAAAATAATTTTTGTAAAATTACGATTAAAAAATAATGACATAAATAAATATTTTCTTTAACGATAATAATATAAATAAGCCAAATTTTTAACTGATGACATAAATAAGCCTTTCTAAAAATTTAACAATATATTTGAGCCTTTTCCATGATATAAATATAGTAGTAGTGATATAGTATATACTTGACTCTAAATTACTAAGTACTTCTGTCGAATCATTGGCTCTATGCTAGACGAAAATCTTTACTACTTCTAGTATACATCACTAGTTCAATAATATTTCTTTTTAATAATTGGTTATATTTTTTGTTATATATAAAATAATATTTATATTTGAATACTGTGTTTATAAAAGTGAGTTACAAAATAAAAAAAATAAACTATAAATTGTTTTTCAAGCTTGAAACATAACTTTAAATTAAATTTCACATAAAATTTTAAGGTCAAACACTCGCATTGAAATAGAATAAAATTTATTTTGAAAAATGTGAATAGTAATTTTTATAAAATTTATTTTGAAAAATGGGAATCGTTAATTTTATAGCCAAATGAGTAATTTTAGAAAAGAAAGGAAATGAGCAACATATTCAAAGACAATTTATTATCTTTTCTACGTCAATAAAAGTTTCTCTGTCCTTTGAATTTTTCATAAGCCTTACCGTTGAAAATATTAGAAAATGGTCAATACTTTTTTCGTTTATTAATTTTTCTATCTATTATATAAAAATATTTTGAAAAATTTAATAACATATTTAAAAATTTCTTTTCTCATTGCGTTTGAAATTAATTATTTATTTCGAATCGTCTTTCAAGACCTAAAATTTCATATTCATCAATATACATATTATAATAAAATATTTACATTATCATCGATTTAAGAAATATGTAAAATTTAAAAGACATATAAAAAGAATAAAATGAGTACAAATTGTTGGTGAAGCTCGTAAAATATTTTCAGGAACCGACCTTGTGAATGATCATAAACAATCATATTACTTTCATGACTTTTATATCCAAACATTTCTGAAGAACTAATATTTAATTGACAGGCAGCCCAAAACTAAGAAAGCATAATACTGTATTTTTTTATTTGATTTTATTTTATATTTATATTTTTTAATTTTAAATATATATAAATAAATATAAAATTAAATAAATAGATGAACATGTCTTATATAAAATTATATACATAAAAAAATTTAATCTTACATAATATCTTATATATATTATGCCACATACTATTACTTGTTCAACTTTATTTATATTAAAATACTAAAAGCCTAAAATCAAGAGATATACTAATAGTAATTAATAAAATGAAATAAATTAAAAGTATTATATATAATATGTTTATTTGTCCAAACTATCAAAAAGAAGCATGTAATTGCAAAAGACATTTTTGGAAATTTAGTTACACGTGGTGCAGTCAGAAGACATCCAACTAATAATTATGCATGCATGTTGACCTTCAAGTTCAACTGCTTACTTAGGTCATTGTCATTATTAGATAGTAAAATAAATAAATGAAATATTTGAAAATATTATTGTAGAAAATTGATAAAATCAAAATTTGATTAAGTTGAAACTTTATTTTTTTTAAGGCAAATTAATAATATTTCACTCTTAAATTTATAAATTGAAGTAAGTGTTAATATTTTATCGCTTTTAAAATATTGACATTAAATTCATGTGGTATATGATGAAGTTTTAGAAAAAAGACTGATAAAGCGTATATAGATTTAGGAATAGCGCAAGAGTGAGAAAAATAATTAATTTAATTAATTTTAAAATTATTAAAATTAAATCAAATATAATATATATTTGTCAATTTAATTGTTATCAACATTTTAATTTGATTTGGCTCGATATAATTGTATAATTATAGATCATACATGAAAATAAAATCAAAAAATAAATTGGGAGGATATAGAAAAAGCAAATTGGTTAGCAAACAGACACATATCAATATCGGGGAAGGCAAGCACTGACCTCTAGGCAAAGAAATTTTCATTATCTAAGGAAGGGAATGATGAAAAAAGAAAGGAATAAACTGCTTTAAAATCTGTATTTATAGAAGCTTGTTTTCATATTTGTTTTTTTTTTATTTGTTCAATTCAACAAATGAAAAAATAATAATAATTGTTTTTTACTATATTCTTATTTAATTTTAGAAAAATTTTAGCACTATTAAGTTGTAAAACATTTTTTGAAATCAGAAAATACATTTATTATACTTGGAAAGTTATATAATTTTTTAAGTTAAAAATAAAATTGTAATTAATTTATAATAATAATTGATGCCTTAATATGTGTGTCACTTCTAAAGTGGACAACTAAATAGGAATAGAGGAAATAGTTTAATTTATGCATGGCGAAATGAGGCATTGGAATGATTTTAACTCTTGAGTATTCCGACAATAGAAAATTAGTCATAATGTACTTTTCCTAGTTGAGTCTCCATTGATAAAAGACAAATATATCACCACGTATTATTTGTGTTCTTAAGTAAATGATTATTTGTTGGTATATATTTGGGTTTCTAAATATTTGTATTTTAGATATTTTTTAAATTGTATATAAGGTTATACATTGATCGTTTCTATTAGGTATAATGTGTATTTGATTTATTAGTTTTTGATTTTAAATACGCAAATCTATAATAAATCAATAAAATAGTTTTTATCAGTTTTTGATTTTTTTTTTAATCTTAAACGGTTTGATGTTTGATTTTTTTAATAAAAAAATGTTCATAAAATAAATGTATGACTTCTCACTTCTATAACAATTTGACGTGATACAGTGAAATAAGAAAATTAGTTGTAAATGCTTTGATATAATGAAACAAAAAAGAAAATAAAAATGAGAAATCACATCAATAAGAACAAATGTAGTAAGAAGACTACAATTACATACGACAGCCAAAGTATAATATGAAATTTCTTGTGTGAAGTAGCTAGAAGTACCGTGAAGTATGTAGACTATAGCATGGAGTATCGTAATTAATATTTATGAAGAGTAAAGTAGAAAAGTGTCATTGTTTTAACAGGTTATAAACCAATAATCTAACAATAAAAATCAAAATCGAATCAATAACCCAATATTTCTTTTAATAAAATCATTAAAAATTCATAAACCTAATAACTCAATAGCAATTATATTTTTTGGGTTTGATTTATTGATCGATTCTATTTTTACTCCCCCTTGATTATATGCATATTGAAATGACAAGTTGACATTTTCATATGTAAATATAGATAATTTATTCGATTTACTATTGTCTATCTTTACGATTTTATAAATAGATGGTCTATCTTTTTAAAAGTGAAAATTGACATTTTGTGAGTGATCAATTTATTAAGATGATAACTATTTATTCTCAAATAATTCAAGTGAAAAATAACAAACATGACAACAAATTAGAAGTATTCTTCTCCTAACTAGTTAGAAGGACATAAAAAGAAATATTGCCAGACAATTATCTACATTGACCTCATTACATGAAATAGAAAATCTCATAATAATTCAAGGGTATAATCGAAAAGATCTTTTTTTGTAGAGTTTTGTATGGTTCTAGCACAAGGTGAGGTAAGAAATAATGAACCAAACACCATAAAAAGGGGGAAAAGGACAAATATACCTCGAACTATATATCATATATGGCATGAAAATACCCTCCGTCATACTTTTGGGACATTAATGCCTCTGCCGTCCAAAAACTAGAGTATATATGCGCCTAACTCTGATAGAAGACTAATTAACTAGGATGACATGACAGAATCTTGTCCATTGATCCGATGTCGGATCGGTGGATAAGATTATGACACGTGTATGTCCATTAGTAAAAAATGTATTTATGTGGTAGTTTTTGGACGACAGGGGCACCAATTTTTCAAAAGTATGAAAATATGTATTTGCGTTCCATTTACAATAGTTCGAGAGTATATTTATCCTTTTTTTAAAAAAAATAAATCCTACACTATTAATCTCTGCATTATTAATTTTTATATTACTAATTCCTATATTGTTAATATTTACAACCAAATAATACCCTTTAAGTCCTTGTCATGAAGGAAGATCAAGTATAAAATAGATATTTAAAATTAATCATTAATTTAAATAATTAAGAAACAATTAGTCATTTTTTTACAATTCTATTCTTAATAATTATATAATTATTGGTTTCAAAAAGTAACTATTTTACAGTTACAAGATTACTTTAATGTGAAAAAGTTATTTTTATAATTTTTAAAAAGTACAAACCATTTTAATAATAATTAATAATATATTAATTAAATACACTTTATATTAATTTTTTTTAAAAAAATTATACATAATACAAATAAAAATGAAGGAAAAAATGTATACTAAAGCAAAACACATTGATTATGAGTGGGGTACCAAAAGCAAGAATTAAGAAAGTGTACTTTGTTTCATAGAGACAAATATTGTTGGCGGCTGGCGTCAACGCACCACACACTTTAATGAGAATATAATGCCATTTAATTTGTATGATGAAAGATATAACCATTTATTAATTATGATGATCTTTTTATGCCTCAAACAGAAAGTAACATATGATTTGGGCCCTTCACAAATTACTGTCACTTTTATGCTCACGATAAATCAAAAGGTGTCATGAAAATTAAAATAAAGAAATATTATATTATTAGGTTAATTTTGTTTAACTTAGAAAGTGTTCATAGAATCAGAAACGTAAAATTGAAATTTTTACTTAGAAATTTTAAAATTTAAAAAATAATTAATTCAAAAAAGTTTCATAAATATATATAAAAAATAATTTAAAATATAAATTATATTTAATATAATTTTTTATCGAAAAAGATTTGAATACGGTGAATTTGAATTGAGAATGTTTGTGATTTGCAAGTTACATATTTAATGTTGTTTATCAACAGAAATAGTGTTTGATAATGCATGCGCATAGTAATTCGTGACTCCAGAGTTTTGACCAGCTTTATGATACAACTCTGGTCAAACCTAGTATGTTCTTTATACTCATATTTTTATTTTTTAATGATAGAATAGTCTGAATTCTCGTATTTGTATCGAATTGTATCATAGATTTTTTTATTTAGATTTTTATTTTTTGAACTTTTGAACTTAATCAAAATAAAAATTTTAAATTTTTTGATCATGTGTGTATTTCACTCTTCCTTACATAAATGACATGTTATATTCATATCATATATATTAATTTCAACTCATAATTTTCTTCATAATAATTTTTTGATTTTTAGTAAAAATATTAAATAAAAGACAAATTTAAAAAAAAATTATTTTATCAAATAAAATAAAATAATTATATTTGTACACCTTTCCTCCACCTTTCTTAATTCATCATCACTGTTAAAACTCCACCATCTCCATATATCCCATTTTTTTCTTCTTCAATTTTTTCACAATCCACCAAGCTGATGAAGTCATGAAACTACTTCACTCCCTGCTAGTGTCTTTTTAATTTATTATTGACATTTATAATCCTCTTTATTTATTTCACCACCAAGCTAGCATCGTAAAACCCATTAGAATGCAATTGTAAGACTCAATATAGCATTTCTGATTTTTCGGCATGGATATCAATACAAACTGGTCGGAACAAGGTACAGGATCTCGTAGATGCCGGAGAAATCGATGGAGCCATTGCGTCGTCTCCATTTTTGACGGCGGCGTCCATTTTTGCCGGCGTCATTACGATTTTTACCGGCGAGATCAAAGTAACAACAACCTAAGTCATCTAACAACCACAATAAAAACAAACAAGCCACCTAACAACCAGATCTAACCAAACTTTTCATAATCCAATGCTAACTACTATTTCACACCCCAAATTGTTTACAAATACAAGAATAAATTTGACATCAAAAGAGGTCAAGTTACTCATTAGAGATGTCAACAACTCCACTAATTTCTGATTTTTCTTTGCTTATTATGTTCAATTTTTTTTGCCCAATTTCATTTTTTTTTATACAAGGTAACAAAAAAAAAACAAGAAAGAAGTTGAAAAGGAGCAAGGAAAGGCAGAAAGATAAAAATTCAGGTATGGGAGCGGAGAACGAGGGTAAGTGATGATTGAAGAGGAAAAAAACAGGAATGGGTGGGGGAAAGAAGAAAGAAGTGAAAAAAAAATGAAGATAAATAACAATATGGTGTGGATAAGAAAGAAGAATATGTTGGGTTGGGGTGACTGAAAAAAAGGTAGTGTGGAAAAGAAGATGGAGGTAGAGTGGGGAAGAAGATGGAGTTCTTTTCCCTTTTAAATTTATATATTTTTTAAATAATTTTAAGAACTTAAAAGTAAAAGTTGAAATTTTAAATATCATGTTCACTTGCCTTTGCATGCGTGTGACTACATTCTCTTGTCAACTCATCTATATTAATGCCACATAAGGATGATCAATAGTCAGAGGGATTTAATATATTGTGTTATGTTGAGTTTAAGGGTCCAGATGACAAAAAACTAAGTAGAAGAGTCCATAATACAATCCAATACAAGTATGAGGGTTCACCAGACTATTTTGTCCTTTTTAATTCTTATTATCACGAGTGGGTAGGTAGGGTGACATCTTTTTAAATTTTGCATTTCTCTTTTAGAAATATATAGTTCTATATTATAGGAAAAAGGGTTAAAAAAATTTCGAAACTATATGAAATAGGGGAAAAGGGTTAAATTTTTTTTGAAACTATATGAAATAGGTTATTTATATCTTTCTTTACATTTTCAAATTAAAAATACCCTCACTGTTATCATAGGAGACCACAAATATACTCAACAATTGACACTCCAATTTTCTAGTGACGTGGCAAGTCACATGGGACTAATCCCTCCATCTAAGTGTTGCCAACTAAGATTCACTACAAAAAAACTTGAACTGTACAAAATCCCAAAATATTGTCCAACAATCATTCAATAGTAAAATCTATTTTTTCAGCAATTAATTTTCATTGCAACCTAATTTTCTAAAATAAATAACTTGCAATATCAATATTAAAAACATCCAATATTATTACAAAAAATCAAGAAAATTACTTCTCGATTCACATCTCTTACTATATAATGTTGTCAATATGTGTTTGAAAAATAAAATTACTGATTCCAACAAAACTTTACAAAAACATGAAGTAACCAAATTTGATTGAACCAGTAAGAAAGTTGAACAAAAATTAATTTAGACAAAACTAAAATCTGTAAAAATATCAAATTTTGAAAATTTTGAACATAAAAAGATAAAAACCACTGAATGCATAGTGTCCCCTTAAAGAAATTATTCCCCTCTAGTATTCGAGGTTTGATTTGGAATATGTCCTCCCAGGATAAAATGATCTCAATCACCAGCGTATTGATACCTAAAACTCTGGTGTCAGCGAACCACTCAATAAAGTAAAGTATACGAAGAAACTTTTGTGCACAAGAAGAAGAAGAAATCAGAAAAATTCCTAGGGAGAAATTATGAAAAATAAATGGCATTAATAGAGAATAGGAACAGGTTCCGAAAGGTTGCAACTCTTTTAGAATCCACACAATCATTATTGAAAGTTTGCAACCTTTCAAACGGTCTTTGACTGTTACTGAAAGTTGCAACCTTTCAGAACAAACATTTCTAAATGGTGAGAAATTCAAATAAAAACGGGTTGCGCGGATCCGAGTCGGGTCAGGTTAATCAACTAAAAAATTGAAACATTTTGGTTAATATCAACTAAATAATTGAAAACATTTTTGTTATCAACTAATCAATTGAAAACATTTTGGTCATTTAATTTAATTTAATTAATTAAATAAATAGTTAAAATAATTTTTGTCCAAAAAATAATCTCTCAATCGATCATTTCCAAAGCCAAAGTCAAAGTCAAAGCCGTAGTCAAAGGCAAACCGAGCGAGCGACGACGACGGTCTTGAAAGCTTGCAACCTTTCAAACGATCCTTGATGTTCCTGAAAGTTTCAACTTTCAGAACATATATTTCTAAACGGTGGAAAATTCAAATAAAAACAAAAAAGATTTAAATAAAACGTTCCAAGCGAATCTGAATCGGGTCTGATTAATCAATCAAAAAATTAAAACATTTCGATTAATCTCAAATAAATATTTGAAAATGTTTCTGCTATCAACGCCAAAGCCGAAGCCGAGCAACGACGACGGCGTGAGAGGGGTCACTCTTTCCAATCCTTTTAACAAGCAATAAGAGTGTTTATATATTTAAACTCTCCTATTTTTTTCCACCACCGATGAGGGACAAATGCCTTTTCACTAAAGTATAAGAGGACTTTTTAAGTTCCCAACTATTCAAGTTCTTAACTTTTCAAGTTCCTCTCTTTTCATCTTCCCTCTATTTTCCATTGATTCTTACTACATACCCAACATATAATGCATCATTTTACATTTTATACATTTACATATGACTTAAAAATAAAACATACAATGTCTTCAAACTACTACTAAATTGATGTAATTTTTGTTTTTTTAAAACAATGAAGAAAAAAAACATGCACAAATTAAAATTTAATGTTAAAAACTTTTAGTGGCGATTTTCTACGCTTTTGTGGCGATTATTATCGCCGCGAAAAGTTTAGTTTTTTGTATTGAATCCTAGTTGGCAAAGCTTAGGTGGAAAATTAGTCCCACGTGGCTTGTCAAGTTAATAAAAATGTGGGGTGTTAACTCTTTAGGGTATATGTGGTCTCTTAGAATAATATCAGGGACATTTTTTATTCTAAAATGTAACGAATGGTATAATTAATCTATTTCACGTAGTTTAGAGATAATTTTAACCTTTTTCCATTAATTATATGAAGCCTGATGACTTCGATGTTGATACAAAAGTAGAAATAAGCAAGAGACAAAGAATATTATAACGCAATTTGATTAATTAACCTATATTAAGTGATGAATAATATATTGTATAAAATCCTATAAAGTATCAGAAGAATAAATTCTCTTTCCAAACCAAATAGTCTAACCCTAGCTAATGGATAATACTACAGATGATATTGTGTATTCGTGTGAGAGAAAAGAATTTTCAATTGATATGTTATAACATTTTTTTCACATTATCAATTTTTAATGATTTGAATAAACACAAAAGCACAGTAACAAAATATTTGAATAAATATATAGAGAAGAAATATTAATATATATTTTTTAATGTTGAATTGTAAGACTCATGTGAGCAGAACCTAGTAGGACTAATGTCATCATTCACTTTACAAGACTCATTTCAACATGCATATTTCAACTAACGAAATAACAACATTCATTCTTCTATTCTAGTTTAATTTAATATGGTCTAAATTTTTTTTATTCTATTTTAATTTAATTGGTGTATATTTTTTTTCCAATAATAATAATAATTTCTTTTGTTCTACTTTCCAGAAAAAAATAATTAGTATTTTTTTTGTTCTACTTTAATTTATTAGGATATATTTTTTGAAATTATGAAATCCAGTTTACTTATGAGTTAATTTAATCATAAAAATCTTAATGGACCTCATCATGATAAATTTGCATAAACAAAAAATAATTAACCACTTATATATCTAAAACAATATTCCATTTTTAAGTTTATTCAACTTTCTAAATTCTACATATCATATCACATAAATTGAAATTAAAAAAAGTACAATAATATTTGATTCGTGCTAGCACGGGGACCTATATCTAGTATATAGTATAAGTTAGAGTATCTTATATTTAATTGATGTAGGTAGAAAGAGATTTTTTTTAAAAAAATAAAAGAACAAAGTAAAGGAGTCAAAAATAGGTGTAGAAATAGATTATTTTAAAAAATAAATACATTAGAAATAATTTAATTATCTTAATAAAAATTAAAAAAAAAAAAACAAGAAGAGATGTCAAGTTGTTTTGGTTACCAATTTACAGAAGAGTAATACAAAATGTATATTATGTCATGTTATATATTTTGAAAAAAAAAGGTGGACTGCTATTTACTGTAGCCGTTTTTTATTGCATAGAAAAATGTCGAAAAAAGACAAAGAGCCAAGAAAAATAAATGAAATTAGATTATGTAGAAAAATAAAAGGGAAAAAAAAAAGAGAAAACAGGTATTACCCACAAAAAAAAATTGATAGAAAAATAAATGAAATTAGATTATGTAGAAAAATAAAAGGGAAAGAAAAAGAGAAAAGAGGTATTACCCACAAAATAGAATTGATAGAAAGAAAAATTAATTTGATGGACAGAAAAGAAAAATAGACAAGAGTAATGTTTTTATGGATAATTATATTTATTTGATCATAATTTTTTTCAATATTTATGAAATGTAATTATTATTTTTAAAATGAAAAATAATTGCTGAAGATAAAAATTGTGTTTGCTCATTAATATAAATTTAAGTTGTTTCTGAGTAATTTAGAGTGAAAAATAAAAATAGAATCAATTTTTTGTATCTTTTAAATTCCTAAAACAACTGAAATTTAACTTCAAATTAAACTTGTTGGGTTTTATTTGCCCTGATTTCTTACCATAGTATGTTTTCCTTTAAGGAAAATGTTTTGAATTGACTAATCCTTTTCTTGTAGGAAAAGGTTTAGGACTCTATAAATAGAGGAATGTTCCTTCTAACTTAATTAGCATTCACAATGTAGTCTTAATGACTTTGAGAGTTTTGGTTAGGGGGAGAATTTATGGGTCACAAGCTTGATATGTTATCACTTGTGTGAACCTCCCATGTATTCAGAGTGATTTGGTTGAGGTTGTTTCCCTCTGTATTTTGTACTCTCATATTTATAGTGGATTGCTCATCTCCTTTGTGGACGTAGGTCGATTGACCGAACCACGTTAAATCTTTGTGTCTTTTGGTATATTTCTCGTTGTCTTCTTACTCGTGGTCTTTCGAGGTTTGCTTTGCTAGCTTCCGCGTTTACACCTGCTTATTTTCGGTCCTACAGAGCCAGATTCAATGATTGATTCAGGTTTAGTGGTTCGATGATTGAACCAGGTTAGAAGGAGGTGTTCATCTTGACTGGTGTAGTTCTAGCCGCAACCTTTTTGACAGTAATGAAGATTTTGTTGTAGAAATTGTTTCAGAGAGCTTCTCTGTGTTGAGACATAAATTTTGCAAAGGAGATTATGGAGAGGAGAAGCAAGTTGTTGAAGGTTAAGTAAAGAAGGTGAACAAATTTATTTTGTCAGAAATTCAGGCCAAGGGGGAGATTTGTTATGTTTTATTTGTCCTAAATTTCTTACCATAAATAGGTTTTTCTTTTAGGAAAATGTTTTGAATTGACTAATCCTTTTCTTGTAGGAAAAGTTATAGGACTCTATAAATAGAGGAATGTTCCTTCTAACTTAATTAGCATTCACAATGTAGTCTTAAAGAACTTTGAGAGTTTTGGTTAGAGGGAGAATTTGTGGGTCACAAGCTTGATACGTTATCACTTGTGTGAACCTCCCATGTATTTCGAGTGAATTGGTTGAGGTTGTTTCTCTCTGTATTTTATACTCTTATATTTATAGTGGATTGCTCATCTCCTTTGTGGACGTAGGTCGATTGACCGAACCACGTTAAATCTTTGTGTCTTTTGGTATATTTCTCGTTGTCTTTTTACTCGTGATCTTTCGAGGTTTGCTTTGCTAGCTACCGCGTATACACCTGCTTATTTTCGGTCCTAACAAGTGGTATCAGAGCCAGATTCAATGATGGAGTCATGTTCAGTGGTTCGATAATCGATGATTGAACCAGGTTAAAAAGAGGTGTTCATCTTGGCGGGTGTAGTTGTAATCGCAACCATTTTGACAGTAATGAAGATTTTGTTGGAGAAATTATTTTAGAGAGGTTCTCTGTGTTGAGACATAAATTTTGCAAAGGATATTATGGAGAGGAGAAGCAAGTTGTTGAAGATTAAGTGAAGAAGGTGGACAAATTTATTTTGTCAGAAATTCAGGCTAAGGGGGAGATTTGTTGGGTTTTATTTGCCCTGATTTCTTACCATAGTAGGTTTTCCTTTAAGGAAAATGTTTTGAATTGACTAATCCTTTTCTTGTAGGAAAAAGTTTTGGACTCTATAAATAGAGGAATGTTCCTTCTAACTTAATCAGCATTCACAATGTAGTCTTAAAAGCTTTGAGAGTTTTGGTTAGAGGGAGAATTTATAGGTCATAAGCTTGATACGTTATCACTTGTGTGAACCTCCCATGTATTCTGAGTGAATTGTTTGAGGTTGTTTCCCTCTGGATTTTGTACTCTCATATTTATAGTGGATTGCTCATCTCCTTTGTGGACGTAGGTTGATTGACCGAACCACGTTAAATCTTTGTGTTTTTGGTATATTTCTCGTTGTCTTCTTACTCGTGGTCTTTTGAGGTTTGCTTTGCTAGCTTCCGCGTATACACCAGTTGTTGTGACGAAAAGATGAAACCGAAAATCTAACAATAAAGAACACCAAGTTTAACGTGAAAAAACCCTTTAAATCGAAGATAAACACCACGGGATCGACAATATCCGAATTGCTTCACTATACCAATAAAAGGGTTACAAATATTGTTCTAATGACTACACAACAAGTGCCCAAAGAGAACAAACAATAGTTACACCAACAAAAGATAAATAGAAAGAAACACCACCCAAACCCAACTTCTGTTCGGGACCTAAAACATAATCTTGCTGGCCTCCGAATCGGATCTCCACCGTTCAAATCAACAACCAAGATGTTAGGAACACTCAGTCCAAATTTCATCCCGATCCAACGGTTAGTTAATCGGAAAACACGATCTGAACGTTACTGGTTGGAGAAAAGACTGCAGCAAAAAAATCTTTTTCTTTCTCCCTTTCTCTCTTGTTGAAAGCTCTCTCAAAAACCTCTCTTATGTTCTAATGTCTTTCAAAGACAATACCAATGAGCAATTAATTATTCTCTCAAAATCATCCTCTATTTATAGAGTTGTGCTTTTCCTTACAAAGCCAAAACCAACTACAAATAGGATTACTATTCCAATCCTTTTCCTAATAGAAATTGAAACCAAATAAAGAGAATAAATCCAATCCTTTTCCAAGTAGGATTAGGCAATGGGCCTTTGGCTGGAACATGAGCAATTGCCCAACAAAACCTAGATCTTTCTAAAAATTATGACCAAACATGTTTTTTAAAATTTAACTAAAAAAGAGTAAAAATTATCACGGCGAAACACCCGCTAGATACTCTTAGAGTTTAACTAGTAGTGCACATTTATTTGTCAATTGTTTTCATATATAATTGTGATAACAATATAAAATTCACGATGATAAATTAAGCTTATTTGGACATCTAATTTCATATCTTGGTTTCAAATTATTATTTTAATATAAAATTTAAAATCATGAGTACATAGTTCAAGCTCTCCGAGAGCATAGTCAGAAATTTCAAATCATTATTATCAAAAAAAATAATTATATATCAAATTTAATCCATATAAATTTAAATTTTACAATTTATTTAAAATGAATAAATATGATTGAATACTTATATAAATTACTTTTATTATGTTATCTCTAAACAGTGTAAAACTCATTTATATGTAAGATAAATTGTATAACACAAATAAAGAGCTATTAAAATAGGTTTGGCCTGCAAGGCCCGCCCAATCCAACACTTGAAATAAATGAGGCTGGACTTAATTTTTTTGGACCATTTAAAATGAGGTATTTAGCCCGTCCCGTTTGCTCCGTTGGCCTCGTAGACCCGACCCGTAAGCCTCAGAGGCTAGCCAGTGGGCTATTAATTTTTAAAAATATTTTTTTCTATATTTTAATAGTGTTTGTTATAAAACTTAAGAACTAAAGAACAATGACAAGATGAAGAGAAGAAGAATATAAGACAATAAAAGAAAAATATATACTAAACTTCTTTCTTTTAAGTGTATCAACATTATTCTCAACACTACTATTTGTATGAGTACATTGTAATGTCATAAGCATTACATTAAACCTTGATAATTACTCACCCATTTGACCACATTACAGACTTCCGTGCAAAAGACAGAACGACAAAAATTCTTCTTGCATTTTTCCTAAACTTCGTCAAGCCTATCCGCTCATTTGTTCCAAACCAGAGTTTCTAGTTTCAAGATCGCGCTTTTAGTACGCGTGTATCAACAACATTACTATCAATAAAGGATGAAATTAACCTTGGAGTTATGGTCATCCATTTGACCACATTATCAACAACATTATTATATAAAAAAGGGAATTAACCAAGGAGTCATGCTCATCCATTTAAACACAAAAATGATTTACAACACTCCCCCTTAGATGACCATTGATAAATAATATGCCTCGTTAATATCTTACTAAGAAAAAATCCCGTGGGAAAAAATCTTAGTGAAGGACAAAAGAGCACATATCTTATTATACGCTTTATTTGCTTCCTCTTTAAAAACCTTGCCAGGAAAACCCATTGGGATAAAACCTTGGCCAAGGAAAAAAGAGTGCAGCGCGTAGTTTACTCCCCCTGTTGCAAACATCATTTAATTTCTTGGAGACGATGCATTCCAATTTTGGATACCAACTTTTCAAATGTTGAGGTTGATAATACTTTAGTGAATAGATCCGCCAAATTATCAACTGAGCGAATTTATTGAACATTTATTTCACCTTTCTTCTCAAGATCATGAGTGAAAAAGAATTTTGGTGAAATGTGTTTTGTTCTATCTCCTTTAACGTATCTGTCGCGTCCCATTTTTTGCAAAAACGGGTTTTGTGCACGACCTAACAACTCTTTTGGGATTTTGAGTTTGGAGTCGCCACCTAACGAATTTAGGCGCGTTAGGGCACCTATCTAACCTAATTAAGTCTAGCTAAGGTCAACGAGCCAGAAATCAGGGTAAGAGTTCAAATTACCTCGAGGTCCACAAATATGGGTCCCGAGTGTATATCATGCAATCTATGTGGGGTTCACAAGTAGCAAATAAGGTCACTTCATTTATTAGTTTATTTAAATAGCATGCTTACTAGTTGATAAGAAATATGAAACAAATGAGACCATTTTATTATTTTAATCATTTAATTAATAAAGGGTAGGTGATAGCAAATATTAACGATTAAAATCATTTTTATTAAATCTAACATGTGAGACTAGGTGCTATAGCAATAAAATAGATATACTAAACAATTAAAAAGAGATAAGCAAGAGGATAGAAAAGAGACAAATAAATAAGAAAATAATTTATTATTTTTATTTTAATCTACCCCAAATAAATATAATTTAAAACAAACAAGTAAAGGGATAAAAGGGAAGGGAGACTCTAAGAGACTTTTTCGATCAACACTCGACCTTTCTTTTTATTTTATGATAGGCTTCCGTATAGGGACAGACAAAATCAAAGTTTGTCTTTCAAGTCTAAATCGATGTCATCATCTCCTTAGGGCCAACTACCCCTACCCAACCACCGCATGCATAACGTACCTAAAAGGTGCCTAATTGTCCCAACTTAATGTCTAAGAGACATTGAACTCTTAATAGGATGAGTATAGACAAAATAGAATATAAATCCCTCCTAGACACCAAGTCAAAAAAAACAAGGCAAACAAGACGGTCATTTTAGCAATACAAGTCTCAATTTGGCCTCTAAAAATCAATTAGACATGCTTGCAAACAACACATAATGGTGAAGGTTCTCATGCTAAGTGTGTGAACATACAAACAGAAAATTATAGTAACGATAATTTAATTATAAGAGGGCAAATATGATAATATGGATGTGAATTTTAGTATTAGCTAATTTTAGAGTGAGCAATGATTAATGACATAATAACTTTTGCTTGATTTCCAAGTATAGCAAAGGATGTGATTACACATGCACATATATTAAAAATAATAATCGAATTTAATTATTAATGAAAAATATAACTTAGGACAACAAATTTTATTTATTTAGGTAGAATTTCTTTAAGAACAACAAATAAATTTAATGCAAAATTTATTTTTTATTTTATTTTATTTTTTATTCATTTTAAAAAAAAGGATAGTAGAAAAATATCATGAGTACAAAAAATTATTTTTAAAAACAAGGTCTAATTAGCAAAAAATAATTAATTGAGAGCATTTTATAATAACAATTTTTTTTTATTAATGTAGAAATTATGTTTAAGAGATAGTACATTTATTAGATGCAATAAATCAATAGGAATTGTTTATTTTAAAAGTGTCAAACTATGCACAACGAATTTTATTTCAATCTTGAAAAATTACAAGCCTATTAACATGATTACTAGGTGTTTAACATACTAAAAAAATGACAAAGCAAAAAGAAACAATTCAATTATTGACATGCTGAAAAAAGTACTTAATACTTCCTATAAACATGATTTCTAGATGATTTAATAATCAACACATTTAAATAAAACCTATAGGCATGATTTCTAACTCCAAATGACATATGAATGCATAAATTCTATAGACATGATTTATTTAATAAGTAACTAAAATGTACAAATATTACCTACTTAAGATTTTAGCGAATTAGTCATAACTCATTATTTAACACGCCAAATTGGATAAAATTAACTTCAAATATTAATTTGGTAGAATTAACTAAATGATTGAGCGGATATGATTTGCTTTATTTTTAGTTTTTTTTTTGCTTTGGTTATATCTAAAATTATTTTATCACATAAACATTTATCAAACAAATTATGAACTTATAGGCATGCTTTTAAACACAATCAAGTTTGCAAAAAGTAAATGAAAAAAGATTAACACATAATTCCCCCTCCCTAGGTGATCCCCCAAATTGCTTCATATATAAGAGTTGCTTTAGAGTTATACACATATTGTAATAAAAATAACAAATGAAAATATACACAAAATTAAAATAAACAAAGCTTTGTTCAAAATTTCTTCATGATCACTCTTCATCATCTTGAACTTTCAGTCCAAAATCTGCTAGAATAAGTAAGGTAACACGTATATAATGGAAGAATGATTGGAAAGTAAAATATTCATAGTAACAAATTACTCTCATATATACAGATCTAAACAATGCACATAAGAAAAAAGGACAAAACATAGGCATAGACATATCAACACAAGGAATGCTTTCTTTTATTCCCAACACACAACAATAATAATAAATGCAAAACAAAAATTAAAAATAATAGAGGGCTGACCCATAGTAAAATGCTAACTAAGAATACAAACCGGTTAAGCAGAAAAGAAATGGTAGCAATGAAAACAAGTGGATCCAACTTTTACTCTAACAAAAGCGAAGTAGCAAAGAAAAACCCCGAAATCTTAATTTATTTTAAGAGTAGCAAGAGAGCAATGAGAGACTTAAGAAGTCTATTTCTTGTGTTGAGAGAGAGAATGAATGTGTGTATGAGCAATAAAAGAATGAGAGAACATGAAGCAAGAGTTAGTGTGTGAAAGTGAGAGGACGGGGTCTTATTTATATAGCAAAGAGGGGGGGGGGGGGGGAGCATATAAGGAAAATAAATATTTAAAGGAATCAATTATAATACCATTTTTCTTATTTTAAAGGAGATCCAAATCGAGAAAATTTAGAATATACCATTACCAAATATAAACAAGTAAGAAATAACAAATAGAAAGAAAAATAATATTTTCTCTTAAATTAAGAAAAGCCAAATCAATTTTTTTAAAAAATATTTTTTTACCCAATATAAACAAATAAGAGTAAAATATTTTCCTTATATAAAGAAGAGCCAAAACAATATTATTTTATAATTAGTAAGAAATCAGTTAATTTTCAAATAAGGGAAAGGAATCACTTAATATTATTTTCTTAATTACGAGAAAAGCAAAATCTGATTTACCCTACCAATCAATTTTTTTTATTGAAAATGAGTCAAGTAACAATCATTACATATAAATAAGGAGACATATCTAAGAAAAGACAATATCACAGCTCAAATCAATTACAGGATACAATTTATCATATTTTATTTTTATTTTTACCGTATACAAACAAAAATAACAAATTAACAGATCGTAAATATAGCTGATACGCTCAAACTTACTTCTCAAATAAGAAGTAAAGCGGTCGTATCAAGTAAATAACCCAACTAATGAAGTTGGATCGTTCCCACGAGGAAAATAGTATAGACTTAACTTCAATCTATTATTACTATTGTTCAGTAAATTACTTCCTTGGAAAGCAAAAATGATAAAAAGAGGGGTTTTCTATCTCTAAATGAATGAAAATAACTAGCGAAATTAAAGGAGACAACTAACAGCTTCAAATTTTGGAGTTTAATTAATTAATAAAAGTAACTAGGGTTTACGTGTTCCCCACAGGTTCATAACTTGATAATTCTAACTATAATAATTCTTTCCTAGTATCTTGCATGCAAAGTGATAAGTTATGTATTTCTAAATACTTGGTCCGGCATCTAGAAGTTTCACTCCGCACCTTGGTCCGGCTACGTGTGTTGCTATACTAACCCTTATCTTTACCTCATATTAAGCATCATATTCGATATTTGACTAAGTTATTACCTCGTACCAATCAATACTAGCCTATTAGATAGTATACACTAAATCCATGTTGATAATTCTTTCCTGTTATCTACCTCCTTGGTCCGGAAAGTAGCATTAAGGCGAGTTCTAACGTTGGTCATCTGTTAAAAAGACTTCTAAGCGAAAGAATTATCAATACATGCAAGACACTATTCTAGAATTGTTATTTTAGTTAGGTTTTACCTCATTATTCGCCTATGGTTCCCACAGCCCTAGTTATGGAGTTTAGTTACCCATAGTCATGATCACAATATTCAAATATATGATATAAGAATTCATGCACTTACTTCAATGAGAAAGAGTAAAATCCGATAGTTCACTTGATTAATCACCAAAAATCACCAACAATCAATTACTGAAATTAATTGAAGAACAAAGATTCTCCAAAAGTGTAACAGTAATCCTCAAGTCTAATCCAGAAAAGAAGTTCAAAAATCAAGAGTCTAACGAAGAGTCTAAAAATAATCAAGGGTCTAACCTCAAAAACGAGGTTTTTCGAATTATTTAAAAAAATAAAAACCTAATTAAATAAGGACTTTATTTGCTGGAAATATGTCAAAACGAGGCTGGATCGACGGACCTCGCGACAGATCGTCGTGGTCATGACGGACCGTCATGGACTCCGTTGTCCCATACTTGCGCAATTTGTTCTGCTGCTCTCTTCATTACCCTCGACGGCAGGTATGACGGATCGTCACAGGAACAACGGTCCGTCGAGGGTCTCCGTTCCAATACACTTGAATTCTTGGAATTTGGGTACTGGAACTACTTCTCTGATCTTCATGACGAACCAACAGGACGGACATTCATGGCTACGACGGTTCGTCACGCACTCCGTAACCCCACAATTGGTCAGACTTCCCTATCTTTCTTCAGTAGCTGCACTACGATGCTACCTACGGACCGTCACGGGCACGACGAACCGTCACAAGCTCCGTAGGTGGTACTTTTCTGTATTTCTCGCTAAAAACCTCCGCATTCATCTTTTAGACAGATTTCCTGCAAATAAAGAAAAGCTTAAATAAAAATTAGTACAAAAAGGCTTTTGGACCCACTAAACTTAAGGAAAAAGCATTAAAAATACCGTGAAACCATGGTATATCAACACCCTCAACTTAAATTCGTTGTTTGTTCTCAAGCGACCACTATGACTCAATACAAAATCTTTGTACAATAGTATCCATGTTTTATCCTTCACAATCATTTTGCTATCAATCCCGATCAATCTTATCATATTTATGCATGCTATCACTATTAGACTTGAATTATGTGGAATCAGACCATGACATAGACTCACCATGCACTAACACCTATCCTCTTCAATTTCTCACTAAGGTGCTAATATTTCTGGTATTGCAACTAGTGTCCTCACTTCAAAACAAAATCCTCATTTTTCACACAATGATTTCAGTTTGAGTATAAGGATTACTTTTCAACACTCACTCTCAGAACAAAATCACACTCATTCATATATATTGCAATAAGCTTGCCCTTATTTTCACTTCTTTAAGTTCGCTATACAACTCTTAGGATCACGATAGGACTTTCTTAGCTCGTAACATAGGCTCAGGGTGAGGTAGGGTATATTTAGGTATACTTTAGGGACTTTTTGTTCTCCTTGACATATCGGCTAAACATACCACTTTTTATCATTTTATCTCGCCCAGTTTCTCATATTCTTTCACCTTGTTATTTTCCCTTCTTTCTTCATTTGTGTAAGTGACTCTCTTCTTTTCTTGCTTGTATTTCTTGTATTTTTTAATTATTATTTATTTTTCTTTCAACTGATTCTTGAGTCACTTTACTTTTGTTATTTCTCTCTCTTTGTTCTTTCAACCCCACTTTCCAGAGCATTCCTCATAATAGCCATCTTCAACTCATGGCTTTGCCATGAGTCAAAGTACACAATACCCAAAGTTGGGTCAGAGCCATAAAAAAGGTTGTTTACTGCATTAGCCACCCTCAACTTATGCTTTTGGCATAAGCTGAGGTGCACATGTCCAAGGAGGGACCAGGGCCAACACATTATTCTCAGAAAAGATCAGTTGGGAAAAAAATAAAAGGTCTAGTTTAAGCTCAAATCATTTGGATCAAAGAAGGATTAATTTCATTTGATTTTCTTTTATTTAGGCTAAAAATGGGCTACATTGAACAAGGGCTTATGATCCTTTCCTAATTGTCTATTACAACTTACTTTTAGCAGGACTAACCAGACAAGTTCTCGCTCAGTACAAATAGTGGACTATTCAAATATTCCTTACACTCACTTGACATCTCATTACTCTACCAGATTATCAGACACCTAGTTCGAATTGTAGACTTAGGGTCATGCAGTGGTGTACCTCTATGTTATGCTTAGAGCCAAACATTTATTAATTACTATGCCTAGTCATGCATCATTTTTATTTTATCAGTATATCATTTTAGCCATCATGTTTCAGAAAACTATGTACACAAGATATAGACATGCCGGTTCAACAGAAAAAATAATGAGTCTCTTGGGGAAAAAGAACACAGGCAAGAAAACCTCAAAAGAGAATAGTGAATTGGGCTAATCAGACTTCACCCTAGCACTCACTTTCCATTTACCCCACCCCCAACAAAAAGACATGCAATTGTCCCCGATGCGTAAAAAAATTGAAATACAAGAGTGGTGGGTGAAGCAAACCTGGGGAGCAAAGCGCCGACGATCAACAAGCTGGTGGGTCCGGTTCCCCGGAACCCACTACCTCTGTAATCTGGACATCCTCAGTAGTGTCCTCAGCATCAACAACACTATCAGCAGTGCCTCCCGCTATCTCCACATTTCTGGAGCTAGACGCCCTAGCAACTAACTCTACTGCTCTCATCTGACGCGCCCCCTCATCAGCAAGCGAGGCTCTCCTTGCATCCTCCATCTCACGATGCTCCTTCTTCCGTGCTCGAGCTTCATCCTTCTCTCGACCCCTACGCCTCTTGGCATGCTCTCGAGGGTAAGGTGGTGGAATCTCTGAAGGAAAGTCTCTGACAAGTATGACGGTATATGCAGTACGGACCGTTGTGATTATGACGGTATGTCGTGGGACACTTGAAAAAAAAGTGTGGAGACCCTTAAGTGAGGGGTCTCTGACCGTCATGACGGTTATGCAGGACGGACCGTCGAGGGTATGACGATCCATCTTAAGTGTCCGTCAGAGGATACTTGGAAAAAGAATAGAGATCCTTTGGAGAAGGGTCTCTGACCGTCATAACGATTATGCAGGATGGACCGTCGTGGGAATGAGGGTCCATCGTAGATGTACATTGGAGAACACTTAGAAAAAGTGAGAGACCCTTAGAAACAGGGTCTCTGACAACCAGAACGGTTGTGCAGGACGGACCGTCGTGGGAATGACGATCCGTCGCATGTGTACGTTGGAGGACACTTAAAAAAAGTGAGAGACCCTTAGGATAAGGTCTCTGACAACCAGAACGGTTGTGCAGGACAGACCATTGTGGGAATGACAATCCGTCGCATGTGTCCGTTGGAGGACACTTACAAAAAGTGAGAGACCCTTAGGAACAGGGTCTCTGACAACCAGAACGGTTGTGCAGGACGGACCGTCGTGAGAACGACGGTCCGTCGCATATGTCCGTAGGTGGAAACTTGGAGAAAATTGGACAATGGGGTGTTAGGGCTGTTGGAACGGACCCATTGACGGTCCGTTGTGGGTACGACGGTCCGTCATCGGGTCCTCGTTCTGTAACTCAGTGACAGAACTGGGGATGCCCCATTCATCCCCTATGACCCAAATAGAATTGTTAGTGTTTTAACCTACATTTGTCTAACCCAAATACCTAGTTAATCTAGCAATGCTAAAACACCTATTTCTAGAGTTTTAACAAGGCAATTTTGAAGATTCTCAACCTAGGTCAGACAGAATTTGTATTAAAGAATGAACCCATCAATAAGAACTAGGCTAGTACTAATTGATAAACAAAAATGCAAAGTAAATGGGTAGAAATCAGAGACACATACCTGAGAATATGAGAAAAACAAGCGAGGAAGGTACTTGGTGATCAAGTAGAGACCCACAGCAGCAGACTCCGACTAGTAGATAGTGAATTTTAGGAATTGGGGAATTTGGGGAAAATGATCGGTTGTAAGAGAGGGGGGTTATGATCTTTGGAAGTTGAAAAGGGAGGGAAATGGGAGAAAGAGGGAAGGAATGGGGTGAAATGAAGGGGTGGGGGTTTTAAATGTTGAATTTTTTTAAAAACCACAGCCGGGTCGGGTCGGGTACGCTTCATTAATAACGCGACGAGTCCCCGACGACGGTCCGTCGCAGTTGAGACGGTCCGTCGTTGGTTCTATCGCGTGTGCCCTAGTTTGAAAATAACAGAAAGACGTACTCGGCACGACGGATTCATGCGACGGTCTGTCACAGGCACAACGGTCCGTCGATGTATCCGTTAGTGACTGCCGCAGAGTGATTTTCTGCAGAATTTTCTGGTGATGTGCCTGCAAATTTAAAATTCATTAGTAGAAAATGCTACCATTAATAAAAAGAAAAAAAACTACAAGTATTGGGTTGCCTCCCAACAAGCGCCTAATTTAACGTCGCGGCACGCTGAGGACACTTGATTGCTCAGCCTTCATCAAAATGGTATGCCTCTACCACTTCATTCACCGATGCAGTATGCCCAAAATAGAGTTTTATTCGTTCTCTTTCACCTTAAACCACACCTCCTCCTTGGTTTCTAATTAAACTGCTCCATGAAGGAATACTTGGGTAATCAAGTAAGGGCCAGTACGTTTGGACTTGAGCTTGCCCGGAAGCAAACACAACCTAGAACTGTCTAAAAGCACTAAATTCCCAACCATAAACTCTCGTATTTCACTTTTTAGTTCGTTATCCTTCTTCATCTTTTCTTTGTGGGATATGGCAGATACCAATTGGACCTCACCACTCTGCCTCATGGACCTACAAATGTTGAAGGCCGCTTCTTTATTATTCAACCAAAATTTCATCTACCCCTTTTCCATATCAACTAAGGCTCTACCCATAGCAAGGAATGACCTCCCAAGAATAATAGGCACTTCAAAATCGACTTCACAATCAAGAATAACAAAATCTGCCACAAATATGAACGACTCCACTTTTACTAGCACATCGTGAAGTATCCCTATAGGCCTTTTCACTGTGCGATCAACCATTAGTAGCCGCATCGCAGTGGACTTTGGGTCACCCAAACCCAACTTCTTGTAAATTGAGAGGGGCATGAGATTTATGCTTGCCTACAGATCACATAATGCTTTCGCAAAATGTAATGACCCGACTGTACAAGGAATAGTAAACGTACCCGGATCTTCTTTCTTTTGTACGAGAGATCTTGTAGCAATAGCACTACAATGCTGCATTCTATCATCATCCTCGAAAGTGATGGATCTTTTCTTTGTAATCAGATCTTTCATAAACTTGGCATAACCGGACATTTGTTCTAGAGCTTCTACAAAAGGGACATTGATAGAAAGCTGCTTAAGCATTGTTATAAAATGTCGATATTTACCATCATCGGTCTTTTTCACTAATCTCTGAGGAAAGGGGGTGGTGGTCTAGGCATGAGAATTACCTTTAGAGGGACTTCTGCATCTTTTCTAGTGCTATCTTCTGCTTCACCACTACCCTCTACCACCTTATCATTATCCTTTATCACCTTTTCCTCATTAGACGACATAGGTGGGTCAATGGTTTGCTTACCACTCCGAGTAGTGATTGCCATACAGTGTGCATCATTTTTCGGATTTTGGACAGTGTTGCTAGGAAGAGTGCCCGATTGCAGTGTGTTCACAATCGCAGATAATTGGGCCATTTGCAACTCGATCTGCTTAATCGATATTGCATGTGTATCGACTTTTTGCCCAATACCCGCTAAATCACTCCTTAACTCTTTAATGTGCTCATCACTAGCATCAAACCTTCTCATCATTTTGTGCAATATATCCTCAACTCGCGCCATACTATCTCCACCATACCTAGGAGTAACATCACGATTTTCAGGAGGGACATAGGGCCCATTCTATCATTTCTGTTACCGTAGTTACCCCTGTTGAAGTTGTTGTCGCAGTTGTAGTTTCCATCTCGGACATAATGACCCTCACGGTTATAGTTACCATAGTTCTGACCTTGGTTCCCTTGACCTTTGCGCCAATTCTCCTGAATAGAGCCTTGGGCACTTGGTCGGAAACCCCCCATCTGCTCGTTTAGCACATAGGAATCCTCCGCATAATAACATTCATCATTTGGTGGTGGTGGTTTAGACAAGTAGTTAACTGCATTTATCTTTTCTGCACCCCCAGTGATATGTTTTATACCAACCCAAGCTCAGTTTTCATCTGAGCCATTTATTCACGAATCTCATCTGTGGCTGGGTTGTGAGTGGACTGCACTGCGAAGGTATTTCTCCTGTATCTGACTTCCTAGTACTCCAAGCTTTACTGTTCCGGGAGATTTTTTCTAACTTTTCAGCAATCTCAGCATAAGGATACTCCCCATAAGATCCACCTGCTATAGTGTCCAACACCGCTCTATTATTATCATCCTGTCCCCGATAAAAGTATTCCTTCAGTGACTCATCATCTATACGGTGATTGGGGACGCTTCTAAAAAACGAGGTGAATTTATCCCAAGAACTACTAACTGACTCTCCTGGTAGTGCCACAAAGTTGTTCACTCTGTCTTTGTGGTTTAGTTTCTTGGAGACCGGGTAGTAGCGTGATAAGAAAACACTCCTTAGTTGGTTCCAAGTGAAAATTGAGTTATACGGGAGCTAGTGAACCAAATAGCAGCCTATCCCTTCAGTGAGAGAGGAAACACTCTTAGCCCTATTACATCCAAGTACAAGTCAGGACTCCCTACACAACTTTTACACACTGCCTTTACCTGAGATATATGGGCATGTGGATCCTCAGAAGGTAGCCCTGAAAACAAACCTTTGACAGTGAGAATTTGCATCAGGCTACTAGTTACCACAAAAGTGTGGCCTGGTGGTAGAGGGGGAAAGACAAGTGGCCCATCGGAGTCTGCTATATTGTCATAGCCTCTGTAGTATTCTTGGGGCCGTGGAGCGGGATTTTGTCCCCTCTGTTGGTGTTCACCCGGAGCATCAGGTAACAACTGACCATGAATATCAACCGGAGCTGGGATGTTCTGGTTTGGATAATCATCATTAATTCTCAAGTTTTGATTCATGTTGCGTAGTGTACACTCTAATTCGTGATCGTAGGAAAACAATGGTTCTCTTCCTCTCCGTGTATTTGGCATATAAAGAAGATGGTTCTGCAAGAATAAAAAACAATAAAACAAAGTACAATCAAAAAAATATCAACTGAACTATAGTAATAAGTTTAAGTTAATCTAAAAGCTACTTTCCCCTGGCAGCGGCGCCAAAATTTGATACGCTCAAACATGCTTCTCAAATAAGAAGTAAAGCGGTTGGGTCAAGTAAATAACCCAACTAATGAGGTTGGGATCATTCCCACGAGGAAAATAGTTAAGACTTAACTTCAATCTATTATTACTATTGTTCAGTCAATTACTTCCTTGGAAAGCAAAAACGATAAAAAGGGGTTTTTTCTATTTCTAAATGAATGAAAATATCTAGCGAAATTAAAGGAGACAACTAACAACTTCAAATGTTGGAGTTTAATCAATTAATAAAAGTAACTAGGGTTTACGTGTTCCCCACAGGTTCATAACTTGATAATTCTAACTATAACAACTCTTTCCTAGTATCTTGCATGCAAAGTGATAAGTTATGTATTTCTAAATCCTTGGTCCGGCATCTAGAAATTTCATTCCGCACCTTGGTCCGGCTATGTGTGTTGCTATACTAACCCTTATCTTTACCTCATATTAAGCATCATATTCGATTTTGACTAAGTTATTACCTCGTACCAATCAATACTAGCCTATTAGATAGTATACACTAAATCTATGTTGATAATTCTTTTCTATTATCTACCTCCTTGGTCCGACAAGTAGCATTAAGGCGAGCTCTAACGTTGGCCATCCGTTAAAAAGACTTCTAAGCGAAAGAATTATCAATACATGCAAGACACTATTCTAGAATTGTTATTTTAGTTAGGTTTTACCTCATTATTCGCCTATGGTTTCCACAACCCTAGTTATGGAGTTTAGTTACCCATAGTCATAATTACAATATTCAAATATATGATATAATAATTCATGCACTTACTTCAATGAGAAAGAGTAAAATCGAAAAGTTCACTTGATTAATCACCAAAAATCACCAACAATCAATTACTGAAATTAATTGAAGAACAAAAATTCTCCAAAAGTGTAACAATAATCCTCAAGTCTAATCCACAAAAGAAGCTCAAAAATCAAGAGTCCAACAAAGAGTCTAAAAATAATTAAGGGTCTGACCTAAAAAATGAGGTTTTTCGAACTATTTAAAAAAAAATTAAAACCTAATTAAATAAGGACTCTATTTGCTGGAAATCTGTCAAAACGCGACTGAATCGACAGACATCGCGATGGATCATCGTGGTCATGATGGACCATTATGGACTCCGTCGTCCCATACTTGCGCAATTTCTTCTGCTGCTCTCTTCATTACCGTCGACGGCAGGTATGACGGATCGTCACAGGAACAACGGTCCGTCGAGGGTCTTCGTTTCAAAACACTTGAACTCTTGGAATATGGGTACTAGGACTACTTCTCTGATCTTCATGACGAACCAATAGGACGGACCGTCATGGCTACGACGGTCCGTCACGCACTCTGTAACCCCACACTTGATCAGACTTCCCTATCTTCCTTCAGCAACTGCACTATGATGCCACCTACGGACCGTTAGGGGCACGACGAACCGTCATAAGCTCCGTAGGTGGTACTTTTCCGTATTTTTATCGCTAAAAAACCTCCGCATTCATCTTTTAGACAGATTTCCTGCAAATAAAGAGAAACTTACATAAAAATTAGTACAAAAAGGCTTTTGGACCCACTAAACTTAAGTAAAAAGCATTAAAAATACCGTGAAACCACGGTACATCAACAACAACGACTAAATTGAGGGGAGGCAAGTCATAAGTCATGAAATCCTATTTTTAATATTCTTGAAAACAATTTTATCAATCCAAATTATCAATTTTATATCAAGAACCAACTACATCAATATCATAAAAAAAAGAACAGAATAAATTGATGTGTAGAGAGAAGCAAGTAACATATAGTAGTATAGACATTCCAAGTCACAATTAGAAATATTTTGAAAACACACAATATTAGAAAATTTGAAGAATATAAATAAGATCAGATAATAATTAAATTTGAGATCAAAATATGCATAGCCAACTTGAAAAATAAAAAGAAGAACAATGCCAGAAAAAAGAGATAATAATTCGAAAGAAGTGTACCGGGACGGATCTTGTTAAAGATCCGTCTTTAAACCCCCCCTGAAACTTGTGAAGATATTGCTGGAGTTCGCTTGTTTTTGCCGATTGTCTTGCTCGTCTCTGCCGAAGCCGCTGTTGCCAGTGGCTGCTGTCCACTGGGATGCTACTTGACCTGCAAAGAGAGGAAAAAAGGAAGAAAGAGGAATAGAAGGGAGGGGAGATCGGAGAGCGAGAAAAGAGAAGGAGGAAGGGATAGAGGAGGGAGGGAGGAGGAGGAGAGGACGACGAGGCGGAGGGAGCAGCCGGTCGGAGCAGCCTCCATCGATGCTGTCCGGCTGTTGGTGTTGCTGGCGAAAAGAGGAATTCGCCTAGAATTGTTGCTGCGTCCTTGCAAAAAGAAGAAGAGAAAAGAGAAGAAGAAGGGGAGGAGAAGAGATGGGAGGGGGAGAGAGGAGAAGAGGAAAGTGAGGAGACAGAGAGCGGGGGAGAGGGATAAAGGGGAGGAGAGAAATTGGAGACGGGAAGAGGGGGAAAGAAAAAGAGTTAGCCGGAGGAGAAGGCTGGTCGGCGGGAGGAAGAGAGGAAAAAAAATGGAAGAGAGGGAGAGATGGGCGGCGACTGGTGAGGAAGGAGATAATGAGTTAAAATTTTATGTTTTGGGTCTTTTGGTATTAAAGAGGGAGATAAGAAAAGTTCATCTCAACCGTT
The DNA here is from genome assembly GCA_027704765.1 of Solanum habrochaites. Lineage (NCBI taxonomy): Eukaryota > Viridiplantae > Streptophyta > Magnoliopsida > Solanales > Solanaceae > Solanum > Solanum habrochaites. The sequence goes on along the minus strand of JAKWJA010002489.1, from coordinate 71,377,036 downwards.
AGATTAGATAGAGATGGAGGGTAAGGAGTCGATTAGAATTTAATTATTTAACGAACGGATGAGAATAATTGATGAAGTCTTGAAATTAGATTGGAAAAGATATAGAATGACTAAAATTGCAATGAGATTGACTAAAATTGAAATGAAAGAGTGGCTATGATTGTAACAAAATTTGAATTGGAGTGGTTAGAATTGAAAGAAATGAGAATATAATGGGTTAAGATTTAAATTATTTTGAAGAAAATTTAGGAATTACTATTTAATTAAGATACTACTTATTTTAAAATATTTTTTTATATAATTGAAAATCGCTTAAATTTTTAAAGTTTGAAATTCATTAATGATTTTAAAATATTTTAATAATATTTACTATAACTTTATTAAGTGAACATACTAGAATATATAGTTTTCAAGCAAAATCGATTAAATTCTAAACTTTAAATAGATTATAAAATACGTATTTAATAGAATAATAATCCTAAAAAATGGTTAAAGGTCGGTCAAAATTGGTTGTCAACAGTATCTTCCCTTTAGATGAGCTATACATGCAGTACTGTCTTCGGCAATGTAGTTGGAATATTCTTTTTCAAAGGAAAAGCACACATTTCTTAAATATGTTGAGTTACTGATCTCAACCAAACACAATCCCGACCTGCTTTATGGATGACTATTATTTCTGCATAATTTGAAGAAGTATCAGCTTATGTTTTCTTCACTGAACACCAAAATATAGCTATGCCTCCATATGTAAGTAAATAGCCTGTCTGAGATCGAGCTTTATGTGGATCAGAAAAATATCCAGCATCTTCATAACCAATCATTTCTGACTTGGATTCATTAGAATAAATTAATCCCATATCAATGGTTCCTTGAAGATATCTGAGTACATGTTTGAATCCATTCCAATGTATCTTTGTAGGGACGAGCTGAATCTTGCCAATAAACTTACAGCAAAACAAATATCTAGTCGAGTATTATTAGCAAGATAGATTAGTACCCTAATAGCACTAAGATATGAAGTTTCATCACTAAGAAGCTCTTAATTAGGCCCAACACCACATAGACCTTAATTTGATTCAATTATCAGGACCAACACCACATAGACCTTAAAACCCATCCCATTTTCTAATTCAGCAATTCCCAACCCATTGTTTTCGCTCCAACCCAATACCTAGTCGACCCGACCCACCTTTTCTTTTTCCCCATTCCAGCGTTAACAACAGCTGACACAGCACACCAAACGGCAGCTCACGGTGAGAGATGAAGCAACCATCCGAAAGCACGCGTGGGCGACACCACCCTTCCCCACGCGAGAGAGATTTGACGGAATCAACCACGCCAACGTACACAAAGAAACGACGTCAAGAAAATCGCGTGCTCGACAAGTTTGTTGTCGTCTTGTTCTTCCGTTACTCTCAGTCGTACGCGCACGCAACTTTGCTGCAGGAAAGCCTGCAATGGTTGTCCTTGTGGCTGTGAGATGAAGAAACGAAGCATGCCAAGGACGAAGAATCAAATCGAGAGAATCCGAAAATATTCGAGTTTGGTTTTGAATTTTGAATGGAAAATCTGAAATGGGTCTGGGTAAAACCCGATTTCTTCTCCATTTTTCGGAGCCCTAATCTCTGGCTATATAATCGTTTGAGAAGAAGGAGATCTGGGGGGATTTTTTTTGTGAAATTTGAGGGAAGGGTTTCTTGTCGACTCATTTTTTAAAGCAAGATATACAGGGGATTTTTTTTTCTTTTGGAAGAGAGCAGTCCTTTACTTAGTAAGATAGTTGAATTTTTTTTGAGACAGAAAATTTGAATTAATAGAGTGAAATTTGGATAGAGTTTTGGTGAGGGATTGCTGAAAAACAATACGAAAACACCTTTAGGGGAAGCGATAGAAATTAGATATCAAAATTCTATCGTCAATGTTCCTCCCTATCATTGTTCGAGATTTGAAAATCCGTAACCCGCAATCCGAAGGCAAAGTCGAGCGAGCAACGATGACGATAGCGCGAGGGGCATCTTCTTCTTAGTTTTTTAAGAAGTAATAGAAGTGTTTCCTTATATAAGGATAACAATTTTCCTTTCTTTTGTCGATATGGGAGAAATGACTTTTATTTGCACTTTGTAAATGATTTTTCATTTTCCTTCCAAAATAGTTGTCTCATTTTTCATATTCTCTCTTTTCTTTTCTATTCACAGTTACTAAACCCAACAATAACTTTGTAGATTCGTATCTAATGTCGATGTTGCTTAGCCATTCTATTCAAGTTCTTGTTTGTTATCTCCCTGTTTAAGTTTGTGTAGCCCATCGTGATTTTTTTTTCTATTCCTAGGTGATGAAACATAGTTGCTGCTCCTTCTTTTCTTACTTGAATTTGTAAAAATGGAAGTTTGCATTTTTGCTCACATCTGCATTCTTGTTTTAATGCATTAGCATGATTTTTTAATTTATGTATGCGGAATTTTGTGCATTGTTTTAAGCTTTTTGCATCTCATAATTTATTTTTTCTTTTCTCTATTCTTATGCAGCGCCAAAGAAATAGGCATCTTCCTTTATTTATTAGAATTTACTGTCGATTATGAACGGGAGTTTGGTTATGAACATTCTTAATAATGAGCTAAATATTGGTTATCACGGTTTTTTTTTCTCTTTCTAAGATTTCAGTGTCTTATGCTTTCTTCTCGTCTTGTTTCTGAATTGGTAATATCGTTTTATGTTGTCAGTGAAAAAACTTACAAGATAATAAAATTACAAGATTACAATTGAAAATAAAATGAAGAAATTAATCTCTTCAAGCTGAGGCGCAGATATCTCGTTCTCTTTAAGGAGATTCAAGCCCACTGCAGCAAATGTTTTCACCGGTCCAGCAGTAGTCCTCTTTGACTTCTCCCCTCCAGGATATAACAACCTTCACAAAGTATAACTCAACAACTCTGGATAAGAGTTGAGTTCAAAGCTCTACAAAAAAACACATCCCTTCAACTAATAAGAACTCTCTTTTAGACGAACTCTTTCACTCTTTGTTTTCTCTTGTGTTTTGTGTGTGTAAAAACCAAATGAAGACTTCCACTATTTATACTACAAGAAGTCTTCCTAGCAATGAATAGAAAGATAATTGAGGTAGTAAATAGTGAAGATAATGGCCTTAGGAGTTTCATAGGTTACAATAGGAGTTACATATGTTACAAAGAGTAATGGAGGAATTAAGAATGAAATACATTGATGGATAACCAATGCTAATGGATGATGTAGAAGTTATCCATTAAAATGTTTATTGGAACGTTTTTATCTCTACAATGAATTCAACCAATAAAGCCAAAAGTAATGGCATTACATGGCTACCATGTGAAAGATGAATAGCATGATTAAATTGGTAGTTTAAAACACAAATGCCTACCAATGATCATTCTTATAACTCCAAAATAAAGCAATTTAATATGTTAAATGTTAATATTAAAATGCTAATATATTAATATTAAAATGCTATTAACCTAACAATCCCCCACTCATTTTAATATTTAGATAAGAGAGTATATCAATTGAAGGAAGAGTACTATGCATAATGAAGGTGTGCTCTGCATTGAACCTCTACTTAGTAAAACAGTAACTTTTACTCCAGAGTCGTAGTGGTCTAAGACTTGAACTATGACTGCTTAAGAGAAATAAAATATCACTGCTCACACATAATAATCAAGGTGTTAACATGAGCTTTAACAGCCAACACGTTACGGCCATGTGCTATCCCGGTTTCATGAGTGCATTTGAGAATAAGCCCCATTCTCATAGGAAGCGACCTACTTCCACACATCACATAGGTGAAATCTGTCGAGAGTGCTCCTGTAAGATTAACACTCCACCCATACGGGCTACATATATTCATTACGAGTTTTATCAACTCAACCTTCACAAGCTACAGGAAATAATGCACTCACATCATAGGGAGAAAAAAAATAGTGCATTTTTCACAACAAGTTATCATATGATTAGTTTTTTCCTTTGAACCTGGTTATAGGATCTCTAGTCCCTAGGTTGGTTTTCCTCATATATAACTCAAGGATTTGTAGGCTTCAATCCCATCCCCCTCGATTTGCTCTAGACCTTTTCTCTTGTTAAGGCCTTCGTAAGAGGATTTGCAAGATTATCGCAAGATTTGACATAATCAACATTAATGTTACCATTTGTCAAATACGATCTTACATTACTGTGTCCTCCTTATAGGTCGAATTTACCGTTGTAATAACGATTTTGAACTCTACTTATTGCAGCGGTGCTATCACAATGAATTAAAATAGGAGGAATTGGTTTTTCAAAATAAGGAATTTAAAACAATAAATCTCTTAACCAATTCGCTTCCTCACTAGCTGAAGCTAAATCAATTAGTTCAGCCTCCATGGTAGAGTTAGCAATTATAGTTTGCTTTTTCGATCTCCAACAAACACCACCACCACCTAAAGTAAAGACATAACTAGTGGTAGAACAGGAATCACCTGACAAAGTGTTCCAATCCGCATCACAAAAGCCTTCAAGTACAGCAGAATATTTTTTATAGAACAAACCACAATTTTTCGTTCCAATTAAATATCTCATAACTCTTGTTATAGCATGCCAATGTTCATTACCTGACTTGCTTGTAAACCTGCCAAGTAGTCCTACTGCATATGCAATATCAGGCCTAGTTCAATCAGTCACATATCTCAAACTTTCGATTATACTAGCATATTCCTTTTGATTTGTTACATCATTTTCACTTTCAACAGGAAATAAGTGAACACTTGAATCAAAAGGAGTAGCAACATGCTTGCAATCATGAAAGTTATTTTTTTTCAAAATTTTCTCAACATAATGTGACTGGTCAAGGAAAATCCCCTCACATGTTCTTGTTATTTTTATTCCAAGAATAAAATTTGCCTCACCAAGATCTTTCATATCAAAATGGCTTCTAAGAACATTTTTATCTTCATCAATAACATTCATGTTAGAGCCAAAGATCAACAAATTATCAACATATAGGCAAATGATTACATGTGAATCATTCCAAGACTTATGATATATGCACTTATCACACTCATTTGTTTTAAAATTATTTTCAATCATGCAGGAATCAAACTTTTCATGACATTGCTTTGGTGCCTGTTTCAAGACATATAGGGATTTAGTAAGTTTACATACTTTGCTTTCTTGGCCTGCTTCAACAAAACACTCGGGTTGGTCCATATAAATTTTTTCATTTAGGTCTCCATTTAGAAAAGAAGATTTTACATCCATTTGATGAATTTGCAAATCTAAAATTGCAGCCATAGCAACTAAAAGTCTAATGGATGTAATTCTTGTTACCGGAGAAAATGTATCAAAAAATTCTAGGCCTTCTAGTTGTTTAAAACCTTTTGCAACTAGCCTAGCCTTGTATTTATCAATAGAACCATCCGGTTTCAACTTTTTCCTTAAGACCCATTTGCAACCAATTGTTTTATGACCCGGTGGTAAATCAACTAACTTCCAAGTTTTATTAGAAATTAGAGATTCCATTTCATCATTTACAACCTCTTTCCAAAAAATAGAATCATGTGAAGATAATGCTTCTTTCAAAGTTAGAGGGTCGTTCTCAACATTAAACACATAAAAATCAGGACCAAAATCTTTTTCTACTCTAGCTCTTTTACTTCTTCTTAACTCAAAATCACCAACTTCTTTATTTTTGAAAGTTGAAGTAGAAGAACTAGGTAGTGACAAAATATTTTGTTCAATCCTTTGACCCCCACTATTTTTAGTATCAAAAGGAAATTTATTTTCATGAAAAATAGCATCACCAGATTATATCACAATATTATTATCAAGATTAAAAAATCTATAAACTGTACTATTTGAAGCATAACAAAGAAAAGCACAAGTAATAACTTTCTTACCCAACTTCATAATCTTGGGATCCATTAGCCTACAAAGGCTAGACAACCCCAAACTCTTAGATATCCCAAACTTGGCTTGTAACCTTTCAACAATTCAAAAGGTGTCAATTTAGACTTTTTATGAGGCACACGGTTCAACACATAACAAGTAGTTAAGATAGCTTCACCCCAAAAATTTAAAGGCGCATGTGACTCAATAAGCATGACATTAGTCAATTCAACCAAAGTTCTATTTTTCCTTTCTGCTACTCCATTAGACGAAGGAGAATAAGGAGGATTAGTTTCATCAATTATTCCCAATGATCTAAGAAAAGAATTAAACTCATTTGATTCATATCATGGCCTCTATCCCTTATAATTCTTTTTATTATTCTTCCAAACTGATTTTCAACCTCATTGAGATAAGTTTTGAATTTTTTTCAAAAGCATCACTTTTATTTTTCATCAAGTAAACATATGTAAACTTAGAAAAATCATCAATGAAAGTGATAAAATATCTATTACCTCCACGAGTTAGAATTCCACCAAGTTCACAAATAACAATATGAACTAATTCTAACAAATTAGTTTTTCTTTCAACTTGAAAATGAGGCCTTTTAGTGATCTTGGCTTTACTGCAAGCCTCACACTTTTCAAAATTCTTTTTAACCATTGAAATTAATCCTAAACTACTCATGATTCCAACATAACGATCATTAATATGACACAAACGAGCATGCCAAAAATTAGTAGAAGAAATCATATAAACAAAAGCAGAAATTTTATTCATTTCAACATTCAACTTAAACATTCCATCACATGCATACCCCTTTCCCACAAAAATACCCTTATTCACTATTACATATTGATCAGATTCAATAATATGTTTAAAGCCTGCTTTATTCAGAAGAAAACTAGACATCAAATTTTTTCACATAGAAGGAGTATAAAGTACATATTTCAATGTTAATATCCTTCCACAAGTAAAACACAATTCAACATCTCCCTTTCCAAGCACTTGAGTAGTGTGAGCATCACCAAGCATGATGGTTTTGGGCTCCTCAAAATGAGTATATTTTTTAAACCAGTCTTTGTCATAACAGACATGATGGTTTGCACAGTATCAGCTCACCATCCATCAACATTCTCAAATATTTTTATGTCGGTAATCACCGCCACAAAAGGTTCTTCGGAAACGTTTGCCTGAGGGTTAGGACCACGTTTCGGAATCTGCAAAATCGAGCAATATGTCCACTCTTGCCACAAACAAAGCATGGTCCCTTTTCTTGAACTTGTTGATTTTGTGCTTGGTGATTTTCACCATTATTTTTCTTGGGAGGTCTACCATTATTTTTCTTGAATTTTTTCTTCTTAGGCTTTAAAGAAGTATTTTTGTGAGTTTCAGGAGTAGCATTATTCGAAGTAATTAAATTTACCTTCGATGTGATGTTGTTTTCTTCTATTTGTAAAAGTGCATCTTGGCCTCTTGCTTCTTCTTCCATGTGGATTTTCATTATCAAGGTTTCAAGAGAGGTTTCCTTTTGTTTGTGGCGCATAGTTTTTCGAAATTCCTTCCAAGAAGGTGGAAGTTTATCCACTATGCCACAAACAATAAAGTTATCTCCAATTTAACCTCTTCGGACCTAAGCTCTCCAACAATCATGATGATGTCTTGAACTTGATCTACAACTGATTTGTTGTCCACCATTTGGAAACGAAAAAATCTACTAGCTGCATATTTTTTCGCTCCAACCTCTTCGGTATCATACTTACTCTGCAATGCCTTCCAAATTTTCTTTGCACTAGACTAAGTTCTATCATAATAATCATAAAAACTATCAGATAGACAATTAAGAAGATAATACCGACACTTATAGGAATCACCATCATACTTTTTCACTTTCTCTAGATGAGAAATAGTTTCATCATCATTCATAGTGGTGATGTCTTCTTTATTTGGATTCTTCTCAGTTAATACATAAGAAACATTGAGAAAACTTAAGTAGAAAAGTACTTTGCCCTTTCATCTTTTGAAATTGTTACCATTGAACCGAAATGGCTTGTTAAGATCTCCCATCTTGTCATCCGCGATTTTTTCAATTGTAGCCATATTGAATCTCCTTAAAATTGTTAGTGAAAAAACTTACAAGATAATAAAATTGAAAGATTACAATTGAAAATAAAATGAAGAAATTAATCTCTTCAGGCTGAGGCGCGGATATCTCGCTCTCTTTAAGGAGATTCAAGCCCACTGCAACAAATGTTTTCACCGGTCCAGCAGTAGTCCTTTTTGACTTTTCCCCTCCAGGATACAACAACCTTCACAAAGTATAACTCAACAACTCTGGACAAGAGTTGAGTTCAAAGCTCCAAAAAAAAAACACCTCCCTTCAACTAATAAGAACTCTCTTTTAGACTAACTCTTTCACTCTTTGTTTTCTCTTGTGTTTTGTGTGTGTAAAAAACCAAATGAAGACTACCACTATTTATACTACAACAAGTCTTCCTAGCAATGAATAAGAAGATAATGGAGGTAGTAAATAGTGAAGATAATGGCCTTAGGAGTTTCATAGGTTATATATGGAGTTGCACAGGTTACATATGTTACAAAGAGTAATGGAGGAATTAAGAATGAAATACATTGATGGATAACCAATGCTAATGGATGATGTAGAAGTTATCCATTCCAATGTTTATTGGAATGTTTTTATCTCTACAATGAATTCAACCAATAAAGCCAAAAGTAATGGCATTACATGGCTACCAAGTCAAAGATGAATATCATGATTAAATTGGTAGTTTAAAACACAAATGCCTACCAATGGTCATTCTTATAACTCCAAAATAAAGCAATTTAATATGTTAAATATTAATATTAAAATGCTAATTACCTAACATATGCTTTGCTCATTTACTCCCCGTTCGTCTTCTCATCTAGTGATTTGTGATGGGTCCGATTAGCTCTAAAATAAATGGGTTAAGCGAGCGGACTGATTGTTTCAAACAATTTAAACTTCTTCCTCTGATATTAGTCTTATTTGGTTTTGCTATATTTTTTTTATGATTTCATTTTATTTTACTATGAAATAGGCAGGCAGTGACTTATTTTTCTCCTTCCGTTAGTTTCTCTGTTGTAGCTTGCTTTATTCCCGAGTTCTTGGTGTTTGGTTTTATCTCATCGAGTCGTCTGATTGATTTGCCTATTTAAGATTTTGATTCAAAAGTATTATGTGTTCGTTTTCATTTCCTATTTCTCTTTATTTCTGTTGTTCATCTTGTATTTCAAACATACTTAGAACAAAACTTTGAACATCTTTGTAAGAAAACAAAGTTTAAGAACATTTTCAAAACTAGAAAATTAAAACTAGTAGCGAAACTAGAATCAGAAACAGATTCCAAAAAAAATATACGAAATATTTTTCTTAAAGAAGAATTGTTGTTAATATGTGTTTAAAGAGTCTTACTGATTCCAACAAACTTTGCAGAAACACGAAGTTACCAAGTTTAATGAACCAGTGAAGAACAAAAGAATAGAAGAACTGGAATTAATTCACAAATCTAAAGTTTGTAAAACACGTACCAGAATTTGGAAAATTTTTAATAGGAAAAAGATCAAGTCCACTGAATTCACAGTGTCCCCTTAAGGAAATTATTCCCCTCTAGTATCCGAGGTTTGATTTGGAATATGACCTCCCAGTGTAAAATGATCTCAATCACCAGAGTATAGATATCAAAAACTCCGGTGTCAGCGAACCACTCAACGGCAGTAAAGTACACTTATAACACTAGATTTAGTAGTTGAAGAAGAAGTCCATGAATTCTATATTAAAATGAGAGAAAATCCCTCAATTTATAGAAAACAAAGGTTAGTGCGAAAAGGTTCTTATTGTGCCTTACCGGAAAGGTCACAAACCTTTGGAAAAGTCATAATCTTTCAGAAAGGTCGTCATCTTTCATAAAAGTCACAACTTTCCATAAAAGTCACAACTTTTCATAAAAGTCGCAACATTTCATAAAAGTCACAACTCATCATAAAAGTCGCAACATTTCATAAAAGTCACAACTCTTCATAGAAGTCGCAACTCTTCATTTTCCATTCACAACTTTATAAAATCCAACAATCCCCCGCATGAATGGGGAATGACTCGAAGACAAAGAAACGAACAAGTATGTGTACTTTACAATCAAGAATTAATTGCATCTGGATAAGTAGGGTTCCCCTTGGACTTTCCGTAGTGAACATATGTCGGATATACTCGGTCAATCGGTAGATGCAATATCTTTGAACCGTCAAACTTTGGTGTATACCTAGACAACTATATGTCACACAATTAACCCTTTACCATTTATGGTTCTTACGGTTGTGTTCGTTTTAGCCATGAACACCTCCTGGTTTCATGAGTGTATAGAGAGATGGGCTTTTGACAATCATCTTCTTTGAAGCGGCTTACACTTCACACTCACATAGGTGATTCCTAACTGTGTTATCGCGTAGATACACTATTTGGTCAACTCTGCCAAACTTAGTAAATCATTAAATTCATTAAGCTTTATTAACTCATTAACAAGCCTTAATGTTGTATCCTTGTCCCTGAGCATTGTCTTCATTATGAGAACGGATTGAGTTTGTTGACAATGCCGAACCGTCATTCACAACTTTGTTTTTCTCCTTGAATCTAGCTTTTGGGATCTCCAGTTTGCTAGATAGAGTTACTGCCATGATGACTTGTCCTAAGCCGTAAATTCATTCCCTTAGATGATCTTTTAACTTCCTCTCTAGTTAGGACTTTTGTAAGTGGATCCGACACATTATCCTTTGACTTTACATAGTCAATTCTGATAATTTCACTAGAGAGTAGTTTTCTAACGGTATCATGTCTATGTCGTATATGACGAGACTTTTCGTTATACGTCATGCTCCATGCCCTACCTTTTGCATCTTGACTGTGAAAGTGTATGCATACTAATGCCAATGGTTTGGGCCAAAATAGAATATCTATCAAGAAATTCCGAAGTCTTTCAACTTATTTACCGACCTTATCTAGAGCACCTAGCTCAAAGATCATTGTAGAGCTAGCGATACATGTCTCTTTTAAAATATTTCTAAGAGACTGCTTCTTTACAATAGTAAATACATATCCACTCGTGAATTTTACTTCATTTGTCCGATGATTCAATTTGCATCACTATATCTTTCAATATTGTTGGATATTGTTATAATGCAAGACATAGTTTTAAGTATTATTTTAAATACTGTAAAACTCTATTTATTGTCATCTAATGAATTTATTTGGGATCACTTGTGAACTGACTCAGTTTAAAATAGCAAATGCATATCTGATTGCACACACTATATGATATACATCATGCTTCCCAAAACTCTAGCACAATCCAATTGTGAGTCACTTTTGTTTTCACTCTTTTGAAATGCAAAGCTCACATTTATTGGAGATTCGACAATATTGACATCCAAATATTTAAACTACTTAAGTACCTTTTCAATGCAATGAGACTGTAAAAATACTAAACATTATGGAGTTCTACGAATTCTTATATATAAGATCGCATTAGCAACTCCAATAATTTTCATTCCACTTGCTTTATATCATACGTTTAGTAGCATTTATGTCATTAGTGTCTCTATTGATGATCAACATATCACCAATATACAAACAAACATTGACCTCATGATTTTAATGTGAACACATTTATCACTTCCATCATTCTTCAATCCATTTGCCGACATGGTTTGATCAAATTATGTCATTGTTTGGGTGCTTTCATTATGTGACTTAACAAGTTCATACACTTTCTTTTACTTACTATGAACCACAAAACCCTGGGGTTGTTTCATGTAAATTTCTTCCTTCAATTCTACATTTAAGAAAGTTCTTTTCACATTCATTTGATGAATTTGGAGGTCATATACCACACTAATAATTTTTGCATCCGAATGAATGTAATTCTAATTACAAACGAGTATATATATCGACAAGATCAAAACCTTATTTTTCTTAAGGCCTTTGACACACAAAGTCTTGCTTTATATTTTTCAACAGTTCCATCAACTGTTATTTTCCTTATAAAGATTCAGTTTGAACCCAAATGTTTATTTTCTTGAAGAAGATCAATTAACTTCCAACATTGTTTATTGACACCATCTTTCCAAAGAATGATTCTACAGAAGACACATGACATGTTACAAAATCATATTCGAAGGAAGTAAATGTCCTTTAACATTTACTAAGCCTCCGAATCTGTTTATTAAGTACATTATCCTTTTCATTTTCTAGGCCTTTTAAACCCTTCTCTTGACTACTCAAGTCTAATTTTACAGTCCACAGTCATAGGTCCTATTTTAACTCTTTTGGAATAGGAATTTGGACTTTGACTAACTTCCGCACTTTGAAATATTTCAAGTTGGATTTCCTTCCTTTCCATTTCTCATATGGAAAAGATTGTATTTTGATCAAACAAAATCGCTTTCTTTCTAAAAAGACAACTTTTTGTTGTTCCCTTTTGCAGTAAGGGTAGTTCCTCCACACAAATTTTGTGTAAACCCGAACTTATAAATAATGCAACCATCATTTATTTCAACGTTCGGTTTTTCATTAGATTGAGGTGAATATGGCAGTAATTTGATGTATATTTCACTTTCTAAAAATATTTCTGCACAATGATATTTATAGTCTCCATTCTTATCACTTCTTATATTTTGTCACACTGATTTTCAACTTCGATATTACATTATCTAAACATTTCTATTGTTTCATCCTTGCCATTCAGCAAATAGACATAGTTATTTCTAATGCAATTCTCAATAAAAGTAACAAATACTTTTTCCCACCATGAGATGGTGTTAACTTCATATCACAAATGTCAGTGTAAATCAATTCTAAGCCTTTCAACAGATTCATAAGAGTGCTAAACATACTTAGATTCCACAAAAACTTGACATTTTTATTTATTGCACTAAAAGTTAGGCAAAACTTCTAAGTTGATAAGTTTTTTGAGTTTGAAAAGCTCTTCACGAGGTAGCTTTTTTCTCACTAATATTTTGTTCCTATTTCCTATAATTTTGTGTGATACAAACATTGTTTATATTGTCAAATGTCCTTTTCAGAAGGACATTTTCATAACTTTCAATATGATTGTTATAGAACTACCCATGAACAAAGTTTCATCGGGTTTAATTAAGACAATATAGACCAAATATTATTTTTACAAAAACATACAAATGACTATTCACCAATATTCATGTCTATGGAAATACTTTTATTATAATAGACATATCTTTTCATGAAAAATCACAACATTTTAAGTGATATTTTTTTCCATAACAGAACACAATTATTTTGAACAAGAATATATATAATTTGGATATTTCATACTAGTCACACTATATACTAGTAATAGAGAAACTCAACAACCACAATACCAAATATACTCCAAGAAATTTGTGGGTATAACATAATACAAAAGTATCACTAAATTTCATATCTTTTGCTCCAAAGTTAAATTAGACACCAAGTCTAATCATAAGCAAATAACCCCCACATTTCAAATGTGATCTCAAAAATATTTTTCAAGTATTTGAAAATAGTTTTTCCACATATTTTAATGTTGGAAACATTATTCTACGAAAGAATTATAGTGCTGCAATTCTCTTTGGCAATGTTTACACAATGTCAAAGTTCATTCCATAGAAATACAAAATCACAAATTCTAATTCACTGGTATTTTTTCTCTATCATAAATAGACATACCACTTAGTATTTTAAATACTAACAATAAGGAAAAAAAATTGTACAATTTATTTCTATATTACATTGAAGTTTATAGAAAATCAAAAGTACAACATTGACTTATTATGTGAAGTTTTCATATTCTTCAAACCAATTGCATAGTCCAATTTGTCCAGAGTATAAAACCACAAAAATTTTTAGTCTACAAAAATCAGACACACTAACATTTCTCATGGAGGACAAAACTACAAAAGTTTTTTTTTTCTCCAAACAGAATAACATATTCTTTATCACATAAAAATGTTTTTCTTATCAAATAGTCTTCCAACTATAACATATGGTTTGCAGATCTTTTTCCAAATATACATATAATAAAAAAAAAATAAAAAATCAAAGATGATAACTCTTTGAAACTATTTTCCTCCTTAGATAATTTAATAAGAAGGTTACCTGGTAATCTTAAACGGAATACCATAAAAAATTTCTGTTACATTCTCAGTTCGACCTTGCTAAACAAAGCAACGAATTATGGAGTAGTAATGCATTTATCATCTATTTCCATGATCAGATTCTCTCAATTAGTAGAATACAAAAAAAATACTAACAGTATAATAATTTCCTTAAGATTGTTGTTCATCTTGTATTTCAAACATACTTAGAACAAACTTTGAACATCTTTGTAAGAAAACAAAGTTTAAGAACATTTTCAAAACTAGAAAATTAAAACTAGTACCGAGACTAGAATCAGAAACAGATTTCAAAAAAAATATACGAAATATTTTTCTTAAAGAAGAATTGTTGTTAATATGTGTCTAAAAAATCTTACTGATTCCAACAAACTTTGCAGAAACACGAAGTTACCAAGTTGAATGAACCAGTGAAGAACAAAAGAATAGAAGAACTGAAATTAATTCATAAATCTAAAGTTTGTAAAACACGTACCAGAATTTGAAATTTTTTTTATAGGAAAAAGATCAAGTCCACTGAATTCACAGTGTCCCCTTAAGGAAATTATTCCCTCTAGTATCCGAGGTTTGATTTGGAATATGACCTCCCAGGGTAAAATGATCTCAATCACCAGAGTATAGATACCAAAACTCCGGTGTCAGCGAACCACTCAATGGCAGTAAAGTACACTTAGAATACTAGATTTAGTAGTTGAAGAAGAAGTCCATGAATTCTATATTAAAATGAGAGAAAATCTCTCAATTTATAGAAAACAAATGTTAGTGCGAAAAAGTTCTTATTGTGCCTTATCGGAAAAGTCACAAACCTTTGGAAAAGTCATAATCTTTCAGAAAGGTCGTCATCTTTCATAAAAGTCACAACTTTCCATAAAAGTCACAACTTTTCATGAAAGTCGCAACATTTCATAAAAGTCACAACTCTTCATAAAAGTCGCAACATTTCATAAAAGTCGCAACATTTCATAAAAGTCGCAATTCTTTATAAAAGTCGCAACTCTTCATTTTTCATTCACACCTTTTTAAAATCCAACAGTTTCAAGATCATTTAGTGGTCGTTCGACCCGTCTCTAAGTGTCTTAGCATGATTGCTCTTTCTTTCATTTTTTAATCTTTATTTAAAGTTACAAAAACTTGGGTTTTCGTCTCTTATTCATGCCTGCAAATTTATCTTGCTGCTTTATCTTTGTTTTGGCTGATTTGTGTATGTACAAAGCTTGAATTCCATAGTAGTATCTCATAGTCTGTTTACTCGAGTTGTGTGAAAAATCCAAAAATCTTAGTCATTTTTTATTTTCGTTTGGGATAGGCTGCATCTTTATAATTCGTGATTCTCTATTGGTTTTATGCAAGTTTAACCTCCTATTCTTGTATGAGTCTCAAAATTGACCGATGTAGTATGTTCATGTCTCAGAGGGCTCGTTAGAACTTCCTATCACTATGTTTTCATGTTTATTTTTTTTAGCTTAGAGGGTATTGAATATTTGAATCTGATTGACATGAATTTTAAATTATCTCGAGGTGGTAAGACTTAATCTATTCGTATAAATTTTAATGATTACTTGCAAAAGCCTTCCCTTTAAATTAGTAAATGTTGTTTGCCTTTTCTATTAATTTGTGCCCACAGGTACTTTATACATAGAAAAAAAGGGAATTTGATCCATTATTAAATCTCTCTTATGATAGATAATGCGGCTATGTTTCTTTTCCTTTAATGCAAGTTCGATTTTGTCAGCTGATTCAATTAGTCTATTTTTCTTTAGTGTGAGTTTTAAATATCCTTTAATCTTATTTGAAGAAGAAGAAGAAGGAATTGCATGTGGATGATTCCTTTATCATTTAGAGTCAGTTGTAGCCTAGTTAAGACATATTCTTATGAATTATCATGAGTTTACTTATGCATTTATTTTTTTTGTCGCATGTGAAATTTGCATCGAGTTCATCATGATTCTCGCTTTCCAACCTTTGCATTTCGGGGCAAGCCATAAAGGCTCAAATCCCCTCATTCGAGTCAAACCATAAGAGGAAGATCAAATCAGAAGTCAAGGCGTCTGGACCGGAGACCTACCTTTACTTATTCTTATTTCTTGTCTTATGTTGTATATTTTTTTAGCTTCAGGCATGAGGCCTTGTAAGTTTATTTATTTTTCTAGTTTAGGACAGGTACAAATGGGTCAAAAATTTAAAATAGGTGGGTTAAAAATTTTGGTCAAGGCGGACATGAAATTCAGATTTGGACCCAAATCTCTCTCTCTCACTCTTTTATTCTCGTTTGTTTAGTTGCTTTTATTTGTCGGTAGTTTTAAAGTTAAAAAACTCCAAATCCCTGTAGAACGCCATAATGTTTTAAGTAATTTTCAAAATCAAATTAAGTTTAATTAGTTTTAAAATTAATAAGTTTTGTTTAAATAAAAACTAACAAACCCACTTTCAAATAATCTTCAATTTTACAAACAAGTTTTAGCCAAATGAAGTTAGCTGTCGGATAACCGCATGTTAGTGGATGTCTTATGTGCTTTCAAAATCTTCCTAAGAGGTTAATATGAATTTCCGAACCCCCTTAGATGTTTTCATTAGATATTTTTTCCTATTTAAAGTCTTTTGAAAGCAAAAGTTTTCTTAATTTTCTCAAAATTAAGTGACGACTCTCAAAAGTCAAAAACTCTTACAAAAATAATATTTTCCCGATTACAAATGAAACACTTTCATTTCAAATTCTTTTGTTAAGCAATCAACAACTTTTGAAAGCTCATTAGGAGTGCCAATTCTATTTAAATCATCAACATAAACAACTATTATAACAAAATCAGATCCAGACCTTTTTATAAAAACACAAGGATAAATAGGGTCATTTTTGTGCCCTTCCTTTAGCAAAAATTGTCTAAGACGATTGTACCACATCCGTCTTGATTGTTTTAATCCATATAAGGATTTTTGAAGCCTTATCAAGCAACTTTCTTGCGAATTTATATATGCTTCAGGCACATTAAATGCTTTAGGAACTTTCATAAAAATATTGTGGTCCAATGAGCTATATAAATAGGTTGTGACAACATCCATTAGACACATTTCAAGCTATTCATGAACTGCCAAATTTATTAGATACCTGAAGGTAATTGCATCCATTACAGGAGAATATGTCTATACATAATCAATGCCAGACCTTTGCGAAAAACCTTATGCCACAAGTCATGCTTTATATCTTTCGACTTCATCTTTTTCATTTAGTTTTCGCACAAAAATCCATTTGTACCCCACTGGCTTGACACCTCCAAGTATTCAGACTATTGGTCCAAAAACTTCACGTTTTTCAAGTGAAGTCATTCTGCTTGAATTGCCTCCTTCCATTTTGGTCAATCATTTTCCTGTCTGCATTCATTGATAGATTTTGATTCAAAATTCTCACCTTGTTGCATTATTTCAATGGCAACATTATAGGCAATAATATTGTCCACCACAATATTATTTCGATTCTACTTTTTTCTCGTCGAGACATAACTTATTGAGATTTATCGTTCTCATTATTTTCAGTTGTTTGGACCTTCTCAGTGGTCTTGTCATTTGTTATGTCCCGGAGCTCTTCTTGAACAATTTCCTCCACGATATGATTTTCATATTCCTTTTTTTTCGTGAATTTTTATCCTTTAAACCAATTGGCCTAATACGTTTTAAATGTGGTTTAGACTCATTTGCTTTAACAACTTGTCTTATTGGGACATCAACTCGAACTGAAGCATTTGCAACCGGCACATAAGATTTAGTAACCCTTGGAAGGTTAGTAAATGCATCTGACAGTTGATTTGCAATATTTTGCAAATAAATAATCTTTTTAACCTCTTGCTCACATTGATTTGTTCGAGGATCCAAATGAGATAGAGATAATGAATTTCAATCTATCTCTTCTTTCAACTGTTTATGTTCTCCACCTAATTTGGGTATATTGATTCATCAAAATGACAATGAGCAAACCTTGCCGTAAATATATCTTCTGTCATAGGTTCTAAATATTTAATAATAGAAGGAGATTCATACCCAACATACACTCCCAACCTTCTTTGGGGATCCATCTTTGTGCGTAGCGGTGAGACAATTGAAACATATACCGAGCACCCAAAAATTCTAAGATGGAAAATATTTGGCTCATGACCAAAAACCAACTGTAATGAAGAGAATTCATGATAACTAGTTGGCCTTATACGCACCAATGCTGCTGCATAGAAAATAACATGCCCCCATATTGAAACAGACAACTTTGCCCTCATTAACAATGGTCTAGCTATCAATTGGAGACGCTTAATCAAAGATTCTTCTAGACCATTTTGAGTATGAACATGAGCAACTGGATGTTCAATTGTTATCCCCGTGGACAAACAATAATCATTAAAAGCCTGCAATGTAAACTCACCAGCATTATCAAGACGAATTGTCTTTATTGCATAATTTGAAAATTGTGCTCTTAATCTTATTATTTAAGCTAACAACCTCGCAAATGTCATAATGCGAGTTGATAATAAGCACACATGTGACCAACTTGTTGATGCATTATCAAGACAATATAATATTTAAATGACCCACATGGAGGGTGAATTGACCCACATATATCACCCTGTATACGTTCCAGAAATGCAGGGGATTCAGTCCGAACCTTAGCTGGTGATGGTTTAATAACCAATTTTCCTTGAGAACAAACAGCACAAGAGAATTTCTTTGATTGAAGAATTTTTTGATTCTTCAAAGTATGCCCATGTGAATTCTCAATAATTTTGCACATCATATTATAATCGGGATGCCCCAAGCGTTCATGCCAAATAATAAAATCATTAGGATTCGTAAACCCTTTGTTTACTATGACATGTGATTCAACCATACTAATATTTGTATGGTGGAGTCCAGAAGAAAATGCGGATAATTTTTCATGCACATATTTTTGTCCCAATTTTATTGTAGTAATATAAATGTATTCAACCTTTCCTTCATTGACAGTCTCAACATGATAGCCATTTTGACAAATAACCTTGAAACTTAATAAGTTTCTTTGAGACTTACTACAATACAATGCCTTTTCAATATTTAATATCGTCCCCCAGGTAGTAGTAAGACCTCTCTTCCAGAGCCATCAATTAATTTTGCACTACTAAATATTGTATTAACATAAGTCTTTTCCTAATCAAATTAGAGAAATATTTTCCAGTCTCTTAAAATAGTGTGAGTTGTAGAACTATCAAGAAGACACATTTCTCCATTTCTCATCTTAAACCAATTGAAGATTGAAAAATTTTATTTATCTCACAAGAAATGTTGTTCAACCTTGAAACTTTGTACTGATAACGTGTTATAAAACTTAAGAACTAAAGAACAATGACAAGATGAAGAGAAGAAGAATATAAGACAATAGAAGAACAATATATGCTAACTTTCTTTCTTTCAAGTGTTCAACATTATTCTCAACACCACTATTTATATAATTACATTGAGGAATATCAAAGGGTGTCATAAACATTATATTAAACCTTGAGAATTACTATCCATTATAAAGAAAATAAAATATTATTGGGGAAATGTTAGAACATTTCACAATAATAATAAATAACTTTATAATTTATCAAAAAGTGGTCCTAAAAATAAGATGAAAATTACTATAATATTATATAAAATAGTGCATAAATTAATAAATACCTAAGTCGCACTGGGCGCTGTCCTAAAAAACTATTTCAACGATGTGAAATGTTTTCTCAGAATTAAACAAATACTTCCCTATTTTAAATAGAAAAAACATAAATCAACAAATTAATCATCATCAGCAAGTTATTAGGGAGAATAAAATTTGAAATAACCCAAAGAGGAAAACGAGAGAATGGAAATATAGCAGAATGTCAATTTCAATATATACTTTCCAACAAACAGAGGAGAAGTATATATAGATCAAAAGATATGTAGTCAAGATGACAAGTGCCGCTTGTCCAATCTTTCCCATGCAAAGTGACAAATATAAGGACATGTGTCAAGAAAGTTAAAAGAGAATGGCATACACTGTCAACTTTACTATTTAATTTTTTTTACACACTTAGATTATTTGGCTTTGTAAATATACTTAATAAAATAATCTTTTGAAATAAAATATTTTGTAACAATCAAATAAATAATCTTTTGAAATAACAATATTTTTCTAACAATCTCCCACTTATTTCAAAAGATTTTTATAAAATCATAACTTGCTGAATTTTCATAACAAAATGCAATAGGTTTGGTGTTTTTCGAAATATGAATCAAACTTTGATCGATAAAATTTTATTACTGGTAAAATATAATATTTCTATGAACCAAATAATTCTAGTTGTAAATCAGTAACTTTAACAATCTCATTTTGCCCACAGTAATTTGCTGTTCAACGCGATTTTGCGCTTAAAGGCCATGCGCGTGCCTGGTATTCATGAGAGCTCTAGAGACTAGCCCAAAGTCTCATAGGAGCGGTACACTTCTACTCCCATATAGGTGAATTCATCAAGTGTACACTGCTTTAAATAAAACTTCCTTATTTAACGACTATGAATTCATTAAGAGTTAATAACTCAACCCTCATTTTTAGTAGAAGTTTCAAACACTCTCAGTTAGTGCGCAGAGCCAATATCGACTTGTTATTACCCATATGAACCTACTTCATGGGATCGCAATCACATAGGTTGGGTTTCTATCTCTATTGGCTAACAATTGACCTTAAACCCATTTCTATTGAGGTTTGAAGAATTAATTTTCTTCCCACGGGTTTCGTCAGTGAATTGGCCAAATTCAGTTCTGACTTCACATAATCAATTGCAATTATTTCATACTTCAGCAGCTGCTTAACAACATCATGCCTCAATTCATGTGTCTGATCTTACAACTGTAAGATTCATTCTTCGCAATATCGATTGCGGCTTCACAATCCCTTTGTATAAACACATGAGACAATTCATCCTTATCAAAGGGATCAACAATTCTTCTTTATCAAAGGGGTTAACGGTTCATCCTTTATCAAGGGATAAAAAATTCATCCTTCACTGAAGGGATCAATAATTCATCCTTCATTGAAGGGATCAATAATTCGCCATTCTTTGAAGAGATCAACAATTCGTCCTTCATAAAAAAATCAACAATTCATCCTTCATCGAAGGGATACATAATTCATTCTTGACATCAAAGCGATTAATCGGATATTCTTTCTTCATTTAAAGGATATTCGCTGAGAATTTATTAGCAATTCAACCTCAGAACCAGCCAGCTCCAGAGATATAAACTCTGACTCCATAGTCGATTAGCAATGATCGTCTGTTTAGCTGATTTCCAGGATATTGCACCACCACCTGAAGTAAACACATATACATTAGCGGATTTCGTCTCATCTGAATCAGAGATCCAGGCTGCATTACAATACCCTTCTAAAGTAGAACAAAATTCACTATACACGATACCATAATTCATGGTTCCTTTCAAATATTTTATTAGTCTATTCAATTAAAATAAATTCTCATTATAAAGATTATGAGTATATCTACTCAATCTACAAATAACATAGGCAATATCAAGTTTAGTAAAATTTATCAAGTGCAATAGACTTTCAATAATTTGAGCATATTTAGACTGAACCACTAGGTTACCATAATTCTTTTTCAATATAGAGTTAGCATCAAAAGGAGTGACTACATATGTCACCTCAAAATATTAAATAATTTTTTTTAAAAAGTATTTCCACATAATGTTCTTGTGACAACATTATATTACCTTAACTCTCAAAATCATATTTACTTCATCCAGATCTTTCATATCAAAATTAGTAGATAAAAGTACTTTGATATTTATCACAATATTTAAACTTATACCAAATGTCAGCAACATAAGCATATTATCACATAATCATTGTCATATTTATCCACTTCAACAGAGGTAAAAATATCTTTTGATAAGACTTGATCTAATTTTTCATGCCACTACTTAGGAGCTTGTTTTAGGCCATAAAGAGATTTAATTAACTTACAAACTTTATTTTCTTGTCCAGGAGTAATACATCATTCACGTTGAACCATATAAATTTCTTCTTCTAAATCACAGTTTCAGAAAGCTGTTTTTACATCCATTTGATAAATAGAAACTTGTGAATTGATGCTAAGGCAATTAACATTCGAATAAAAGAAATTCTGATCAATGGTGCAAATGTATCAAAATAATCAATATTTATTTTTGAGAAAATCCCTTTGCTATTAACTAAGCTTTATATTTATTTATAGATCCATCAGGAATAAGTTTCTTTTTGAAAATCCATTCACAACCAATAGGTTTTGCACCAGGAGGTAAATCATTCAAAATTCATGTTTTATTTTTCATATTGGAATCAATTTAAATTTTTATTGCCTCTTCCCAAAATTTAGCATCAGAAGAAGATATAGCTTCAAAATAATTTAATCGCTCATTTTCAACAAGACAAGTTTGAAAATAATTTGATAAGAGAAATACTCTTTTCTTGGTCCTTTACTCCTCCGCAGTTCCTCAATATTTGAGGTATTCTCAATATTTTTTTTCAAAAAGTGCATGAGAAATTTTATAACAAAGTGGAAAAATATGTTAAAAAATTTCAGCATTCTTTGTCTCAATAATAGTATTGCAATCAAGCACATCATTTTTAAAACAAAAAATCTACATGCTACACTATATTCAACATATCCAATAAGCAAGGAACTAATCAACAATTTTAGAACATATTTGATTGAATGCTTTAGAATCATTTTTTATTCTCTTTGGATATTCAGGCAAAAGAACTTTATCAAATCACCCCCACACTTTTAAATATTTCAAGTTAGGTTTATAACATTTTCACAATTTATAAGGAGAATCGCCAGTTATTTTATGAAAAATTTTATTTCGTAAGAGACATTTGCTTCACCCCATAAATTTTCAAGAGCATTAGAATTAATTAACAAGGAATTCATCATTTTTTTCACAGATCTATTTTTCCTTTCAATCATTCCATTAGACTCAGGTGAACAAGGCGGGGTAACTATATGAATAATGCCTTCTTTGTAATTTTATCTTCAATAGATAATTCACATTTATCAAAATTAAACTTTAAATTAGGTATTAAATAAAGAAACTGTAGGTTCCTAATATGAGACATAAACATATTATAATGAAGTTTGTTATAAAAAAATATGCAAAACAAAATACAACTTTAATGTAATCATCAAAATTATTTAAATTTAAATCATGTATTAAATTACCAGATCGCATATGATTAATATAAGACACATTAACATGTCCTAATCTGGCAGCCAAAATGATTTAGGCTCAATCATGTAAGCAGTGAAATTATCACAAATATTAAGCATAAACAAGACATAGCTACAAAATTCATTGCCCACAAAAATATTGGTTTTAGTCAATATGACTTCATCATTTTCAAAAGAGATCTTCATTTCACATTTTCTAATGATTCCACAAAAATTAAATTAATTATGATATTAGGAACATGCAAGACATAACTCAATGCCAAAGTTTTACCAGATGTGAGCTTGAGAAGAACTTTTCCTTTTCCAAGGACTTTAGTTGTCCTTGAGTCACCAAAGAACACCAAAATAAAGAATTTCTTCTCCTTTTCCAACTTGGGTGTATGACACAAAATATTTTTTGTTAAATGTGCCTAATAGCACCAAAGTCTATCACCCAGTTTTTCACATTGGTCACAACATTTATTTCTGACATGACCATAATAAGCACATCATCCATTTCAGCCAAAATTATTTTTAGCTTAGTGGGATTGTCATTTCTTTTCAACATTCTTTTGCAGTGAGGTATATTTTCCATAAAAGTTCTTATTTTTAGCATTGAACTTGTAACCATGTCTATTTTCGTACTTGTAATTTTCTTTACCGTAATCCTCCGGCAGAATGACTTGAACAGTACCAGCCAAAGTAATAGCAACTTTACTGTCCTCAATACCAGCAGAATCATCAATAGTTTTAGGACACAAGTCATTAAAAGTTTCAGGACATAAATTATATGCCAATAGTTTCTTAGATTGTTAGAAAAATGTTAGAAAATTTCACAACAACAACAATAATAATAATAATAATAATAATAATAATAATAATAATAATATAATAAATAACTTTATTATTTATAAAAAAGTGGTCCTGAAAATAAAGTGAAAATTACTACAACAATATATAAAAATAGTACATAAATTAATAAATACTTGAATCGTGCTGGATTGTCTTAAAAAACTATTTTAACGGTGTGAAATGTTTCACCAGAATTAAATAAGTACTTCCCTATTTTAAATAGAAACAACAGGAATCATCAAATTAATTATCATAAACAAGTTATTAGGGGAAATAAAATAATTATTAATTTGAAATAAGCCAAAGAGGGAAACGAGAGAATGTAAATATAGCAAAATGCTAATTTAAATGTATACTTTCCAACAAACAGAGGAGAAGTATATATAGATCAAAAGATATGTAGTCAAGATGACAAGTGCCACTTGTCCAATCTTTCCCATGCAAAGTGACAAATATAAGGACACGTGTCAAGAAAGTTAAAAGAGAATGGCATACACTGTCAACTTTACTATTTAATTTTTTTTAACACACTTAGATTATTTGGCTTTGTATAATTTTTTGAAATACAATATTTTGTCACAATGAAATAAATAATCTTTTGAAATAACAATATTTTCCTAACAAGTATATGCTCATCCATTTGACCACATTATCAACAAAGGATAAAATTAACCAAGGAGGTATGGTCATTCATTTGAACACATTATCAACAACATTACTACTCACAAAGAAGGGAATTAACCAAGGATTTATGGTCATCCATTTAACCACAAAAATGGTTTACAACAGTGTTTTATTTGTAAAGATTTTATCACTTAAAATTTTAAATAATAAAATATCAAGTTTTTTGCAATATCATCTTATATGGTCAACTGTAGATGAACATGAATTTCTTAATTAAGGAAATAGTATCAAATGTTGATTCAAATGTGATTGATAGCGGAAGCACAAGGGGAACCGAATTCGTAATACTTCAATTAATGGGCCATGTAATATTTAGCAATTTTATTTTGATAAGTATTTGGACTGCCTTGTTTTGTTGGAAATATTTTAAACTAACTAGTTTTTGTGAAAGAAATGATGGAATGATCAACATTTACCCGCTAAATCTTACATTGACTATCATGTATTTTTGTTAGTGTTCACCGAAGTGTGTGTATCATAAATGTATTTTTTGTAAATATTCACCGAAGTGTGTGATTTATAAATAATTTTTTGAATTAATTGATATCGTGTTCATAGATGTCTACGTTCGAATACTCTTTCTAAGAGAGTAATATTGTTCATTTTTTGGTTGAAGGGCCAACCCATCCAAACATGTGACTCGCTTAGGGCTCTGCTGGGCTGATATTTTATAGGTCCTTTAATAAAAGCGTCAGTTTGCCCCAAACCATTTAACTCTTTAGCCCGTTAGTGTGATGACCCAGAAGGTCATTTTTTTAAATTTTAAAAATCCGATTAACTCGAGTTAATTAATTGAGGAGTATTTATAGATAAATGTTAGTTTAGTAAGAATTAATTAATTAATGAATAATTGTAAATAATTAACTTAACCAATAGTTAATGAACTAAAGTGATAATTTATTTAAGACCCTATATTATTTAATCCATATATAACAAAAGAAGTGAATAAAAATTTACCCATATAGTACTTACTTAATTAACAAAAGGAAAAAATAAAAAAAAAAGAAATTGGGAACGGAAGAAGGGTAGAGGGTCGTGATTAATTGCTCTTCGATGATTTAATTAATTGTTATACATATGTACATAACAATATTATATTATAATTGAATGCAAAAAGAGATTTGGAATAAATAATTGATATATATAAATATATAATATTTTAATATAAATTGGAAACAGTTGGTGTGTTAGACACTGACCAATAACATTTTGGAAGGTTTGGGACTATAATTAAATAGTGTGATGGAATCAATGTTAGGAATTAAAGGTACATCAAATTGAGGTTTGAAACAGTGATGTCTCGTGGGGTTGTTCGTAATTGACGTCATTTGTTTCATTATTTTTCTTGTTAATATCATATCATGATTCAAGTTTTGATAGGTTGGCATGTCTAATTAAATATTATTTGTACAATACTAAGTGAATATCATTAGAATTATGATATTGGGAAGGAATTAATTGGAGTTTAATCCAAGGCTTGAAACTTCAAAATCTATGATAGTTGAAATGTTAATTGACATCAAGAATTACAAACTTGATTATAAATTTGGGGTGTATTTTTAGGTCAAGCTTAAACACATAAAAGTGTGGGTGTTGTTAGTTCTGAAACCTTATCGTGAATATATACTTGAATAGATTCTATTGGTTCGGAAGCTCAACGGAAAAGGAAGCCTCAAGTCCAAGAGTAATTATTCGATAGCCTAAGGCAAGTGGATTTCTAAACCCTTGTTAAGCGTATGAAATTCGTGTATTTCCTTGTGTAGTGTTGAGAATGACTTGGAGACTTGTTGCTTATTGTTGGTGTTGTATTCCTTGTTGTAAATTGTGCTTTGTTATCAAATTGGTTATCTCCTCATTTTTATTTGAGCATGTCATTTGCATTGTATTTGAGACATGAATGTGGTCAGAGGATGTACCATTTCGAGGGTCGTATCGCGCGCTGTGATGGATATTATATTTCGAGGTACGTATCACGCGCCGCGAAGGTTACTATTATCGAGGGTCATGTCGTGCACCGCGACAGATGCATGGAAAGTGGGTCCCGATTTGAGAGACATCGGGTGTGTATCGTTAAGAAAGTCATGCATCACTATATTTGACATTGCATCTCATGTCATTGCACATTTTTATTATTGATGAACTTGAACACGTGTTTTGCTGATCTTGTGAGTGTTTCTCTGTGAAGCTTGTGACTGTTGAATATTGAGTTGTTATTGAGAATGTGTAAACTGATAGAGTGTGGTTATTGAGTTGTGTGTTTGGTAAACTGTAAACTGTTAGGCTATATCGTGGAGGTTTATATAGGGTGTAAGGAGTATTCGTATTTTTTTCACTTAACTTGTGTTTAGAGGTTTTCTTGTTGGGTACCACGTGGTTTGATACTCACCCCTTGCTTCTACAAATTTTTTTGTAGGATACGAGCCCGAATCTTCGTGATACCTGCCATTCTTTTCGTTTCCAAGGCATCTTGTGGAGGGTTGTAAGGTAGCTGCTTGTCATCTTAGAGAACTTTTCTACTCTAGTTTATGACTTTGTTTTTACTTGAAGGATAACTTTATTTTAGACTTCTATTTTATTTCAATTCTAATATTTACATTAGAGGCTTCTGCACGTGACAACATGGTTTTGGGGATATACACTATTGAGGGTGCTAAGTGTGCTAGAGGGCTTTTATCAGGGTGGTAGTGCGACCGCCACACCACATGACTCTCGTACTAGAGAGGGGGCTCAGACCAAAGAGCAGCAACAAGCTCAAGTTGTTTAGGATGCGGTGGGGCAACTACCAGTAGATCTTGCGGTTCAGAATGATGTTGCACCAGTAGTTGGGGGTCAAGTTGCACTGGTGGTTGTTCTGACAGAGGATGAGCAGCGTAGGTATGAGAGATTTTGAAAGATTGACCCACCTCAGTTTCAGGGTGGGAAGAGTGAGGCTGCTCATGAGCTTCTAACTACCTGCGGAGAGTTACTAGAGGTGGTTGGATTAGCTGAGTCACACGGGGTTCGATATGTTACACTTTAGCTTCGTGGACCAGCGAGAGACTGGTGGAGGACTTATTCGGGGGTTTTGCCAGTTGGATCTCCTCCAGCGACTTGGTAGCAATTTGCTAGTGCATTCCAAGATCGTTTATCCCTTGGAGCGTGAGAGAGGAGAGTCGCTTGAGGTTTGAGAGTCTGAGACAGGATGGTTTATTGGTTACATAGTATGAGGCACGTTTTTGCCAGTTTTCTAGGCATGCGTTGGCCATTATTCCAAATGAGACAGAGAGGTTCCACAGATTTATGAGGGGATTGACTTTCTCTATTAGGTCAGCTGTGTTTCGGGCATCTAGGGAGGGGGCTTCTTTTCAGTCCATTATGAGCACCGCCAAAGAGGCGCAATTGATGGAGAGAGAGGAGTTTGGGGACCCTAAAAGGGGGCCCGTATATCAGGTCAGTTTCATGGTGCCTCATCTGGAGGTAGGGGATCACAGAGAGTGAGTGGTTCTTTTCAGCAGCGGGGACCTATTCATGCATCTATGCCGACATTTGAGGTGGCCATACATATAGAGGTTCTTATAGCCCGGGTCAGGGCTCTTACGTTTCACAACAGCGACCTACACGGCGAGGCAATTATAGTGGGTTTTCAGGGTCTACACAGAAGTTTCCAGGTCAGAGATTTTGTTTTACTTGTGGAGATACCGATCACCTAATGCGGTAGTGTACTTCTCAAAGGGGTCGTGATGGGCCACGACCTAATTCTTTATTCCAGACTAGACCACCAGCACCACAGGGTAGATGTCGTGGCAGAGTTCAGTCAGGTAGAGGTGATAGAGTTTCTAGTAGTGGTGTTGCAGCTCAACAGAGTGGGGGTAGAGGTACCACCCAGGCTGGAGGTGGACGAGGAGTCCACTACTATGCTTTCCCGGGTAGACCTGAGGCGGAGACCTCTGATGCTATTATTACAGGTATCATCCCAGTATGTCATCGACCTGTGTCTGTGTTGTTTGATCCAGGTTCTACATTCTCTTATGTGTCTACGTATTTTGCTGCTAAATTTGATATGATATGTGATAGAACAACTGTACCTATTCGTGTTTCTACACCCGTGGGTAACCCTTAGTGGTGGATCGAGTGTATCAATCCTGTCTTGTTTCTTTGGCTGGGTATGACACTAGGGTAGACTTAATCATTCTGGGGATGGTAGACTTTGATGTTATCTTGGGTATGGATTGACTTTCTCCTTATCATGCTGTCCTTGATTGTAATGCTAAGACTGTGACTTTAGCAATGCCTGGTGTTCGAGGGTTGAGTGGAAAAGTGTTAATGGTTCTTATCCTAGCAAGGCCATCTCTTTTATCCGTGCTCAGAGATTGGTGGAGAGGGTTTATTTTTTGTCTTACTTAGCTTTTATTCGGGATACTAGTGTTGAACCACCTCCCATGGACTCTGTTCCCGTGGTTCAGGAGTTTCCCAATGTATTTTCCTTCTGATCTTCCAGGTTTTCATGTCATTGCACATTTTTATTAGTGATGAACTTGAACACGTGTTTTGCTGATCTTGTGAGTGTTTCTCTGTGAAGCTTGTGACTGTTGAATATTGAGTTTTTATTGAGAATGTGTAAACTCATAGAGTGTGGTTATTGAGTTGTGTGTTTGGTAAACTGTAAACTCATAACGTGGACGTTTATATAGGGTGTAAGGAGTATCCGTATTTTGTTCACTTAACTTGTGTTTAGAGGTTTGCTTGTTGGATACCGCGTGGTTTGTTACTCACCCCTTGTTTCCACAATTTTTTTGTAGGATACGAGCCCGTGTTTTCGTGATACCTGTCATTCTTTTTGTTTCCAATACATCTTGTGGAGGGTTGTGAGGTAGCTGCTTGTCATCTCAACGAACTTTCCTACTCCAGTTTATGACTTTGTTTTTACTTGAAGGACAACTTCATTTTAGACTTCTATTTTATTTCAATTCGAATATTTACATTAGAGGCTTGTGAACGTGACAACCTTGTTTTGGGGATTGAATTAATATGACTTGGTTTCATAATAGAAATTATTGTTGGATTGTCATTTATTTTCGCACTTTGTTAGGTATTGGGTTTTAGACTGACTTGTGTTGGTGGGATAAGACGAATACCATCACACCCATTTTTGGGTCGTGACAGTTAGGATTGAATTGAGTTGAATTGGTTCAGCCCCTTTTGACAACTCTAATCACAATATATATTTTCTATAACTTTTGACAAAATATATTATATAGTCAATACATAATTTATATAACTTTTAACTAGCTTTATATAAATTAAACATGACTAAAAAATAATTATATTATTATATATTTAAAACAGTCCCTTTAAATTATAATTTTTAAACTATAATTTTACATCTTTATACTATAATTTACATCATATGTACAAACGGATCTAGGGGTCTATTGCAAGTGAACACAGTACACTATGGAAATCTTTATGAGCTATTGAAAGTACAATCATTAATTTGATGAAATATTTTCTTTTTTTCTTATCTAATAAGAGATTATAAGGAGCAATTTAGGATTGTCTAGGGATATACAAGTAAATTCAGATTTATATTATGGTAAAATTTATTAAATAATATCTGATTAATTAATATCCCTTTAATATAATAAATGTTTGATTTCAGATAATGAAAAAATCACTCATTTCGATAAGATAATATATTCCTAGACGATTCCTATATAAATATGTGACCATTAATATTATAAATCAACAACATTTAAAAAAACAAACTTATCTAAGACAATTTAGGGAAATATAATCCTATTGTGTTCTTATTTTTTTTTTTGGCTAAAATTTAAATTTAGTTGAATTTCATCTCTAGCTTTTCTTATTGCCTCCAAATCTTTTGATGTTGTGTTTTCAAACTGCAACAGAAAATTGTGAATAATTCTAAATGTGATAAGTGTTTCCTTACGCATAACTGGTTCCAAATGTTTGTATCATCTTCAACTTTATTATCAACATTATTTTCTTTCAATGGTATTCAAATTTTTTCTAAGGTTTGAACCTCTAAACATCTATCATTTCATTCATTCAATATAGTATTAACATTCATTTTATTGCATTAACTGAGAGCATTAATAATAATAATAAAGTTTAGAAATAACGTTTTCACAAGTGAGTTTATTTAAAATCTCTAAAATTTTATCTTTAAATAAATTTTACGATATTGAAACACTCTTTATTAATTTATCAATTAAAAAATAATTTTATAAAATAATAATATTTCACAATCTATCTGTATTAATTTAGTTAGATTTATGCATTCCCCGTATTCTTTCTATTTTTTGTCAAGTAGCAATCCAATAATTACATTAAATGCTCTTTACAAAAATTCCTTCTACATTTTTAAATGCCATTAATTTGAATGATAGGTTGAGCAAATGAAGATTTTTTTCTGAAAGAAGATATAAAACGGTATTTTTGGTTCAAGTTGTTTTACCGGATAATTAAAGCAATCTATATATTATTTTATGTGTTATAAAGAATGAAATAACTAAAAAACTACTAATTAAACTTACATAATTAAGTAAATCTTCTCATGATCCATCCATGCATTATTTATCACTAATGACATGTAACTTTGTGATATTTACTAATATGTATTTTTTGTAAAAGAAAACAAATCTTGATGAATTTAATTAGTGTATGAAACTTGACTTGTCATAAAACGTAATGAAGCATCATGATTTATGGATAAATTTTAAGAAATTTCTAAATATTTAATTGCAAAGCATAACAAATCACCAGAATTTGACCACAAAATTATGATTGTTATAATTTATTGTGCAAATGTATGGCTAAAAGCTATTTTTGCACATTTTACTTTAGACTCAATTCTGAAACTATTTACTTAAATTGGATTCAATCCAAAAACTGAAAAAACTACGGAAAATAACAAACTACAATACATATTAAAGGCCTATAACTATAGCATACTTTATTTATTTTTATGGATATAATATAATAATTAATAATAATAATAATAATAATAATAATAATAATAATAATAATAATTATGAATTTTGAGAGTGATGGTATTGAGGAGCATGAGTCATTGGTTGCGACACTTGATCGAGGGGACATGTGGTTCAAACCAAAGAAATTGGAGTTAGATATGAAGCATCGCGAGTCCCCACCCGCGAAACCATCTATTGTGGAGGCCCCAAAATTAGAGCTTAAGGCTCTACCACCTCATCCGAGGTATGTATTCTTGGGAAAATATGACACTTTGCCGGTAATCATTACATCAGATTTGAATGTGGAGCAAGTAGAGTGTCTGGTAGAGGTGTTAAAGAGGTTCAAACGAGCCATTGGTTGGACTATTGCGGATATCATTAGGATTCCACCAAGTATTTGTTCACACAAAATCCAACTCATGCCCGATCATAAGCCAAGTATTGAGCATCAAAGATGGTTAAATCCACCTATGCAAGAGGTAGTGAAGAAGGAGATTATGAAGTGGTGTGATGCCGGAGTTATATATCTATCGCAAATAGAAGTTCGGTATGCCCTGTTCAGTGTGTGCCCAAAAAGGAGGGAATGACTGTGGTCCCTAATGAGAAGAATGAGCTTGTTCCAATGAGGCCGGTGACCGGATGGAGAGTTTGTATGGATTATCGGAAGTTGAATGCATGGACTGAGAAGGACCATTTTCCTATTCCCTTCATGGATCAGATGTTAGATAGGCTTGCAGGAAAAGGGTGGTATTGTTTTCTTGATGGTTTTTCGGTTTACAATCAAATCTTTATTGCACCTGAGGATCAAGAGAAAACCAGTGTCTACCCCGCACCTCATTCTTTCTTTGGAAATTTTAACTTTAATCGACATAGATCATGTGAGCTTCATGAAATCCAGTGTCTACCCCACACCGAAAAGAGGTGGAATCACTGGCCAAAGTGAAACCAAAACATTGCTAGCGTATATAGGGAAATGTACCCTGCTAGAATCCTATGTTAACAACATAGGTTCAGAGACAAGGAGATATAAGGAGACCCATACCTTCCTAAATGTACAGTCTCATCTCATGAGATTTACAATAACCTCTGCCTTCCCGAAAGTAGGAATCGCGACTCATAGCTAGCCAATCAGTGCTCCGCATAAAGTTCCATTACATTCATCTCACACATCATAGAAGCTGGATTCTAGCATGAGGGTATCATTGCTCATGAGATGATTTCTCATCTCATCATTAGTATTAAGTGTGCATTAATCTCAATACTTTCATTAGAGTGTTTCTTAGGGATCGGTCTCTTTATTAGTTTTACATTCTGATAGGTGAGTACGGTTTTTTGTAACACTTACTAGGCTCATTTGAGATTGTTCTCATCTGTCATATTAGCCTCTTATCATGTTGTCACCACATTCATTAACTTTAGCATATTAGATCTTCATAATTACTTACCCGTTTACGTGAATGTTCATTTCTTCATATGCCAATGCACTTGGCTTTTTAGTGTGTTTTACACTCTTACTTAACACTCCTGGGGTCACATCATTTCATCACATACATCTTAGATTCACTTATTTTTAAACGTACGCTGGACTTATGAACCCATACGTATAAGCCATGAGGCTTCGTTCATAATTCTTCTAAGTGACTTATACTTACCCAAGATTATGTGGTACAAGACTTATGCATCTTGTAAGTATGCCAAGGTCTCGAGTTTGATTCCTATAGGCGGCATTCATTAATTATTTATTCACGTAAGACTTATGTATCAATACGAGATTGGGCAAGGGAACCCGATTTCAAATCCCTTGAGCAACACTTAGTCTTATATTATTTTTTGATTTAAAATTTTGTCTTGGGGACCCGAGGTCGAGCCCCAACGCCTTTTTCCTGTTTTTCTTTCCTTCCTTTTTTCGTTTGAGGACAAGAGGGTGTGGGATCGATCCCACACAACCTTATTTTTTATTTTCTTTAATTATTCTCCTAATTTTTTCACCTATCCGAGAGTTTTAGGTTTTGATCCCCACACACCTCATTTTATTTATTTTCCCCTCATTCATTTCTTCACTTGAGCCTCACCCCATTTCGAATCCCCCTTACCTCATTTTTATGTCGAGACCAAATTTCTAGATTTTTGGAAATTTGGTCTCGTTTTCAGTCCACCTTTTCTCAATATTTATACGTTAGATTCTTAGGCAATTCGCTGGATATTATGTACATTATTATGTGCATTTTTTGTGGTTACATTTGGCCAAGAGTTTTCACTCAATTCATAAACATCACACCTCCCATGAACATCACGATTTCTATAAGTAATTGCATACAAGAACACAAGGATTTAACATGCCCTTTTCGCATAGTTTCGGAAAAAACATACTTAACAATCACATAAATCCGAGCATACATACATCAACATAATCATCACGAAAACACTTTACATCCCTAAATTCTACAAGCAAACATACCCAACCTACAACAATCGATGAAAGCTAGTGATAGGGACATATAAAGGGGAAACATTCCAAGTTTTCGGATTACAATACGACTGAATCCTAGGGGTCTCTTGGGAAAGGGACCAAGATGAATAAACCCATACCTTTTCTGTCGTTCAACACTGTTTCAAAAATGATCCAATTCATTGCCAACTCCCACAAAATCAATGCCTCAACACCAAAACCTCAAGCACAACCTGTTGAGACATTTGCTTTTGCTTTTCATTTTTAAACTATCTTTTCTTCTAAAATTTAGATTTCAAGTTCTTCAAGAGTGATGAACTATTAATTTCTGTTCTTTTACTGATAAAATAAAGTGAGAAAGAGAGTGGAGAAACGTGAGAGTAAGTTTAAGAGTTTTAGGTGAAAACTTAGTCAAACTAGGACTTCTTGTCATTTAAATAAAAGAATCTGATTTTCTAAGGCTTAAGTGAGATGACTAACCGCCCTTACTTAAATTAGACAATTAAATACCAATTAATTCAACTTAATATTGCTTCGACCAAGGATCGAAACCAGGTGAAGCCTAACTCGCAAAACGGGTAAATCCTGGGTCAACCCGACCCAAACCGTTCCACTAATTACATTAATCAATTAATTAATTCAATACTTAGGGTAATTACGATACTAACCTTAGCTTGGAAAAGACGATTTTACCCATAGACCCTCCAAACCTAAGTATCTTAATTTTCGGGTACCCTACATGGATGGACCCAACCTTGCCTAGCTCAACTAACTCACCAAGTTGGTTGGCTTGGCTGGTGCATATGTTCTGAGGTCTGGTTTCAC
This sequence comes from Solanum habrochaites, assembly GCA_027704765.1. Taxonomy (NCBI): domain Eukaryota; kingdom Viridiplantae; phylum Streptophyta; class Magnoliopsida; order Solanales; family Solanaceae; genus Solanum; species Solanum habrochaites. Next base: position 71,341,928 of record JAKWJA010002489.1, on the reverse strand, counting down.
GCGCTTCAAGCCATGTGAACCCAATTTAATCTAGGCATTCTCGGTACGTTCAGGCATTACTTCGCATAATCATTTTCGGGTTGTTACATTATCGCCCCCTTAGGAATATTCATCCCCGAATGACACTTTTAGTTATCTAGCACGATGCCAGACATAACATAATATAAGTACTTTACACAGTCAAGTAATAACAACAAAGAATACAGGAGATAAGGAAAGTTAGACTTAAGAGTAGGAAGTCTAACCTCAAGAGCTGAAAAAATGAGGATAGCGGGATATCATATCGGCCTCGGCCTGCCACGTAGCACCCTCAACAAGATGGTTTCTCCTTAATAACGTCACCGTGACAACCTCCTTTTTCTCAGCCGCTTCACCTTCCGGTCTAAAATCTCAATAGGAACCTCCTCACAGGAAAAGTCATCATCAACCCCCAAACAACAGGCAGAATCGATGCTGGATTCAAGGCACTTCTTTAACATAGAGACATGAAATCTGGATGAACAAAAGCTAGCTCCGCAGGCAACACCAACTCATAGGCCACCTCACCCACACGCTGTAGAGTCTCATATGGCCCAACGTACCTCGGAATCAACTTTCCCTTCATGCCAAACTCATCACCCCCTTTATAGGTGATATCTTCAAGTAGACATGGTCACCAACATCGCACTTTAAGGGCCACTTCCTGTTATCTGCATAAGACTTCTGCCGACTGTAAGCAATAACCAACCTATCCCTAATCACCCTGAACATCTCTAAGTCCTCATGAATGATCTCTGGACCCAAAATAGATGACTCTCTGACCTCGGACAACCCAACTGGATACTTACACCTCCTACCATACAATGCCTCAAATGGTGCCATCCGATGTTAGTGTGATAATTGTTATTATAATAACTCTATCAATGGCTGATGGTCATACCAACTACCCCTGAAGTCATTCACACACACTCTTAACATGTCCTCCAATGTCTGAATGGTGCGCTCTGCCTACCCATCTGTTTGAGGATGGGAGGAAGTATTGATCTTTACCTGCATGCCTAAGATCTTCTGGAAGGATCTCCAAAAATATGATGTAAACTGAGCTCCTCTATCCGAAATAATAGACAAAGGAATCCCATGCCACCTAACAACCTCTTCAATGCAGAGTCCCGTGTAATCCTCGGCCCTATAAGTAGACTTCACAGGGATAAAGTGGACAAACTTAGTCACCCTGTCTACAATAACCCATACGGAGTCATGCTGTCTCTTAGTCCTCGGAAGACCAACCACGAAATCCATATTAATGGCCTCCCACTTCCAAGTCAAAACCTCAATATTTTGAGTGAGACCACCAGGTAAGGTGCTCCACCTTAACCTGCTGACAATTAGGACACCTGACCACATACTCAACAATATCCTTCTTTATGCCATCCCACCAATAGATCTGCTTGAGGTCATGATACATCTTGGTGGAATCTGGATGTATCGAATACCTGGAACCATGAGCCTCTGCAACAATCTTGTTTTGCAAATCATCCACATCTGATACACACAGCCTGTCCTGGTACCTGAGTATGTTGTCACCATCCAAAGCAAAGGACTCATTCATCTTTATCAGCACCGAGTCCTTCAACTCTACCAACACAGGATCAAGATGCTGACCCTTCTTGACTTCAACTACCATGGATGATTCAGAACTAGGATGAACTGAGACACCCCAACTAGTAGAGTGAATCAACCGCACACCCAGTCTGCCAGTCTGTGTACATCCTTCACTAACTCCTTCTTCTCATCATCAACGTGGGTTGTACTCCCTAAGCTCAACCTTCTCAAAGCATCAGCTACAATATTTGCCTTCCCTAAATGGTAGTGGACACTCATGTCATAGTCCTTCAACAGCTCCAACCATCTCCGCAGACATATATTCTAGTCCCTCTGCGTGAACACGTACTAGAGACTCTTGTGGTCTGTGAACACATCCACATGTTACCCCATAAAAGTAAGGCCTCCACAACTTCAATGCAAATACCACAACTGCCAACTCAAGTCATGAGTGTGATAATTTTTCTCATGAACCTTGAGCTGTCTGGACGCATAGCCTACCACCTTACAACCCTACATAAGAACACAACCCAAACCAACCCTAGATGCGTCATAGTAAATATTGTAACTCTCACCACGTTTAGGCAACGTAAGCACAAGGGATGAAGTGAGTCCGTCCTTGAGCTCCTGGAAACTCTTCTCACAAGTCTCCGCCCATTAGGACTTGGATTTATTCTTAGTCAAAGCTATCATTGGCGCAGCAATAGAAGAAAATGTCATGACCGAAATCTAGACCTTAGACGAGACCGGCATTGTTGATGTCTCAAAGGTCGCAAACAAGCCTACATACGTCATCTTTACTTCATCTAGGTTATTTTTTTCGCGGAAAATTTGAACTTTTTGTTATTTAACATTCGTATAATACATTCTACTTAAATTCATAAATGTTCACAATCAATCTTCTAACATTAAGATCATCAAATTAAAGAAATAGATTATAGCTGCATTAAATGTGTACTTTAAAAAACAACACCAATATAAAATCTTAAATGAAGTGGGAAATGAAACACTAGTGGAACATGCTACACTAGCTAAGGCCTACATCTAAGATAGATAATAACAGTAGATAGCCTCAAAATCTTGAGGGCCTACCAAGTCTGGATGAAAGTTCCACATCCAGATAGCTATAACGTTGCACCATACAATCTAACGTCCACCTGCGCCTGCACCTAAAAATAGATAATTGTATGAAATTAGTGCACACTTGTACTAAGGATGGGTATATGCAAGCACACACCAAGGATATGCATGATAAATAATCTCTTTCCTAAAACATGATTTATGGAAAGTCAAGTTAGTCGACTTGCCAACTTTGGATTAGGAAAGTCAATGGACCTGCCAAATTTGGATTTGGAAAGTCATGCCATGAGTGTAACATGCATCATCAAACTTATCATTTTGTAAACACACATAACATATTTTACATATCATATTACATAGTTCATATCATTCTTTCATATTCCATGAGACCTTGGGATCATGGACTTGACATTAGGACTTCCCGAAATGAGGGCTTAACATATGGGACCTCAACTTAGGAGCCTTCTTTAGCAAACATAGAGTCTGGTTCATTCATTCATACATACTTCTTTTTTCATTCTTTCATATTCTATTGCAATCACCAGTCATACCTAGGATGTAATTTAAGACTCTCATCGGGTTTGCTGTGCAATGACCAAGAATAACCTAGATGCATTACTTAAGTGTAGCTCACCTCTTATTATCCAATCCTTACACCTTTGGTATCATTCATTTCGTTATGTGCAGCATTTGAGGCTGACCTCATTCATTCTTTGGGAACTTTAACTTTAGATCGTATGAGCATAATGAAATCCAGTGTCTCCGCCACACTGAAAAGAGGTGGAATCACCGACTAAAGTGACCCAAAACATGTTAGCGTACATGGGAATTGAACCCCGCTAGATCCCTATATTGGCAGTATAGGTTCTAAGACTAGGAGATATAAGGAGACCCATACCCGGCATGTCGAGCAGTCTCATTTCATGAGACTTACGTGAACCTCCACCCTTTTCGAAGAAAGGCATCACATGCTCATAGCTAGCCTATCGGTCCTAAGTATAAAGTTCCAATACATTCAACTGATACATCATGGAAGCTTGCTTCTAGCAGAGGACATCATATCTCATTAGATGATTTCTCATCTCATCATTAGCATTAAGTATGCATTAACTTCAATACTTTCATTAAAGTGTTCATAGAGACGGGTAACTTCATTAACTTTACACTCTCATAGGTGAGTACGTTTTGCTAACATTTACTTAGGCTCATTTGAGATTGCTCTAATTTTTCACATTAGCCTCTTATCATGTTGTCACCACATTCATTAATTTTAGCACATTTTCTCTTCATAATTGCTCACCCATTTACATGAATGTTAATTTCATCATATGTCAAAGCATTTGGCCTCTTAGTGTGTTCCACACTCTTACTTAACCCTTCTAGGTTTACACCATTTCATCACGTACATCTTAGGGTCACTTACTTTTAAACGTATGCTAGATTTATGAGTCCACACATACAATCCATGAGGCTTCATTCATAGTTTGTCTAAGTGATTCATGTTTACCCAAGATTATGTGGTACAAGACTTATGCGTCTTGTAGATATGCCAAGATATTGATTTTAATATTTAGAGGCAATATTCATTAAGTATTTACTTACGTATGACTTATATGTCAATACAGAATTGTTCAAGGGAACCCATCTTCGAATCCCTTGGACAACACTTAGTTAATTTTCTTTCACCTAATTTTGGATTTATTTTTCGGCTTAGGTAATCAATTTTGAATGCCCTCACTAACATTATTTTTCCTTTCTTTTTCCCTCCTCTCACTTCTCCTAAGGCGTTCTAAGAATAAAGGGATCCGGGATCGAACCCCCATAGAAACATTAATTTATTTCTCTTTTTCCTATATTTTCCCATGTTGGGCGAGAAAGGTGGGTTCGAAATTTACTCCTCTAATTACTTTTTTTTATTTCTCTCCTTGTCTCCTCCTTAATCAAAGAGGTGGTGGGTTCAAATCCCACTCCTCCCATTATTTTTATTAATTTAAAATTTCCCTTTTTATCTCTTGTTTGGCGGAGAGGTTGTGGGTTTGAATCCCACACCTCTCATTTTTTTCCAGCTTTTATGTAGTGCTTGGGTTCAATCCCTACTGACCTCACATGTTATAAATTTATTTCTAAACTTCTCAAACTTCAAGTATTCTAGCTGAAAACTCCATCACCAAGTGCTGGAAATTTTATTAATCTAGCCTTTATTTAACAACATTCATACGTTCGTTTTGTGGTATCTTCACAATTTGTTTAACGCATTTTTAGGTGTAGATTCATTGTTGTTTTAGCCTAGATTTTTCCACTTAAGAGCAGCCACCTTACACTTCATTTAAAAATTACAATTTACACACCTTATGCACATTAATTCCAATCATCAATCAAGCCATTTTAAGACTTCAAAGAGGAGAACAACAACAAACAATTTTACACATAGCACCACATCATTTTCGGTTGACATCATTGAACATGCTTGCTATTTCCAAACACTAAATCACAAAGAACATCATATTTCACACTTAGCTACCAGAAACAATACCAACAACATTATTTCTAACCTAATTTAGATTGAAATCGGAAGGAGACTACGGACAAGGAATTCGACAATAGAGGGGACAACCCTAGTTTCATACGTTGAATTTTGTAGATAGAAATTTCTCTTGGAGAAAGGATTCCAAGAGTGAAAACCCATACCTTGTTGTATCTTTCCACACATTGAAAGTGCTGCCCAAATCCTCCACTAAACCTTCAAAATGATCCCGTTGAGAAGAAGATGTAAATTTTTGTTTTTAAGTTAGCTTGCTAGTTTGTATATTTTGTTTGTAAGTTTTTTTGAGTGTAGAGAACTTTTGATTGTTTTCTAATGTTTGGTTTTCTGTTTTTGCAGCCAAGAAAGAAAAATGGATGAGAGATAGAGTTTAGGCGTGTGAGAAAGTTTGTGTGAGATAGTGCCCCTTAAAACAAGGATAGTTGGCAAGACTTAGTCAATTTAAGTTAATAATTAATAATTAATAACTAAAAATTTTATTTCCCCCTTTTTTAATCATACATTAATTAAATAATATTAAATAATTACATTAATTTACCCACTTAAATAAAAATTTAATTCATTGCTTCCAACTAGGTTCGAACCCGGGTGGAGCAAGACTTTACTCTTAGAGCCCATTTTCGGCCCTGTCTCCCCAAAATACCCCTCCACCTTATTAATTAAATAATTAAATATATATTTAGGGTAATTATAATATTACCCTTAGCTTGGAAAAAGACCATTTTACCCCTAGACCTCAAAACTTAAGATTTTCTCTTTTAAGTCCGGTAAAGACTCATCCGGGTAAATCTTCATATTTGGGAGCCCTACATAGCTGAACCCAACCTTTCCTAGCTCAACTAATTCCCCAAGTTAGTTAGCTTTCAAAGGTCTGGTTCTACGCGCATCAATCCGTGTAAACCCGGTCTAATCGTAGGCATTCTAGACACATTAAGCATTACTTATCTTATACATTTTTAGGGTTGTTACATTATCCCCACCCCCCCTTAGGAACATTCGTCCCTTAATGACACTACATTCTATCTAGCACAATTCCAGTGATAACATAACATAAAAATTATGCACCAACTCAACCAAGTCTTCACAAATAGTCTTACTATCAACAACTATTGGGCAATCCTTGTATACTCTATTAGTTCTTACATATTCTCCTAAAGGTGTACCAACCACTATAGGATCATGCAAAACTTCAGGAATTATCTCAAGAGTGAGAGCAAGCAAATGAGTTACAAAGAAATACGTAACCTTGGGTCAATTAAGGCATAAACAGAAGTTGAGAAGACTTGCAGAATACCTGTGACCACATTACCGGACATCTGTTGCTCCTCCCTGCCCTTCAGGGCGTATAACCTGTTCCTCTTAGGAGGATCAACTGCTGTTGCACCCTGTGGATTAGGCCTAGGCTGAGCATTAACTCCAGCTTGACCTCTGTTCTATGGGAAGTCCTTGACCATGTGCCCTATCTTTCCGCAACCGAAGCAGGCATTAGTGCCCTGTCGACACTCTCTACTGTGATCACGGCCACACTTGGCACACTTCTTTTTGGGACGCTGAACATCACCTCCATTGCCCTTCTCGGGCTCGAGTCCACTTTCTCTAAGTGTTGTACTCCTTTGAAAGTTAGAGTTCCTAGAACTCTGTTGCCCCTTTTTGAACCTGGGTTGTTCACGAACACGAAGTTGTTTATGTTTCCCCCATTGGTAGGACCTGCTTGATCAGAAGGCTTAGGCCTCCTAGCATCACAAACCTCCTAGCATCACAAACGACCCTCCTCTTCCGGCTGTCCTCTACCTGCTGGACATGCATCATCATCCTGGAGAGGTCCATGTTTTCGTGGAGCATAGCAGACCGACACTCCTCCTCTAGATCTCCGATGATCCTTGTGAGGAACCTTCTTATCTCATCCCTGCTGTTAAACACTAGGGAAGTGGCATACCTAGACAACTTAACGAACGTCAGGGAATACTCCATGACAGTCATAGATTCTTGCTTCAGGTTGATAAATTCCTCAACCCTAGCTTCCCTCATCTCCCTGGAGAAGAATCTTTATAGAAAATCATTCTTAAACAGCTCCCATGTGACCGGAACTCTGCCCAACTCTCGGCTATTTTACCACATCCTACACCAAGTCTATGCAACATCCTTAAGAGCCTTCTCAGTATCTGTGGCTCCCATGGATACTAATATCTTGTGGACCTCGTCCACAAACTCTTGGGGATCCTCTGAAATTTTTGACCTTGTAAATATAGAGAATTCATACTCGTGAAGTCTTGCAGCCTGTCAGCCATGCTACGTACCGGTGGGTCCTCCCTCTGAACTTTCAATCTGTTGGACTAGGCCGTGATAGCCTGGGCCTGCATGGTGATGTCCTAATCCATCTTAACCAGAGCGATCCGCACCTCAGCATCAGTCAACCTAGTTGGGTTTACTGGCATGAACACTCCTTCAGCTGGAAAGCAAAAATGATAAAAAAAAAAGGGGATTTTCTATTTCAAAATAAATGAAAATAACTAGAGATATTGAAAGACACACTTAAAAGCTTCAAATGTTGGAGTTTAATCAATTAATGAAAGTAACTAGGGTTTTCATGTTCCCCACAGGTTGATAACTTGGTAAGTCTAACTTTAAAAATTCTTTCATAGTATCTTGCATGAAGAGTGATAAGTTATTTATTTCTAAATCCTTGGTCCGGCATCTAGAAAATTTCACTCCGCACCTTGGTTCAGCTACATGTGTTGATATACTAACCCTTATCTTTACCTCATATTAAGCATTGTATTCGATATTTGACTAAGTTATTAGCTCGTACCAATTAATACTAGCCTATTAGACAGTATACACTAAATCTATGTTGATAATTCTTTTCCTATTATCTACCTCCTTGGTCCGGCAATTAGCATTAAGGTAAGTTCTAACATCGGCCATCCGTTAAAAAGACTTCTAAGCGAAAGAATTATCAATACATGCAAGACACTATTCTAGAATTGTTAATTTAGTTAGGTTTTACCTCATTATTCGCCTACGGTTCCCACAACCTTAGTTATGGAGTTTAGTTACCCATAGTCATAGTTACAATATTTAAATATATGATATAAGAATTCATGCACTTACTTCGATGAGAAAGAGTAAAATCCAAAAGTTCACTTGATTAATCAGTAAAAGTCACCAACAATCAATGATAAAAGTCTCAAGATAATAAATAATCTCTCAAAGAGTCTACAAAATAATCAAGAGTATCTCACAATAATCAAGAGTCTAACAATGATCAAGAGTCTAACCAAATAATCAAGAGTCTAACCAAATAATCCCGAGTCTAACCTAATAATTCAGATTCTAACCTCAAAAACGAGGTTTTTCAAACTATTTATAAAAAAATAAAAACCTAATTAAACAAGGACTCTATTTGCTGAAAATCTGTCAAAACGCGGCTGGGTCGACGGACCTCGCGACGGGATGTCATGGTTACGATGGGCCGTCGTGGACTCCGTCGTCCCACACTTGAATTTCTTCTGCTGCTCTCTTCATTACCCTCGATGGCAGGTATGACGGATCGTTACGAGCACAACGGTCCGTCGAGGGTCTCCGTTCCAAAACACTTGAACTCTTGGAATATGGGTACTGTGGCTACTTCTCTGATCTTCATGACGAACCTGCAGGACAAACAATCATGGCTACGACGGTCCTTCATGCTTTCCGTAACCCCACACTTGGTAAGACTTCCTCATCTTCCTTCAGCAGCTGCACTACACTGCCACCTACGGACCGTCACAACCATGACGAACCGTCACAATCTCCATAGGTGGTCTTTTCTGCATTTCTTCGCTCAAAAACCTCCGCATTCATCTTTGGACAGATTTCCTGCAAATAAGGAGAAACTTATATAAAAATTAGCCACGGTATATCAACACCCTAAACTTAAATTCGTTGTTTGTCCTTAAGCGACGCACTATGACTCAATACAAAATCTTTGTACAATAGTATCCATGTTTTATCCTTTGCAATCATTTGTCTATCAATCCCGATTAATCTCATCATATTTATGCATGCTATCACTATTAGGCTTGAATTATGTAGAGTCAGACCATGACACAGACTTACCATGGACTAACACCTATCCTCTTCAATTTCTCACCGAGGTGCTAATATTTCCGGTATTGCAACTAGTGTCCTTACTTTAAAACAAAATCCTCATTTTTCACACAATGATTTCAGTTTGAGTATAAGGATTACTTTTTAACACTCACTGTCAGAACAAATTCACACTCATTCATACATATTTCCATAAGCTTGCCCTTATTTTCACTGCTTTAAGTTCGCTATACAACCCTTAGGATCACGATAGGACTTTCTTAGCTTGTAACATAGGCTTAGGGTCAGTTAGGGTATATTTAGGTATACTTTAGTGACTTTCTTCCCTCCTTGACATATAGGCTAAACATACCATTTTCTATCATTTTATCTTGCCCAGTTTCTCATATTCTTTCACCTTGCTATTTTTCCTTCTTTCTTCATTTGTGTAAGTGACTCTCTTCTTTTCTTGCTTATATTTCTTGTAAATTTTTATTTTTCTTTACTTTTCTTTCAACTAATTCTTGAGTCACTTTACTTTTGTTCTTTCTTTCTCTTTGTTCTTTCAACCCCACTTTCCAGAGCATTCCTCATAATAGCCACCCTCAACTCATGGCTTTGCCATGAGTCAAAGTACACAATACCCAAAGTTGGGTCAGAGCCATAAAAAGGGTTGTTTACTGCATTAGCCACCCTCAACTTATGCTTTTGGCATAAGCTGAGGTGCACATGTCCAAGGAGGGACTAGGGACAACACATTTTTCTCAGAAAAGATCAGTTAGGGTGAAAAAGAAAGGTCTAGTTTAAGCTCAAATCATTTGGATCAAAGAAGGATAAATTTCATTTGGTTTTCTTTTATTTAGGCTAAACAATGGGATATATTGAATAAGGGCCTATGATCCTTTCCTAATTGTCTATTACAACTTAATTTTAGCAGGACTAACCAAGCAAGTTCTAGCTCAGTACAAATAGTGGACTATTCAAATATTCCTCACACTCACTTGACATCTCATTACTCTACTAGATTATTAGATACCAAGTTCGAATTTTAGACTTAGGGTCATGCAGTGGTGTACCTCAGTCATGCTTAGAGCTACACATTTATCAATTACTATGCCTAGTCATGTATCATTTTCCATTTTAGCAGGATATCATTTTAGCCATCATGCTCCAGAATTAAACTATGTACACAAGATATAGACATGCCGGTTCAACATAAAAAATAATCAGTCTTTTGGGGAAAAAGAACACAGGCAAGAAAACCCCAAAAGAGGATAGTGAATTGGGCTACTCAGACTTCACCCTAGCACTTACTTTTAAGTTACTCCACCCCCAACAAAAAGACATACAATTTTCCCCAATGCATAAAAAAATTTAAATACAGAAGTGGTAAGTGAAGCAAACCTGGGGCGCAAAGCGCCGACGATCAGCAAGCTGGTGGGTCCGGTTCCACGGAACCCACTACCTCTCTAATCTGGACACCCTCAGTGGTGTCCTCAGCATCAACAACACTATCAGCAGTGCCTCCCACCATCTCCACAGTATGGAGCTAGACGCCCCAGCAACTAACTCTCCTGCTCTCTTCTGACGCGTCTATTTCAGCAAGCGAGACTCTCATCGCTGCCTACATCTAACAACGCTCCTTCTTTCGTGCTCGCGCCTCATCCTCCTCTCGACCCCTACGCCTCTTGGCATGCTCTCGAGGGGGAGGTGGTGGAATCTCTGATGTGGCGAATAGGGCCCCCATCAGTGTGTCCTGAGCAGGCTCTATAGAACGGGCCTCAGACTCAGGCACCCTAGCCTCTAAGATCAAAATCAATATCTGCGCGAAGACTGTCGACTACAGCCTGAAGGGTCGACACATCCACCGGAGGGGCTGGACGGGCTAACACCCACAACTCAAAAGCGTCCAAGCGCTAATGAACCTTAGAGATCTTCCTCTCTGTGTGCTGGACCATTCTCCACTCCAAGTGCTCTTCTATCTCAGCAATAGACTTTTGCATCCAAAGTTGGATGTGATGCAGAAGTGTGGCCATCTGTGCCTCTAATTTATGGACCCTAGCAAGCGGGACCAGAGCGAAGAAAGGGGCTGAGCGAGAGGAGCTCGGGGCAGTGCTACTACCGAGATAGACTCGTACGGGGTAGTGTCAGTGGAAGCCGCCTGCATAGCCGTGCGGGCCTGTGCTACCGTCTCAGCCAAATTGTCACCAAGAGGAGGCAACTCAGGACGAGTCCCTCTGCGTGGAGCCAACTCATTGGCCTCATCCAGGCCGATATCAACTGTGCCCAGCAGGGTCTTGAGATGATCAACGTGCCATATAGGCACACTGGCAGACCTGCATAGAGAAAATATCATGCACAAGAAGGGGTAAGTAGTTGTGACCTTAAAAGACCTCTTGTGCATGACCGCCTGTGGAATTCACGCAAAATCCACCTCAAACCCGGCTATTAGCACCACCATCTGTACTGCTCGATCCCATGTGAAGATATTATCAGCGGCTGTAGGGGAAATGAAGTGGAGGATAATCAACCACAAGAACTTTGCCGTGAAAGTCAGGTTGGCCTTCTTGATGGCCCCCTTGCGCTCGGTCACCAGTCGGCACCCTCTCCATCAACGGACAAGTGCAGGGCCATCCACCTCTTAGTGGTCTCTCTCAACGATGGCTCACGCAGAAATTAACCATCTTTAACAATCTGCCATCAGTAGTCAAACTCGGTAGTGAGAGGGGTCCGATTAGCATATACATCCTCATCGTATAGAAACCGGCGGATGGCAGGCAGGGACATATCAACCTGAACGCCACCTACTCGGACCTGCTCTAGTGGGGCCTATTTGCCGGGGGCAGCCCGCCTATCAATATGTGATCGAAGAGTCGCTACGTAGGATGCGTAGAACTCTCGGACCAGCTCTTCACTATAACGTCCCAACGGACGTGCTGTCCACTCAAGTCGATGTTTGGTGAAGAGATTGTGGATCCCCGGCAATGACGCCAAAATTTGATACGCTCAAACTTACTTCTCAAATAAGAAGTAAAGCGGTCGTGTCAAGTAAATAACCAAACTAGTGAGGTTGGGATCATTCCCACGAGGAAAATAATTCAGACTTAACTTCAATCTATTATTACTATTGTTCAATCAATTACTTCCTTGGAAAGCAAAAATGATAAAAAGGGGGGTAAACTATTTCTAAATAAAATAAAATAACTAGCAAAATTTAAAGAGACACTTAACAACTTCAAATGTTGGAGTTTAATCAATTAATGAAAGTAACTAGGGTTTACGTGTTCCCCACAGGTTCATAACTTTGTAAGTCTAACTATAACAATTATTTCCTAGTATCTTGCATGCAAAGTGATAAGTTATTTATTTCTAAATCCTTGGTCCGGCATCTAGAAAATTTCACTCTGCACCTTGGTCCGGCTACGTGTGTTGATATACTAACCCTTATCTTTACCTCATATTAAGCATCATATTAAATATTTCACTATGTTATTACCTCGTTCCAATCAATACTAGCCTATTAGATTGTATACACTAAATCTATGTTGATAATTCTTTTCTTATTATCTACCTACTTGGTCCGGCAAGTAACATTAAGGCGAGTTCTAACGTTGGCCATCTGTTAAAAAGAATTCTAAGAGAAAGAATTATTAATACATGCAAGACACTATTCTAGAATTGTTATTTTAGTTAGGTTTTACCTCATTATTCGCCTATGGTTCCCACAACCCTAGTTATGGAGTTTAGTTACCCATAGTCATAGTTACAATATTCAAATATGTGATATAAGAATTCATGCACTTACTTCGATGAGAAAGAGTAAAATCCTAAAGTTCACTTGATTAATAAGCAAAAGTCACCAACAATCAATGATAAAAGTCTCAAGATAATCAATAATCTCTCAAAAAGTTTACAAAATAATCAATAGTGTCTCACAATATTCAAGAGTCTAACAATGATCAAGAGTCTAACCAAATAATCAAGAGTCTAACCAAATAATCACGAGTCTAACCTAATAATTCAGAGTCTAACCTCAAAAATGAGGTTTTTTGAACTATTTATAAAAAAACAAAAACCTAATTAAACAAGGACTCTATTTGCTGAAAATCTGTCAAAACGCGGCTGGGTCGACGGACCTCGCGACGGGACGTCTGGTCAAGCGGGCCGTCGTGGACTCCATCGTCCCATACTTGAATTTCTTTTTTGCTCTCTTCATTACCCTCGACGGCAGGTATGACTGATCTTTACGAGCACAACGGTTCGTCGAGGGACTTCGTTCCAAAACACTTGAACTCTTGAATATGGGTACTGGGGCTACTTCTCTGATCTTCATGACGAACCTGCAGGACGGACCTTCATGGCTACGATGGTCCGTCATGCTTTCCGTAACCCCATACTTGGTAAGACTTCCCCATCTTCCTTCAGCAGCTGCACTACGCTGCCACCTACGGACCGTCACAAGTATGACGGACCGTCACAAGCTCCGTAGGTGGTCTCTTCAACATTTCTTCACTCAAAAACCTCCGCATTCATCTTTGGATAGATTTCCCGCAAATAAGGAGTAACTTATATAAAAATTAGCACAAAAAGGCTTTTGAACACACTAAACTTAAGGAAAAAATATTAATAATATCGTGAAACCACAGTATATCAACAACAAGAGTTGATATTAGACACGCTCATAACACAAAGAAACCGGACAATAGCAAAGGCACGATAAGATGAGAAGAAGGGAGATTTTCCTACGCATCATGCAGTCTCTAATTCAGGATAGTGGTGCACTTTATTACAATGACTTAGAAACTAATCAATGATGTTGATGTGAGCTTATTATCCTCGGAATTTAACCTAGTTCTCTGATACCAACTTTGTCATGATCAGAATCTAGACCCAGGACGAGACCGGCGTCGTTGACCTCTCAGAGGTCGCAGAGTAGCCTACATACGTCATATTTACTTCATCTAGGTTAATTTTTTTATAGAAAATTTGAACTTTTTGTTATTTAACATTCTTATAAGACATTCTACTTAAACTAATAAATGTTCACAATGAACCATCTAACATTAAGATCATCAAATGAAAGAAAGAGTTGATAGTTGCATTAAATGTGTACTTGAATAAAACACTAGTAGAACATGCTTCACTAGCTAAGGCCTAAATCAAAGCTAGATAAAAACAGTAGACAACCACGAAAGCATGAGGGCCTACCAAGTCCAAATGAAAGCTCCACACCCAGATAGCTATAATGTTGTACCGTACGATCTAACGTCCACCTGTGCCTGCACCTAAAAATAGATAAATTTTATGGAATTAGGACACACTTATTTAAGTATGGGTATATGCAAGCACACACCAAGGACATGCATGATAAGGAATATCTCTTTCCTTACAACATGATTTATGGAAAGTCAAGTTAGTGGACTTGCCAAATTTGGATTAGGAAAGTCAATGGACCTACAAAATTTGGAATTGGAAAGTCATGCCATGAGTGTAAAATGCATTATCAAAATTATAATTTTGCAAATAGCACATAACATATTGCACATATCATATCACGTAGTTCATATCATTCTTTCATATGCCATGAGACCTTGGGATCATGGACTTGACGTTAAGACTTCCCAAAACGAGGGCTCAAAATATGGGACCTCAACTAGGGAGCCTTCTTTAGCAAACACATAGTATGCTTCATTCATGCATACATAATTTATTTTTCATTCTTTCATATACTAGTGCAATCACCAGTCATACCTAGGATGTAATTTAAGACTCTCATCGGGTTTGCTGTGCAATGACCAAGAATAACCTAGCGTCATTACTTAAGTCTAGATCACCTCTTGATTATCCTATCCTTACACCTTTGGTATCGTTCATTTCATTATGTGCATCATTTGAGGCTGGCCTAATTCATTCTTTGGGAACTTTAACTTTAAAAGACATTGATCATGTGAGCATCATGAAATCCAGTGTCTCCCCCACACCGAAAAGAGGTGGAATCACCGGCCAAAGTGACCCAAAACATGCTAGCATACATGTGAATTGAACCCCTCTAGATCCCTATATTGGTAGTATAGGTTTGAAGACTAGGAGATATAAGGAGACCCATACCCGGCATGCCGGACAGTCTCATCTCATAGAGTTGCGGAACCTCCGCCCTTCCTGAAGGAAGACATCACCTGCTCAAATCTATCCTATCGATGCTTAGTGTCAAGTTCCATCACATTAAACTCATACATCACAGAAGCTTTCTTCTAGCATGAGGAAATCATAGCTCATTAGATGATTTCTCATCTAATCATTAGTATTAAGTATGTATTAACTTCAATACTTTCATTAGAGTGTTCATAGAGACGGGTCTCTTCATTAACTTTACACTCTCACGTTTTGGTAACAATTACTTAAACTCATTTGAGATTGCTCTCAATTTTCACATTAACCCTTATCATGTTGTCACCAAATTCATTAACTTTAGCACATTTTCTCTTCATAATTATTCACCCCTTTACATGAATGTTCATTTCATCATATGGCAATGCACTTGGCCTCTTAGTGTGTTCCACACTCTTACTTAACCCTTCTAGGTTTACATCATTTCATCACAACCATCTTAGGTTCACTTACTTTTAAACGTATGCTAGACTTATGAGTCCACACATACAAGCCATGATGCTTCATTCATAGTTTGTCTAAGTGATTCATGTTTACCCAAGATTATGTGGTACAAGACTTATGCATCTTGTAGATATGCCAAGATATTGATTTTTATATTTAAAGGCAGAATTCATTAAGTATTACTTATATATGACTTATATGTAAATACAGAATTGGTCAAGGGAACCCGACTTCGTATCCCTTGGACAATACTTAGTTAATTTTCTTTCACCTAATTTTGGATTTACATTTTGGCTTAGGGAACCTGATTTCGAATCCCCTCACTAACATTATTTATCCTTTCTTTTTCCATCCCCTCACTTCACCTAAGGCATTTTAAGCATTAGGGGATCCGAGATCGAACCCTCATAGCAACATTCATTTCTTTTTTCCTATGTTTTTCCATGTTGGGTGAGAGGAGGTGGTTCGAGTCCAACTCCTCTTATTATTATTATTTTTTATTTCTCTGTTTGTCTCCTCCTTCAACCAAGAGGTGGTGGTTTCGAATCCCAGTCCTCCCATTATTTTTATCAATTTAAAATTACCCTTTTTCTCTCTTGTTTGGCCGAGAGGTTGTGCGTTCGAATCCCACACCTCTCATTTTTTCCAGCTTTCATGTAGTGAGATCTTGGGTTCAATCCCCCCTGACCTCACATCTTTTAAATTTATTTCTAAACTTCTCAAACTTCAAGTATATTGGCTGAAAACTCCATCACCAAGTGCTGGAAATTTTATTAAATTTTCTAGCCTTTATTTAATAACATTCATACGTTTTTTTTGTGGTATCTTCACAATTTATTTAACGCGTTTTTAGGTGTAGATTCATTGTTGTTTTAGCTTAAATTTTCCACTTAAGATCAGCCACCTTACACTTCATTTAAACATCACAATTTACACACCTTATGCATATTAATTTCTATCATCAAACAAGCCATTTAAGACTTCAAAGTGGAGAACAACAACAAACATTTTACACATTGAACCACATCATTTTCGATTGACATCATTGAACATGCTTGCTATTTCCAAACACAAAATCACAAATAACATCATATTTCACACTTAGATACCATAAAACATACCAAAAACATGATTTGTAACCTAATTTAGATTGAAATCGGAAGGAGACTAGGGACAAGGAATTCGACAATATAGGGGACAACCCTAGTTTCATACGTTGAATTTTGTAGAAAGAAATTTCTCTTGGAGAAAAGATTCCAAGAGTGAAAACCCATACCTTGTTAAGCTTTTCACTCCTTCAAAGTGCTGCCAAAACCCTCACTAAACCTTCAACACGATCCCGTTGAGAAGATGATTAGCTTGCTTGTTTTTACATTTTTTTTTGCAAGTTCTTTGAGTGTAGAGAAATTCTGATTGTTTTCTAATGTTTTGTTTTCTGTTTTTGCAGCGAAGAAAGCTAAATGGACGAGAGAGAGAGAGAGAGAGAGAGAGAGAGAGAGAGAGAGAGAGAGAGAGAGGTTTAGGCATGTGAGAGAGTTTGTGTGAGATTGTGCCCCTTAAAACTAGGATGGTTTGCAAGACTTGGTCAATTTAAGTTAATAATTAATAATTAATAACTAAAAATCTGATTTCCCCTTTTTTTAATCAGCCATTAATTAAATAATATTATTTAATTACATTAATTAACCCACTTAAATAAAAACAATTTAATTCATTGCGTCTACCTTGGTTCAAACCGGGTGGAGCAAGACTTTACTCTTAGAGCCCATTTTCGGCCTTCTCTCCACAAAATATCCATCCACATTATTAATTAAATAGTTAATATATATTTAGGGTAATTACGATATTACCCTTAGCCTAAAAAAAGACCATTTTACCCTAGACCCTCCAAACTTAAGATTTCCAATTTTTAAGTCTGGTAAAGACTCATCGGGTAAATCTTCTTATTCGAGAGCCCTACATGGCTGGAACCAACCTTTCCTAGATCAAATAACTCCCCAAGTTAGTTGGCTTGGCTGTTGCAAGGATTCAGAGGCCTGGTTCTACGTACATCAATCTGTGTGAACCCGATCTAATTGTAGGCATTCTAGACATATTAAGCATTACTTATCTTATACATTTTAAGGATGTTACAAAAAAACCCTCCACGAACCTGCGGTAGTAACCAACCAATCCCAGAAAGCTACGGATATCGGTGGGAGTAAGATGTCTTGGCCAGTTCTTCAAAGCCTCAGTCTTCTTGGGTCTACCTCCACACCTTGATCAGACACAACATTACCTAGGAAGCTCACTGATCTAAGCAAGAATTCACACTTGCTAAACTTGGCATACAGTTGATATTGTCTAAGTACCTTTAAGGTTAGTCTCAAATGCTATTCATGCTCTTCCTTGGTCTTATAGTAGTTGAAGACTCGGTGAGGTCCATAAATGCAGCTGGTGGATTAGTAAGACCAAATGAAATGACCAAGAACTCATAATGACATAACGGGTACGAAAGGCTATCTTTGGTATATCTTCATCCCTAACCCTAAGCTGATGATACTCGGAATGAAGATCAATCTTCGAGAAGAAACTAGACCCTTGGAGCTGATCGAATAGTCATCTATTCAGGGAAGTGGATAATTGTTCTTTATAGTGACTTTGTCGAGCTGCTGAAAATGATACACATCTTAAGGGTTCCATCTTTCTTTTTCACAAATAGCAGTGGAGCACCCCAAGGGGATATGCTCGGCTGGATGAAACCCTTATCAGTGAGATTTTTTATCTGTCGCTTCAACTCTTTGAGTTTAGCTGGAGCCATTCTGTAGGGAGGAATTGCCATCGGTTTGGTATCGAGATGTAGGTCGATACGAAAATCAATCTCTGAAGGGGAAGGGACAACAGGAAAAACATCGGGGAAAAATCTTAGAACTTACTCACTACAGGCACAAAGTCTATGGAAGGAATGTCATGATCTAGATCATTGACACTCACAAGATGGAATAACAATCCCTTGGACATCATTTTATTAGCTTTTAGGTTCGAAATCAAGGGACTTGAACGACTCGAATTGTACCACTCCCAGACCAGCTCTACTTCATTAGGGAAACAGAATTTCACAACCTTACTATGACAATCCATGAAGGCATAACATTTATGGAGCCAGTCCATACCAAGTATAATATTGAAGTCATTCATGGGTAACTCAACAAGGTCTGCACACAATCTTACTAAATACTACTATTGGGCAGTCCTTATGAACCCTATCAGCTCTTACATTTTCTCCTAAGGGAGTACTAACTATAATAGGATCATGAAAAACCTCAGGAAGTGTTTCAAATGTAAGAGCAAGAAAGGGAGTCAGAAAATAAAACGTAGACCCTGAATAAAGTAAAGCATAAACAGAGGTTGAGAAGACTTGCAGCATACCTGTGACCACATCAACAGACTTCTCCTGATCGTCCCTACCCTTCAAGGCGTAGAATTTGTTCCTCTTATGAGGATCGACTGCAGTATCATTCTGGGGATCAGGCCTAGGCTGAGCATTACCTCTAGCCTGACCCCTATTTTGTGGACAGTCTCTGACCATGTGTCCACTCTTTCCGCAACCGGAGCACGCATTTATGCCTATTCTGCACTCTCTACTATGAATATGGCCACACTTGCCATATTACTTACGGACGTTGCACACACCTCCATTGCCCTTCTTGGGCTTGGGTCTTTTTCCTGTTGATGCTGCACTCCTCTGAGAGTTAGAGTTCCCTGAACTCTGATGCCCCTTCTTAAATATGGGCTTATCACGAATCTCTTAAAGTTGCTCTTGCCACTACCACTACTGGGACTTGCTTGGTTAGAAGGTTTAGGCCTCTTGGACTCACAGACTCTCATTTTCTTGCTTTCCTCGACCCGCTGGACATGCACCATTAGACTGGACAAGTCCATGCTGTCATGGAGTATCGCATCCTGACACTCCTCCTCCATGTACTCTAAGATTTCTGTAAGGAACCTGTTCATCTCATCCCTGCTGTTTGACAAAAGGGAAGTGGCATACCTGGATAATTTTACGAATTTCAAAGAATACTCCCTGACAATAATCGAGCCCTGCTTAAGGTTGATGAAATCCTCAAATTTAGCCTCTTTCATCTCCCTGGGGAAGAGCCTCTCCAGAAAGTCTGTCTTAAATAACTCCCAAGTGGTTTGACCTCTGCCCAACGCCCTGCTATCCTGCCACATCTTGCACAAGTTTTGTGCAACATCCTTCAGCTGGTATGAGGCCAGCTCAACTTCTCAATCTCGTGGCCCCCATCGTCACCAGAATCTTCTGGACCTCTTCTACGAACTCTTGAGGATCGTCTACAGTCTTAGATCCTATAAATATTGGAGGATTCATCCTCGTTAAATCCCGCAACCTGCTCGCCCTATTATGCGCTGGTGGGTTCTCCGCTGAACCTTATGTCTATTGGCCTAGGTCGTCATAGCTTGGGCCTGCATAGTGATGGATTGAACCATCTGTGCTAAAGCGCTCCGCACGTCCGCATCAGTCAACCCAACTGGGTTAATTGGCATGGCCTCTCCTGCAGCTGGAGCCCGGGGTGGAACTTGGTTGCCCCCAGCAGCTGCTTCTCCTCTTCCCCTACCAGCGTTCCTCCTTGTGTTCATTTTCTGAAAAGTAAGATTTGATGTTAGATACCCTCATAACACCAAGTAATCAGACATTAGCGAAGGCACATAATATCAGTTGAAGGGAATTTTCCTACGCATCATGCAGTCTCTAATTCATGATAGTGGTGCACTTCACTACCATAACTTAGAAAGTAATCGATATGGTTGATCTGAACATTATTATCCTTGGAATTTAACCTAGTGCTCTGATACCACATTTTTCACGACCAAGGTCTAGACCCTTGGCGAAACTGATGTCGTCGTTGACCTATCAAAGGTGGTAGACAAGCCTATGTACGTCATCGTCACATCGTTTAGGTTAATTTTAGAGGAAAATTTAAAACTTCTTTTTGCTTTGAAGTATACATAGACTTGCATTATATCATATCAATTCATAACTACCATCTAATAATAAGATATTCAAATGAAGGAAATAGTTCATAACTGCATTAATATAAACTTGCCAAAATGGCACGGATACGATGTCTGAAAATAAGTAAGAATGAAATGCTAGCTCATGCCTATGTCTAATCTAGAATATAAGAGATAAATCATCCTTGAAAGCATGAGAGCCTACCAAGTCTGGATGAATGCACCACGTCCGGATAGTTTCGACATAGTCTGTAAGCTCTAGCGTCTACCTGCACCTAAAAGTAAAGGGTTGTATGGGATTAGTACACACTTTTACTAAGTACGGATGTATGCAACTACACACCAAAGACATGCATGATTAAGAAGATCTCTCTTCTAATGATATGGGTTATGGAAAACCAAGTCAGTTGCACTTGCCAAATCAGATTAGGGAAGTCATGCTAGAAGTAACATGCATCATCATTCTTTTCCTATTGCACGAAGCACATAACACATTTCATTTAGCACATACATATATCACATATCTTTCGTTCATATGCCGTGAGACCTTGGAATCACAGACTTAACATTAGGACTTCCCAAATGAGGGCTCAACATATGGGACCTCAACTAGGAGCCTTCTTTAGCAAACAAAGAGTCTGCTTTATTCATTTAAAGGTACTTCATTATCATCCATTTATATAGATTGGATGTTGTTTAGGACTCTCATCATATTCACTGTGCAATGACCAAGAATGATCTAGTGTCATTACTTGAGTCTATTTCACCTATTGATTATCCTATCCAAACACCTTTGGTATGATTCATTTCATTGTGTGCATTACCTGATCCTGGCCTCATTCCTTCATTGGAAACTTTAACTTTAATCGACATAGATCATGTGAGCTTCATGAAATCCAGTGTCTACCCCACACCGAAAAGAGGTGGAATCACTGGCCAAAGTGAAACCAAAACATGATAGCATATATAGGGAAATGAACCCTGCTAGAATCCTATGTTGGCAGCACAGGTTCAGAGACGAAGAGATATAAGGAAACCCATACCTTCCTAAATGTACAGTCTCATCTCATAAGATTTACACGATCCTCTGCCTTTCCTAAAGTAGGAATTGCGACTCATAGCTAGCCTATTAGTGCTCCACATAAAGTTCCATTACATTCATCTCACACATCATAGAAGCTGGCTTCTAGCATGAGGGCATCATTGCTCATTAGATGATTTCTCATCTCATCATTAGTATTAAGTGTGCATTAATCTCAATACTTTCATTAGAGTGTTTCTTCAAGACTGGTCTCTTTATTAGTTTAACACTCTCATAGGTGAGTACGGTTTTTGGTAACACTTATTACGCTCATTTGAGATTGATCTCATTTGTCATATTACCTCTTATCATGTTGTCACCACATTCATTAACTTTAGCATATTAGATCTTCATAATTACTTACCCGTTTACGTGAATGTTCATTTCTTCATATGCCAATGCACTTGGCTTTTTAGTGTGTTTAACACTCTTACTTAACCCTCCTTGGGTCACATCATTTCATCACATACATCTTATGTTCACTTATTTTTAAACGTACGCTGGACTTATGAACCCATACGTATAAGCCATGTGGCTTTGTTCATAATTCTTCTAAGTGACTTATACTTACCCAAGTTTATGTGGTACACGACTTATGCATCCTGTAAGTATGACAAGGTCTCGAGTTTGATTCCTATAGGAGGCATTCATTAATTATTGATTCACGTAAGACTTATGTATCAATACGAGATTGGGCAAGGGATCCAGATTTCAAATCCCTTGAGTAACACTTAGTCTTATATTAATTTTTGATTTAAAATTTTGTCTTGGGGATCCGAGGTCGAGCCCCAACGCCTTTTTCTTTATTTTCATTCCTTCCTTTTTCGTTTGAGGACGAGAGGGTGTGGGATCGATCCCACACAACATTATTTTTTAATTTTCTTTAATTATTCTCCTAATTTCCTCACCTATCCGAGAGTTTGTGGTTTTGATCCCCACACACCTCATTTTATTTATTTTTCCCTCTTTCATTTCTTCACTTGAGCCTCACCCCATTACGAATCCCCCTTACCTCATTTTTATTATTAAATTTTCAGCAGTTCACATATAGTGAGGTCTCGGGTTCAATCCCTAATGACCTCCCACATTTAAAATTTTCTTTTGAAACCCAAATCCTCAATGCTGCCTATGTCGAGACCAATCTGGAAATTAGGTCACGTTTTCAGTCCACCTTTTCTCAATATTTATACGTTAGATTATAAAGGCAATTCGCTGGATATTTCGTACATTATTATGTGTTTTTTTTGTTACATTCGGCCAAGAGTTTTCACTCTATTCATTAAATCACACCTCCCATGAACATCACAATTTCTACAAGTAATTGCATACAAAAACGCAAAGATTTAACATGCCATTTTCATATAGTTTTGGAAAAAACATACTTAACAATCACATAAATCCGAGCATACATACATTAACATTATCATCACGAAAACACATTACATCCCTAAATTCTACAAGCAAACATACCCAACCTAAAACAATCGATCAGAGCTAGTGAAAGGGAGATACAAAGGGGAAACATTCCTAGTATTTGGATTAGAATATGACTGAATCCTAGGGGTCTCTTGGGAAAGGGACCAAGAGGAAGAAACCCATACCTTTTTTGTCATTCAACACTGTTTCAAAAACGATCCAATACATTACCAATTCCTACAAAATCAATGCCTCAACATCGAAACCTCAAGCACAACCCATCGAGAAATTTGCTTTTGCTTTTCGTTTTTAGACTAGTTTTCTTCTTTTGAGATTTAAAGTTCAAGTTCTTCAAGAGTGATCAACTATTAATTTCTGTTCTTTTACTGATAAATAACATGAGAAAAAGAGTGGAGAAATGTGAGATTAAGTTTAGGTGTAGGAGTTTTAGGTGAAGACTTAGTCAAACTAGGACTCTTATCATTTAAATAAAAATAATATGATTTTCTAAGAATTAAGTGAGATGACTTACCTTGCCTTAATTAAATCAGACAATCAAATACCAATTAATTCAACTCAATATTGCTTCAACCAAGGATCGAACCCGGGTGAAGCCTAACTCAGGAAACGGGTCAATCAAAGTTGACCCAACCCAAACCGTCCACTAATTACATTAATTTATTACTTAATTAAATAATTAGGGTAATTATAATAATACCCTTAGCCTGGAAAAGAACATTTTACCCCTAGACCCTCCAAACCTAAGATTACCCCTTTCAAGTCTGATTAAGACTCATCCGGGTGAATCTTAATATTCGGTTGGCCTACATGGCTGGACCTAACCTTTCCTAGCTCAACCAACTCACCAAGTTAGTTGTCTTGGGTGGTGCATAGGTTCTAAGGTCTAGTTCCACGTGCATCAAGCCGTGTGAACCCAGTTTAATCTAGGCATTCTAGGTACGTTTAGGCATTACTTCGCGTAATCATTTTTGAGTGTTTACAACTTTTACTTGCCGGTATGGAACTTTCACGTTCAAGAGAATGCCTTTTGGGTTGTGTAATGCACCAGCTACTTTTCAGAGATGTATGATATCGATATTCTCCGAGATGGTGAAGGACACTATTGAGGTGTTTATGGATGATTTTTCAGTTGTTGGTGGCTCCTTTTAGCGTTGTTTGAGTCACTTGGCTGAGGTTCTCAAAAGGTGTGAAGATTTCAACCTTGTGCTAAATTGGGAGAAATGTCACTTCATGGTGAAAGAGGGTATTGTATTGGGTCATCGCATCTCAGAGTAAGGTATAGAGGTTGATCGAGCCAAATTTGAGGTGATAGAGAGACCTTCTCCACCTATCTCTATAAAAGGTGTGAGGAGTTTTCTTAGGCATGCGAGCTTCTACCTGAGGTTTATTAAGGATTTTTCAAAAATTGCACATCTATTTTGATGAATCCTGTCTAAAGGCGTTTGGAGAGTTGAAGGCGTAGTTGGTATCTGTACCCATAATTATTTCCCTGGATTGGAGTAAGCCATTTGAGGTGATGTGTGATACTAGTGGGGTTGCTCTTGGTGTATTCTTGGGACAAAGAAGGGATAAAATCCTTCAACCAATTTATTATGCTAGTAAGGCCCTAAATGAAGCACAAAAGAACTACACTATGACTGAACAAGATCTTATTGTGGTAGTATTTGCTTTCAAAAAATTTTGCTCCTATTTGCTTGGTACGATAGTTATAATGTATACTGACCACTCCGCTTTGAGATATTTGATGGCAAAGAAAGATGCGAAACCAAGGTTGATTAGATGGGTTCTACTATTGCAAGAGTTTGATTTTGAGGTGAAAGATAGAAAAAGAATCGAAAATCAAGTTGCTGATCACTTGTCCAGATTAGAGGATGAAGCTATGCGAGAGTTGGATGAAAAGGATGAAATTGATGATACCTTCCCTTATAAGCATGTATTGGCCGCCTCTCAACCCTTGATTCCATGGTTAATCGATTTTGTGAATTATCTGGCTTGTGATATAGTCCCATCGGACTTGACCTTCCATTAGAGGAAAAAGTTCATGCATAAAGTGAAAAAGTTCTTTTGGGATGGGCATTACTTATAGTGGAGTTGTGCTGATGGGCTTATTCGTTGTTGCGTGCTGGATGTTGAGATGCTGAGTGTTTTGGAGGCATGCCATTCTTCGCCTATGGCTGAGCATCATAGTGGTTTTCGGACTCCCCATAAGATATTGCAATGTGGGTAATATTGGCCAATCATCCATCAAGATGCTCATTAGTTCGCCAGGGCATGTGATAGGAGCCAAATAGATGGAGGTATTTCGAGAAGGCAAAAGATCCTTTTGAATCACATTCTAGTGATCGGTTTATTTGATGTATGGGGCATGATTTTATGGTCCCATTTGTGAGTTCTCACGAGATGAAATATATTCTTGTCGCGGTGGATCATGCGTCAAAATAGGTGTAAGCCATAACACTTGCCAACAATGAAGGGATGGGGGGTCCCACTTTTGCAACAAGTTGTTCAAAGGGCTATTGGAGAAGTATGGGGTTCGCCACATTGATGATGCCGGTTGATTAATTTTGCCTAAAAGCATATGAATGTTCGGCGCTCTACAAAGAGAAAATGAAGAAATACCATGACCAAAATATTTAGAAGCGCGAGTTTATAGTTTGAGATTTAGTACTTCTGTTTATTTCTAGGTTGCGCTTGTTTCTAGGCAAACTCAAGTCCAATTGAATGGTCCATTCTTGTCCACTAAAGTGTTCCCACATGGAGAGGTTCAGTTGGAAAACAAAATGGGTGCAAGGTTCACGGTCAACGGACAGAGAATCAAGATCTACCTTGGGCATGCCGAGAGTGCCAATGAAGTGGTTGAGGCATATTACCTTGATGAAGTCTGAGTATTCAAGGGTCTTGCATCATGTTGTGACATTTAATCAAGTGCTTCTTGGGGGGCAACCCAATGTGTATCCTTTAGCCAACAATAGGTTTTTATTTTCCTTGTAGGAATAGTTGCATTATTTCATTTCGTTTTAATTTACTCAATGTAATGTGTAATTTTCTTTTATCGTTTTTAGCCTATTGACAAGAGATTAGTTTGGGTCCGTGTCTAGAAAGTGTCTAGAAAACACAAAAAGGATGACTTAATGGGTTCTAAAAGTGCAGGGACCAAACCACAAGAATTCTGCAGAAATTGGTCCGGTGTGTAGATCTACGGATCAATCGACGGGCCGTCGTTACATCCACAGACCGTCGATGGTTTTGTAGGTTCCAAATATGCTTGTATATTTCTATCTAAGTTAGGGCAAAATTGACGGACCGATCGACAGACCGTCGATTCACTTACGGACCGTCGACGGGGTACCGTTAGTTCACAAAATCCAGTGACCCGACCTCACCGGCTATATAAAATTAAAACTGTTCATTTACCCTCCCACACCATTTCACATTCCCCCCAACCATTTACCTCCCTCATTCTCTTAGCTCCCTATTAAAAATTACAATCACCCACTAAAATTCCCTTTTGATTACCGATCCTCCCAAATTCTCAGAAATCTCACAACCCTAGTCCCAAAGTCCTTCTCCATTTTCATTACTTCTCTGTCAGTGTTTGAAGGAGGGCTCGTAGGATTGTTGCTGCAAGATCACTCACTCAATTCACTACACTAGAATTCTCAGGTAGTAATGGATCCCAAACCAGATATTTTCTATTCCAGGGGACGGTCCAAGTCCGTGAAACCATCCCAGTGCCTGATTGGCTCATCCGATGATGAACGTGATCCTGAGTATGTTCCCCCCTGTAATCTAAACCCCTCTACAACCGTCTAGAGTCACTTGGGGCACCTCAAAGAAGGTGGTGACCGGAGTATTCATTGCCTCCCAGTATGACGAGGAGCGTAACTGACCGACACACAATCTGGGTATGCCTCGAGTTCTAAGGGAGCATCTTGCTCTGAGGAGGCCTCCTGTTCTGAGTCGGCCTACTCTATAGGGTCGAATGAGGCCACTGCCTCCGGTTCAAGATCAGAGGGAGCCCCTCTCCTTGATGTGCCTCCTCACCATGCCTCGTCTTGTGAGGCCCAGAGTTCGGAGTCTGCTCTGACATCCCAGCATGAGGTCCCTGCACCGATCGCTGATTATCTGAACCAATGGTGCGTAGATGGTCAATACCAGGTTTACATGGATGACAAGATGCTAAACGAAAAGGGGATATATCTTGTCCTGTCGTCTGGCTTTTCCATATGGTAGGGACACTAACGCCGATAGGGTCCCTCTCACCCTTGAGTTCGACTACCGGTGGGAAGTTGTGAAGGGTGGTCATTTTAAGCGGAGTAGAGATTTGAGATATTCCACCAAGCGATGGATTGTGCAGCGGCTCTTCATTGACGGTGAGGGAGCAGATTAGGTTATGGACACCAGAGGCCTTATCAAGAAGTACAACCTTACATTCGCAACCAAGTTTTTCTGGCTTTCAGTCCATCACCACCTATTCCCCACGACTGCAGATTATATTCTCACTTGGGATAGGGCGGTATTGGTAGCAACTTTTTTGCCAGGTTGCTGATCTCCGTCATCCATGAGAGGGATTTTAAGGCCTCTACCACTTACCTGTTTCCATGTATGATCTTCCAGTTATGTAGGGATGTAGGAGTACCTATTTGGCACAGAGTTGTCCTCCGTACTCCTATCAAGACAATTGATATCGGTCTCATTCGGGATGAGGTCATTGGGGCAGAACCACGACGTGGGCCCAGAGTAGATGTGCAGCCGCTAGGTGATTACTTGGCGAATACGGTATAGCAAGACCACTGGGCTGATAATGTTACATCGAAGCCTACTAATGCTACCCCGGCTGGTCTACCCTTCCTTAACCAGCACTGGTCCCGATTGCTAGGGTCCATAAGTTATAGGACAAAATGGCCACCTTGGTGCATCATATCCAGCCTTGGATGTAGAAGTCCATTGCAAATGTTGAGAACCGAATTGAGAAAAAGGTAGCCCAGCAGAGGAGAGGAATATTCAGGCGGTCCACCAGCGCCTCAATGCTTTTGAGTTGAGATTCCTAGCACGCCCAGCCCCTACCATTGATTTGAAGACTCTTCAGGCGGTTGGTGGTGAGTTTGCGGGATGATATTGATGTTATACTAGATGTGAAGGTGCTCGAGCCTAAGGCCGCACCCGCGGAGCTTGCAGAGGATACAGTTCTTGCCGCACTGTTCACTACCACTACTGCACCGCCAACCCCACCATGTGAGCATGCCTAGAGGCACCGGTACAGAGAGAGTGAGGAGGCTCGGTCTAGAAAGAATGATCGTACTGAGATGGAGGCGTCGAGGAGAGCTTCATTGATTGATGAGGAAGCCTGATAGATGAGGGCTCATGAGTTAGCTGCTGGGGCGTCTAGCTCCAGGTTTACGGATGTTGAGAGGATCACCACTGAGGGTGCAGATATTGCTATAGGCACCAGTGATGGTGGCCCTATTACTGAGGGAGCGGGTTCTGGGAAACCGGACTCGATGGCTTGTTGATCTTCGGCCTTATACTCCTTAGGTTTGATTAACCTACCACCTTTGCTTTATTTTTGTTATGCATTGTATTTAATTCCAAGTATTTTTGTTGGGGGTTGGGTAAATGAAAAGTGAGTGCTAGGGTGAATGCTAAGTAGCCTAACTCACGATCCTCTCTTTGTGTTTTCTTGCTTGTAATCTTTTTCCCTAAGAGACTGGTTATTTTACTATTGAACTGGCATGTGTAGTATCTTGTACAAAGTACGAATACTAAATCTGAGGCATGATGGCTACATATGAATGATATCCCATTCTAAAGAAAATGCTTGCATGATTAAGCATAATGAATGTTTAATATGTTGTCTCTAAGCATGACTTAGAGATGCACCATTGCATGAACCTCATTATAACACTCAAAATAGGTGTCCGATAATCTGTTAGGGTAATGAGGTGTTAACAGAGTGTGAGGAAAGTTGATTGTTCCACTATTGGTACCTAGTTAGAACTTGCTTGGTTAGTCATGCAAAAAGTAATCTGTGGTAGACAATTAGGAAAAGAGCATATGCTCTAGTTTAAATTAGCCAATCTTTAGCCCAAATAAAAGAAAATCAAATGAAATTTATCCTTTTTGATCCAAATAACTTGATCTTACAATGGATTGTTCTTTTCTACTCCAACTTATATTCCCTGGGTATAATGTATGGCCCTGGTCCCTCCTTGGACATGTGCACCTCAACTTAGACCAAAAGCATAAATTTAGGGTGGCTAATGCGGAAACTGACCACATCTTGTCTCTGACCCAATATTGGGTATGTTGTACCTTAACTCATGGCAAAGACATAAGTTGAGGGTGGCTATTATGAGTAATGACCCAAAAAATGGGGATGAAAAGGTAAATGTAAAAAAAAAGAGAAAAGAATGAGTGAATAAGAGAAGTGACTGAGTCAAAGCCATTATCAAAGAGAAAAAAAGAAAAAATAAAAGAAGTGTTTAACAAAAAAAAATTAAGAGTCATTTCCACAAAAGGAGAAAGAAAGGAGAAAACAAGGCAAAGAGTATAAGAAAAGGAAGAGTAGGGCATAATAGACAACGAAAGAGGTAGGCGCTTAACCGTAATGTCTAGGACGGCCACAAGTCACTAAAATGTACCCATATGTATCAACCGTGACCAAGAGACTACGTTACAAGCCTAGAAAGTCCTATCGTGATCCTAAGAGTCTAATATGGTGAACTTAAGCAGTGAAAATAAGGGCAAACCTATGCCGACAAGTACCAACTTGGTGTGAAGTTGTTTTCATTGTGACTGTTGAACCCAAATTTGAAATCACTGTGCGAAAAAAGAGGATATCTTTTGAAGTGAGGACACTAGTTGCAATATAGGAAAGTTGGTACCTTGGTTAGAGATAAAAAAGTAGAGGTGTCGGTGCGTGGTGAGTCTGTGTCATGGTTTGATGCACATGAATGAGCTTAGTGAGCGTAAGAGTAAAAGCATGCACTAATGCAGTAACAAAATTGGGGATTGATGGCCATATAATTGCAAAAGCTTAAAAGCGGATACTTTTGTACAAGGTGTTGTGTTGAGAATAGTGCGTCGCTTGAGGACAAAAAACTAATTTAAGTTGAGGGTGTTGATGTACCGTGGTTTCATGGTACTTTCAATACTTTTTTTTAAGTTTAGTGTGTGTCTAGGGCCTTTTTGTAGTAATTTTAATGTGTTTTATCTGTGTTTTGCAGGAATGTTGTCTAAAATGGAAATGCAGAAGGCTGTGCAGAAATCAGTGTAGAAGTGACTCATGAAAAGCCATCGACGGACCGTAGATGGTGATCGTCGACGGAAGGTTCAAGCTTTTGGAAGCAACACGGGGAAATATGACTAAGTGTGGGGATACTGAAGGATCAACAGTCTTTCGACTGATCGACGGACCATCCTTGTAAATCGTTTATCAGATCTTATATATATCCCAGTACCCGGTGTTGAATAAAAGTTAAGTATGGAGCAACGAGAAGCATCGACGGACCGTGTTGTTGGTCCGTCGATTAGATGAGATAAGATGCAAAAATGAAGGCTGAAGAAAAAGCTAAGTGTGGACCGACGGAGGCAGTCGATCGTCCGTCGTTCCATCAACGGACTGTCTGCGGTGTCGTCGATTGAAGCCGCGTTTTTTTGGACAAACTTTCCTTATTTTATTTCCTTTTATTTTAGGACAATGTTTTTATAAATAGGATTTAAAACCTCGTTTTTGAGGTTGGATCTTTTATTATTTTAACACTTTTGTTCTTGGAGATTTGACTTCTGCAACTTAGAGATTAATTCAAGTTTCCGGAATCGATTCTCAAGTGAATTTTGTTGTTTCAAGTATAATTTATGGATTTTCTTCAAACTTGTCAAAGAAAGTTCATGATTTGTTATTCAACAAATATGAATTGTGTTCTCTAAGCATAGAAATCGCCATGTTGTTATTTGTCGAACCAAGGGGATAGTTAATAGGAAAAGAATTATCGACATAGATTTAGTAGATACTATCTAATAGGCTAGTTTTGGTTGGTGCGAGATTATAATTAAGCCAAACATCGAATGTGATGTCCAATATGAAGTAAAAGGTGAGGGTTAGTAATTTAAACACACGTAGCTAGACCAAGGTATGGGATGAAATTCTCTAAATGCCGGACCAAGGATTTAGAGATACATAACTTATCACTCTACATGCAAAACCTTATGAAAGAATAGTTACGCGATTGGGTTACGTCATTATGAACCTATGAGGAACGCTCCTAGTTTCTCTCATAACTTGATAAACATCAACAATTTACTCATGTTACTTGTTAGAAATTCATAACATTACAACATTTTTGTTTCACAAACCCCCCTTTAATTATTAGGTTTCGGAAAGGACTTGACTAAATAGAGGTAATCATACATTAAAGTTATGTCTAAATAATTTTCCTCATCGGTTCGACCCTAACCTACTAGTTGGGACTTGATACGACTGCTTATACTTCTTTAAGGAAATATTATTTGAGCATATCACCCACTACATCCTAACAACTTCTATAACTGAAAGTACAAGTGGAACCTTACGGAAGTAAAAAGGCTCTCCATAGCTAACTCGAACTCCATTTGGTATCAACTAAACTCATATTGATGACCTTGAATACCTGTATCTACAACATGAAATTATGTAGGACAAATGACTCACTACAGGGAATGTACGAGCATTTAAGGGTTTTTTAAAGCATAAACAAATGCTTGAACTTGATGAAGATGAAACATACTTACCTCCTCCAAACTCACTATTCTAACTCAACTCAAGAATAAGAAGCATAGTCTTACTCAATGATAAGATGTTCAATTCAGAGATAGGATACTCAACTAAAAGGTACTCAAAATCAAGATATGATACTCAACCCAAATTACTCAAGGATAAACTAACAATAAAAGATTAAATATACGGAAAACTTTTTTAAACAGTAGATAGGAACTCCTTGTATTGAATAATACAATAACAACTCAATTTGTATGTATAATAAAATATATATAATAAAACTCCGTGGGAGTTCCTCAAACCGATAACCATCATTATAGGCTATGTGGTGATACAACGTATCGCCCACGCTTCCAGAAGTGTCCTATAACTTGTAGGATATAGAACGCCTCAACTAAGTGGATCCCCTAGTCTATGCTAAATAACATAAGGAATCATCTAAAAGTATGACCCTTTTTATTAACATTGACTACATGGTTTATGGGGATTTAAGTTATCTGAACTCGTCTCCATATAGATACTCAATACTACTCCCAACTATATACTCATCTCATATGTTTAAAAAAGATAACTCATTCTATGGTTTGAGATTATTACTCAAAAACTAGCTTAAAAGCTCTCTTGGAAATCAGTGTTTCCTCTCTTGTTTAAATGTGAACACATTTTTCTCTGAAGAAATAAACTTCACTCTTACTCTTACTCAAATCAATGCTCAAGTCTTAAAACAAGTTTAAAAATATTGTAAAAGACTTATCAAAATAAAGTTCATGTCGGATTATGGATGTGAAAGACTCAATTAAAGGTTTTTAATAACCGTAACTAGAACTCAATACTCGAGACTCAAATACTCAGAGCTCATGAACTTCAATGATAGTACTCGCTTCAAGAATGGGTGACACAGAGGGTTCATGCGGAATTATGGGCATGGACTACTCAACTCAAGGACTCTAATATATTTCTTATCTCAAGACTACTCGAATTATAGGATTCATGCGAATTATGAGCATGAACTACTCATCTCAAGGACTTCATGAGAACCATGTAGTATTTACACAATTAGGACTATACTATTAAAAGGATTATGAACTTAATACTCAAGACTTTGAACTTTATGTTCTTGCTCCTCTCAAATATACTCTACTTATGGAGTTTGTGCGGAATTTATAGGCACGAGCGAGTCGACTCGAGGGCCTATATAACAACATGGAACTTATGTATATAAATTTTCCCATTCTCATACAACTTTCTCAAAACTTAGTTAATCAATGGTTGAACTCAAATGAATCATAACTGAACTCAAAAGTTTTCTTGAACTCTACTCTTTACTCTGTCTTGAATGTGAATTATGAATTAAAAAATGATGGTTCATGATATGAAGAATATTGTGATGATAAATTACACTCATGAATATATTCTACTCATTCTCATACTTACTTGTTCGAGTCTTGAAACAAGTTATTAGTAGTTGTAGAAAACTCCTCAAAAAGACTCAAAACGACTTTGTCGATGTGGTTGAAAGAATTCTCAAGACTTAACTCTTAAATTTAACTTTAAATTTAATAATGAATTCAAGATAATGATTCATATTATGAATGTTTCTTGTTGTTTAAAAGTAGCTTAGAGTAGGTAGAATCGAAAGGAAGTGAAGGTGCACTTTAAAAGAACTCAAACGGAGCAACCGACTGCAAACTGAAGAGGCAGGTGACCCAGGTGCACTTAGTGGCGTGCGGTTCCTGACCATTAACTACATAACATAATTTTGATCTCACTAGCTGGTGTGGAGAACCAAGTCTCGACCTTTAAAATTCGACGAACTTCGTTGCTAATTTTCTCACCCTAATTTGTCTAGAATCAAATGGTTTTTTCCGCAGTCACTTAGATTCAAGTTCTTAACGTAAATACACTCTAATATACTCAAAATAACACCCAAATAAATAAATTTCATCTAAATAAATCATCAAAATCATAACAAAACAAGACTTAGAATGAACTTCTAGAACACTAAGAAAGAACTCACCAAGAACTCTAGTATTTAAACTTAAATAATGAAATTGTGTTAAAAAAAATGTTTGGCGTGTGGGTGAATAAAGTCAACACTATGGAAGCTTACATACCTTTTAGGGATTAAACTCATGGTGAAAATCTGCAAAACAACTCAAGAACTTCGACGAACGCTTTTATCGTTTCCTCTTTTTTCCCATTTTCTCTTCTTGAAATCTCAACTAAAATTCTAGGCATATATTAGGATTATAAATATGCACCTAATAATATTAGACCTTTAAAATCTTATTAAAACAAATCAAATCTTATTTGGTAAGGAAAAAACCAAAATACCCCATACTATTTTTGGGTAACTTTCTTTAATTACACAACCTGATTTCAAAAGGGCATATGGTATCCACTCGACCACGAAATGCTAGGGGAAATTTGAAATATAATTGAAAGAACTTTAAAATTTCATACTATGGCACACCTAACTCGTCCTGTAGTTAGAGTTATGGTTGTTTGAAGGTGACCAAAATCTTAAAAAAACGTAGGAATGAATTGAACAAATTCCCTTTAAAATTATTTTTGGAACTCAAGGTTCTATAACAAGTGACCTTAACACTTCAAAAAATTTTGATTTCTTGGTAAGAATTTACTCATAATGAAGTATGGTTCGCGTCTTAGCTCAAAATATATTAGGGGTGTTACAGATTGTGATTTGTTCTATTTGAGAGAGAGACTCTCAGTATAAATTGATAATCATTGATAATGTTGTGAAATTTATTATTTATATAATTGTTGTGGTTTGGATTATTTACATGTTTTGGTAGGTATTTAATTCCAAATTTGAAAAATCCATTATATTGAACTTGCTCAATCAAAATGATGTCTTTAATAAAGAAGACTTGATGAAATATTGTCAATGAAGTTTGAAGTGATGACAAATAATGATGAATTAACTATGTTGTTGGATCGGTTGCTATGATCCGGCATAATATATTTGGATCGGGTGCCACAATCTAGCACAAAGTTATTGGATCTGGTGTTACGTTTAGGCACGATAATATCCCGTATCCAAAACATACAAAAAAATCAAATATTCAGAAATCTACAGGTGCAATCGACAATCACTATCAACAGTCCGTGTCTAATCTACGGCCCGAACTGTACATCCGTCGTTTGAGACTGAAAGTCTCCCATAACGCAGCCCAGAAAAATTGACTAAGTATCGATCCATGGAAAGACCTACGGCCCGTAAGTCACACTATGGTCCGCAGTCTATGTCCGTCAATCGACACCTATTTACCCACTCTTTGAAAAGAACCACGATTGACCAGTACGGTCCGTAGATTGACCTACGGAGCGTCGGTGAAAATTAGAAGACAGTTAGGGGGAAAATGT
Organism: Solanum habrochaites; assembly: GCA_027704765.1. Classification (NCBI taxonomy): domain Eukaryota; kingdom Viridiplantae; phylum Streptophyta; class Magnoliopsida; order Solanales; family Solanaceae; genus Solanum; species Solanum habrochaites. Next base: position 71,306,372 of record JAKWJA010002489.1, on the reverse strand, counting down.
TGTTGGGTCAACATCAAATGATCATAACTCTAAGCACAAAATTAATTAGGTGTTTCATGACCTATGAAATGATAGATAATTGAATTATCTTTCCATACCCACCTAGTTTGCTAAAATCAAACCTCCAAGTAAAAAGTTATGCCCGTTTTAGTAAAGGCCTATCGAACAGACCCAAACGACGGACTATCGATGAAACGATGACCCGTCAGTCGAGGTCGTTATTTGGTCCGACAATAATTAATTAAGGGGTATTTTCATCTTTTTTTATTTCGTGTAAACACTAATATATGTAGTTTTGATCCTAAATCATCAGATTTTAGTTAGTTTAAGCCTAGAAATATAACTAAAACTTACCTAAGTAAAAGTCATAAATCAAAACTTAGAATATTAGAAGCAAGAAAGGAGAAAAAAGTCAAGAACCCTAGTTCAAGAACACAATAAGGTTCCAGCAGTTCCAGCCCTGAAATCTAAATATTTCTCCGTGAATTTTATCACCAGGTATGTGAGATTTCACAGGTGGGATCCTTCACCCATTAGATCCCTAGTTTTCAGTTAGTTCTTGTTTCTCTTATCATAATTAAACGTAGGGTTTCTAGAATTAAAGCAGATCATCATAAATTAGTTAATTATATGTTCCAAATCAGATTGTAAAGTTATTATTTAGTTTATCACATGAATTTCAGAATCCTAGCTATGTATTTCTTTAGTTCTTGAATTACATATGCTAGGTAAGATATTTCAGTAACTTCTAATATACATGCCTCGGTTATTAATGCATCATTATCAGATTAATTATTCAATTCTCAGTTTGCATGTTCAGTTTTAAGCTATCCAGTATTTACAAAAGTTCAGTCATAATGTTTTAAGCACTTTCTTCATTGGGAGTAGCATAATACCGAGTTGGACTAGGGTTCAACGTATCCAATTAGTCCCAGAACTACTAACAAAGTAGGTAGTAAGTCCCTTATGTAGGCATCAGTTTTGTGATCACGCATACATGACTTTATACCTCTGACACGATATATATTGGGTCCTCTCGATGGGGCGTTTACATTGGACTCCACATTTAACTAATGTGATTTTATTATCAATTATTAGTAGCTCCCAGAGTTAAGTCAGACTCTCTTACATTGACCATATTTACAAATCAATTAGTATTCAGTCTCAGCATGTTATAAATTTGGTCATTGCATCCTTTTAGCTCAGAATTCAGTAAATATATCATTTACCGTTTATTATACTTGCTTCTGTGCGTGTTAAATTATGTTTTATTTCATATTTACTCTATCTTAAATGCTCAGTACCTTCAAGTACTGACGCGTACGTGCGCTACAATTTCTCGTGATGTAGGTTCAGGTTCTCAGCATCCCAATCGTTCTTAGATCGATTTCCGATTTTAAGTTCAGTAGGTTTAGTGGTGACTCCTCATTCTCCAGGACAATATTCATGAGTTTATTTTGAATATTTAGTACTTTAGTTTTAGTTTTCGCTAGACTTAGCTGGGTCCTATCCCAACATTTCTAGTCAGTTTAGAGGCTATTTTTAAACAGAGTTAGTTTCAGCTTAGTATTGAGTTAATAACTTCTTTGTATTAAACTCATCAGTACTTCATTTATATCATTTATAGAATATGGATATACCTCATCTTATCATTTCAAATTATGATTTAGCTTTTGCATTCAGTTTATTATCTTTAGTATGCTGAGGATCATGCTAGCAATGTTAACTTGGGATCACTTGTGGTCCTAGGTCCCTTGCCCGCATCTCGGAGGTAGCTTGGGGTGTGACAGTAACATTAAAATTATATTAAAATAAGTAAATATACTCATCCTTAAACAATGCATCTACCAAAATAGCGTGGAGTAGAGTCTTTAGTCTTTATATGTGTTCTTGGTATTGTTGACTAATTACACACTTCCTTCAAGATAAGACAACATTACTTAAATTTGAAATATGGAGAGGTGGTGGACCAAGAAGAAAGGAAGTGTAAAACTCTAGTGCTCTCCAATTAACCAATGACAACCAAAAACCTAGTTTCATTCCTAACCTGACCGTCAGCCAGCCACCCATAGTGGTTGGTAAACATCATTCTACCCAACTTTGCCCCTTGGTGAACAATGATACCAATGTTGAATCCAAAATACCTTAATTTTATTCTTTCTCCTGCATTTTCCTTTACAGTGGGTTGATTATGTTGATTTTTCCTGGTGGTATAAGACACGTGTCATTACGTTTGAATTTTGGGTTGTGATACTAGTTATAGAAAAATGAATTGTATTAATCTTCTTATGAAGATATGAAATTTATAATTGAAACTGTAACGTACCGATCGATAGAAATTATACTATATATGATTAATAATCATTTACAAATTGTGTAATAATTAATTGAATTCCAATAATTTTTTATCATGAACTCCCTAATTGAGTTTTCTCTCTTCAATTAAATGAGATACGTTTTGTATTTTATTCATGAAATATAGTAACCTAGCCTAATAAGAAGTGAATCTAAAGAGTCCATACATTTTCCAATCTTCCTTTGTGGTGCTTTGGGGGTGGGGCAGAGTTGTAAGCGGTTATGATGAAAACATAGTGTTTTAATTTTTTCCCATGAATTATGGCATCACAAATCAAATATATATTTTACATATATACTATTTTAAAATAAATTTGGTCAACTTTTATATTTTTCGACAAAGTTTAATCATAAGAATTTGATATATTTTTATGCAATAAATATCTAAATGTTCTATTGTATGTTCATACCATAACACAATAACTAGAAAATTTATAATTAATTTACCATATTTATCTGCAGTGCTTTTGATTTGTCAGAATTAATATTTAGATTAGATCGTATTATATTTAATTTAAGACATTGATTAATAACTATGCCTTTTTATAGTATTTTATTAATAATTAATTAAACTATAACTGAAATATAAAGGAAAATATGGCAATCTCCATTAGAAACAAACATTTATAAATTTGTGAAAGATGTAACTCATTTCACTTTTTTCCATTTTAGACTTTCTTTTGAAAGGTATTTGTGTTTTTATTTGTATATATTCCTGTCTTTTTGTCAAACCCTAAGAGCACCCCCTAGACTTGACACGACATACAAGACTTCAGAGATTCTCATACAAGCCTCATAGCATTCATAACTTTTGATTACAAGGAAAAAATGATATGGAAAAAAAACATTTTATTTAAAAACCAAACACTTAAAAAACACATCATTTAAAAACATAGAAGAAGTCTACCATCTCACATGGCCATCTAACCAAGGCATTGAAATCTAAAGATAGAGTCATGATCCTTTACAATCAAAAGTCTAAAACAAAACTAGACATAATTTATACAAATTAAATACAGGAAACTTCTAAACACTTGTCCTCAAATCATGGGGACGTATCACATGGTCTTGGAGAATTTCATCCAAGCCCTTGATCAAGAGAAATCTATCACTTGCCGAAAACTACACACTTGTAGTAAAGTGCGAGAAAATATGGGTTAGAACAATTAAGTACTAAGTATGAAAGCCATGCATAAAATCCTTAAAACATGCATAAAATGGACAGTTAGTTGAAACCATGCTAGATGCAACTTTTGAATATAATCTTAATAGAGTTGGAGAATCACAAATCATAAGCAACTCAAATATAATTCATCAAAGCACATAGTATAGCAACATCACCGTAAGCATAGTTTCCAATCATCATAATGTAAATATCAATCATCATAATACATAATAGGATAACCACATGAGACATGTATAGATCAAGCCTCATAACCACATCTACACTAACTACAACCTTTGGATCGCCATACTCGTACTTACCATACATTAGTATCATCCATAGTTCATACACATAGTAATATACATTCATAATCAATAGCTCATGTAAAGGAAAGATAGTCATAACAGTAACTCAATTGAAGCATGAATTAACCCATAAGCTCTCATAATAAAATGGAACTACACCATGGATACTTTAGAAGTCTACTTGTACTATGCATGAGTGGCCTCCCATAATATCCCTCATACTAAGTAAATCATCTCGAGGAGCCATTAGTAATAGTTCATGCAACGTATTCATACCATACATATATGGATTCACACATCTTTATATCATAACAAAACCATATACCATAACCCCTTTACAAGTCTACTTGTGCAATGTATTAGTGAAGTCCTATGCCCCCACTCACACTAAGTAAATCGGATTAAGAAGTTATAAGTATAGTTCACACTCATAATCATGTTCATATTCATAATTCATAGACATAATTCATATTCATACTACATACAAATAAATCATATTCATAGTACATAGACATACTTCATATTCATAGTACATAGACACAAGAGGAACACACCATGACTACTCTCAAAGTCTACTTGTGCCATGTATGAATGACGTCACATACTAATACTCATGCTAAGTAGACCCTTTTGAGGAACCATAACACATAACTTATTTTTGTATAGTAATTCATGTTCTTGTTCAATAGAGAGAATATAGCCTCAACAAACTTATACTATGTGAGCTATATAGAATCTGATGTCATATAATCCCACACCGAAAGAAGGCGTCCTACTTTCATAATTTAGAACTAACATATTTAGCTTTTAGGTGGATCCACTAGCTAAAGACCTATATGGACAAATAGTTATGGGATAGGGAGATTGCTTCTAGAAATCCCACCTATTGTATTAGCGGAACAGTTTCCATCTCATGAGAGCATATGTAGAAGACCCGACCTATTGTATTAGCGGGAAGGCCTCTACCTCATTTTCTACATCTGGTCTGTGCTAAGCATCATTCCAAAACTTATACATAATTAGTGTGAATAGCATTTACATATGTGAAGGAGTACCTTTTCGTCCATTCAACACTACTCTTAACATAGTTCATTTATTCAATATGGTGAGAACTACCTTTCACCCTTATAATCATCATATACATGTGAGAAATCCTTTCACACACATTCATAGTGTTTTCATGAGAATAACCTTTAAATCAACACAATAGGACAATCATAGACATGTACATTTCATGCATAATAATGTGTAAAGGTGCATATGAGAACTATACTTTCAATTGACACCATAGTCATGTCTATGCATAGAGTATGCGTAGTTGACCTTACAATGAAACAATAACAATGAATCATCATCATGAATACTTCCCTCTCAAAGTGGTCATAAGCATGTGCATATTATCATAATTTCGCATAATCTTCATATATTACGTCCAAGGATTTATAGACCATGTAAATCAACACATCCACCTTTTGTATACTAGACATGGACATAATCGTAATTCAAGTAGTTCATTCATTGCATGTGTAAGCTCATATAATCATATTAAAGGTTATGTGTGTATAACCTTTCCACAATAGTACCATATACAATTCAACAGGCACTATAAGTACACACCTCCACCTTTTAAGTGGATCAATCATTCATACACTATAACTAAACACCTCCACCTTTCAAGGGCATCAATACTTCATACATAATAGATAAAGACCTCCACCTTTTGAAGTGGATCATCATATATTTTTAACTCTTCATGGTAAACTAACCACATGCTCCGTTCTTACTCAATTATCGTCATATAACATTAAGTAACCCAAATCTCAATACTAATTATCCATTGTTTATCATATAAGACCTAATCAAGTTGGTTCATGTCTACAAGATTCAATCATAAAAAAATCATGTCTAGGTGATATAGTCTAGGGTAACTCATCAAGAAGTTCATCAATCTTAGGGTTCACATCTCAATTTTGCTATTTCATGACATAAACCTAGTCTATATCAATTTCACCTTATAATCTTAGGCTAATCAAGAATACATGTCGAACTATACTTATATCATGCAATTAAATTAAATCTAACTCATATTCAATCAATTTATTAGACTTATAATAACATTCATAAAGTAGAGAAGAGTCAAAGCTAGGATGGGGAATATTCATGGATCCATTGGAATTAAAGTTAAAATCATCTAAAATCACTACTATCATCAATAATAAACATAATTTAACCTTTTAAAAAAACTTTGAAAGGAATCCAGGGGGTTGAGTTGAATCCCTAGATTTTCAAGATTTCTAGAATTGAATTAAAACTTTTGAGAGGTATCCATGAGTGATAACTACACATGGATAAAACTTCCATACCTTGAGTAAGAATCTCCAAGAAATTTGGGAAAGAACCTTGAGAATCTACAACCCTAGCTTCAGTGGTTTCCTTTTCTTCTTTGAGTTTAGAGAGAGAAATATTGGAGGGAAGAACTTCTTTTATTTGATTTGGGTTTGTTAAAAAGTGACTTAGTTGAAGGAATTTCAAGTATTAAAAGGTTATATAGTTTCTAATGAAGGAATAAAATAATTAGGACACAACTTGGGAAACGAACTAAGGTCCCTTAAAGTTTCAACTTAAAATTTCACCTCTTGCCCGTCTAAGCTCGCCCTTTTGACGCTTAGGCATGCCAAATGCACTAGATGACTCTCCAAGTGCACCCTTGGATCACCCTAATCTCCAATAAGGTCACTAATTGGGCTGATCATTAGGCGATGTAGAGGACCAATGGGTGACACACCAACTTACTTGGCGAGCTATGGCTAAGATTGCCTTTTCTTCCAGAATATAGACCATTGGGATAGAAAACTAGGCGATCACAAGGGCACAAGGGTAGCTCGTCAAACTCTTTGGCGGATCAAGTACCCCCATCACCAAACAGTCCCTCAAAGAACAAGGCATCTTCCATTTTATTTTGCTAGTTTAGGCCCTCGCTTTCACCCTAGGCCTCTTTCTTTCTCAAATAAGTTATAAAACAGCCTATACATCAACATAAGGTTACACTAACCCACACAATCAGGCTCTAGTTAAACCTATCATTTTCCGGGTCGTTACACTTTTTACGAACCGTAGAAATACAATAATTTATATAGATCTTTACTCTTAAAATCATAAACTTAAGTCGTTATTCGTGATTTTTTATGAGGCCATCAAAATTCGTTTAGAAAACGAGTTTATCCATGGTTAAAACAAAGAATGTTGAAGGTAAATACTTCAACATTAGCTTTTAAAATTATTGTAGACTTCATTTTGTATATTAAAAATATCTTATAAGTGACAGAACTGATGTTATGATTTAATTATGTGGTAATATATTCTAATTTATTAATTATAAAATGTTGAAAATTATTTAACTATTTTGTTTTAAAAAATATACGTTTAAAAAATTTTGGTCAACTAGGTGAGATTGCACTGTTAAAGGCTTAAGATTTCTTGATGGGTGATGATATTGTTTGAAGTATTTATTAAACATGGACATAACGTTAAATTATTATTGAATTTAATTAAAAAGAACTGAGTGTTAGTATTAGTTGGACAAGACACGAGTCATGTATTTGTGTGGATTCTATATGGGCTTGTATCCATTTCATGTCATATGTGTGGGTTGACAATAGGGTAGGCATGTCGAAGGCTTGTGAGGCCGTAATGGAGAGACCCACTAGATTAATAACTTTTAAGCCTATAAATATGAGGCTAGGTCTCCTCTCATGGCTTAATATAATAGACGTATTCCCATAATGTTCCAACCGTCAATAAGCCTAAGGAGAGGAAGAATGAACCTAGCTTGTATTCTTTCGTTCGTTGCTATGGCAGACAAAGGTACACACAACTTTTTTGTATTTAACTATATTATATAGATGTTCTGGATCTATGTAACAATTACTAGATTTTTTTCCGTTCTAATCTTATAGATAACAATCTTCTGCCCTTTTTAAATGATAACGAATCTTCATATCTTAAATCTTCAATCAAAAGTTATAATATAGAGATGAGTAAATTTTAATCAAATCATGTAATTCAACTCTTTGGATTTTAAAAATGATACCCTCTTCACCCTTTGAATGATAAGAAACCCTTGGATCTTAAATTCAAAAGTTATTGTATAGAAAAAAGAAAATTTAATTTAACGATCTTAATATTTTGAGATAAGAAAAATAATATTTTTTAGAATTAGCAAATCAGATGGTTTTACAAAAATTTAAATATCATATCACTTATAGCTATGTAAAATTCTAAGTTATGCTTTTTTTCTAAAAAAAATATAATTTGATTAGTTTCTATGAATAATGTAAAAAGATAAACATTTACCAGAAAAAACCGTGAATAAAAAATAAATATGTTGCACAAAATTGACATTTAAATTCATTTTTTTCTATTGATTATTTATGATCAAGAGGTTTGTTACGAGTAAAAACTTATTCACATTTAATATTTAGAATAAATTATAATGATAATTAATTTTCGAACCCAAAATATTCAGCGGTTAAAAGAAATCCATATACTTGATATCTAAAAAGCAATAGAAGAATATTTATGCGTGATATTTTACAATAATATTTTTAACGTAAGACATCATCCATGACATTCAGATATGCAGTTTTATTATTGGAGTTTTTTTGTTCATCTTGTAATCGTCATAGGCTAAAGTAAATTGTATGATATGCTCATTGTTTTGTTGTTCTTTTTATTCAGATTTGATCAATGTTACCTATTCTCCTTTTTTGTACTTAACACTTGTATGGATGTTCAATGACATGATGAATTTGATCTAAAGCTGATTAAAATGTATTATAATTTATAGTATTTCACGAATTACTACAATCAAAGCTTCTTATATTTTTTTCGAAACTAGTCAAGTTTTAATATTTTATGCAAGTTCATAACAAATAAGCTTATACTGTGATAATATAGACCAAACAATAAAACAATCAATTAATTTGTGAAATTTCTAAATTTGTTAGACTTTCACTAGATCTTCGTTTATTATCATAAAACCAGCTGTAAAGAGCATAAACACTAAGCTTATCATTTTATATTCTAAAATCGTACAAGTAAAGAAATCAATAAATTTCTAAATAAGAAACATCGTGATTGAAATTTTATGATAACTTATCATTTTTTCAGCTTTTATTTAATAACTTTTAGATGTTATAATTATATCTGATGATTCGAATGGAGATGATTCATCAATAACTCATGGATTAACAAGTTTTGTTGTCAATGAGGTTAGTATGGTGAAGCATTTACTTATATTATCACTTGATGACTTAATATTAACATAATCTTATCCAAAAAATATGTGTGCATTGTATTTACATAATAATTTTGTAATAATTAAGTAAATGAAATGGATCTGAATTTGACTTTTGATTGTTTAGATTAAGGAGTCTTAACTATAATTTGTAAAATGCAAAAATTATTTTATGTGTACTTTAATTATTTTACATTGTTGTTAATTATTTTGATACTTTAATTTATTAAAGGATAATTCGACTTAAAGATAAATTAACACGAGCACTAGCTAGAGGACCTATGATATCAAGACGGAGCAATGCTGTCATCCCGAGAAGGCCTTATAGATCCCAACGAATGAGAGCGAGTAATGACCCCGAGGTCATAGAAGAAAAGAGGAAGAGAACAAAAAAGATGTGCACATCTTCCAAAACAAAGAAATCTGCTCCATGAGTCTCTTGAAAAAAATATCTAGATTAGAGAGCTATAATTACATCACATGCTCTTAATTTTATTTTTAAAAAATTGTTGGTTGTTTTTACAAATGATTATTCCTTTTTCTTAACTTTTAAATATATATATTTTTACGTGACTTTAAAATCCACTGAGGAGTTAGAGTGTTTGAAAATTATCAAAATAATTTATTTTAAGTCAAAAAAGATTTAAGCCAAAAACAAAAAGCTAGGTGAGGAGTGCTTTTTTTTTCAACTTAAAAGTCATTTTATGTTGACCAAGTACATTATGTTTTTGCCCTTAATTCTTTTATTATTGTTACTATGACTATTATTATTATTATTATTATTATTATTATTATTATTATTATTATTATTATTATTACTATTATTATTATTATTATTATATTATTATTATTATTATTATTATTATTATTATTATTATTATTATTATTATTATTATTGTTGTTGTTGTTGTTGTTGTTGTTGTTGTTGTTGTTGTTGTTGTGTTGTTGTTGTTGTTGTTGTTGTTGTTGTTGTTGTTATTGTTATTATTATTATTATTATTTATTCAATAATTATAATTATAATTATAAAAAATTGTGATGATAAAGAAATATGTGAATGATAAGAAATATTGTTAGTTATGGATGTAAAATATAAATTATTTTTTTTTAAATTTTTTTAAGTATAATAATCTTAAATTAATCAAATTTTTATCATATTAATAGTTTTAAGGGTATTTCAGACATTTTGATTAAAAAAAGTGTTTAATTGAAGCATTTTTATCCAAACACATAACTACTTATTTTAAAAATAAGTTTCAACACTTTCAAAAGTACTGTTTAAAAGTTGGTTTTTGTAAGCCCATCCAAACGGCTCTAAGTATATAAAATTTTGTGTTCTCTTGAACTTGTAAGTTTAAAATGTGTGTTGGTGTTTTCTATTTTGGTGATTTTAGCGCGTACGCACAAACACACACACACAAATGCACCCACACCCACAAGCCCACACGCACAAATAGGTGCGCACATACACACATGCACAGACGCACCTACGCACACACACACACACACACTAGTTGAGCTTTTATTTTTATCATTAAATAAAGTTTCAGTAAGTACGTTCCCATTTATAATGTCTCAATTTATGTTTAGCCTTATTGTTGATATATCTAGAAAGAGCCAAATTGACGAGTTGTGTATCTTGTATAGACAGCCAAAGTCATTGATTTTTCTATTTTGACATGATTTCTCCTAAGTCCTTTAAATAATTAGGAAGAAATGATTTATTCGTAAACTAAATGTTTATGTTCAGACAAAAAAACTTTTTTGAGTTTTCTTTTTCACTTTTGGTTTGTGTTTTCTTTTCAAATTATTTTTTACGTTGTCTTTCTCTGTAAAGGAAGAAACTCTATTATCAACAAGGGTTGAGAAGTTTTTCAGTTTTAAACTATTCCTCCTTTCTTATTCGAATAAGAAATAATTAGTTCTTACATCTTCTCAGACAACTTCTTGGATGGGATCAGGTCGGTCACGTGGGCGACTCAAGACCCAAAGATTACATCCTCCACCTTGAACATGGTGGAAAATACCCAAGCCATTTCAACTAGTCACACAATTCATACAAAAAATAGTTCTTCCGACATGTGACCATCAAGTGTTTAACTTTAAGGTTTTTCAAACCCCACATAGGAATCAATTCACACTTGGAAGAAAGTCACCACTTATATGAGAATACAATTACTCACAATATCTCGTACTTCATTCACTTCTTCAGTAGCTATTTATTTGATCTCTCATACTTTTAAAGAGGTTAACTTAGATTTATGTTTAAATTATACGCACATTTACACACACTACCAATATTGTAAGTGCAATAGCCAACTTCTGTATATAATTTTATTATTCAATTAATTTAAGTAATTTTGTAGATATGCGCTGCATTTTTTTTATGACTATTAGTATCATGCTAAAATGGGAACATCGATTGAAACTTCATGAAACAATAACAGGTGAAAGGGTATTTCATTGAAAAGTAATTTCAACCTTTTAGGGTGTCACATAATGAAGAAGCAGGAAAACATTTTTTCATTGAACCATTGATCACTTGCCTCACATGGAATGAAATACATGCTACAATTGGTCTGATTCTTTTGATTATCTTACATTGTACAGACCTTGGTCAAAACACCTCTGATGCTTACCCTTATACCACGCCCCGAGCCTATACCGTGGACGTGGCCAGCAATCCTTCTCCTAGCCTACTTAACTCAACGAAAGACTTCACTAAATATAAATCAAGAAAAATTCTCATTAGGATAACTTGAAATAAATATCTTAACCAAAATGACACTTAAGACTCACAATAGAATATTTGTAATGAAAATAATGAGAGACTGAAAACTAAACTGTTTGACTGTCTAGCTGTCTATGAAACCTCTATGATACTAAGTTGGATGTTGGAACATACCCCACAACATCCTATAAAAGAAAGACGGAAAGCAATAAATATTATTCCTCCAGAACACGAGGAGGATCACAACTGACTCTGAGTGTTTAGCTGGATCAACAAGGCGCATGATAATACTGGTCCTGGTTACCTGCGTCTCCATAATGAAATGGTGTAGACCAACTGGCATATGTAAATTTAAAGTACGAGTATGTGAGTTGGAATGCTAGCAAAACTTAAGATTTAAAAGAGAAATAAGAAACACTGACCTTGACTCTACTCAACTCATGCATAACTTGGCTAAATATTAAGCGATAAGACACATGCAACATATATAAAAGCTTGTGAAACAATGTAAAAACTTAGTTCGTTAAATAAAATGAAATAACAAACTCAAATTTACTTACATATGAAGTAATATAATTTTTGCGGGAGATTATCTAACCAAAAACCACAACTATGAGCCTAAGTGGTGATACAACGTCTTGCCCACTTTGCCGTCACATGGAACTCCTTAACTTAGTGGATCCACTAGCGTAACTTACATGGTCATCTAAAAGGTTTGACCCGTTAATACCCATGATTGATACATGATAACTTAGTGGATCCATTAGCGCCGCGCCAGACAAGTTGGTCTGTTGCATTTTTTCTGGCGCACTGCAGGTGCGCTTCCTCAAACCTTCTGGCGCAGAAGGGACACGTCGTTCCTGGTGCTACCTTGATGTACTTGAACATCATTATTCTCTCGTTTTCTAATCCCAAATCTCCTAAACCTCCATAGTTCTTTCCCAAACCCTTAGGATCGATAATACCTTCAATGCCCAGTAAATCTAACTTGAAAAACAACTTGGAATTATGAATCAAATTTAATGGAATTCAAACAACTCAACTAATAGGAATTCAACAAGATTCATCAAGAATTCACTTCTAATCATGTAAACAATTCTAAAACCCAGAATTGAAACAAGATTTAGTGTGTGGATGAATTAACCCAAAACAAAAGATATCACATACCTTGGTATGGATCATCCCCGGCGAATTCCACTCAAATTCCTTGGCGTTCTTGGCGAATCCTTTATCTTTCTCCTTTTTCCTTCTTCTCTTCGTTTTTTCTCCAAGACCTAAGCGTAAGGTTAATCTTCAGTTCTAAACCAAAACTTTTTTTTACCCTAAATAAATTCATAAAACAAAAAACGAAATAAATGGGTGAAAAAACTAGTTTGCCCTTTCTTAAATCCATATAAGGACCTTTGTCAAACAAATAAACCAACTTCTGATAGGCATAGCTCCCTCATACCAAATAAAAAAATGCACAAACGTGGCGGCGTTGGAATATATGTCCAAGGGATTTCCAACCATATCAAGAACTACACCTAACTAATCGTTATCTAGAAATTATGAAAATTTAAGAATGACCTAAAATTTTCTTAAATAAGGAAATTTTCTAGATTTTTCCCTTTCTTTCTAAAAGTGATTATTTTTAGTTTCTTAGCTATGTCGAGTTATGAGATGTTACAATATCTTCCCCTTGGGAACATTCGTCCTTGAATGAAATTTCTTTCTACACTCAACAATCAAAACCAAGTGATGACATGCTTACTCATATTTTATAAATTACTAAGAAGAAAATTAGTACCTTGATCTGAATTCTCTCCATATTCAAAGAGATGTGGATATATCTTTTTCATATCCTCTTCATTTTCCCAAGTCTCTTCTTCAACAAATTTGTTCCTCCAAAGGACCTTGACCGACACAACCTCTTTTGTTCTCAACTTGCAAACTTGGCTATCTAAAATGTGAATCAAAATCGCCTCATAGGATAAATTATCCTTATTCCTGACATTTTCTGTTGGTACAATCATGAAGGATAACCCATGAACTTCCTCAACATCTAGATATGAAATATGTAACAACCCTAAAATAATTAATATGCTAAGTAATGTTTAACGTGTCTAGAAAGCCTAAGATTAGACCGGGTTCTCACGGATTGATGCGCGTAGAACCAGACATCTGAACCCTTACTACAGCAAAGTGAACTAACTTGGGGAGTTATTTTTTCTAGAAAAGGTTGGTTCCAACCATGTAGGTTTCTCGAATACGAAGATTTACTTGAAGGAGTCTTTACCAAACTTAAAAAGGGAAAAATCTTAGGTTTGGAGGGTCTAGGGGTAAAATGGTCTTTTTCTAACTAAGTGTACTATCGTAATTACCCTAAATATATAATTAGTTATTTAATTAATAAGGTGGAGGGGCATTTTGGGGAGAGAGGACCAAAAATTGGCTCTTGAAGTGAAGCCTTGCTCCACCCACGTTCGTACTTAGGTGGAAGCAATGAATTAAATTATTTTTATTTAAGTTTGTAAATTAATGTAATTAATTTATATTTATTATTTATTAGCTGATTAAAATAAAAGGAAAGTATATTTTTATTAATTAAATAAAAACCTTATTTGACTAAATCCTAAACTAGACTCCTAATCCTAAGAAAACTCTTCTCTCCCATGCTCATCTCTCTCTCTCACGTCTCTATCACTCTAACTCACGATTCTCTCTGACAAATAACTTAAAAAACAGTAGGTAACCAAAGTTCTTCACACTTGTACAAATCACAATGAAAATATAAGAAAAAAATAAAATCAATCACGTAGGACAGAGAGAAGTTTGTCCGTCGAGTTGGTGTTGTCTTTCAGGGGACTTAGACATGATTTTTGGAGAAATTTTTGAGTTTTAGACGTCATAAAAGGTACTGTTTTTCTGACTCTTGGTCCCTTTCCCAAGATACCCTTAAGGCTCAGATGAATCTACTCGAAAACTAGGGTTGTTCCCGTTCTTATCGAACTCCTTGTCCCTAGTATCCCTTTGTTCTCAATCAGAAATAGGTTAGAGATCATGTTGTTGGTATGTTTGATGGTAGTTTAAGTATGAGTTCGATTTTCATGATAATGTGTTCTTGATTACGTGTTTGGAATTGTAAGCATGTTAAGTTATGTCAACCGAAAGTATTTTAAAACGTTTTGATGGCTGAATTTTATGTGCGAATGTTTGTGTAAATCATGAGGTGTAAAAGTGTTGTCATGTTTCCGGATGAAATGGTAATTCTTGGCTGAAATATAATCATAAAATGATTACACTTAAAGATTCACCAAATGATCCACGAAATGCCTTAAGAATTAACGTATGAATGATAATAAAAAGAAGCTGAAAATAGTGAACAAATTTCCAGCATTTGGTAGGTTGGGTTCGGCCAAACAAAATGGTACAAAATGCAATGAAAAATGAATGTAAAATAAGTGAAATCACTAAGGATTGAACCCAAGACATCATTAAATGAAAGCTACAAAAAAAATCAACAAAATATTAAGACAAAAATGGATTGAAAGAGACTAAATTTCTAGCCTGCTGGAACTTGTAGTCTCGCCCAACTTTTAAAAGAATGTGCTTCGTTTAAATTTTTAAAAAAAATGTAAGGTCATTGGTGATTGAAAACATGACATCACTAAATGAAAATTTCATAAAAAATTTGTGAAAAAAATTCAAGGAAATATAGATGTGGTGAGTGGGGATTGAACCCACAACCTCTTGAATGGATGAGAGAGTTGGGAGAAAAATAAAGGAGAAAATAAATGTGGAGAGTGGGAATTGAACCCACAACCTCTTGGATAGGTGAGAATGTTAAGAGAAAATACAAAAGAAAAATAATGAACTTTTGGGGTATTGAACGCACAACCTCCTTGACTTAAATGTAAAAGGAGAGGAGAAAAAGAAAGGAAATATTATGGGGTTGATGGGGATCGAACTAGGGTCCCCCAAATCTGAAAAATGGGATTATCAAATTTAAAATAAGATTAAGTGTTGTCCAAATGATGTGAAATCGGGTTCCCTTGCCCAATTGCATATTGACACATAAGTCATACGAAAGTAAATATTTAATGAATGTTGCCTCTAAAGATCAAAATCAATATCTTGACATATCTACAAGATGCATAAGTCTTGTACCACATAATCTTGGGGTATATATGAATCACATAGATAAACTATGAATGAAGCCCTATGGCTTGTATGTATAGACCCATAAGTCTAGCATACGTTTAAAAGTAAGTGAACCTAAGATATATGTAATGAAATTATGAAATCCTAGAAGGGTTAAGTATGAGTGTAAAATACACTAAATGGACAATTGTATTGGAATATGATGAAATGAACAATTAAATAATGAAACCCTAGAAAGGTTAAGTAAGAGTGTGAAACACACCAAATGGCCAAGTGCATTGGTATATAATGAAATGAACATTCATGTAAAAGGGGGTGAGTAACTATGAAGAGCAAATATTCTGATGATAATGAATGTGGTGACAACATGATATGAGGCTAATGTAAAAGATGAGAGAAAAATCAAATGAGCCTAAGTAAATGTTACCAAAACATACTCACCTATGAGAGTGTAAAGTTAATGAAGAGACCAGTCTCTATAAACACTCTACTGAAATATTGAGATTAACACACTCAATACTAATGATGAGATGAGAAATTATCTATTGATCTATGATATCTTTATACTAGAAAACAACTTCTATGATGTATGAGTTGAATGTAATGGAACTTTATACTGAGCACTGATAGACTAGCTATGAGCGGTGATGCCTTCTTTCGAGAAGGGGGGAGGTTCACGTAACTCTGATGAGATGAGACCGTCTGGCATGCCGGGTACGGGTCTCCTTTTATCTCCTAGTCTTCGAACCTATACTTCCAATTTAGGGATCTGGCGGGGTTCAATTCCCATGTACGCTAGCATGTTTTGGGTAACTTTGGCCGGTGATTCCACCTCTTTTCTGTGTGTGGTTTCATGACACTAGATTTCATGATGCTCACATGATCTATGTCGGTTAAAGTTAAAGTTTCTAATGAATGAATGAGTCCAGCCTCAAATGATGCACATAATGAAACGAACGATACCAAAAGTGTTAGGATAGGATAATCAAGAGGTGAGTTATACTCAAGTAATGACATTAGTTCATTCTTGGTCATTGCATAACGAACCCGATGAAAGTCTTAAACTACATCCTAGATATAGCTGGTGTTTACACTAGCCCATGAATGAGATGAAATGAAGTGCGTATAAATGAAAGAAGCAGATTATGTGTTTGCTAATCCCTAGTTGAGGTCCCATATGTTGAGCCCTCATTTGGGGAAGTCTTAATGTCAATTCCATGATTCCAAGATTATGAACAATGTTATGTGTTATATGAATTATGATATGTGCTATGTGTAAGCTGTTGTGTGATATGTGCAAAATGTTAATTATGATGGTGCGTGTTACTCTCATGGAATAACTTTCCTAATCCCAATTTGGAAGCTCATAAACTTTCCTAATCCAAATTTGTAAAGTTCACTTACTTTCTTAATCTCAATTTGGCAAGTCCACTACCTTGACATGATATAATCATGTTACTAGGAAAGAGCTATTCTTACTTATGCATGTCCTTGGTGTGTGCTTGCATATACCCATACTTAGTACAAATGTGTACTAATTTCATGCAACTCTATATTTTTAGGTGAGGCAAAAACGTACGCTAGAGCTTACAGGTTGACGTTGCAGTTATCCAGACGTGGAGCTTTCATCCGGAATTGGTAGGCTCTCATGCTTACGAGGCTGTCTACTGTTATTATCTAGGTTAGATGTAGGCTTTAGCTAGTGGAGCATTCTCCACTAGTGTTTCATTTCCCATTTCATTTCAGAGTTTGTATTGGTGTCATTTGGCAAGTACACATTTAATGCTATAATGAACTATTTCTTTGATTTGATGATCTTAATGTTAGATGGTTGATGGTGAAAAATTATACATGTAATAGAATGTTTGGTAAGCATGTTAGGAAACAAAAAGTTCCAAATTTTATGCTAAAATTAATCTAGATGAAGTTAGAATGACGTATGTAGGCTTGTCTGCGACCTCTGAGAGGTTAACGACGCTGGTCTTGTCTGGGGTCTAGACTCCGATTTTGACAAAATGCCGGGCGAACCGCTGCTAACTCTCGTGGTAGCTCCAACTCATAAGCCACATTTCCGATCTTCTTGAATATTCTATAAGGAACAATATAACTAAGACTAAGTTTCCCTTTTTTACCAAACCTCATAACACCCTTTATGGGTGAAACTTTCAGATATACCCAATCATCCACTTCAAACTCTAACGGCCTTCTCCTAACATCTGTCAAGGAATTTTGACGACTCTATGCCATTTTAAATCTCTCTTGAATCACCTTCACTTTCTCAATGTCTTGGTGGACTAGATATGGTCCTACAAACCCTGCTTCACAAACTTCGAACCACCCAATAGGATACCTGCATCTTCTCTCATAAAGAGGTTCATATGGAGCCATTTGGACGCTCAAATGATAGCTATTGGTGTAAGCAAACTCAATGAGAGGTAGGCGATCATCCCAATTCCCGTTAAAATCCATCACACAAGACCCCAACATATCTTCTAAGGTCTAGATAGTATGCTATGCTTGCCCATCCGTCTGAGGATGAAACGTAGTGCTTAAATTCACCTTTGAACCCAAACCTTTGTGGAAAGATTTCTAGACCTGAGTAGTAAATTGTGAACATCTACATGAAATGATCGAAAATAGGACTCCACAAAGTCTTACCACCTCCTGAATGTATAAATTTGCATAATCCTCTGCCGAATGAGTGGTCTTTACCGGCAAAAAGTGGGCTGATTTTGTCATTCTATTGACAATCAGACAAATTGAATCATGCTCTAAGCGAGACCTTCACAAGACTGTGATGAAGTCCATATTAATCATCTCCCATTTCCATTATAGAACTTCTATATTCTGAGCCAACCCTCTAGGACTCTAGTTTTCTACTTTCACTTGCTGGCAATTTGGGCTCTTTCCAACGAATTTGGCAATGTTCTTTTTTATACCTTACCACCAATATACCTCTCTCAAATCATGTCACATATTTGTAGAATCCAGATGAGTGGAATATCTGGAGATATGATCTTCCTCCATGATCCTCTCTTGGAGTTCATCAATCCTAGGTATACACAACCTACCTTGATACTTAAGTACACCGTCTCCCCAATATTCAAAAGCTAATACTCGTTTTTTAAGAACATTCTCCTTCAAATAAGGCAAAATGGGGTCTTGGTCTTGCTTCTCTTTTCACTTTTGACACTAATGATAACTCATCCCTATTCGTCACCACTATTACTCCTTTTATGGAATCCATAAGTTTGACTCCTAGGCGTGCAAGTTTGTGCACATCCTTGGCTAACTCCCTCTTTTCATCCTCAATATAGGCGGTACTCCCCATAAATAACTTGCTTAAAGGATCAACAACTACATTAGATTTACCTGGGTGGTGGAGAATACTGATGTCATAATCCTTGAGTAGTTCTAACCACTTTCTCTGTCTGAGATTGAACTCCTTCTGGGTGAACACATATTGTAGGCTCTTGTGATCAGTGAATATATCAACATTACCACTATACAAGTAGTTACACCATATTTTCAAGGCGAATACCACAACAACAAACTCTAAGTTATGGGTTGAATAATTCTTCTCATGAACTTTCAACTGTTTGGAGGTACAAACTATAACCTTGCCATTCTGCATTAAAAAAAACCCCAACCCAACTCTAGATGCATCACAATACACCACAAAATTTTGATTACCCTATGGTAAGGTCAAAACCAAAGTATTAGTCAATCTCTTCTTCAACTCCTCGATGATTTTAGTGCAAACTTCAGACCATTGAAACTTAACTGTGTTTTGAGTCAACTTTGTCAAGGGACATGAGATAGACCAAAACCCTTTAACAAACCTTTTTATAGTAGCCACCCAAACCAAAGAAAATCCTTATGTCTGTTCGAGATGTGGGTCTAGGACAACTCTGAATTGCTTCTATCTTTTAGGTATCAACTCTAATCCCATCGCCGGAAACTATATGTCCCAAGAATGCCACAAACATAAGAAAAAACACATATTTTGAGAACTTGATATATAACTCCTTATCTTTCAAGGTCGAAAGGAATATCCTGAGGGAACTAACATGATATTCTGCCTTCCTTGAATAGATTAGTATGTCATTAATGAAATCGGTAACAAACATATCTAGATAAGGTTTGAATACTCTATTCATAAGATCCATGAACGCCGCTGGTCCATTGTTTAACCCATAAGACAAGACCAAAAACTCATAATGCGCATATCTGGATTTAAAAGCTTTTTTCGAAATGTCATATTTCCTAACTTTAACGGTAGCCAAATTTGAGATCAATTTTTGAGAAACAGGTGGCACCTTGGAGTTGATCGAGAAGATCATCTATCCTAGGAAGAGGATACTTCTTATTGAAAGTAACCTTATTCAATTGACAATAGTCTATATACATCCTAAGCGAACCATCTTTCTTTCTTACAAACAAGACTGGAGCGCCCCAAGGTGAGACACTTGGTCGAATGAAACCTTTATCTAACATATCGTTCAATTGTTCTTTCAACCATTCTATATGGAGGAATAGAGATATGAGGAGTATCTGGAGTGGTGTATATGCAGAAGTCTATTCCTCTCAGGAAAGACACCGAGTAGATCATTACAAAAGATTTGAGAAAACTCCTTTACTGTAGAAAGTGACTGAAGGGAAGGTACCACAACACTTGAGTCATTAACTTAGACAAAGTGATAGATACATCCCTTTAAACTAAATTTCTCTCCTTAAAGTACGAAATGAAATTGACCCTTAAGAACTAGTGAACTACTACTCCACTCTATAACTGGCTCATTAGGAATTTGAAACTTGATAGCTCGTGTCCTACAATCTATTGATGCATAATAGGCATGAAGCTAGTCTATACCTAGAATGACATCAAAACCTACCATGTCTAACTCCACTAGGTCAGCTATGGTGTTCTTGTGATTGACGAAAATTGTAAAATCACGATAGACTCTTTCCTCTAGAATAGACTAACCAATAGGTGTAGAAACACAGAGAGGTTCACAAAGTTTCTCAAGAAGAATCTCAAAATTGTTTGCAACATATGGAGTTACAAAAGATAAATTTTCTCCTTGGTCTAGTAAATCATAAACATAAAAAAGTAAAGACTTTGATATATACTAGTGACAACATCTGGAGAGTTCTCTTGCTCTTGGAGGGTAGTGATTTCTTAGGGGCGGTTTTCCCCCCGCCAGTACCAGAAGTGGCTTATTTAGGTGAAATATTTTCTAGTGGAGCAACAAATGAAGATTGGGCTCTGTTGCCCAGATTTCCACTATCGTGCCTGTACTTAGGCAACTCCTTCATGAAATGACCCTCTTGACCACACTGAAAGCAACCTGGGTGGGTTCTACCACACTTAGCACACGCAGTGTCCAACTACCTCATTGTGCCACACTTCTTTGAGATTGTGTTGGTCTAGCTCTGATGTTCTGTAAATTCTAGCCATAATGCACACATTTGTTTCTGGTTGTGGGATCATTAGCAGATAACAATGTAGACCCATTTAGATTCTAAAATTGTAGTCAACTCAGACCACCTTTCTGCTGCCCAAACTTATTACCAGTCTAAAGTTTCTTGCTTTTATACTCTTCTCTGTTCCTTATCTTCTACTCTTTGACTTGCTACACATAAACCATCAACCTTGATATGTCCATTTCGCCTATCAACATCGCAACTCTGCCTTCTTTGCTTGATGCATGACCTAAGACAGCGATACAAAAACTTATTCTACTCCCCATGTCCTTGATCATTTCAGGAGCATAGCGAGAAAACTGGGTGAAGTTTAACCTATACTCATGTTCACTCAAAGAGTCTTGTTTCAGTGTAAGGAAATCTTGTACCTTAGCCTCTTTCAGTTCTCGAGGAAACAAATGGCCCAAGAAAGTTTCTTTAAAACAAGACCAACTTGAACGTGGTGCATCCTCATATTTGCCCTCCTTCCACTGATCAAACCAAGTCCTAACCACATACTTCAACTAGTATGCAACTAGTTCAACTCTTTAAGCTTCAATGACATGAGTATCATCAAAAACATTCCTTATCTCATCAACCAAATTCTCCGGATCCTCAATAGTGCATGAATCGGTAAAACTGGGAGGATTCGTTCTCAGGAATTCATTAATTGTCGAGGTGCAGCCTTTTCTTGTTGAGCTCCTCATTTTTTCTTGACTTGGTTACTCACCATTTGTCTTAACATGCGGATAGCCTCACGAAATTCAGCATTTGTAACTTCTCCTTGAGGTTGCATGTTTGGTGCATTAGGTACCTCTGTCTCCTCAACATTCCTTCTAGATGGACGCACTCTCGCTGCTCTTTATTGAGGGACGATGATCTGAAACACGCGCAAGCCAGAATTAGAGAGAAACTTTTAGAGTTAAACTCTAATGCACGAAAAGGAATATGAAAGAACTGTGAATTTCCTAAATGTTTTAGCTTTCTTAATTATAGATGTGGATTACTTCACACTGATAACTACGACTCTACAAACATGGATTCATAGACGCTGTATGACTCTTGAACTCTTGGCTCTGATACCAAGGTTGTCACACCCCGATCTTACATCATGGACGTGGCCGGAACTAAATGATCATTGCTAGCCTTGAGCGTATCCTTGGCCTAGCTTATTTAACACAATGGAATACTTATCTCAATATAAAGCAACACACATTATCATAAAGATAACGTGAAATAAATAATTTTTACCAAAATGACACTTAAGTATCACAATAGAGTATCTGTAATGCGAATAATGAGAGACTCAAAACTAAACTGTCTGACCGTCTATCAGTCTATGAGGCGTCTATAATACGAAGATGAATGTTAGGACAGACTCCAAAACATCCAACAAAAGAAAGATTGAAAGCAATAAATATGTGTCCTCCATAATACAAGGAGGCTTACCATTGACTTCGATTGCTTAGCTGGATCAATGAGGCGCTGGATGATGTTGATCGTGGTTACTTGTGTCTACATCATGATTCGATGCAGACCAACTAGCATCACTACTTTGAATGTACGAGTATGTGATTTTGAATGCTAACAAAACTTAATCTTGAAAAGAGTAAGAAGAAATACTTACCTTAGCTCTGCTCAACTCATGAATAACTTTACTAAATTATAAAGCGATAAGACATATACAATATATATAAATAAAAGCTTGCAAGACAATGTAAACACTCAGTACGTTAAATAAGATGCAATAACAAATTCAACTTTACATATATATATAAAGTAATATAATTTCTGTGGGAGATTCTCTAATTGACAACGACCACTATGAGTCTAAGTGGTGATATAACGTCTTGCCCACGCTACCAGAACTGTCTTATACTTTTCTATCATATAGAAACTCCTTAACTTAGTGGATCCACTAGCTTAACTTACGTGATAATCGAAAATGTATGACCCGTTAATACCCATGATGGCTACATGGTTGTCATGGAACTTGAGTTAATGTGAACTCTCATCCCCACATCGGTGCTCAATACTACTCCCAAAATGTATTTTAGCTCATGCTTTTAAAATAACTTCCTTTCTTTGGGTTGAGATAATTGGTCAAACTTTGCTTTAAAATTCTCTCTTGGAATCAATGTTCCCTTTTCTTGTTCAAAACTCTTGTGGGAAATATTAGTTTCCTCTTAACCTAAATGTGAAAACATTTATAAACTTTTAGAAAATACTTAATTCCCTTAACTTGTGAGAAATAAATTCAATTCTTTACTCTTTGCTTAACTTGAAACTTAAGTCTTAAAGAAACTCTTAGGGAATACTTAGTTCCCTTATATTTCTTTGAAGGAAAGACTTCAACCCTTTTACTCTTTACTTTAATTGAAACTTGAGCCTTAAAATAAAGTTAAAAGGTTTAGTAAAGAATTTTGAAAACCTGTAAGAACTTTGCTTTGGACTAGCTCTTAATTTTAGACTTGACTCTTACTTTTTTGACTTTGATCTTAAGTTTCCTTGAATTTGATTATGGATTCAAGGTTATGATTCGTGTTCTTTGATGATTCCTAGGTTTTTAGAGATCATTTCAAGTAATTAGAATCACCGAAGAGTGTTAGTATACCTTAGAAGGACTTAAAAGGGTTAAACTAATTTGAAAAACAACATGGGAATTATGAATCAACATTAATGGGCATTCAAACAACTCAACCAATAGGGATTTAACAAGATTAATCAAGAATTAACTTCTAATCATGTAAACAATTCTACAACCACTGAATTGAAACAAGTTTTAGTGTGTGGATGAATTAACCCAACACTACAGATCTCACATACCTTGATAGGATCAACCCCGGTAAATTCAACATGAATTTCTTTGGCGTTCTTGGTGAATCCTAGATCTTTCTCCCTTTTCCTTCTTCTCTTCTTTTTTTCTTCAAGCCCTAGGCGTAATGTTAACATAAAAAATGACCAAAACCCACTTTCTTTCCAAAAGAGATTATATTTAGTTTCTTAGCTTATTGTTAACTATTTCGAGTTACGAGACGTTACACCTTCTTTCTCTCTTCAGTGAACCTTAAATATATTTTCTTAGAGAAACATTTTTCTAGTTCAGAAATTGAGTATCAATATGATGGTAAAAGTTATCTCTTTGTAAGGACGATTTCTCGTGTGAGAGATCCAATCTCGCATTTTGTTCGACACACTTTATTTCTTAAAATATCACATGCATACTACATTTTGTTGGACACACTTTATTTCTGAAAATATCACATTCATACTACATTTTAAATTTTGCCGCACACAAGATTTTATTTATGATAATATCGATATTTAAATAAGTAAATAAATAAATAATTACTGTAACAATGTCAAATTTTAGAAAGTACACAATAAGAATATTACTAAATACTTTTATTAAATTTTTATAGAAGGTATTAAACAATTACTCAAATAAACTCATCATCCATTTGATTATATGAGTAAGGCTCAATTAACTAGACTATAATTATATGAAAAATATCAAGAAATTGATTATAGATTTGAGTGAATTTTTTTGTCAACGTTAGACATATAGTAATATGAGTGTATAGAGATTCTTTTGCATATGAATTATGCACAATCCTAACCATGAAATTTAAGAAATACAAGAGTTTATATATTAGTTAACATAAAAATCCAGGAAACTGAATAAAAATTTCAGTGAGTTTTTGGGTCTACGTTAAACATATAGTAATATAAGTGTCTATAAACTTGTTTACTTATGAATTATGCATAGTTGATAGATTGGAAAAGTTATGAGACACTCAAGAAAGTAAAATGTTGGTAAATTAGTTTTCTTTACTGTGGTTCTTCGATGGAGGTAGGTTATGTCACGAACCGAGCCTATACCCTGGACGTGGCCAACACTCGAGAACCGTTGCTGGACCCTAAGTGAATCCTCATCCTAGGTGACTACAAGCGGAAGACTAACTCAAGCATAGAAAGCTTAAAACAAAATAATATTCATGGAACTCAACTACAAAGTTTTAACTGAAATGAAAAACATTGAATAAATATAATATATTCAACTCGCCAAAGACTAGACAACCTAAGTGTTAAAAACATTTAACAAAGTAAATGAAGCAAACTTCTCATCTCTGTTGTCTATCTGTGAAGCCTCTAATTGACAAAGATGGAACTCGGGACAAGAACCATGACATCCAAACAACTGATATAACTTAATGTACAAGTGTAACACTCTAGAAGTAAGAAGGCTCACCATAGCTAATTCAAATTCCACGTGGTATCAATGAAGCTCTTGTTGATGACTCTAAATACCTATATATGCATCATGAAACGATGTTGGTCAAATGACTTAGTATGTGGAATGTACGTGCATGTAATTCTAAAGCATAAACATAAGGTATAACTTTATAAAACGGAAACATACTTACATCCTCCGAACACAATATGCTAACTTAACTCAAGAATAAAAAACATAGTTCAACTCAACGATAAGATATTCAACAAAGAGATATGATACTCAACTCAAATATACACAACTTAAGATGTATCACTCAACTCAAGATACTCAAGAATAAAGTAACAATCAAAGATGCAATATATGATTTTTTTTAAAAAAACAGTAAATAGCAACTCAATGTATTGAAGAATAAAGTAACAACTCAATTTTTATATATTGTAAAATACAATGCAACCCTGTTGGAGTTTCTCTAACCGACAACCATCAGTATGAGACATGTGATGATACAACGTCTCTCCCACCCTGCCAAAATTGTCCTATAACTTTTCGGGATTTAGAACACCTCAACTTAGTGGATTTACTAGTCTATGCTAAAAAAAATTAAGGAATTGTCTAAAAAGTATGACCCTTTCTATCCACGTTGGATACATTGTTTATAGAGACTTTAGTTATTTGAACTTGTTTCCATATCGGTTCTCAATACTACTCTAAAAAATATATTCAACTCATATATTAAAAAACAGAACTCTTTCTGTGGTTTGAGATTATTACTCAAAAACTAGCTCAAAAGCTCTCTTGGAAATTAGTGTTTCCTCTCTTGTTTAAATATGAAAATTTTTTATTCTTGGAAATACTTAGTTCCCATATAACCTTTTGAAGAAATGAACTTCACTCTTGTTCTTACTATACTTAATGATCAAGTCTTAAAACAAGTTTAAAAATATTGTAGAAGACTTATTGTAACAAAGTTCATGCTGAATTATGGACGTGGATGACTCAATTCAAGGTTTTCAATAACCATATATAGAACTCAATACTCGAGACACAACAACTCCAAACTCGAGAACTTAAATAATAATACTTTCTTCAAGAATGCTTGACTCAGAGGGTTCATGTGGAATTATGGGCATGGACTACTTATCTCAAGGACTCAAAGATACTTCTCATCTTAAGACTACTCGACTTATAGGGTTCACGCGAAATTATGAGAATGGACTACTCAACTCAAGGACATCATAGGTAACATGTAATAGTACTATGATTAGGATTATAATCTCAAAATGATTATGAAATCAATACTCAAAATTTAGTACTTGAAGATATTGATCCTCTTAAATCTACTAAACTTATAGAGTTCATACATAATTTATGGGAATGAACGACTCGAATCACGGGTCTACATACATGAAACTGATATATACAACTCTTCACATTCTCATACTTACTTTCTCAAAACTTAGTTCAAATCGATGGTTGATGTCAAAGTATTCATAATTGAACTTAAAAGTTTTAACTCTACTTTTAATTCTCTCTTGAATGTGAATTTTAAATTCAAGAGTGATGATTCATGATATGAAGGATTATTTGATGATAAAGTAGAATGATTAATACATTCTCATACTAACTTGTCCGAGTCTTCAAACAAGTTATTAGAAGTTGTAGAAGACTCCTTAAAAACACTCAAAGGGACTTTCTCAAAATGTTCGAAAGAACTAGCAAAACTTAACTCTTAAATTTCCTTGAATTTGATTTATGAATTCAACGTAATGATTCATGTTATGAATGTTTTATGGGTGTTTAGAAGTATCTTAGACCAGTTAGTATCGAGAGGGACTAAAGGTACACTTTAAAAAAAACTCGAATGGAGTAATCGACTACAAACTAGACGGGACAGGCGACCCTGGTTCACTGAGTAGCGCTGAGTGAAAACTTCTAAACTACAAATTATAATTTTGGACGGACTGGATGGCGTGGCATACCAGGCCCCAACCCAAAAAATTTGATGAATTTATTTGCTCGTTTTCTCACCCTCATTCGCCTAGAATAGAATGACTTCTTCCAAATCATTTGAATTCGAAGACTAAACATAATTACACTCTAATACTCTCAAAATAATAATCAAATAACTACATGTAATCTAAATATATCATCAAAATCCCAACAAAACAATATTTAGAATGATCTTCAAGAACATTTATCAAGAAGTCTAACCTATGAACTCCAATAATGAAATTGCATTGAAAACAACATGTTTAGCGTGTGTCATATAACAAACCAAATACTATGAAAGATTACATACCTCTTAATTATTAAGCCCATGGTGAAAATCCGCGACAAAACTCAAGAATTTCGACGAACTCCTTGATCCTATCGTCTTTTCTCCCATTTTCTATTCTTTTCTCTTCTTGAACTCTCAACTAAAACTATAGGCCTATAATAGGATTATAAAATAGAACGTAAGAGTATTATACCCTTTAAACCTTAATAAAAATGAATTAAATTTGATTTGGTGAGGAAAATACCAAAATGACCCTTACTCTTTTCGGGTAACTTTCTTTTACTAGACAACCCAACTTCAAAGGGGCATATCACAATCATCCAACCTCAAAACTTAGCGAACTTAGGGGAGTTGTAAAGATAATATAAAGGCATTTCATATTCAATTTGATGGCACACGTAACTCATCATGTACTTAGAGTTATGGTTATTTGAAGTTGATCCAAATCTCAGAACAACATAGAATGACTTGAATGAATTCCCTTTGATTCTTTTTGAATCTGAAGATTCTATATCTAGTGACCTTAACAAAGAATTTAAATTCGTTGGTCAAAATTTACTTACTATGAAGGATGGTTCGAGTCTTAGTTCAAAAATATTCAGGGGTGTTACAATATCTCTCCTTTTGGATCATTCGTCCTCGAATTCCAACTAGAGTGGGTATGGGATAAGGTAACTCTTACTAGGTCTGAGTATAATGGTATGATCCTACTATATTCAAGTTTCACCCAAATCCTTAAGTTCAGGTTCTATACAACTCTATAGGGACCTCATCCCAATACATTACTCCTAACCACCATATTCAATCCAAGTACTCTTACAACTCTATGGAGTCTTACTAACTAAATCCTTTGTAGCCAACTGAGGGCTCTCCTTTAACTACATCTCATTGTAAAACATCCTCCTCCTATTCCTCATTATTAATGCCCTAATATGGAATTATCACTCCATCACTATCACGGTAAGAACATCAACCTCCTCATTCGAACATTACTCAATTACTATAGGACGTAAGAAAGGGCATTACTATCTTACTCTAAAACATTTGACTTGATTCTCATCTTATCATTTCCCCTTGAGGTCTAAATCTAACACCTCAAAGAAAGGACGATTTCCATAATCTCTAAGTGGTATACATTTCCTTTTACTCTAACACACGAGTGAAGTTTATCAAATAACTACCGAAGTCTCAGTAAGCAGGTACTAAGACCTCTTTCAAAGGTATTTCTCTTAACCTCTTCTGATTACTTACCGTCTCGGTAGACTTCTTAATTCTCTTTTTACTTTTATGACTTAGCCACACTTCACTTTCCTTATATAAAGGTTAGGCTCTCTCACTTGTACCCCTCATATTTACTGCAACTTATCACCTCAATTCCTCACATGCTCTATGTCAAGTCTCTTAGATCAAATTTCAAGACTAACATCATCACCCTCATGTTGCCATTCTTTTGATGAGGACACTCATATCGAATTCAAGCAACTAAACCCAAATAGAAATATGATTACTCGCTTACTATACTAACTTACAAATACAATGCAAAAATTAAGAATGACTCATCTACTAGGACCTTATGAAAATAGTCAATCCTCACCTCTTAGTATTCAGACTTACAATTTAATATCACATTTTCATTCATAACTTGAGTACTATTCACTCCTTCACTATACATCAATGCCTTGTTAGTTCTATGACACTTTGAGTATAATTGACTATCCCTCAAAATCATAATCTTAACTTAGATCTATCACCTCAGGTATACTTTTCTATTCAACAATTATACTTGGTCAGTATCTACACAATCATACTTCATCACTAACACCTTTCTAGCTCCAACACATTCTTCCTCCTATAATGGAATCTTCACAACTCATCACTTCTTAATCTACCCATAAGGGAAAACTCCTCATTACTAACTTACAAGGTTGATGACTATAATAACATAGCTTATCGAAACACTATCTCCCTTACTTAGATTACTTAATCTCTGCATACTATTCAATAAACTAAAGGGGGCACTTTTTACTACTAATTCTCATAATCTCGTAGCTTATGCTAATTTTTCAGGTGAAAATACTACTTAAAACTCTAAACATACTTCCTCATAAGGATTTTAGTTGAAACCAAACTTAGGGAAGAGAGTAAAAGTCACGTTTAGCTCAAGTGCATGATTCATGTGAATATGGGTGCATTCCTCTGAAACTAAACACACTAGGGCTTCCCTTAAACACCTCTGGAGTCACATGACTTTCTCAAGACTCTTACTAAGAATAACTCACACATAAAGAATTGACTTTGATTTTTAACCGCTTCTAGTATGATTGGTTGTCGAATGAATCTAAGAAATGCACGAGTATGGACAAATCTATATGAAATAGCTCTATTGCACGATTAACCATACGAATGAATGGAAACTTTTACAAAATGTCTTTATTCATTTATTTATAGAAGTGGATCCCTCATAACCACAAATAAGATCTTACTTGACAAGACTTCATAGACACCTTAGGACACTTGAACTCTCTGCTCTTATACCAATTTTTTCACGACCTGAGCCTATACCCTGGACCTGGCCAACACTCTAGAACCATTGTTGGTCCCTAAGAAAACCCTCATCCTGACTAACTTAAACGAAAGAATAAATCAAGCATACAAATCTTAAAACAAAATAAAATTCATGAAACTCAAATACAAAGCTTTAAATCAAATGAAAAACTCTGAATAAAAATAATAAATTCAAATCGCCATAAAATTAACAACTTAAGTGTTTAATATATCTAATAAATTAAATGAAAAAGACTTCTCAACTCTATATTTATCTATGAAGCCTTTAAATGACAAAGATGAAAATTGGGATAAGACCCACGACATCCTAACAACTTATATAACTTAAAGTACAAGTGGAACCCTCCTGCAGCAAGGAGGCTAACCATAGCTAACTAGAACTCCATGTGGTATCAACGAAACTTCTATTGTTGACCCTGAATACCGTATATGCATCATGAAACAATGCAGGGCAAATGACTTGGTACATGGAATGTACGAGCCTGTAAGGGGAATATTAAAGCATAAATATATGCTTGGACTTGATCAAAATGAAACATACTTACCTCCTCCAACTCACTATGCTAACTCAACTCAAGAATAAGAAACATAGTGTAACTCAATGATAAGATTTTGAACTCAGAGATATGATACGCAAATCAAGATACTCAAATGAACGAAAAATACTTAACCCAAGATACTTAAGGATAAATCAACAATATAAGATTCAATATATGGAAAACATTTTTAAATAATAGACAGAATTTTTATCTATTGAAGAATACAGTAACAACTCAATATGTATATATAATAATAATTATAATAATAATAATCATAATATATATATATATATATATATATATAATATATATATATATATATATATATATATATATATATATATATAGATATATATATATCTATATCTATATATCTATATATATATATATATATATATATGTAATACAACACTGTGGGAGTTCCTATAAAAGACAACCATCACTATACAATGTCTCACCTACACTGCCAAAAGTGTACTAAAAGTTGTCAGGATATAGAACGCCTCAATTAAGTGGATCCACTAGGCTATGCTAAAAAGTATTAAGAAATCATCTAAAAAGCATGATCCTTTGTACCGACGTTGGTTACATGGTTTATAGATATTTGAGTTATCTAAACTCGTCCTCATAGCGGTACTCAATACTACTCCAAAATATATACTTAGCTCAGATGTTTAAAAAACATAACACTTTCTGTAGTTTGAGATTGTTACTCAAAAACTAGCT
Organism: Solanum habrochaites; assembly: GCA_027704765.1. Lineage (NCBI taxonomy): Eukaryota > Viridiplantae > Streptophyta > Magnoliopsida > Solanales > Solanaceae > Solanum > Solanum habrochaites. The sequence continues at coordinate 71,274,566 of JAKWJA010002489.1, read as the reverse complement.
GAAAAGCTCTTTTGAAAATTGTTGTTTCCTCTCTTGTTTAAATGTGAAAATATTTTATTCTTTGAGATACTTAGTTCCTATACAATATTTTGAAAAAATGAAGTTCAGTCTTACTCTTTATTGTTTTATTCTTTGAGATAATTAGTTCCTATACAATATTTTAAAGAAATGAAGTTCACTCTTACTATTAATTAAATCAATGCTCAAGTCTAAAAACAAGTTTAAAAATATTGTAAAAGACTTCTCTAAATAAAGTTCATGTCAAATTATGGACGTGAAAGACTCAATTAAAGTTTTTCAATAACTATTACTAGAACTCAATACTTCAGACTCAACAACTCAGAAATCATGAACTTCAATGATAATACTTGCTTCAAGCATGCTTGACACAACGGGTTTATGCGGGATTAAGTGTATAAACTATTCAACTCAAGGACTCAATGATACTTTTCATCTCAAGACTACTAGGCTTATATCATTCATGCAAAATTATGAACTTGAGCTACTCAACTCAAGGACTTCACGGATAACACGTAGTAGTCCCATTATTAGGACTATACTATCAAAAGAATTATGAACTAAATACTCAAGACTTAGAAGTTTAAGATATTGCTCCTCTCAAAGATACTCAAAGTATGGAGTTCATGCATAATTTATGGGCATGAGCGACTCAACTCGAGGGTCTACATAACAACATGGAACTCATGTGTACAAATCTTACCATTCTCATACTTACTTTCTAAAGAATTAGTTCAAATCAATGGTTGAACTCAGAATTAACAATTGAACTCAAAAGTTGTCACACCCTTTTTGCGCGCGGCGGAAGAGTTTTTTCAATTTAAGTGACGTTATTGTTTAAGGAGTTATTTTATTTTTTTCACAGTTTCCACTTGGAATTGAGTTATGGTGTTCCAAGTCACCTTTGTTTTAATGCCTAATCAAAAGGAAATGACTCTTTATTTTTGTCTGCAAACTATAAATTCGGGTAAGAAATTCTGTTGATCTAGCGAAAGGTACTAAGCCTCCCTCGTGTCTCATGGTTCTAGTATAGTCTCTTTTCATTGACTTCTACTTATCTTATATATATATATATATCTATCTCTCTATCTATCTATATATATATATATATATATATATATATATAATATATATATATATATATATATATATATATAGATAGATAGATAGATAGATAGATAATTTGTGTCTAATGTCATGGTTTGCTTATTTTTTAATTGTTGAATTTTTATTAGTCTTAAATAGAATGCACATTCTCGGTCTTGACATTTGGAGACATAACTGTCTTCTCCTTTTGAGTCATCACATCTAATAATTGTCTATGAATTTGATTTTAAATTAATGAAAGTTGATTATAATATTGGGCATGCGTAACTGCATACTTGAATTTTCTTTTAGTGCTACAAAGAAAATATGTAACCACATTCATATTTAAAACCATTTTCTTTTTAACATGCCAAAACCATATATAATGTTATAAGAAAATATTAAATAAAATCAAATAAAATAAATCTAACATCTAGGATACAATATAAATTTTATATTATCTTTTTATTGTTTTTTTTTTATTCACCCTTTAACTTAATGTTAAAATTAGGCCTACAGATATTACATTTTTATTTTTACCTTAAAGTTAATGGCAAAGTTAGGCATGCATGTTGCAATTTCTTATTAATACAACAAAACAATGATAAATTTCTAAAATAAATCTCAATCTTTATTGGACAAAATAAACAACAACAATTTTTCATCAAATAAATCTATTTAAAAAACTATATATCTCTTAATACATTCTTTATTTGAATCAAATTATGAATAAAATAAAAGTTTAAGAGAACTTATCATAAAAATAACATCAAATTCCATGAATAAATTAGGAAAAAGAAATAAAATTTAACCTTAAAATAAAGAGAATAAATACCACAAAAGTTTAATCGAAGCTCGATTAAAACTCCCACTTGTGTTGTTTTTGCTTTTCCTTTGTGATGTATGAATGTGTGTGTTTAAAGTGGATGAAATGAATTTTTCTTTGTTTTTTTTTTTTTGGTGTTTGTGCGTGCGTGTGTAATATATAAGTGTATGTGTGTGATGTATTGTGTGTGTATGTCTGTGGGGATAGGAGATAGTGAGTGGAGTGTAGGGATAGTGGAATTATGTAGGTGGGTTATGGGTAGTGGGTAGTGTAGGTTATTATATCATTTTAGATTAAATAAATACATAAAAATTATAATAGTAAAAATACAAATTTTTCACTGCATTCCCCTCCGGCCCAAAACATCGAGCCAGAAGCCTTCTTTGTTATTCTCTTTGAGAGATCATGTAGGAATCTAGATCTTCTGTAACAATGAACGAAAACCCCTTTATTATAGGGGCTACCTTCTCTCTTCCGTACCCTCTTGTCGTGTGTGTGTTTTCCTCAGTACACGAGTTCGAACCATATCCTAAAGGAACGCCACATACTAGACAGTCAGGATAACACAAAGATTTGTATAACAGCTTTGGGCCCTTTAAGGGCGGTAAGACGATGTGCTTCGTTAAACACTTACTCGAAAAACATCAGTAGGAAAAAATCTAGGAAGGAAAAATAGTACACATATCCAATAATACAATTTATGAATGTGTCATTAAAAAACCTTACCCGGAAAACCCTATGGACAAAACATTGTGAGGGAAGAAGAGTACATCATATATTTAACTCCCCCGAAAGGAGACATCAATCCAGAAACCTTTAAATCTTCATTCGCCAAGCTTGTGCACCATCTTCTTAATTTGTTAAGTTGGAAGTCTTGGTGAATAAAATCATTATAAGTATACTTGCAAAAAAATTATTGCATGTTGATATCTCCATTCTTGGGAGCTCATGAGTGTAGAAAAAATTTGACGAAATATGCTTCCTTCTATCTCCATTTTTGAATCTTTCCTTTAGAATCAAAATATTTCTGCAAGTTCCTTACTTTTACTTCTTTAAGCGAAGAGCTTCAATTCTAGTCATCAACTTGCATAACAACACTTGTATATACTTTATGTAAAATCTATTTAATCCTTATGAAGACTATAAACAAGTTGTTCAAAAACTTGTATATTCTTTAAATATTGAACCCATTGGATATTTTCATATCAATTTTGTCAAGTGACAACAAACAATATCAAATTTAAGACACCTTCTAGTGCCTAGATTGCAAGTCAAATAAGTCTTACGCTTACAAAGATGCATCATTCCACTTTTCACTTACTAATTTTTTCTACATCAGCATACTTTAATAAACGTAGAATTCATATTCTCATAGTCTTTTAAAATATTGCGCTCGATTGTATCAAGGATATCGTCAACAATATACCATTTTATATCGATTCACAATACTAAATAACTTATTGAGATCTCTTCACTTCATTATTTTTAGGTACGTACCCCTCTCATGAGGTTTCATGAAGTGTTATGTCGTAACCTCTTCAAGAGAAAATTGTCTCCTTATTATGATCATTTTGATTCTTTGATCCTCCCCCTTTTTTCAAGGATTATTTTATTTAGAATTGATTAGTCCTATCATGGCTTCTGTAATTCGTAAGGACGCTATCTAAGGACATTCAATTGAGTATTTCTCAACTCTTGTGTTTCTTCAATCTCCCTCTTATGTTAGACAAAATACATCTATCTCAATCTTTTGAGAATCTATCATTTGTGCTGAAGACGTGGTTTATACCTTTGTAATTTTATTTTATAAATCATTTTCTTTTTTCACGACAAAAAATCCATTTCAAACCAACACTTTTAATACCATTAGTTGTTTGAACTATAGGGTCCGAAAACTTCATTCACGTTGCAAGGGAATTCAACTCTGATTGATTGATTCGTTTTCATTTCTTTGTGACATTCCTATAATATATGAGGTTCAAGATCCTCCTTATATTTCATGATAGCAGTTTCAACATTTAATCCAAAGACATAATAAACCACAATTTTCTTTTCTGATCAATTCAGATTAGTTTCAACATCTCTTCATTTTATGATAGTCATTATTTTCTTTTCTTGAGTTTCAAGTTCATTGATTCTTTTATGAAATGTCAAATTACTTCAAATTTTGAACTTTCATATGGATTCTTGTTAAGGTGTCATCTTGACATTAATTATTTATTTTTTCTACTTTCTCCTTCATTTCTGCGCCGGTGGATGGCTCGTCCTGTTCGAGCATCTGATCAACTCGGGGTCAAGTAGGTGACTCTAGGGGACGATACTCTGACGAGGAGTGTGCGAACAAGACCCCCGTTCTCTCTCTGGTCGCGGGCTTTGGGGGCTCTTACGTGAAACTATTGGATATCCTATATGGACATCAATGACCCTTGGGGAGATTCTCTGTAGGAATATGTGATTTAGTAATACTTTTCAAATCTCTGTAATGCATTTGATTTGGCAAATTTTAGCAGATGAATAATTTTTTTGTAGTTTCTTCTCAAAAAAGAATAGAATTAAGAGGAGATAATGATAAATTTTTCTTTTCTGAAACATTTTCATTTAATGTTTTCACTCTTCTCTCTTTCGCGTCTCCTAATTTAAGTATAACTGTCTCATCAAATCACAATCTGCAAAACGGAGCAGTAACATGTCTGGCAGTCAATGGTCACGATAGCGAATAATGGAGGGTGACTCAAACCAACATGATATTCCTCTACCCTTCCTTTGAGTGCCCATCTTATGGAGGTTTGGTTGTGCCACAATCCAAACACGTACAACCCATTCAAAATTCTTAGATGGGATATATTAGAATCTTGGACCCATAACCAATTGCAAATGGAGAAAAACCTTATGATATTTTTGTCGTCCTGAGATGAATACAATGTTTGCCACAATCCAAAATGCATACACAACAGAAGTGGACAACCTAAGTTTTCATAGCACTGATCTTTGCTATAAATTAAAGACGTTAATTAAATGACTCAACCACGAATATTCTGAGTAAATGAACTGGAGCAACAGAGTGTTCAACGCTTTATCCCATTTGCTAAAAATAATCATTAAATGATTGGGATGAAGAACTCTGGAGCATTGTCAGACGAATGGACTCAATCTAATTAGCAGGAATGTGTGCCACTTAACCTTATTATTGTACCTAATATTTTGCAAATGTCATTTACGAAGACAATAGCAACATGAGACCATCTAAAGAAGCATATACTCGAATATAAAGTATCTAAATAACCAATAGGTGGGTGAATATGTCCACAAATATCCCATGTATCTACTTTCCAATAATTCAGGGGCTCAATTTTCAACTTTTGTTTGTGATGGTCGCCCAATTAACTTGCCTTGATAACCATAGTACAAAACAATTCACCATTTAACAAGAACTTTAAGGTCCTTTTAATTGATGTCATTTTCGAATTTTTTCTATAATTCCGTGTCATCAAAATAGACCCAGGAGTCCAGTGATCATGCCCGTACAAATGTATTGGCATTATTACCTTAATATTTACTATAAAATAGGCCACAATTGCACTAATGTTGTCCCAATACAAACCAGAAGAGAAGCAAAAACTTTCTTTAACAAACCATGTTTACCCGAGACATTCTTGGTGATACCTACGAATTTCAAAGATTTATTTCATCCAGTGATTGATATGATAACCATTTTTACGATATCTCTAAAACTCAACAGTTTCTCGTTGATTTTTGAGAAACCATAGCCATAAACAAACAAATTATGTATGAGTTTAGTTTCCCTTGGGTAAAGTTTACAAATTACTCTTCCAAAACCCTCATTCATATTAGTACTACCGCAAGCTGTAGTAAATTTATTTTAACCCATGCCCTAGTTAATGAAGAAAAACTATTCTTATTTTTGGATATCATATCTGTTGTCATAATCAATCAGCAAATGTCTTCATATTTCGATAATAATTTTTTTAGTATTATCATATCCTTCATATGAAATTACAATACACAAACTAAATATAATTGAATATTAGTGTTGTCAAAAGGGTACAATATATTTAAAGTAATAAGCTTATAATTAAATATTAGAAATTGAGCCTTAATTTATTGTTTCCTCTATGTCAAAAATGAGTTGTTAGGAAAAAATAAATTAAAAGTTATTATTTAATTCTAGTTAATAACAGGCTACATGGTTTTAATATTAGATCAAGTTAAAGAACTAATATAATACAAACCAATGATAAATCTTAGTTAATAACAGACTGTATGCTTTTTACATTAAATCAAGTTAAAGACCTAATATAATACAAACACATGATAAATCTAGTTAATAACAGATTGCATGATTTTAACATTAGATCAAGTTAAAGACCTAATATAATATAAACACGTGTTAAATTTTAGTATTTGACTAACACTATCATATTAGAATCATATAAATAAATCAATGCAAAATATATATTATTTAATTAAGATGGAAGAAACTAATGAACTATAAAAATATGATTTAACTAATTTAAAATACTAATACTGATGTATACAACTATCATTACATGAAATTTATTAATAACTAATAACAAAAAAAATCACTCTTCCATGTTGACAGAACCATCACCAATTAAGTGATATATCTTTCCTTCAGGATGTGCAAAGAAATTTTCTACATCCAAGTACGTGATGTTAACTTGATTTTCAGAAATAAAATTTGCCTCGTGATTTTTCTCTTACTTCTTTAACTATTCTTGATAAAGCTTAACCAAGTGTTTGGGAGTACGACAATCACGTGCATAATGACATCTTCCACCATATCGAAAATAACCTTCACTAGTTGCTTCACGTTTCTCATCCTTTCCTTTTTCCTCTTGATTGTGATTTTTATTTTATTAATTATTAACAAAAGGAAACGAATTACGTTCTTGACCATAATCACGATAACGTCCAAGTCCATGTCCATGACCACGATTAGGGCCGCAACTTTTTTCACACCTAGCATGGTGGGCATACGCCTCATTCACTTCAAGAAGTGGTTCAGATCCAGTAGGCCGACTCTCATGATTTTTCATTAATAAATCATTATTTTTCTCAACCACAAGAAGATGAGAAATTAGTTCAAAATACTTTTAAAAACCTTTCTCTCGATATTGTTGTTGCAAGAGCACACTCGAGGCATAAAAAGTGGAGAATGTCTTTTCCATCATATCCATTTTCACTACCGTTTTCGCGCACATATTTCATTGAGAAGTGATTATAAAATGGCATAATTAAACCTCATGTATAGACTTAAAGTCATTTGTAGACTTAGATGTGTCCCATCATAAGCATTCCTTTGGATGTATGACCATCTCAGGTGGTCATATCTGTCTTTTGGTTTTCCACAAAACACGTGATCCTCAACTGTCACGATCTTCGATTTTTCACGAATCTTCGTCAAAATGATGATGCAAGAATATCGTTGATCGTGCACAATTTTGCTTTGATACCCCATTTTCTTATTTCATGGTGTCTCCGAGACCCATTGAATAAAGAAATACTAAATTGTTTATTAAAATTTTAATTAAAATAAAACATATAGTTTTTTGTAGTTTTCAAATCTTTTAAATAAACTTATTAAAATACGATGAAATAAATTTAAAATAGATTTTTTATAAAATATTTAAGCTTTAAAATGGTGTAAAACTTAAGTTCGGTCAAAAATTAAGTGTCTACAAAAGTTTTATTGAACTCTACTCATAACTCTCTTTTGAATGTGAATTATGAATTCAAGAGTGATGATTCTGATATGAAGGATCCTGTGATGATAAATTAGTCTGATGAATATATTCACCTCATGCTCATACTCACTTGTTCAAGTCTTCAAACAAGTTATTGGAAGTTGTAGAAGACTCCACAAAAAGACTCAAAATGACTTTCTCGAAGTCTTTGAAAGGACTCCCAAGACTTAAATCTTAAATTTTACTTGAATTTGAATAATGAATTCAAGATTATTATTCATATTATGAATGTTTTCTAGGTGTTTAGAATTATCTTAGAGTAGGTAGAATCGTAATGGAGTGAAAAATAACTAAACAGAGCAACCGACTGCAAACTGGCAGAGGCAGGCGACCCTGGCGCACTTAGTGGCGTGCAGTTCGAGCCCCCTAACTACATAACATAATTTGGGCCTAGAATCAAATGGGTTTTTCCTGAATCACTTGAATTCAATTATTTAACATAAGTACACTCTAATATATTAAAAAATAACACCCAAATCTTTAAATTTCATCTCAAGAAATCATCGTAACCACAACAAAACAAGATTAAGAATGAACTTCAAGAACACTTTGCAAGAACTCACCAAGCACTCTAATCTTTAAAATTCAAGAATGAAATTGTGTTAAAAATAATATGTTTGGCATTGGGTGAACAAATCCAACACTATGGAAGCTTACATACCTCTTAGGGATTAAACCCATGGTGAAAAAATCTGGAACAAAACTCATGAACTTTGATAAATGCCTTGATACTTTCCTCTTTTCTCCCATTTTCTCTTCTTTTCTCCTCTTGAAATCTCAACTAAAACCCTAGGAGTATATTAGGATTATAAATATGCAACTAAAAGGATTAAACATTTAAAACCTTACTAAAATAAATAAAATCTTTTTTGGTAATGAACAGACCAAAATATCCCATACTATTTTCGGGTAACATTCCTTAACTAGACAACCTAATTTCAAAAGACCATATATTATTCACATGACCTCTAAACTTAGAAAACTTGGGGGCGTTGGAAAGATAACTCAAACACCTTTCGTATTCCATATTATGGGACACCCAATCATTATGTATTGAGATTTATGGTCATTTCAAGGTGATTCAAATCTTAGAAGAACGTAGGAATGACTTTAACGAATTCCCTTTAATTCTTCTTGGAACTCAAGGTTCTATATCTATTGACCTTAACAGTTCAGAAAATCTTAATTCCTAGGTAAGAATTTACTCATAATGAAGGATGGTTCGCGTCTTACCTAAAACAATTTCATGGGTGTTGCAGGTTGTGATTTGTTCTATTTGATAAAGAGACTCTTAACACAGATTGCTAATCGTTGCATAATATTGTGAAATTTCTTAAGTACATAATTGTTGTGGTTTGGATAATTTACATGTTTTTATTGGTCTATAATTCCAAATTTTTGAAACCCACTCTTTTGAACTTTCTCTATCAAAGTGATGTCTATAATAAAAAAGACTCAATGAAATATTGTCAATGAAGTGTAAAGTGACGATAAAGAATGATGAATTAGCTATATTGTTGGATCGGGTGCCATGTTCAACATGACATTTTTGTATTGTGTTCCATGAGCTAGCACAATATTATTGGATCGGGTGTCACGTTCAGGCACGGTAATATCAAAATTATATTAAATAACTTAATATACGCATCCTTAAAGAATCCATTTACCAAAATAGCGTGAAGTAGAGTCCTGAGTCCTCATGTGTGTTCTTGATATTGTTGACTAATTACGTACTTCATTCAAGATAAGACAACAATGTTTAATGTTGAAATAGTGAGAGGTGGTGGACCTAGAACAAAGAAAGTTGAAACCTCTAGTGCTCTCCGATTAACCAATGACCACCAAACCCTATTTTAATTCCCAACATGACCGTCGGCCATCCACCCGTAGTGGTTGGTAAATATCCCTCTAACCAACTTTCCTTCTCCCGTGGCGGCAATATAACCACATTGAATTTCAAAAGACCTTAATTTTTATTCTTACTTGGGCTACATTTTTTCCTTTATAGATGGGTTTGACTGTGTAAGTTGACGTCGTTGTGGGAGCACAAACATATGTCATTACGTTTGATTTTTGGGTGGGTGGGTCTTGGATACTAACGGGGGGGTAATAAAAAATAAATTTGGGTCATTAATCTTCTTTTAATGATATAAAATTTATACTATATATGATTAATAATCATATACAAATTGTATAACAATTAATTGAATTCCAATAAAAAAATTTATCATGAGCGCTTAGGGATTAAACCCATGGTGAAATCTTCAAAAAACACTCAAGAACTTTGATGAATGCCTTGATCCTTTCCTTTCCTCTTTTTTTCCATTTTCTCTTTTTTTCTCATCTTGAAATCTAAAGTAAAACTCTAGGAGTATATTAGGATTATAAATATGCACCTAATAGGATTAGATCTTTAAAACCTTACTAAAAATTAATTAAATCTGATTTGGTAAGAAAAAGACCAAAATACCCCATACCTTTTTAGTGTAACTTTCCTTTACTAGACAAGCTGATTTCAAAAGGGCATATGTTATTCACCCGACCTCGAAACATAGCAAACTTGGTCAAATTGGAATGATAATTAAAAGACCTTTGATATTCCATATTATGGCACACCCAACTTATTACGTATTAGAGTTATGGTCATTTGAGACCCAAATCTTAGAAGAAATTAGGAATGACTTGAACAAATTTCTTTAAATTCTTTTTAGAACTCAACGTTCTATATATATTGACCTTAAAACTTCAGAAAATTTAAATTCCTTGGAAAAAATTTACTCATAATGAAGGATGGTTGTGTCTTAGCTAAAATGTTTTTGGGGTGTTATAGGTTGTGATTTGTTCTTTTTGATAGAGACTCTCTCAATACAAATTTCTAATCATTGACTAATTTTGTGAAATTTCTCAAGTACATAATTGTTGTGGTTTGGATTATTTACATGTTGTGATGGATCTGTAATTTCAAATTTGTGAAATCCATTCCTTTGAACTTGATCTATTAAAGATGCCTTTAATGAATAAGACTCAATTAAATATTGTCAATGAAGTGTAAAGTGTTGATAAAGAATGATGAATTAACTATATTGTTGGAACGGGTTCCATGTTCTTACATGATATATTTGGATCGGGTGCCATCGAGCTAGGACAATGTTATTGGATTGGGTATCAAGTTCAGGCACGATAACATTACAATTATATTAAAATAACTTAATATACTCATCCTATAAGAATCCATTTACCAAAATAGCATGGAGTAGATACCTTAGACCTCATGTGTGTTCTTGATATTGTTGACTACATACATACTTCCTTCAAGATAAGACAACAGTGCTTAATTTTAAAAAACTAAGAGGTGGTGGAACAAGAGGAAGTAAAGTTCAAACCTCTGGTGCTCCCCCATAAACATATGACCACCAAACCCTAGTTTAATTTCCAACCTAACCGTCAGCCACCCACCCATAGTGGTTGGTAAACATCCATCTAACCAACTTCGCTCCCTTGGCGAGCACTGATACCAGCGTTTAATCTAAAATACCCTAATGTTGTTCTTACTTATGTATTTTCCTTTGTAGTGGGTTGATTAAGTTGACCTGTCCTGGTGGAATAAGACATGTGTCATTGCGTTTGATTTTTGGGTTGTGATACTTGTTCTAGAAAAGATAGATTGCATTAATCTTCTTCTGAAGATATGGAATTTATAATTGAAATTTTAAAGTAGAGATCAACAGAAATTATACTATATATGACTAATAATCATTTACAAATTGTGTAATAATTAATTGAATTCCAATAATTTTGTATCATGAACTCCCTAATTGAGTTTTTTATCTTTTAATTTAAAGAAGATGCGTTTTGTATTTTATCCATGAAATATAGTAACTTAGCCTCATAAGAAGTGAATCAAATCTAAGAGGCTAAACATTTTCAAATCTTCATTTGTGGTGCTTTAGGGGCGGGGCATAGTTTTAAGCGGTTATGATTAAAATATAGTGTTTTAATTTTTTTCCATGAATTAATGCATCACAAATCAAATATATATTTTAAATATATACAATTTTATGATAAATTTGGTCAACTTTTATATTTTTTGACAACCTTTAATTATAATAATCTAATATACTTTATGCCATAAATATCCATATATTCTATTGTATGTTCATACTATATCACAATAACTAGAAAGCTTACAATTAATTTAGCATATTTTTGTGATTTGTTAGAATTAATGTGTAGATTAGATCGTCTTATATTTAATTTAATGCATTTATTAATAACTATGCCTATTATTGTATTTTATTAATCAATTATGGTAATTTGCATTTGAAACAAATATTCATAATTCATGTTCTTATTCATTAGAGAGAATATAACCTTAAATAACATAGACCATGTGATCTACATGAAAATTCGTGTCCATATTCACCCCCACACCGAAGAAGGGTTGTCCTACTTGCATAAGGTCTAACTAACAATTTAGCTTTTAGGTGGATCCACTAACTAAAGACCTATGTTGGCACATAGTTCTGGAATAGAGGGATCTACTGTCTTAAGAAAACCCTACCTATTGTAAATTAGCGGAGAGTTCCATCTATGAGAAGAATATGTATAAGACCTGACCTATTGTATTAGCGGGAAGGCCTCTACCTCATTTTCCATATCCACTCGGTGCTAAGCATTATTCCCAAACTTATACATAGTTAGTGTAAATAGCATTTCATATGTGAAGGAGTACTTTTCCCTTCATTAAACATTATTCTTAACATAGCTCATTGATTCAATAAGGTGAGAACTACCTTTCACCCTTAGAATCATCATATACATGTGAGAAATTTTTTCACATACATTTATAGTGTTTTCATGAGATTAACCTTTCAATCAATACAAGACCATCATAGACATGTACATTTCACACATAATAATGTGTAATTGTGCATATAAGAACTATACTTTCAATTGACACCATAGATACACCATAATCATGTTTACTCATAGAGTGTGTGTAGTTGCCTTACAATGACACAACAACAACAACATCATCATCATAAATACTTTCCCTTCTCAAAGTGTTCATAAGCATGTGCATATTTTCATAATCATGAATAATGTTCATATATTGCATTCAAGGATATATAGACCATGTAAATCAATGTATCAACATTCACTATACTATACATGGACATAATTGAAATTCAAGTAGTTCATTCTTTGCATGGGTAAGCTCATACAATCACATTAAAGGTCATGTGGGTGTAACCTTTTGAACAATAATACCGTATACAATTCAACATACACCATAAGTACACATCTCCACCTTCCAAGTGGATCAATTATGAACCGTCTAAATATAATAATTTTTATATGTAGACATATTTCCTCTTAAAATTATCAAAATTTACTTATTCGTGATTTTTTATCAGGCCATCAAAATTCATTTAGAAAATGAGTTTATCCACAGGCGCAACAAATAATGTTCAAGGTAGATTCTTCAACACTAGCTTTTAAAATTATTGTAGACTTCATTTTTTATATTATAAAATTCTTATAAGTTATGGAACTGATGTTATGGTTTCATTATGTGGTAATGTATTCTAATTTATTAATTATAAAATGTTAAAAATTATTTAACTATTTTGTTTTAAAATATATATGTCTAAAAAATTTTGATCAACTAGGTGAGATTGCACTATTAAAGGTTTAAGATTTCTTGATGGGTGATGATACTGTTAGAAGTATTTATTAAACGTTGACTTAACATCAACTTACTATTGCATTTAAGTAAAATGAACTGAATGCTAAAATTAACTAAACCAGACATGAGGCGTGTCTTTGTGTGGATTGCATATGGGCTTGTATCCATTTCATGTCATATGCGTTTTCGTTTGAAATACTTTAGGCATGTTGAAGACCTGCGAGCCCATAATGGGGAGGCCCACTAGGTTAAAAGCTTTTGAGCCTATAAATATGAAGCTAGGTTTCCTCTCCTGGCTTAAGCTAAGACACGTATTCACATAAGGTTCCAACCATCAATAAACCTAAGGAGAGGAAAACTCAGCCTAGCTTGTATTTTGTCATTCGTTGCAATGGCAGACAAAGGTACACATATCCTTTTTGTATTTAACTATAATATATAGGTGTTCTCGATCTATGTGACAATTACGTAGTTTTGTTTGTTGTTTTAATCTTAGAGACAACAGTCTTCTTCCCCTTTTAAATGAGCAGAATCTTCATATCTTAAATCGTCAAACAAAAGTTATTATATAGAGATGAGTAAATTTTAACCAAATCATGTATTTAATTCTTTGGATTTTAAAAATGATGCCTTCTTCAACCTTTAAATTATAAGAAACCCTTGGATCTTAAATTCAAAAGTTAATATATAGAAAAAGAAAATGTAATTTAATGATCTAAATATTTTGAGATAAGGAAAGTAATTTTTTTAGAATTAGCAAAGCAGATGATTTTACAAAAAATTAAATAGCATATCACTTATAGGTATGTAAAATTCAAAGTTATACTTTTTATATTTAAAATAATCATCAATTTAAGATTTTTAAAAATAATTTGATTAGTTTCTAAGAATAATGTGAAAAAAACAAAAATTTCTAAAAAATAACGTGAACAAAAAATAAATATGTTGCACAAATTGACTTTTCAATTTATTTTTTCTATTGATTATTTATGATCAAGAGGTTTATTACGAGTAAAAACTTTTTTTACATTTAATATTTGTAATAAATTATATCAATCCAAAAATATTATGGGGATTAAATGAAATCGATATACTCTATATAAAGCAATACAATAATATTTTTGTGTGATATTTCACAATAATATATTTTACATAAGACTTCCTCCATGACAATAATATATTAATCAAAAACTAAAATAAATAAAAATATAATATAAAAGAACCTCCTTATATATTTTTCTTTTATAGGCAATTCTATTATTGAAGATTTTTGTTCATCTTGTATATTGTCATAGGCTATAGTAAACTGTATGATACGGTCATTATTTTAATGGTTGTTTTATTCTAGGTTTGATCAATGTTACCTCTTCTCCTTTTTTAACTAAAACATTAGACTAATGTACGATGACATGATGAATTTGATATAAAACTGATTGAACTATATTCTAATTTATACTATTTCACGAATCACTGTGGTCAAAGCTTCTTATACTATTTTCTTTCTCGAAATTAGTTAAGTTTTAATTTATAATTAAGTTCTCAACAAACAATCTTACTGTGAAATAATATAGGACCAAACAATAACAATCAATTAATTTTGTGCAATTGCTAAATTTGTCAGATCTTTTACTAGAATCTTCATTTTAATTATCATAAAAACAACTGTAAAAGCCATAAACACAAGATTATTCATTTTATTTCTAAAATCGTATAAGTAAAGAGATAAACTTAAACTATTTTTTCACTTTATTTGAATAATCTTTAAGATGTTTATAATCAATCTCTGATCTTCGAATGGAGATGATTCATCAAAACACATGGATTATCAAGTGTGTTCAGACAATGAGGTTAGTATTTGAAGCATTTAATTCTATCACCTTGATATCTTAAATACTAACGTATGATCTGAAGAAATGTGTGCTTGTATTTACTACATAATGAAGTGAATGCATGAATCTACAGTTTGCCATTTAGTGTTTTTTAGATTAAGGAGTCTTAACTATATTTTTGCAAAATGCTAAAAATATTTTTTTGTGTCTTTTAATATACCATTGATACCGTGGGATTTGTCGAGTTAGCCAAAATTTGATTAAGAAGTCCAAGATCATTTAACCAAGACTGGCGAAACCTGTAGAATCGCACTAGCTGCATCATCTCAAGGTAATCAATTTCTTTTCATTTTTAAAAAAAAGAATTAAGTTTAATTTATTATAATATTTTAAAAATTTTTAATTATTGTTTTGTTAATTATTTTGGTACTTTAATTTTTAAAGGATAATTCGACTTAAAGATAAATTCACACGAGCACTAGCAAGAGGACCAAAAGGGAGCAATGGGGTCATCCCTAAAAGGCCTTATAGATCCAAACGAATGAGAGCGAGTAATGATCCCGAAGTCATTGAAGAAAAGAGGAAGAGAAAAAAAAAGATGTGCACATCTTCCAAAAGAAAGAAATCTGCTCCATGAGTGTCTTGAAAAAGTTCTCCATATTAAAGAGCTATAATTATATCACATACTCTTAATTTATTTTTTTAAAAGAAATTGATGGTTGTTTTGATTTTTTTGACAAATGATTAGTTCTGTTTTCTAATTTTTTGAATTTTAATCTATATATACAAACACAAGCACCAAACCATAGTTTGAGAACTTTATTTTTTTTTTTTTTAATCATCAAATTAAGTTTCTACAAGTACGTTCACACATATAGTGTCTCAATTTATGTTTAGCCTTATTGTTGATATATCTAGAAAGAGCCAAATCGACGAGTTACGTATCTTGTTTTTGTAGCAGAAGTCATTGAGTTTTCTATTTTAACACGATTTGTCCCAAAGTCTTTATTTAAATAGATAGTAAACAAAGTTTGATTCATAAACTAAAAGTTTATGTTTAGACAAAAAAAAATTTTTGAGTTTTTATTTTCGTTTTTGGTTTGTGTTCTCTTTTCATATTATTTTTTTACATTGTCTTATTCTGTATAGGAAGAAATTTTTTTATCAGGAAGGGTTGGTAAGTTTTTCAGTTATCAAATTGTTCCTCCTTTCTTTTTCAAATAAGAGATAATTAGTTCTTGCATCTTCTCAAACAACTTCTTGGATCGGGGCAGGTCGGTCCACGTGGGAAAATCATGACCCAAAGATTACATCCTTCATTTTGTACATGGTGAACAAGACCCAAGCCAATACAACATCAACTAGTTACACAATTCATAAAACAAATAGTTCTTGCGACATGTAAGCATCAAGAATATAACCTTAAGGTTTTTCAAACCCCACATAGGAATCCAATCACACTTGGAAGGAAGTCACTAGTTATATGACAATACTATTACTCACAATATCCCATACTTCATTCACTACTTCACTAGTTATTTATTTGATCCCTTTATACTCTTAAAGAGGTTAACTCTAGTTCATGTTTAAATTTATACACTCATTTACACTCACTACCAATATTGTTTGTGCAATAGCCAACTTGTGTATATGGGTTTATATTCAATAAGTTAAACCAATTTTCTATATATGTGTTGTATTTTCAAATGACTATTAGTAACATGCTAAAGTAGGAAAATCAATTGATACTTCAAGAAACTATATAAGGTCAAAGAGTATTTCATTGAAAAGTTATATTAAATTTCAGGGTGTCACACAATGAAGAAGCAGGAAAATATTTTTTCATTGAACCATTATTCGCTTGACAGACATGGTATGTATGAAATATGGCTACGATTGGTCTCATTCTTTTGATTGTTAAACATTGTAGTAAACACCTCTAGATTCTACATTATAAAAAATCACATTCATACTACATTTTAAAATATCACATGCATACAACATTTTAAATTGTGGCCTATGCAAGATTTTTTTTATAAATAATGTGGATATTTAAATAAGTAATAAATGAATAATCACTGTAACGATATAAAAATTTTTTAGAAAAATACAGTGTAAGAATATTACTAAATACTTATATTAAATTTTTATATAAGGTATTAAACAATTACTCAAAAAAACTCATCATCCATTTGATTTATGAGTAGGATCAATTAACTAGACAATAATTATATGAAAAATATCCACCTCTCAGACATAGTATGTCTGTGAAGTTTCTTTTGGAGGACCTATATACATACAAACTCTTGTCGTGCGTCCCATTTTTACATGAACTTGTAACGATAAGGTCATTTTGAAAACTATCTATTTTTTTCATAAAAAATATATTTTTAAATTTTAAATGAGATTTGGAATTATTCATTTAACTACTTCTATTCAGTTGACGGTTTATTAAATGATTAATTTTAGTAGTTGGTGATTATTGAGAAGAGTACATAATTTATTTAATACCCTTACTATATGACCATGTGTAGGAAGAAATTAGTGGAGTTTAAAATTTGTTTATTTATTTTTTCATAATTATTTTCCCTAAATAATTAAAAGGATTATGAGCATTAATTATTGGTAAAGGGATAAGTGGAAAATATTGATGTAATATTAGCATGTTAGGGTTAGATATTGTTGCTGCAATGTGATAGTAGGGGAGATTAAAAAATGGTAGTATAATGAAGTTGCTGGTTTTGTAACTTCATTAAATTGATTCCTGTATCTTTTGTTTTCCTTATGATTATGCTAAAAAGTTCTAAGTTTTGATAATAATAATTATAGGCAATTAAATATTAGGTATATTATATTTTACGAATACCATCAGATTTATAGCATTTGGAGGAATATAAATTTAACCATCACCATGAAATTTAGGAAATACAAGAGTTGACATATTAGTAAACATCAAAATCTGGGAAATTGATTATAGATTTGAGTGAGTTCTTGGTCTACGTTAGACATATAGTAATATGAGTTTCTATAGACTCGTGTACTTATGAATTATGCATAATCCTAACCATGAAATTTAGGAAATACAAGAGTTGACATAGTAGTTAACATCAAAATCCAGAGTATTGAAATTAAAGATTTGGAGTGAGTTTTTTGGGTTCTAACATAGACATATAGTAATATGAGATCTGTGTCGGGTAGGGAGGGCTGGGGTGCGTTTACTTAAGAATATCATAGTTGATAGATTGGAAATGTTAGGAGGCACTGAAGAAAGAAAAACATTGGTACATTAGTTTGCTTTACTTTGGTTATTCGATGGAGGTAGGTTATGTCACCAACCGAGCTTACACCCTGGATGTGACCGACACTCGAGAACCACTGTTGGTCCCTAAGCGAATCCTCATCCTGGTTTACTAAAAGCTAAAGACTAACTCAAAAATACAAAGCTTAAAACAAAATAAAATTAATGAAACTCAAATAGAAATTTCTAACAACGTCACATGAAAAACAACACCGAATCAAATACTTATTCAACTTCCTTAAAAATAGACAACTTAAGTGCTTAAAATATTTGAAAAACTAAATGAAGCGGGACTTCTTTAACTCATTGGTCTATCATGAAACAAGTTAGGCCAAATGGGCGTCCGTAACATGGAACTGTAACGGAGCATGTAATTCCTAGAAGCCTAAACATAAGGTTTGACTTGATTAAAAGATAGATACGTACAATCCTCGCCATCACACCATGTTCACAAGACCAAGTGAATCAACCTCAAGAATAAGAAATATAGTCCAACTCAATGATAAGATATTCAAATTACAGATATGATACTCAACTCAAATCTACACAATTCAAGATACTCAACTCACATGATACTCAACTCAAGTTACTCAAGGATAAAGCAACAATAAAAAATGCAAAATATGGAAAATAAATTTAAAATAGTAGATAACAACTCAATGTATTGAAGAATACAATAACAATTCAATTTATATATATAGTAAAATGTAATGCAACTCTGTCGGAGTTTCTCTAACCGACAACCATCACTATGAGTTATGTGATGATCAACGTCTCGCCTATACTACCAGAACATTTCTATAACTTTTCAGGATATATAACACCTTAACTAAGTGGATTCACTAGTCTATGATAAAAAGCATTAAGGAACCATTTAGAAAGTATGACCCTTTCTATCCACGCCCGCTACATAGTTTATGGATACGTGATTTATCCGAACTCGTCGCCATATCGGTGCTCAATACTACTCCAAAAAATTTATTCAGCTCATACTTTTTTTAAAAAAATAACTCTTTCGGTGGTTTGAGATTATTACTCAAAAACTAGCTTAAAAGCTCTCTTGTAAACAACGTTTCCTTTATTGTTTAAAAGTGAAAATATTTTACTCCTGGATTTCCATATAATATTTTTAATAAATGAACTTCACTCTTATTCTTGCACAACTCAATTCTAAAGTCTTAAAACAACTTTAAAAATATTGTAGAAGACTTCTTGAAATAAAGTTCATACTGAATTATGGACGTTAAAAACTCAATTCAAGACTTTAAATAACTGTAACTAGAACTCAAGACTACTCGAACTATACGGTTCATGCGAAATTATGAGCATGGACTACTCAAATCAAGGACTTCATGGGTAACATGTAATAATCTCATGATTAGGACTATAATTTCAAAAAGATTATGAACTCAATAATCAAACTTTAGTACTTGAAGATATTGCTCCTCTCAAATACTCAATTTATGGAGTTCATGCAGAATTTATGGGCATGAAAGACTCGAATCGAGGGTCTAATACATGAAACTCATGTATATAATTCTTCAAATTCTCATACTTTATGAAAACATAGTTCAAATCGATGGTTGATCTAAAAGGATTCACAATTGAACTCAAAAGTTTTGAACTGTACTCTTAACTCTCTCTTGAATGTGAATTATGAATTTAAGAGTGACGATTCATGATATGAAGGATCTTGTGATGATAAATTAGACTCATTAATACCTTCTCCTCATTCTCATAGTCACTTTTTTCGAGTATTGAAACAAGTTATTAGAAATTGTAGAACATTTCTCAAAAAGTCTCTAAGGGAATTTCTCAAAATGTTTGAAAGAACTTTCAAAACTTAACTCTTCAATCTTCCTTGAATTTTAATTATGAAATTCAAGTTAATGATTCATTGTATGAATATTTTCTGGTTGTTTAGAAGTAGTTCAGAGTAGTTAGAATCGAGTGGGAGTGAGGGTACACTTTAAAAGAACTCAAACGAAGCAACCAACTGCAAACAGGACGAGGCAGATGATCTTGGTTCACTGAGTGAAACGGGTTGTCAGCCCCTAAACTAAAAATTATAATTTGAGACACACTGGATGGCGTGGCGTTCCAGGCCCCAACCCAAAAAAAATTGATGAATTTATTTGCTCATTTTCTCACCCTAATTCACCTAGAATCGAATGATTTCTTTCCAAACACTTGGATTCAGTTGCTTGACATAAGTACACTGTTAAGTACACTCTAATATGATTAAAATAACACTCAAATAACTACATTTCATCTCAAAAAATAATCAAAACCCCCAACCACACAAAATTTAGGAACAACTTCAAGAATATTCATCAAGAACTCTAATTTATGAAACATCAAGAATGAAGTTGCACTAAAAATAATATATTTGGCGTGTGGGTGAAAAAACCCAATGCTATGGAAGCTTATATACCTCTTAGTGATTTACATCATGGTGAAAATCTGCAATAAAACTCAAGAACTTCAACGAACGCCTTGATCATTTACTCGTTTCTCTCATTTTATCTTATTTTCTATTCTTGAACCCTCAACTAAAACCCTAGGCATATACTAGGATTATAAAACTGAAATTAATAATATTTTACCATTAAAACCTTACAAAAAATGAATACTCTTGTTTGGTTAGAATAAAAAATCAAAATGCCCCTTTACAATTTGTGGTAACTTTTCCTAACTAACAACCCCTACTTCAAAAGGCATATATCACAACACTTATCCAACCTCGAAACTATCAAACTTGGGGGCGTTAGAAATATAATTCAAAGAAATATCATATTCTATCTCATGGAACACCTAAATCATCCTCTACTTAGAGTTATGGTTGTTTGACGTTGACCCATATCATAGAAGAATTTAGGAATGACTTGAACGAGTTCCCTTTAATTCTTTTTGAAACTCAAGGTGCTATATTTAGTGACCTTAAAAGAGAATTTAAATTCCTTAGTGAAAACTTACCTACTATGAAGGATGGTTTGAGGCTTAGCTCAAAAATATTTCGGGGGTGTTACAATATCTCTCCTTTTGGATCATTTGTCCTCGAATGTCCGACTAGACTGGGTATATGGGATGGGGTTACTCTTTCTAAGGTCTAGTATAATGGTATGCTATTACTATATTCAAGCTTAACCCGAATCCTTAAGTTCGGGTTATATACTTCTCTATAGGAAATCTCATCCCAAGACTATTACTCCTGACCACCACATTCAATCCGAGTACTCTAACAACTCCATGGACTTTTAAGAACCATATCCTTCGGAGCCAACTACGGGCTCTCATTTAAATATTTCTCATTGTAAAACCTCATACTTATATTCCTCCTTATTAATGCCCCTTATTGGAATTATCACACAATCACTCTAACAATAACAACATCAACCTCCTCATTCGAACATCACTCAATTACTAAAGGATTCCCTAAAGGACATCCCTTATACTCTTTGGAACTCATTACTATCTTACTCACAAACATTGACTTGATTTTCATCTTATAATCTCGTCCTTAGGTCTAAAGCTAATACTTTAAAGCAAGGACCTATTCCATAATGTATAAGTGGTCTATATTTTCTTTTACTCTAACACCTCTTCTGATTACTTACCCTCTCGATAGACTTCTTAATGTTTTTTTTACTCTTGTGACTTAACTACACTTGTTCAACTTAGACTTAGGGCTGGCCTTGCCTCATTCTTGAAGCTACATTCTCTTCGATCCCTTCCCGGAACCAGCCCTAGACCTCTTCTTTTTAATGTTTTTCGGGGCTACTTTTTAAGTCTCAATCGACCGAACCTTTTAACTACACGACTTTTATTGAGACTTGTGGGACCAAGGGCTTTCCAATCCTTAAACCTCGCCCAAATATCGAGAAGATAGAGGAGAAATTATAAGAGCATATTGGGTCATCGAAAGGATCTCGGAGACCCACCAAAGTACGAAAGCCAGGATCTTTCAGAAAATGGATTCCTATTCAAAGAGTGCGTAACCGCTTCGCCGTTGTTTCCCAACTAAAATCGAAAGGGCTGTATCACATCGAGATGTCGATTCGTTTTCCGCCCCCAATGAGATGGGGTAAGTCGCCAATCCCTGGACTATGTAATGTACTTTATCTGCTGGGTTACGGGCGGACGATTTTAAAGAGGACTCCCCATTCATTAGATAGAGAAGACACCGGATTTCGCGATCCGCTGTCCCTGAATTTCTCTTTCTTCCAATTCCCAGAGAATGCTTAAACTTAATGCTTGAAGAAGAAATCTTTCCTCTATTATTATATTATGAATCATCCCCTTACTCAACATAAGGAAAGGAGGCTTATCACTTTATATGATTTATTGATTTTCTCATTTTTTTTCTCGAATAAATCGGAATTTTCTTAGGATTATTAGTAAGGATCTCATCGAAACTATTATGGGGGTGGTGGTGCTTGTGAAAAGCCTCCTGCTTTGGGATATGAGTAATTCCTAAAAAAAGGCAAAGTCCGGTGATTGACGAAGATCTTTCTATCAATAGATAGGAATGAGTGTTCGATATAGGGGATAGGATCCATCTGGTGGTTTTGGTTAGTTAAATATAAGTTGTAGTTTGAGTCCTCTCGAGGACGGCCCCCCTTTTTTTGGGAAAGGATATTTCGCACGGTTCGGGGGGCACTTGAGTCAGCCGCCGGCGCCCGACAGCGTCTTGACCCCCATCCCATTTTTGGGTTATCTAAAGGTTAGGGTCTCTCACTTGTACCCCTCATATTTATTGCAGCTTATCACCTCAACTCCTCACCTACTCTATGTCAAGTCTTTTGGATCAAATTTCAAGACTAACATCATCACCCTCATGTTGCCATTATTTTGATCATGACACTTTTATCGAATTCAAGCGACTAAACTCAAATATAAATATGATAGCTTGCTTACTATACTAACTTACAACTACTATGCAAAAATTCAAAAACACTTATCCACGACCTTATGACAAATAGTCAATCCTCACCTCTTAGTATTCATACTTACAATTTAATATCACAATTTCCTTCAAAACTTGAGTACTATTCACTCATTCGTTATACATCAATTCCTAATTAGTTCTATGACATTTTAAATATAATTGACTCTCCCTTAAAATCATAAGCCTGGCGTAGATCTATCACCTCAAGTATACTACTGTTTTCTATTTATTATGCTTGGTCAGTATCTACACAATGAAACTTCATCACAAACTCCTTTCTAGCTCCAACACATTATACCTCCTATGATGGAATCTTCACAACTATTCACTTCTTAGTCTACCCAATAGGGAAACTTCTAATTACTAACTTACAAGATGGATGACTATAATAACACAGCTCATCCAAACACCATCTCCCTTACTACGATTACTAAATATCTGCATACTATTCTCTAAACTTAAGAGTCACTCTTTATACTACTGCTCATAATCTTGTAGCTTATGCTACCTTTTCAGGGGAAAATACTACCCAAACTCTAAATATACTTCCTTTTAAGGATCTTAGCTGAAACAAGGCTTAGGGAAAGAGTAAAACTCACATTTAGCGTAAATGAACGATTCATGTGAATATGGGTGCATTCCTCTGAAGCTGAACACTAGGGCTTCTCTTATACACCTTTGGAGTCACATGACTTCCTCAAGACTCTTTCTAAGAATAACTCACCCAAAAAGGAATGACTTTTATTTCCAACTGCCTCTAGTATGACAGATAGTCGAATAAATCTATGAAATTCACGAGTACAAATCAATCTCTATGAAATAGCTCTATTGTACTATAAGAGTATGAAAGAACATAAACTTCTAATAAATGTCTGTAGTCACTTATTTATAGAAGTGGGACCCTCACAATCATAAAGAAGATCTTACTTGACATGACTTCATAGACACCATAGGACAATTGAATTCTGTGCTCTTATATCATGTTTGTCATGACCCGAGTCTACATCCTGGACGTGACCGACACTCTAGAACCATTGTTGGTACCTAAGGGAACCCTCATCCTATCTGATGAAAAACTAACTCAAGCATACAATGCTTAAAATAAAATAAATTCATGAAATTCAAATGCAAAGATTTAACTCAAATGAAAAACTCTTAATAAAAATAAGAAATTCAACCCGCGACAATATAGGCACTTAAGTTATTAAAACATTTAACAAAGAAAACGAAAAAGACCTATCAACTCTGTTGTTTATCTATGAAGCCATTAACTAACAAAAATGAAAGATGGGACTAGACCCACGACATCCTAACAACTGATACAACTAAAAGTACAAGTGTAACCCTCCGAAAGCAACGAGGCTCACCATATATAACTCAAACTCCCTGTGGTATCAACGAAACTCCTATTAATGACCCTAAATGCATGTATCTGCATCATAAAATGATACAGGCCAAATAGGCCAGTACTTTGAATGTACGAGTATTAAAGGGGACTTTTAAAGCATCAACATACACTTGAACTTGATAAAAATGAACATACTTACCTCCTCCGAACTCACTATGCTTACTCAACTCAGGAATAAGAAACATAGTTCAAGTAAATGATAAGATATACAAATCAATAATAACATATTCAACTCAGAGATATTATACTCAACTCAAAGGTACCGAAATCAAGATATGATACTCAACCCTAGATACTCAAGGATAAATCAACAATAAAAGATTCAATATATGGAAGACTTTCTTAAATAGTAGATAGAAACTCAATATATTGAAGAATACAGTAACAACTCAATTTGTATTTATAATAAAATATATATAATACAACTCTATGGGAGTTTCTCTGACCGACAACAATCACTATAAGCTATGTGGTGATACAATGTCTCGCACACTTTACCAGTAGTGTCCTATAGTTTGTCGGGATATAGAACGCCTCAACTAAGTGGATATACTAGTCTATGCTAAAAAGCATCTAGAAATCAACTAAAAAGTATTACCCTTTCTACTCACGTTAGCTACATGGTTTATGAAGATTTGAGTTATCTGAACTCGTCCCCATATCGGTACTCAATATTACTCCCAACTATTTACTCAGCTCAAATGTTTAGAAAACATAACCATTTATGTAGTTTGAGATTATTACTCAAAAAATAGGTTAAAAGTTGTCTTTGAAATCAGTGTTTCCTCTCTTGTTTAAATGTGAAAACATTGTACTCTTTGAGATTCTTAGTTCCCATACAATCTCTTGAAGAAATGACTTCACTTCTACTCTTACTCAAATCAAAGCTCAAGTTTTATAACAAGTTTTAAAATATTGTAAAAGACTTCTCGAAATAAAGTTCAGGTGGAATTATTGACGGGAAAGAGTCAATTATGTTTTCAATAGTCTTAAGTAGAACTCAATACTCGAGACTCAAAACTCAAAAATCATGAACTTCAATGACAATAATCGCTTCAAGAATGATTGATTGAGAGGGCTCATGCTGAATTATGGTCTTGGACTACTCAACTAAAGGACTCAAAGATACTTCTCATCTCAAGAGTACTCAATCTATAGGGTTCATGCAGAATAATGAGCATGTAATACTCAACTCAAGGACTTAATGGGTAACATGTAATAGTAGGACTATAATATCAAAAGGATTAAGAACTCAATATTCAAGACATAGAATTTTAAGATATTGCTCATCTCAAAGATACTCAACTTATGTAGTTTTTGCGGAATTTATTGGCATGAGCGACTCGACTCGAGGGTCTACATTACAAGATCAAACTCATGTATACAACTCTTTCCATTACCATACTTATTTTCTAAAAACATAGTTCAAATCAATGGTTGAACTTAAAGCATTCACAGTTGAACTCAAACATTTTCTTGAACTACTCTTAACTCCCTCTTGAATGTGAATTATGAATTCAAGAGTGATGGTTCATTATATGAAGGATCTTGTGATGATAAACTAGACTCATAAATATATTGTCCTCATTCTCATACTCACTTGTTTGAAGTCCTTGGCACAGTTTGGGGAGAAGGTGTAAGAAGAATTCTAAAAAGACGCAAAATGACTGGTTTCCGAGTGGTTTTGGAAAACTCTCAATACTTGAAACTCTTACATGTTTCTTTGATATTTACTAATGAATTCAAAGATAATCTAATCATATAATGAATGTTTTCCCTAGGGTTTTAGAATACTTAGAGTAAGAATATAGAACCTAAGATTAAAGTCAAACTTTAAAAGAACTCAATCGGAGCAACAGACTGCAAACTAGAAAAGGCTGGCGACCCTGGTGTACTTAATGTTCTGCTGTTCCAGTTCTTAAACTACATAATATAATTTGGGGCACAGTGGCTGGCGCGGAGTGCCAATTCTTGAATCAGAAAATGCAATGAATTTTGTTGCTCATTTTCTCACTCTAATTCTCATAGAATCAAATGGTTTTTTCCCTCAATCACTTGGATTTAATTACAT
This sequence comes from Solanum habrochaites, assembly GCA_027704765.1. NCBI lineage: Eukaryota > Viridiplantae > Streptophyta > Magnoliopsida > Solanales > Solanaceae > Solanum > Solanum habrochaites. Next base: position 71,247,607 of record JAKWJA010002489.1, on the reverse strand, counting down.
AACATAATTACACTCTAATATAATAAAAACAACACCCAAATAAATAAATTTCATCTCAAATATATCATCAAAACCTCAACAAAACAAGATTTATAATGAACTTCAAGAACACTTAGCAAGAACTCACAAAGAACTCTAATATTTAAACTTCAAGAATAGAATTGTGTTGAAAATAACATGTTTGGAGTGTGGGTGAACAAGCCCAACATTATGGAAGCTTATATACCTATTATAATTAAATCCATGGTTAAAATCTACAACAAAACTCAAAAACTTCGACGAACGCCTTGATCCTCTTCTCTATTCTCCCATTTTCTCTTCTTTTCTCTTCTTGAAATCTCAACTATAACCCTAGGAGCATATTAGGATTATAAATATGCACCTAAAAAGGATAAGTCCTTTAAAACCTTACTAAAAATGAATTTAATCTCATTTGGTAAGGAAATAACAAAAATACCCCTTACTATTTTCGGGTAACTTTCCTTTACTAGACAACCTGATTTTAAAAAGGCATATGTTATTCACCAAACCTTGAAACTCAGCAAACATTGCAGCACTGGAAAGATAATTAAAATACCTTTCATATTCCATATTATGGCACACCTAACACATCGTGTACTGAGAGTTATAGTTGTTTGAAGGTTACCCAAATCTTAGAAGAAGTTACGAATGACTTGAACGAATTTCCTTTAGTTTTTTTTCAAACTCAGACCTTAACACTTCACAAAATTTAAATTCCTTGGTAAGAATTTACTTTTAATGAAGGATGGTTCGCGGCTTAGCTCAAAATTTTTCAGGGGTGTTACAGGTTGTGATTTGTTCTTTTTAATAGAGAAACTCTCAATAGAGATTGCTAATCATTGAGTAATGCTGTGAAATTTCTTATGTACATAATTGTTGTGGTTCGGATTATTTACATGTTGTGATTGGTCCGTAATTCAAAATTTACGAAGTTCATTCTTTTGAATTTTTCTCTATCAAGGTAATGTCTTTAATGAAAAAGAATCAATGAAATATTGTCAACGAAGTGCGAAGTGATGATAAAGAATGATGAATTAACTATATTGTTGGATCGGGTGAAATGTTCCACATGATATATTTGTATCAAGTGCCACGAGCTAGCATAATGTTATTGGATCAGGTTTTGCATTAAGGCACTGTCACGCCTAGAGCTATCTCCGAGACCCGGACACGAAACTAGGACCATAAGTGATCCAAAGATGACCCTGCTGAATGATCATGAGCATACTAAAGATAAAATACTGAATGCAGAAGGTAAATCATAATTTAAACTCAAAATATGTGGAATACCCATACTTTATAACTGAGATATTTGAATGGATGAGTTTAATACAAAGGATGTTATTAACTAAATACTAAGCTGAAACTACCTATATCTGAAATAGGTCTCTAACTGACTAGAATATTGGGACAAGCCCCAACTAAGTCTAGAAAAAAATGAAACTAAATGAAAAGAAGACTGAAATAAACTCATGACTATTGTCCTAAGAGAATGAGGACTCATCACGGAATCTGCTGAACTAGAGATCAAAAATTGACGTAAGCACGATCTGGATGATGAGAACCTGAACCTAAATCACTAGAAGACGTAGCGCACATATGTTTCAGTACTTGAAGGTACTGAGCATGTAGGATATAGTAAAGCTAAAATAAAACATAATTGAACAAGAACAAAAGCAAGTATAATAATCTGAACATGATATACTGAATTTTGAGCTAACTGGATGCAATGGCCAAATTTATAACATGCTGAGACTTAATGAATAATGAACGGTAAATATGGTGAATGCATTAGAGTCTGACTCATCTATGGGAGTTACTAATAACCGACAGTAAAACCACATGAGCTAAATGTGGAGTCCTATGTATACTCCAAATCTAGAGGACCCAATATACCCTGCCAGAGGTATTAAACATTCTGGCGTGATTCACGAAACTTATTTTCCACTAGTGGGCCTTACAACATACTAGCCTAGTAGTTCTGGGACTAATTGGGTACGCCTAAACCCTAGTCCAATTTGGTTATTCTACCCCATGAAATTATTGTTACTAACGATTATGATTGAGTTTCTGTATTACCTGATAGCTCAAAACCTGGAACATGCAACTGAGAATTTAAATAATATTCCTGTAATTTTATAAATTTTATAACGAAATATCTGACGTAGCATAATTAATTCAACTAAAGAAATACATACCTCGTGTTCTGAAATTTATGCCAATAATCGAGTATAACATGAAAATATAATTTGGAACATATCATTAATTTTTTTTAAAAATTTTTCATGAAGTTGCATGAAGTCTGGAAACCCTAGGTTCTAATCATGATATGGGAATCAAGAATTGGACAGAAAACTATGGACCCAATAGGTGAAAGGAACAACTATGAATACCACATACCCCCGGTGATGGCAATCCACACAAAAATATTTAGATTGTCGGGCTGGAACTGCCTGGAACCTTGGTTGAACAGATTCTTGAACGGGTTCTTGGACCCTTTTTCCTTCTCATTTATTGCTTCTAATTTTCTAAGTATTGATTTAATAATTTGACTTATGTAGGTTTTAGTTATGTTTCTAGGCTTAAACTGATTAAAATCTTATGATTTATGGTTAAAACGACGTACCTTAGGGTCTAAAAAATGTCCGAAAAGACAAAAAGAATCCTGAGTTACTTGATGTCGGATCAAACCACGACCTGGAGTGACGGGCTGTCGTTCAATCAAGGGTCCGTCATTTTGGGTCTGTAGGTTGTGTCTGTTCGATAGGCCTTTACTAAAATGGGCATAACGTTTTACTCAGAGGTTTGATTTTAGAAAACTTGGTGGATATGGAAAGCTAATTCAATTATCTATCTGTTTGTATATTATGGGACACCTAATTCATTTTGTGCTAAGAGTTACGATCATTTTAAGTATACCCAACTACATTTTCCCCTTAAAGGTTTGCTAATTTCTACCTACGGTCCGTAGGTCCCTCTACGGACCGTACTGGTCTTGGTTGACAGACATAGACTACGGACCATAGGTCTGTCCATTACTCGACACTTAGTAAAATTTTCTAGGTTGCGTTTTGGGAGAGTTTCAGTCATAAACAAGGGTTGTGCAGCACGGGCCGCGGGTCAGGCTATGGTACATCGATGACAACCGTCGATTTCACCTGCAGATTTCTGAAAAACTGATTTTTGTTCTTTTTTTAGATAAGGGTGTTTACATTATCCCCCCTGGAACTCGTCCTCCAAGAAGGACTAAACTAAGCGAATAGAGGGAGAGGCTGCAAATCCCTACTACTAAACACTGATGACGAGTTCTTAACTGATTGTGTTTCCAGAAGAACATGCAAATACACTGAAAATGCAAGTACAATCTGATGGAACATGTATGCTAAGGCTTTGAATCATGCAAGGATGCTTAAAAACTTAAGAGAACTGAGTGACCTCCAGCTGGAGGGGAAGCTGAAGGAAAGAGGTGAGGATACTGCTTTCATGGCTACTTTTGCTTCACAGTATCTCCCTCTTATGACTGACTCCCACCTCCGACAAAAACCCTGACTAAAGGACTTTCTTTATTTCTTAAACTTCTGACCTGACGGTCAACAATCTCAACTGGTACATCCTCATAAGTAAAATTATATTTCACAGTCACACACTCTAATGGCACTACAAAGGCTAGATCACCCACACACTTCTTTAAGAGTGAGATGTGGAAGACCAGATGCATTGCTGCTAATTCTGCTGGAAACTCTAACTCATATGCCACCTTGCCAACCCTTTTCAAGATCTTGTAAGGGCGTACATATCTAGGACTTAGTTTACCTTTCTTTTCCTATCTCATAACTCCATTCGTAGGTGACACTTTCAATAAAACCCAATCATCAACTTGGAACTCTAGTTCCCTTCTCCTTACATCCGCGTAATATTTCAGACGACTCTGGTCTGTATTAAGTCTCTCTCTAATGAGTTGCACTTTTTCCATAACATAAAGGACTGAATTTGGACGTATAAAATTTGCTTTACCTACTTCAAACCAACCAATAGGAGATCTACATCTATGCCCATACAATGCCTCAGACTGGGCCATCTGAATGCTAGAATTGTAGCTATTGTTGTAGACAAACTCAATAAGAGGAAGGTGATCTTTCCAACTACCTTTAAATCTATCACACAAGCTCTGAACATATCCTTTAGGGTCTGAATGGTACGCTCTGCCTGTCTATCCATTTGTGGATGAAATAGTGTATTAAGGTTAACTTGAGTACCAAGACCCTTCTGAAATGACTTCCAAAAATGAGAGGTGAACTAAGACACCGACCTCTATATGAAGATGATTACAAAGGACACCATGCAACCTCCACATTATTAATGTAAAGCTTGGCATAGTCCTGTCAATTTTTTTTGTCTTAACCGCTATAAAGCGAAGACATCATATCCTCTCAACTTCACCCAACTTGAGTCATGCTGTCTGCGAGTAACGAGATAACCCTGTAAATGACATCCATAATGAATCACTTCCCCTTTCCAAGTAGGAAATAAAATCTCTTAAGAGTCATACCATGCTAGTTTCCTGATGTTCTATCTTGAGTGCTTGGCAATGGGGCACTTACAACTCTTACCCAAAATCTGCTATAATCCCTCTTCATGAATGCCATTTCCACCAATAGACTCCCTCCGCAGATTGCATTACATATTAGTCAACCTGGGTGAATAGGATATTTTGAGTATGCTTCTTCAGGAATTAATGCTTTCCTCAACTCACCCATAGCATAGTACGACAATCTACCCTGGTAGCAAATTACATACAACATCTCCCTCTTGGGATAAAACTTCTTAGCAACGGATTATGAACCCCACCCTTAAGTTTCAAGTAAGATGGATCACTGTCTTTTCTTTTCCTTAACCTCCACCATGGAAAAAAGATTCTTCCCCATTCTGAACTGTTACTCCACTGTTCTGATTATGCTCATGAAGGCGACTCCCAAGTGAGCCAGCATATGAACATCCTTCACTAGCTCCTCATTTCTTCTTACATGACCTACCTACCCATTGATATCTGCGAAGAGCATCTGCTACTACTTCGCCTTAACCAGGATGATATGTTCACTCATATAATAATCCTATGGAAACTCAAGTCATCTCCTCTAGCTAAGATTCAACTCTTTCTGGTGAACACTACAGAGCCTCTTATTGATCGTGAACACCTTCTACATGACCACATACAAGTAGTGTTTTCCATAATCTTAGTGCAAATACGAAGCTTGCTGCAAGCTCGAGGTCATGAGTTTTGATAGTTCTTCTCAGGAAACCGTAAAATTTGTCTAATGCATTGGTTATGCTAGACGCTTGGTTTTAGGCTAATGGATGAAAACCTTCCACGAACCTTGTAATAATACCCCCTAGAACTAAGAACAATTTGATCTCCTGCATCAGAGGTATTATGGGCCATTTTTTCACTGCTTCCATCTTAGTGATTATCCACTTTGTCCCTTCGCTATAAACAATGTTTACCAAAGGAACGCACATATTGCAACTAAACTCAACATTTGGTAACCTTAGGGAATACCTGGCGAATTTTTAAGCTACAGAACCCTCCCAGATGAGTTGCATGTTCTTTCCTCATCCTAAAGTAAATGAAGATATGATGACAATAAAGACGATAATGGAATAAGTCTAAGTATGGCTTGGAACCTCTATTCAAATCAAATCCATACAAGCTTGCAGATTCTTGGTGTAGTTCCAAACAATATAATACACTTTATATCACTATACTTGACCTTCTGAAGGCTGTTTTCAAAAAGTTTTGTCCACTATTTGACTCTAAGAAGCTGATGATAAACTCGATCTATTCTATCTTGAAAAGTGACTAGCACCCTGAGTTTGTCAAACAAGTCCATCAATCCTGGGGGATGGGATACTTATTCTTTATTGTGACCTGTTCACCTGTTCTGTATTCCAATGCACATTACTTAGAAGAATCCATCTTTTCTTCTTACGAAGACATTGGTACAGGGCCCCATGGTCAAGATACTATGTCTGATTACGCCTTATCTAGAAGGTCTTTCACTGCTCTGTCAATTCCATAAGCTTCTTCTGGCCATTCTTTAAGTAGGAAATAAAATAAGACTAGGTTTCTTGCATAAGAGCATCAATTCTCAAATAATTTCTCTTTCGGGAGAGACTCTGAGAAGATCTTCTGGAAATAATTCTGGAAACTCACAAGGTAGTGAGACTGAGTCAAGAGTTAGGGTTTCTGAGCTAGAATACGAATGGTTTGTCTGGAAACAGAAAACGAATGATCCTAGTTCTACAATCGACTGAGGCATAAAAAGAATGTAACCAATCGATGTTTATAATGACATCTAATTCTACAATTTCTAACTCTACAAGATCTGCTGAGGTGACTTTCTCAGATATCGTGACAGGAAATTTCTCTATACCCGTCTAGCTATAATTGGGTCATCTACTTGAGTAGAGACTGAGAAAGGTTCCGAGAGAGTTTTTGGACTGATACTGAATTGAAATTCTATGTAAGTATTTATAAAGGAAAGAGTATCCCCTGGATCTAACAATGCATAAATATAAAGGTCAAAGACTCGTGGAGTACCAGTGACTACATCAGGAGAACCTTTCTGATATCGGCAAGCTTGAAGAACATACAACCCGTTCTGCGCTAGTGCACCTTCAATGAGTTACCTTGCTTAATTCGGAGCACTTGCTTGATGATGATGTGTAGTTGAACTCTAAACAACCATTTTCACCTCCTGACCTGTCTAAAACACTCCCTCAACCTGTGACCAGAATTAACGCACCCAAGCATCCCTTCTTTCCTGCGAGGCACTCCTTGGATGGTTTTTTACCATACTTAGGGCGAGTGGTTAATTATTTGTTGCTGAATTCCTCCCTGAGACTTAGACCTGGTGCTCTAGATACCTTTTGATTCATACGCGGTTTTTAGAGGATTGAACATTAGCTATTAAGGGCGGAGTTGAACACTTTTGCTTGCTTTGTGATCATATTTCTACACTATAAATTTTCCTGGAATAGTCATAGTTTCCCATCCTACCTTCTTACACTACTTCTACTTACCTATTCCTAGCTTATCACGCCTCAACCTCGAGCATGAGTCATAAGTCTATGATGTCTATCGCTAGGAACATAGCATTGTATACTCAATTTCACCAAATTTGAAACTCCCCACACAAGACTTATTCTGAGGCTGGAGTCATCAGCACCTGTGAGGAGCATACTTGGAGAAGTTGGTTAAACTCAGCCCATACCTTGGACCGTCATATTTCCTCTGCTTAAGTTCATGATTCCTGAATTTTCTTTCCCTCAATCTATTGGGAAACTTGTCCATAGTCCTCCTACAAGCATCTCAAGTATAGGAGCTAATCTGTAACCCGATTTTCCTTTAAATGAGTGTACTAGATATGAGCAACATCCTCAGCTATATGAATGACAACTCAACCTCGATCGCTCCAGTGACTTTGCATTCAATTAGTTTTGTGATCCTAAGACCCTCAACGGTTCATCACTAAAAGTCACAGACCCTTGTTGCTACTGATCGACCATTTGCATTCACATGAGCATGAACCCAATTTTTCTGGTTGATCATACTATGAGACAACATCTATATAGCATTTCTTAACTCAGCACTGGAGACTTCTTGATGTGGGACCGAAGAAGATACAATTGAATTCTTGGCATTCACATTACTAGCATTAGCTCTACAAGAAGGCATGATCTGAAATGTAGAACATCAAGTTAGAGTTGAATAAGATCATACCTTACGCACGATAAGAGCAACAAGAAAGTGAAGTTCTTTCAAACCTTATGCCTGCCTCTCATTAGAGATGTGGTGCCTTCACACCCTGAAAAGCGACTCTACTTAGTGCGACTTTCAACATTCTAGGAAGCTTTAAACCTAGGCTCTCATCACCAATTTTTTTCGCTCCCTCGAGCTACCCTAAAACACCGGACACGACTAGACCACAAGTGATCCCACTAACCCTACAAAGGCATGAACGTGAACATACTAACATAATCAACTACATCAGAAGCTAACATAATAATTAAACTGAAAATCATATTGGGAATACCCATATTTTACTAACTGTTATTTTTAAAACAATGAGTTTAATACAAAGATAGTAACTCAATACTAAGCTGAAACTAAATATGTCTGAATAAGGCCTCTAACTTCCTAAGGCTAGACAAAGCCCCTACTAAGTCTACTAGCAAAACTGAAGACAAAATGAAGAAAGAACTAAATGAACTCATGACTGTTGTTTTCTCGAAGAATGAGGACTCACCACTCTGAATTTGCTGAACTGGAGATCGAAATTGACCTAAGAGCGCCATCTTTATGCTGAAACCCTGAACCTACTCACGAGATTGTGCGCAACATATGCAGCAGTGCTTGAAGGTACGCATGTAGATAGAGTAAGTTGCAACAGAGCAACTATAATAATATGAACATATTAACGGAATTTCTGTCTCATTGGATACGTACCAATTTTATAACATGCGAGCTGAATGATAATTGAACTGTAACTATGGGTTCAATGGCATTGGGGGTCTGACTCATATGTGAAGCTACTAATACTCACATAAACCACATGAGCTAAATGTGAATCTGAGTATATGCCCCATCGTAGGATCATATACCTTACTAGAGTAAAAAGTAGCTGCTGGCGTGATCACTAGACTGATTGCCCACAGAGGGGACTTTCAACCTACTTGGCTAGTAGTTCTGGGAGTAATTGGGTACGATGAACCTTAGTCCAACTTAGTATTATGCTACTGCCAATGAATTATGTAATTAACTGATTATGATTGAGTTTCTGTAAATACTGGATAGCTAAAAACTGAACATGCAAACTTAATATACAATAATTAATCTGGTAATTATGCATTTATGACTGAGGCATGTATAATTAAATAACTGAAATATCTGACCTAGCATGCGTAGTTCAAAAACTAAAGAAATGCATAGCTAGGGTTCTAAATTCGTGCAATAAGCTGAGTAATAACATAAAATTTTATTTGGAACATATAACTAATAAACTCATGAAGTTCGTCGATGTTATGGAAACCCTAGGTCTAATCATGATATGAGAATCAAGAATCTGACTTACGACTCATGGTGAACAGGGAACCCACTTGAATCCCACATAAACCTAGGATGCATCCACGGAGAAAAACTATTAGATTTCGTGTCTGACCTTGACTGCGTTCTTGAACGAGAGTTCCTTGACTTTTTTCTTCTCTCCTTGCTTGCTTTCCTAATTTCTATGTTTTGATCTAATTGATTTGACTTATATAAGTTTTAGTTATGTTTCTCTCTTTCTAGATTAAATTGATTAAATCTGATGATTTAAGGGCAAGAACGTATAATCTTAGATTAAAACACCGGCAAAAAAACAAAAGACCCCTTAGTTAATTGTCGTCGGAAAAAACCATGACCTGGACTGACGGGCAGTTGTTCAATTGACGGTCCGTCGTTTTGGGTACGTATATTGGTTCTGTTCGACAGACCATTACTAAAACGGACATAACTTCTTACTTGGAGGTCTGATTTTAGCAAATGTGGTGGATATGGAAAGCTAATTCAATCATATATCTGTTCGTATGTCATTGGACACCTAATTCATTTTGTGATAAAAGTTATGATCATTTGAAGTTGACTCAAATACATTTTCCCCCTAACTGTCTGCTAATTTCTTCCTAAGGTCCGTCGGTCCATCTACGAACCGTACTGGTCAATTGTGGTCCTTGTCATAGAGTGGATAAATGGGTCTTTATCGAGGGACATGGACTACGGATTGTAGGTCCATACGACGCTCGTCACTTGGTCAAATTTTTTGGGCTACATTTTGGGAGAGCTTTAGTCACAAACAACGGATGTGCAGCACGAGTCGTGGGTCAGGCTACGGTCCATCGATGGAAACCTTCAATTGCACCTGCAGATTTCTGAAAAATGGATTTCTTCTGTTTTAGATACATGGTGTTACATGCGCAGTAACATTAAAATTCTATTCAAATAACTTACTATACTCATCCTAAAAGTATGCAGTTACCAAAAAAGTGTGGAGTAGAGGCTTGAATCCTCATGTCTGTTCTTGATATTGTTGACTAATTACGTACTTCATTCAAGATAATACAACTTAGCTTAATGTTGAAATATTGAGAGGTGGCGGACCAAGAAGAAAGAAAGTTTAAACCTATGGTGCTCTCTGATTAACCAATGACAACCAAACACTAATTTAATTCCCAACCTAACCATCGTCCAGCCACCCATAGTGGTTGGTAAATATGTCTTTAACTAACTTCACTCCCATGGCGGGCACTGAAACCATCATTGAATCCAAAACATTTTCCATTGTACTGGGTTGAGTAAGTTGACCTATCCTGGTTGGATAAAACATGTCATTATATTTGATTTTTTGGTCGTGATACTAGTTATCTAAAAAAAGAATTGTATTAATCTTCTTTTGAAGATATGAAATTTATACTATATATGATTAATAATCATTACAAATCGTGTGATATTTAATTAAATTCCAATAATTTTTATCATTAACTCTTAGAAATTAAACCCATTGTGAAAGTCTCTAACAAAACTCAAGAATTTTGATGAATGCCTTGATCCTTTCCTCTTTTCTCTTCTTGAAATTTCAACTAAAACCCTACGAGTATATTTAGGATTACCACTGTGCCCATTAAGTCAGGGGATTAACTTTAAAACATTACTAAAAAATGTTAAAATCTGATTTGAGTGATGGACCACAAATACCGCCTAACTATTTTAGGCCTCATACTTCTTTAACTAGACAACGTCATTTTCAAATGCATAGTTATTCACCCCACCCTCGAATATGTCCCATGTTTATGGCACACCCAACCAATTCGTACTTAGAGTATGGAGTATTGAAGGTGAACCAAATCATACAAGAAATTAGGAATGACTTGAACGAATTCCCTTAAAAAAAATTTAACTGAAGGTTCTATTTTTATTGAACTTAACACTGGAGAAAATTAAATTTCCTTGATAATAATTTACTCATAATGAAGGATGGTTCGCCTCTTAGATAATTTTTTTGTTCTATTTGATAGAGAGACTCTCAATGCAAATTACTAATAATTGAGTAATATGGTGAAATTTCATATGTATATAATTGTTGTGGTTTGGATTATTTACATGTTGTGATTTGTCTGTAAGTCAAAATTTGCGAAATCCATTCTTTTGAACTTGCTTTATCGAAGTGACATCTTTTATGAAGAAGACCCGATGAAATATTGTCAATGAAGTGTAAAGTGATGATAAAGAATGATGAGTTAACTATATTGTTTGATCAGGTGCGATGTTCTGACATGATATATCAGGTGCCACGAGATAGCACAATTTTATTGGATTGGGTGTCACGTTCAGGCACGATAACATTAAAATTATATTAGAATAACATAATATATTTATCCTACAAGAATACATTTATAAAAATAGCATGGAGTAAAGACCTGAGTCCTGATGTGTGTTTTTGATATTGTTGACTAATTACATACTTCCTTCAAGATAAGACAACACTGCTTAATTTTAAAATACTGAGAGGTGGTGGACAAAGAAGACAGAAAGTTTAAACCTCTGGTTCTCTTCGATTAACCAATGCCCACCAAACCCTAGTTTAATTCCCCACTTGACCATCGACCATCCACCCATAGTGGTTGGTAAACATCCATCTAACAAACTTTGCTCTCTTGGTGAGTACTAACACCAGCGTTGAATCCAATATACCCTTATTTTGTTCTTACTTCTGCATTTTCCTTGGTAGTTGGTTGATTATGTTTAACTGTCCTGGTGGAATAAGACATGTATCATTATGTTTGATTTTTGGGTCGTGATACTAGTTATAGAAAAACTGAATCTTATTAATCTTCTTCTAAAGATAAGAAATTTATAATTGAAATTGTAAGGTAGCTCTCAAGAGAAATTATACTCTATATGATTAATAATCATTTACAAATTGTGTAATATTAATTGAATTCCAATAACTTTTTATCATCAACACCCTAATTGAGTTTTCTCTCTTCATTTGAAGATATAACGTTTGTATTTACTCCATGAAATAATAACTTACCCTCGCTATGTAAGTTAATTACACTAAGGCCAGAAACATTTTCACATCTTCGTTTGTGGTGCTTTGGGGGGTGGGCGGAGTTGTATGCGGTTATGATGAAAATATAGTGTTTTATTTTTTCTATGAATTAATGCTTCACGAATCAAATATATATTTTTTATATATACTATTTTAAAATAAATTTGGTCAACTTATTTTTCAATAAATTTTAATTATATGAATTTGATATATTTTATGCCATAAATATCCATATATTCTGTTGTATGTTCATACCATATATAGCACCATAACTAGAAAGTTTATAATAATTTACCATATTTTGTTGGGTTATGGTTCTTTTCCCTTCCTATGTGGAATAAATAAAAGCCAATTTGACCCCTCAATTTTGCTCATAGGCCCATTCTTATTGGCACATATCAACTTATTTAGGTCTTTTTCAATGCAAGAATATAAAAAGAGTTTTCAAGGCAGCCAAAGAGAGATTGAGCAGTTTTTTCGTCATCAAAAATTCCCGCCCTAACACCAACTTCAATTGTGAGTCCCAGCTTCGTTTCTTGTCCGATTGAGCTGATTTTTGGACACCGTATTGTCTTCATCTCAATATTTGATTAGGACTGACAGAGTTGGATTTAGATGGCGCCCTGCTGCTTTCAATTTTGCTTCCGTGAAACAGTGCTGCGAAATGGTGATTTTGCTCCTTTAATTCTCTCTAGATGTTGGTGCATCCTTATTTTGTGTGTGTGCTCATTGTTTGTAAATTGTTTTGGTGTCCAATTTTAGAGAATCTTGTAACGCGTGGTGATTATAGGTGGAGTTTTTTTGTCCCGTGGTTTTACTCCTTCACATCGAATGGTTTTCCACGTAAAATCGTGGTGTCCTTGTTGGATTGGTTGCTGATTGTCTTGTTTATTTTTTGGTGAATTCCTACTTGCTGCCTTACTATCATTTGCTTGTGGTTTGTTTGTGTTCTCGTTGTTCAAATCGAAAAGGGAAGTATAACTTGGGTTTTCTTCCGCTGTTATCCTTTCAGCATTCTTCTTTGTTATTGTCTTGTCTGCCAACAAGTGTATCAGAGCTGGTTTAGTTGATTGTCCGTTTTGAATGATGGAGGCAAATATGAGCAAAATGGTGTGGTTAAATGGTAGTAACTATCCTAATATTTTTGGAAAGGCAAGAATAAAGATTTCTTTTGTCAAGAAGATGCATTTACTTTGTTTTTGCTTCTATAAGCCTCAGCTTTTAATGATGAGAATGGGAATTTGAGCATCTGCAGGTTTGTGGCTATATAACAATGGGTGAAGATAATGTTAGAAATCATATTGTGAAGAGATACATCCAAAAGTTTTTGGGACAAGCTCGAGACACTATAGCTTCGAGCTGGCAACAACAAGTTGTGTTCCTATTGAAACAATTAATGAATATCAGGTAAAAGAGCACTCCTATTTCTGATCATAATTTAAATGAATTTTCAGGGTGTCTGACCGCTGTCGCGGAATGGTGTAAAGTTTGATGATGAGATACAGGGACTTTGGCTTATTAATATCCTCTGCCATGACTCTTGGGAACTCTTCGAGTTTCTTTGACTAATTCTCTCCCAGTGGTGTTGTAAACCAATGGATATACTAAAGTTGTGTCTTGATGAAAAATGAAAATAGATCTCAAGCCTCCATTTCCTTCCGCTTCACACTCCGATGTTTTGGTTACTGAAGATAGATGGGAGAAAAAGTCCAGAGGTAGAATGATAGAGGTAAAAGTAGAATCAGTCAAAGTCTAAATACAAGAATCTTCCAATGTGTCTATTTTGCCACAAGAATGGCATATCAATGAAATCTTGTTACCAGCTCAGAGAGAATGAGACAACAAAGAGAGAAGGCGATAATGAAAATCGTGTTGCTGTTTTGGCATGGTGATCTTCTTGTTTCTTTGATGCAAATTCATTAATCGTTGTTCTTGGTGAGTCTAGCTGTTTGTGGATTCTGGTGCGACTTCTCATGTCACGCCAAAGAAGGATTATTTCTCTATACCTCCAGGTAATTTTGGAACGTTAAAAAGGGCAATAAATCCATGAAGTGAAGTTATTGGCATATGGGACATTTGTTTGAAAGTACAACAATGTTCCAACTAGTTCTCAATAATGTCAAGCATGCTCCAGATGTTCGCTTGGAATTTGATTTCTTGGGATTCTTGATATGAGGGTTGTTAATCCTTGGTGTTTGGCCGTGAAGCTACTAGAGGTTTTAATGTTGTGGCCCGTTATGACAAGTTGTCTAACTTGTATGTATTTCAGGCTCCATTTCCATACTCAGTAAATTTGGTGAGAATTATACTTCATCAAGTTATGTCATAGAAGGCTGAGTCATATGAGCGAGAAGGGGATTGATGTTTTGGGTAAAAAAATTGCTTGCTCTGATGAAACCAGCAAGTTGAAGAAATGTGTTCATTGCTTCGCCGGTAAACAAAAAGCAAATTTCTTTTTCAGAGTCATCCGCCTTCCGAAAGCGTGTTTGCTGGAGTTGGTACATTCTGGATTTGTTTGGTCCTTTTAATGTAGATCTCCATGGTGGTGCACTTTACTTGTGTGGCCTTGTATTGATGATCATTCTCTCATCTTCTAGTATTTCCTTTAAGTCCGAGGATCACGTAACTTGATATTTCAGCGTTGTTCAGCTTGGTTGAAAGACTTTAAATGCATCCGCTCAATAATGGTGGTGAGTATATGGTCCGTTGATAGATATTGCAAGAGCAGTATTAGCATCAGAAAACTTCCCCAAAGACCCCCAGTTAAAATGGTTTAGGGGCAGAAGGATGAACTACTCTAGTTTGAGAGGTTAGATGTATGCTTCAAATATAAGCTGTCCAGATTCCTTTTGGTGCAGAACACTTAAACCTGTCTGCTTTGTTACAATTTATCTCCTGCTGTTGCTTTAGATTGTGATGTCACGATAGAGTTTGGACTGGTAAGAATTTTTTCTTATGATCATCTAGAGTCCTTTGTGGTGTAAACCTTGTCCATGTATCCTTAGGATGAAAGGTCAAAGTGATGTTAAAACTATGCATTATCTTCATTGGTTATGGTCATGATGAATTTTGCTATCGTTTCTAGGATCCTGTTGAGTAAGAAACTTGTTATAATCGTGTGTTTGTGTTCTTTGAAGACCAAACATTGAAGATTTTGACAAAGCTAACACGCGTGGATTTTCAGAGTAGTGAGGCTGAGTTGATGGTGATCCAGTTCCTTACTATTGTGAATTTGCACCGAGAAAATTTCATAATGATGAAATCAAGTTTGATAATGAAGATGGTGATCAATGTTCGAATTACCGGCATGATTTTTGTTGGAAAATGGCTCCAGTTCAATGAATGTCGTTGTCCATCAACAATTATATGATGCTCCAGAGAGTTCTCTCAGACGATCTGTAGAGAGAAGAATTCCTTCCTCTCGTGTATTCTCCCAATGAGATCTTCTTTGCACGGGGAGAACCTGAGAGATCTTTGAATGAGGCCTGGAAAGTGAAAAAAAGACGGTGGTTTTTGATGCTATGGAAGATGAAGATTTAATCCTGCATGATAACTCATCCTTTGATTTGGTTTTAAGTTACCTAAAAGACAAGAAAAGCGTTTGAAAAACAGGGGTTTTTTCGGGTGAAACATGAGATGAATATCCAGTTTCCCCGGTAACAAAGCTAATAGTTGTCAAGGACTTGTACTCAGAGACCAGGGGAGTTATTTGTGAATGCAGATATTCCTCTATTCTCTCCCGTTGTGAGATGTCATCCATTCGTGTGGTTCTACTAGCTTTGCGGCAAGTCCTACGATTTAGGAGTGGAAGCAAATGGATGTTAAAACTACTTTTCTTCATGGTGACTAGATGAAGAATTATATGGAGGCAACCGGAAGTTTTGAAGTCGAAGGTGAAGATAGAATAGAACGTTTGCAAATTGAGAAGATCTTGTATGTTTGAACAACTCCCAGGAATGTACCAGGAGTTTGGTTCTTTTATTGAGCAGCAGGGCTTCAAGAAGACTCTTCAGACATTGTTTTTTTGGTGCAAAAGTGCTCTGAATGGTGACTTATTATGTGGTTGCCTTTAATGTTATGCACATCTTATGTTTGGTCATAATACTTGCAGGATTCATATTGAAGCAGAGTTGAGTAAGTCTTTTGCTGAGCTTGGACCAGCAAGACAAATTCCTTGGCATCAGATTGGGTCCGATAGAAAGGCCAAGAATTGTATTATCACAGAGAATACATTCAGAAGTACTATTCGCAATTCAGCATGGAACAAAACTAGGTTGTCAGTACACGTTAGCTTGACTGTCAATTGAGCACGAGCATGTCCTTCTAGTGTTATAATACGGAAGATCTGAATAAAGCTTCTTATGCTTTCAACTGTTGTAGGCTTGATGTTGCGATGGTTTTGTACACGCCGGATATTGCTCACGCTGTTGGATTTGTAGCCTTTTCTTTCTAATCCGGGAAAGAACATTGGAATCTGTGAGTGGGTTATGAGATATCTCTGTGTCACTTCTAGTCTGAGTTGTTTGTTTTTGGGACAGGGAAGCCTATTCTTTGTGTTATACTGATTCAGACATTGCTGGTGATGTTGATACTCGCAAGTCTACTTCAGGGTACTTGTTACTTTTACCAGGGGGAGCTGTGTCTTTGCAACTAGTGCAAAAATGTGTTGCTCTATCTACTCCAGAAGCGGCTTAGTGCTTCGTTGAAGCGTTGTAACGAATTGCTTTGGATGAAGAGATTCTTGGGGACTTGGTTGTGCTCAAAGAGGTTGTCTTATTGGTGCGTCAAGTCTATACATCTTGGCAGAATTCTACGTTCCCTGGTCGGTCTAAACCATTGATGTGAGATACCATTGGATTCGAGCTGTAGTTTGGATTCTAAGTTGCTTGAGCTTAAAAGATTCATACAAACTGACAATTGGTTCCGATATATGACTAAAGCGTAGTCAAGAGTGGAATTTGAAGATTGTGCATGGCGCCGGATGGCGTCTCCTCCACATAGTCGTGAGGGGGAGAATTGTTTGGGGGGGTTTGGGTCTTTTTTCTCCTTCCTATGTGGATCAAAAAAGCCCAATTTGGGACCAACCCATTTTGCCCATGAGGCCATTCTTATGAGGCAAATATAAACTTATTTAGGGGTCTATTTCAAATATTCAGCATAATATAAAAGAGTTTTTCAGGCAGCCAAAAATAGAGATTGAGCATTTTTCGCATTCAAGAATTCAGCCTAACAACCAACTTTAATTGCGATTCCCGCTTCATTTCTTGTCGCGATTGAGCTGATTTTTGACAGCATATTGTATTCATACTCAATCTTTGATTAGGAACTACGAGTTGGATTTTGGTGGCGTGCATCTTCAGTTTTTCTGTCGTGACCAGTAGCTGCCGAAATTGGTGATTTTTTCTCCTTTATAATTCTCTAATTTGGTGAATCTTTGTTGTTGTTGCTCGGTTGTTTTGACACTTGTTTTGTGGACAATTTGGAGAACAATGTTGTAACTCTTGGTGATTTTATGGAGTTTTTGGTCCGGGTTTTTTTACGCTCACATCGAAGGGTTTCCGTAAATCTGGTGTCTTGTGTGTTGGTTTAAATTATTGTCTTGTTATATTGGTATTGGTTGATACTTGCTTTACGTGCTGGCCTTACTATCATATTGCTTGTGGTTGTTTGTGTCTCTCTTGGTTCAAATCGAAAAGGAAAGTATAGACTTAGGTATTCTTTCCGCTGTTATCCTGTCAGGCATTCTTTGTTATTGCCTTGTCTTTCCCAACATATTTATCATGCGGTGTTTTGATTTCTTAGAATTAATATTTAGATTACATTGTCTTATTTTTAATTTAAGGCATTGATTTATAACTATGCCTTTTATAGTATTTTATAAATAATTAATTAAACTATAAGTGAAATGTGACGGAAATTATGGTAATCTGCATTGGAAAAAAGTATTCATTATAAATTTGTGAAAGATGTAACTCATTTCACTTTTTTCCATTTTATACTACGGATAGTCTCATACAAGCATCATAGAATTAATCTTTTATGATCATAAGGAAAAAATGATATGAAATTAAAACTTTTTATGTGAAATCCAAACACATAAAAAATACATCAGTTTAAAAGATAGCGGAAGTCTACCATCTTACATAGCATCTAACCAAGACATTGAAATCTAAAGAAAGGGTAATAACCCCTTACAATCGAAACTCTAAATACACTTCACAATCTCGAACTAATATTCGAACCTTCTAACACTTGTCCTAGAATCATGAGGACATACCACTTGGTCTTAGAACGTCTTTCAAGCCGTTGATCTAGAGTACTCATCCTTTCAACCTACACTTGTAGTAATGTAGAGAAAATATGAAGCACATTAGTACTAAGTATGGACGCTTTGCAACAAAATCCGTAAAACATGCATAAGGGACATTGACTTGAACCCAACGCTATTGCAAACATTTTGAATATCAATTCTAAAAAGATTGAGATCACAAATCATAAGTAACTCCATTAATCATCAAACACATAGATGCAAAATCAAAAGCATAGTCTCCATCAGCATACTTAAATACTCATCATCATAAGACATAA
Organism: Solanum habrochaites; assembly: GCA_027704765.1. Classification (NCBI taxonomy): domain Eukaryota; kingdom Viridiplantae; phylum Streptophyta; class Magnoliopsida; order Solanales; family Solanaceae; genus Solanum; species Solanum habrochaites. Next base: position 71,228,852 of record JAKWJA010002489.1, on the reverse strand, counting down.
CAGAATACCACATAAGTAACATGGTTTGAACTTGAACCATGTGTAGATAAAGCCGTATAACCCCATCTACACTAAGTACCACCATTGGATACATACTCCTACTTACAACAATACATTAGTCTCATCCATAGTTCATACCCATAAGTAAATACATTCATAATCACTAGCTCCTGTCAAGGAAGTCATCATAATACTAAGCCAATTGGAAGCATGCATTACTCATAAGCTTGTCATAACAAAGGGCATCTCTCATACTACCCCAACTCATGCTAAGTAGACCCTTTTTGCGAACATGCACATAACTCACTTCTTATTCAGAATTCCCTGTTCATTTTCATTAGAGACAATATAGTCCTTAAAAAACTGCATAGACCATGTGATCTACATGGAACCCGGTGTCTATACCCCATACCGAAAGAAGCGTTCTTCTTGCTAGTAGAACTAACATATTTATCTTTTATGTGATATCTAACTATATACCCTATGTTCGCACAAAGTTTGGAATAGAAATATTTCTTTTATAAACCCACCGATTGTAATTGCAGGAGAGTCCCTCTCATCGGATATATGTAGAAGACTCACCTATTCGAATTAGTGTGTGGAAGGCCTCTAACCCCAACCTCTTTCGTTTTCCATATCCGCTGGGTGCTAAGAATTATTCCCACACTTATACATAGTGTGAATTACATTTATATATGTGAAGGAGTCAATAGGGTGAGAACTACCTTTCACCCTTCGAATCATTATATACATGTGAGAAATCCTTTCACATACATTAATAGTGTTTTCATGAGAGTAAATTTTAAATCAATAAAATATCATTGTATACATGTACATTCATGCATAATAATGTGTAATGATCCATATGAGAACTATACTTTCAATTGACACCATAGATACACCATAATAACATTTACTCATAGAGTGTGTGTAGTTTCCCATACAATGTCAGAACAACAAAAACAACATCATCATCGTAAATACTTCCCTCTAAAAATGTTCATAATCATGATAACCTATTACTACTATAAAATCATCGTAATCTTATATATTGCTTGCATTCAACGATTTAATAGACCATTTAATATGCAATCCACAATTCACTATACTGGACATAACACGAAGAAATTCAAGTTGTTCTTCTTAAATGAGTAAGCTCATATAATCTATTAAAGGTCCAGATTTGGGTATAACTCTTCCACAATATTCACCATATCAAATTCTACGTACAGACACCATAGTACACCCCTCCACCGTTCAATGGATCAATCATTCATACATTATAACTAAACATCTACACTTTCATAGACAACACACAACCTAATAGAATAACCACTCCTTCTTTCAAGTGGATCAAATATATATATATAGATATATATATATATAATTATATATATATATATATAATATATATATATATATATTCAAGATCCAAAAAATGACATGCTACTTCTTACTCATATCGCATATCACATTTAGTAACCCACAATTTCAATACAATATCCATGCGTCATCGAATAAACCAAAGAAAGTGGTTCATGTCTGAAAGATTCAATCATAAGAAATTCATGTATAGGTGATCTAGTCTAAGGTAACTCATCAAGAAGATCATCAATCATAGGATTCAACTATAATCCCTCAATTTGCCTCTTTCATGGCATAAACCCAGGCTATATCAATTTCACCTTTGAACCTTAGGTTAATTAAGAAAACATGTCGAATTATACTTAAGTCATGTAATTACATCAAAATCAACTCACATTAAATCAATTAAATGAACCTCTAATAACATTCATAATGTAGAGAAGAGTCAAAGATTTATGGGAAAATTATAATCCATTGGAATTCAAGTTAAAATCATCTAAAATCAGTAGTATGATCAATAATAAACATAATTCAATATTTTAAACATCTAGGAACCCTGAGGTTTTTGCAGTTGAAAAACCCTACCTTTTCGATTTTCCAGAGTTGAACTAAAGAGCTTTTGAGAGGGATCCATAGGTGTAACTCCGATGGATGAAAATTTCTATTACTTGTAAGAATCTCCCAGAATGTGGTGAAGAACCTGGACTCTAACAACCCCTATCTTTCAATGGTTTCCTTTTCTTCTTTGAGTTTAGAGAGAGAAGTATTGAAGGAAAGAAATCTTCTGATTTGATTTGGGTTTTTTAAAAGTTGACTTAATTGAAGGAATTTCAAGTCTTAAAACATATATGGTTTCTAGCAAATGAATAAAATTATTATGACTCAACTTGGGAAAGAACTAAGGTCCCTTAAAGCTTCAACTTTAAATTTAACCCCTTGCCCATCGATGCTTGAGATTTCGACCATTAGGCACGCCAAGGTCACTAGATGACTCGCCAAGTACATCTTTATCTCACCCTAATTTCAAGTAAGATCACTAATTGGGCAGAATCATTACGCGATCAAGAGGACCAATGGGCGACATACCAACCTACTTGGCGAGCTATGACTTAGCTCGCCTTTTCTTCCAGAATCTAGGCTAGTGGAACAGGAAAACTAGACGATCACAAGAGAAAAAGGGCGGCTGGCAAAACTTTTGGCAATCAAGCATTCCAATCGCCAAACAGTCCCTAAAAGAACAAGACTTCCTCCACTTTATTTTGCTAGTTTAGGCCCTTGCTTACACCCTAGGCCTCTTCCTTTTTCAATAATTTATAAAACAGCTTAGGCATAAACTTAAGGTCACACTAACCCACAATGAGGCTCTAGTTCAACCTATCATTTTCCGGTTGTTACACTTTTTTATGAACCATACAAATACAATAATTTATGTACGCACACACAACATTCTTCTTAAAATCATTAAAATTAAGTAGTTATTCGTGATTTTTTATCAGGCCATCAAAATTTATTTAGAAAATGGTTTATCCATGGGTACCAACAAACATTCAAGGTAAATTTCTTCAACAATACTTTTAATATTATTGTAGATTGCCTTTTTCATATGATAAATTCTTAATAAGTTCTGGAACCGATGTATGATTTCATTAGCTGCATTTTACTCTAATTTATTTATTATAAAAATCTTGAATTATTATACTATGTGTTTTTTTTTTTAAAAGTAATGTTGTCAAAAAATTTGTCACTAGGGAGGTTGGCACTTTTAAGGCTTTAAGATTTCTGTTGGTTGTTTTATACTATGAAGAAGTATTGGATAACGTGCACTTAACATTACTATTATTGAATTTTAGATAACGCCTGACATTTCAAAAATAGTTTAAGAAGACATGAGTCGTGTCTATGAGTGGATTCCATATGGGTTTGTATCAATTTCATGTCATATGCGTTGGTTGGAAATAGTGTAGGCATGTTGAACAACTTTGAGCCCATAATGGGGAGGCCCACTAGGTTAACAGCTTTTGAGCCTATAAATATGAGATTAGGTCTCCTCTATTAGCTTAATCTAAGAGGCGTATTCCCATAAGCTGTCAACCGTCAATAACCCAAAGGAGAAGATGATTCAGCCTAGCTTGTATTCTGTCATTCGTTGCTATGGAATACAAGAAAAATAAGACACACTCCTTTTGTATTAACTATAATATCGGTGTTCTCTTTAGATCTATCTATGCAACAACTACCTATTTTGTTTGTCATTTTAACTTCGATAATAGTCTTCTAACCGCTTTTTAATGAAGAAGGAACTTCACCCTTAATCGTCAACCAAGTTTATATAAGATAGTAATTTTAATTAAATCAAATCAATGTATTACCCTCTTTGGGATTTTAAAGATACCTCTCACCCTTTAAAAACCCTAGATATTAATATTTTTCAAAAGTTTGTACAGCAAAAAGAAATTTAATTTACCGATCTTAATATTTTGAGATAAGAAAAAATAATTTTTTAGAATAAGCCAATCAGGATAGTTTTTACAAAAGTTTTAAATGTCCTATCACCTTAGACTGTAAAATTCAAAGTTATGTTTTTTATATTAAACATAATCAAATTCATATAAGATTTTTAAAAATCATTTGATTAGTTCCAAAGAATAATGTTAAAAAATTAACATTTTCCAAAAAATAATGTGAACTAAAAATAAATATGTTGCCCAAATTGACTTTTCAATTTAATTTTTCTAGTTTATTTTGATTTCAAGAGTTATTCGGAAGTAAGACTTATTCACATTTATATTTATAATAAAGTACTATATTATTACTAATTTTCTACCCAAATATCCAGGGATTACATGAAATCAATATATCCATATAAAAAAATCAACAATATTATGCGTGATTTTCCACAATATATTGTTTAACATAAGAAATCCTCCATATCAAGTCGATATATTAATGAGGAACAGACTAAAATAAGTAAAAAATATAAAATAAAAGGACTCCTTATCATGTTTTTCTTTCATTTTCATATAGCCTGTCTTTATATTGAAGATTTTTGATCTCTTTGTATATTATCATAGCTAAAGACTTTACGGTATCATTCATTGTTTTGTTGTGTTTTTTTATTCGAATTTGATCATATTACCGTCTTCTCCTGGATTTGTACTAAACATTAGATTGCATGTACAACAACATGTGCATTTGATTCTAAACTGATAAAAATTTCTAATTTTGCTTTCAACGGAATTACTGCTGTGGATCAAAGTCTCTTATACTTTTTCTTTCTCGCATTAGTCAAGAATTTAATGATGTTTATTACAATTTTCTCAACAAACATCTTATATCTCAAATAATATAGGACAAACAATAAAACAATCAATTAATTGTGAATTGGGCTAAATTTGTCATAAACAAAAGAATTTTTACAGATCTTCATTTATTATCATAAAAATTGTGTAAAGAGGATACCAAAAAGATTAAATTTGATATTTTAATATAATTGAATAAGTCAAGAGATTAATACAATTTCCTAACATAACAAACATCATATTGTTTTTGAATTTTAAGATAACTTACACATTTGTTAAATTTTCTTCTAATATTTTTAGATGTTAGTCAACATCTCTGATGATTCAATGAGATGATTCATCACAACTCTGATTATCAAGTGTTGCTGACCTAGGGTTATCTGTTAAGGCCTTTAATTATATTCCACTATGTTATCCTTAATATTAACATATCTTTCTTAAAAATAAAGTGCTTCTACTTCATAATAATTGATTAAATAATAGTTATGAAATGGATCCTCATTTGACATTTGGCTGCTTTAGTTAAGTATTATAACTAATAGTTTTTTGTAAATGCAAAATACTTTACGTGTCTTTGGTAGACTTGAGCATGAATTTATCTAATTTAGTCATAAGTTGTCAACAGTCCACAGTCATATTTAACAAACTTTGCCCAACCTGTAGAATGCTTCAAGCGTGCATCATCGTCAATTTATAAGTTCTTGCATGTTTAAAAATAAATAAGTTCAATTTACTATAATACTTAAATTTTTATTTTTATGGTTGTGACCTATTTGGTACTTCAAATTTTTCTAATAAATGAATTCGCCAAAAGGATCAATACATAGAAGGCAAAGCAAGATGGACCTGTGATATCAAGAGGGATCAATGCAGTCATCCGTAAAGCGTTATCATCCAACGAATGAGAGCAAGTATGCCCCCGAGGTAATAGCAGAAGCGGAAGAGAAAACCAAAAAGATGTGCACATCCTCTAACAGAAAGAAATCTAACTCCATGAGTGTCTTGAAAAATTTATCTAGATTAAAGAGCAATAACTATATCACATACTCTGTTTGATTTTTGAAGAAATCGTTGATTGTTTTTTTTTTAACAAATGATTGTTTCTGTTTCTCAACTTTTGAATATATATAGTTTTTTTTGACTTTAAAACTCATGGAGGAGTTAATAGTTTGAGTACATAAAACTTTTGTATTCTCTTGACTTTTATTATTTTTCTAATCATCAATGAGTTTCAATAGTGCGTTCAACCTTTAGGTGTCTCATTTAGGGTTAGCTTATTGTTGATATATCTAGAAAGAGTCAAATCGATGAGTTGTGTATCTTTTATTTGAAGTAGAAGTCAATTGTTTTTTGCTGATTTTTAACAGCGATTTCCTCCAAAATCTTCTTTAATAGATAGGACATAAAGGTTGAACTCAGACACTAATGTTTTATGTTTCAAGAACAAAAAAGTTTGAGTTTTCTTTTTCACTTTTAGTTTGTGTTTTCTTTTCTTATTGTTTTTTACGTTGTCTTCATCTGTAAAGGAAGAAATTCTTTTATCAGGAAAGGTTGGTAAGTTTTTCAGTTATCAAACTGTTCCTCCTTTCCTTATTAAATAAGAGATAATTAGTTCTTTCAACTTCTTATACAACTTCTTGGATCGTGTTAGGTCTGTCCACATGGTAAACTCACGAACCAAATATTACATCCTCCACTTCACAGATGGTGGACAAGACCCAAGCCAATGCAACATCTACTAGTTACACAATTCATATAACAAATAGTTCTTGCGACATATGAGCATCAAGAATATAGCTTTAAGATATTTCAAACCCACATAGGCCAATGGAACAACAAACTAGACTATCACAAGGGGAGAAGGGCGGATGGCCAACATTTTGGCGATCAAGCACTCCCATCGCCAAACAGTCCCTCAAAAAACAAGGCTTCCTCCAATTTATTTTGCTAGTTTATTAGCCCTGTGCTTGCAACCCTAGCCTTCTTCCTTTTCTCAATAATTTATAAACAACCTAGACATCAACTTAAGGTAACTGCCTACAACCATGAGGGTCTACTCAAACTATCATTTTTTCCGGGTCGTAACTTTTTATGAACCGGAACAAATCCAATTATTTATATTTGTAGGCACAGTTTTCTCTTAATAATTTAATAGTAGTTTATTTTGAGAGTTATGAGCAATCAGCAAAATTTATTTGAGAACATGAGTTAAATTCAACCATGGGTTCACCAAAACAACGTGTTCAAGTAATTCTTCAACACGATCTTTTGAAATGCATTGGAGACGTCCGTGTTTATATGTGAAAAGCGTCTCTATAGTGAGGAACCATGTTTGATTTCAGAGGGAGTAGTGTGAGGGGAAGTATTAGTTCTAAAGCTGGAAAATTATTCACTGCTGGTTACAATATGTATATGTCTAAATAATGGTGGGGTCCACTAGGTGAGGTTGCACGTATTAAGTTAAGATTTCTTGATGTTTGATGCTAATGTTTACAGTAATTCGTAAGGTGCACGTAAACTGAACTTATTATTTCATTTTAGTAAAATGAATTGAATGTTAAAATTAGTTGGACAAGACATGAACCTTGTCTTTGAGTGGATTTCATATGGTCTTGTATCCACTTCATGTCATATGCGCTGATTGGAAATAGTATAGGCATGTTGAAGATCTGTGAGCCCGTAATGGGGAGGCCCACTAGATTAAAATATTTTGAGCCTATAAATATGAGGTTAGGTCTCCTCTCTTGGCTTAAGCTAAGAGGTGTATTCCTATAAGCTGTCAACCGTCAATAACCCTAAGGAGAAGAAGACTCAGCCTAGCTTCTATTCAGTCATTCGTTGCTATGGCAGACAAAGGTACACACATCCTTTTTATATTTAACTATATTATAATGGTGTTATCGATCTATATAAAAACTACTAGTTTTGTTTGTTGTTTTAAAATCTTAACGGATATAGTCTTCACATTTAGATGAGAAGGATCTCACACTTAAATCGTCAACAAGTTTTATATAGATCTGGTAAGACGACAGTTTGAATCGAATCATTGTTAATTCGACTCTTAATTTTTAAAATGATACATCTTCACATCTTCACCCTTTGAATGATAAGAAACCATTGGATCTTAAATTCAAAAGTTCTTGTATAGAAAAAAAATTTAATTTGACGATCTTAATTTTTTGAGATAAGAAAAATAACATTTTTTAGAATTAGCAAATCAGATGGTTTTTTTTACAAAAATTTAAATATCATACATCACTTAAGATATTAAAATTCAAGTCTCCTTTTTTATTTAAGAATAATCATCAATATAAGATTGTTAAAAATAATTTGAATCTAGTCTCTAAGAATGTGTCAAAAAAACATAAACATTTCAAATAAGTGAACTACGAATAATATTTGCACAAATTGACTTTTTCAATTCATTTTTCTATTGATTATTTATGATCAAGAGGTTTAATTTACAGTAAGAACTTTTTTCACCCTTAACTTTATAATAAACTTAATGATTACTATTTTCAACCAACATATTCAAGGGGATTAATGAAATCACTATACTCCATATACAGTATACAAAAATCTTTTATGTGTGCTATTACGCAATATTATTTTTAACATAAACATTCTTCCATGCAGTATCTTTAAATCAAAACCAAATAAATAAAAATATAAAAACAAAGGACCTCCTGATATATTTTTCTTTCATTTATATATATGCACTTTTATTATTGAAGATTTTTGTTCATCTTGTATATCATCATTTGCCATAGTAAACTGCATTGTACATCAATTTTTTTGTTGTTTTATTTATTAAGGTTTGATCAAGATTACCTCTTCTCCTTATTTATACTAAACAATTAGATGCATGTACAATGACGTGATGAATTTGATCTAAAACTGATTAAAATATATTCTAATTTATAGTATTTCTGAATAACTATGGTAAAAGCTTCTTATACTCGAAGTTAGTCAAGTTTTAATGTTTTATACAAGTTCTCGACAAACAATTTTATAATATAAAATAATATAGGACAAGCAATAAAACAATCAATTAATTTGTGGAAGTGCTAAATTTTTTAGATTTTTGACTAGATCTTCATTAATTTATCATAAAAACTCTTGTAAAGAGCATAAACAAAAAGATTACCATTTTATATTCTACGATCGTACAAGTAAAGAGATTAATAAATTTCTAATTAAGAAACATCATAATTTTTTAAAATTTTAAGATAACTTAACTTTTTTTCAATTTTTATTTTAATAATATTTAGATGTTATAATCATATCTGACGATTCGCATTGAGATGATTCATCTAAACTCATGAATAATCAAGTGTTGATGGTAATGAGGTTAGTATGTTGAAGAATTTAATTATATTATCACTTGATATCTTAACATTAACATATTCTTATCTGAAAAATATTAGTGCATTCTACTTATATAATAATTATTTAATTATTAAGTGAATGAAATGGATCTACATTTGACATTTGAGTGTTTAGGTTAAGGATTGTTAACTATAGTTTGTTAAATGCTAAAAATATTTTATGTGTACATTTATAGACATTGATACATGGAATTTTCGAGTTTAGTCAAGAAGTTGATCAAGAAGTCACAAGTCATTTAACCAAGACTTTGCAACTTTTAGAATATCATCAGCGTGCATCATCGTCAAGGTTATCACTTCTTGCATGTTTAAAAATAATTAAGTTCAATTTACTTATATTTTAAATTGTTTATATGCTAATTGTTCTTTATTTTGGTTTTCCACTGGGTTTTATTACAAGGATAATTCGACCTAAATATAAATCCAGTGGAGCACTAGCAAGAGGACCAGTGATATCAAGAGGGATCAATGCATGAATCAGTAGAAGGACTTATAAATCCCAAAGAATGAGTGTGAATAATGACCCCGAGGTCATAGAAGAAAAGAGGAAATGAACAAAGATGTGCACATCTTCCAAAAGAAATAAATTTGTTCCATGAGTGTCTTGAAAAAATTATCTAGATTAAAGAACTATAATTTTGTAACGTAATTTTAATTTGATTTTTAAAGAAATTGTTGGTTTATTTTTTGGAAAAATGATTGTTTCTGTTTCTAAATATTTAAATATATATATTTTTATGTGACTTTAAAAAACATGGATGACTTAATAGTTTGAGTATATAAAATTTTTGTATTCTCTTGAACTCGTAAGTTCGTATTTTGTCAACAAATATTTCTTACGACATGTGAGCATCAAGAATTTAACTTAAAGGTTTTTCAAAGCCCACATAGGCCAATGGACAGCAAACTAAACGATCACAAGGGGACAAGGGCGGCTTGCCAACATTTTGGCGATCAAGAACTCCCATCACCAAACAGTCCCTCAAAAAACAAAGGCTTTCCTTCCTCCGCTTAGTATTGCTAGTTTAGAGGACCTTTTTGCACCCTAGGCCTCTTCCTTGGCTCCATACTTTATAAAAATAGCCTACACATAACATTAAGGTCATACTAGCCGCCCACCAGAGGCTCTAGTTCCCCTATCATTTTCTGGATCGTTACAGCACTTTTAAATGAACCGTACAAATAAAATATCTATATATGTAGGCCACAACTTTCCTCTTAAAATCATTAAAATAAATAGGTAGTTTATTCGAGATTTTTTTATCAGTCATAAATATTTATTTATAAAATGATTTATCCATGGGTTCACAACAAACAATTTTCAAGGTTAATATTCGTCAATCAACACTACTTTTAAAATTATTGCAGACTTCCTTTTTTATATATTTAAAATTTCATATAAATTACGGAACTGTGTTACTTATTTCATTATGGGTCATTTTATTCTAATTTGTTATTTATAAATTTGAAAATTATTCAACTATTGTGTTTCAGAAATATCTGTCTAATAAATTCGGTCAATATGTGAGTTGCACTTTTAGGGTTTAAGATTTCTTTGATGTTGATATAATGTTAGAAGTTAGTCCACTAACGTAACATTAAGCTATTATTGCCTTTTAGTACAACGAGAGTGAATGTTCAATTTTTTTTTTTTGGACATGACATGGCGTGTCTTTGAGTGGATTCATATGGTCTTGTATTCATTCACTCATATGCTTTGGTTGGAAATAGTGTAGGCATATTGAAGACCTGTGATCCCGCAATGGAGAGGCCCACTAGGTTAAAAGCTTTTTAGCCTATAAATATGAGGTTAGATCTCTGCTCCTGGCTTAAGCTAAGAGGCTTATTCGCGTAAGTTTTTCTCAACCGTCAGTAACCCTGATGTAACACCTTTAGTTGTTTTTGGGAGCGCAGATTTTAATTTCTGGAAAAACTTCTGAGTTCGACGGATCCCACTACGGACCGCATAGCCACGACGGACGTCCGAGGGGGGCTCGTTCCAAAACACTTTAGTAATTTTAGCAAATTTTGGGTACTGAGATTGACCTCTGACGCACGACGGGGTTTGGCAGGACGGGCCGTCTCAGGCATGACGGTCCGTCACAACTCTTTCATGAAATTGGAGTCTCTAACTTTGTGACGAAGCGCAGACGGACCGTCGCAGGCACGACGGGCCGTCACAAGTTCACAGGCTGCGTGACCTGACTGGGTCAGATTTTGTTACATATTTTAAGGGCATTTTGGAATATTCCCGCTTATAATTTAAAGTTAGTGGTTAATGTTAATAATTTAATTACTCTTGGGGTTAAAGGAGCTACCTTAGAATAAATATTGGGTTACTTTAATACCATCTTTTATATTTAATTATATGTATTAGTGTAAAATAAAAGGTTTTTGATAGAAAAATAGAAAGAACAGAGAGAGAAGGGAGAAAAATGAGAGAAGAGAAGAACGAAGAGTAAATCCAAAGATTGAGGAAATAGCTGCTTGATTACGCAATTCTTCGTGGAGGAGGGTAGGTTATGGTTTATGCTATTTCATTTAAACTCTAATAGGCGAATGATATGTAATTGTGGGTAGTATTGTACACCCTTCTATATGCCTTTAAAATTGTGTTATGCATGATGTGTTTATATATAATTGTTGCATAAACTAAGCATATAGAGGCCATTTGAGTCCTAATCTTGAACCGCTTGTTAATGATGATGCCTTGTATAAAAAAAAAAAGGCTTGATAACTAAAGAAGAGGTTAATAGGATCGGTGTCATGTTCCAAGCACCATGGTGTAATAGAGGGATCGGGTGTCAAATTCCGACCCCAAGATAGATAATGGATCTAAGTCACGTTCCGCACCAGGATAGTAGATGATCGGAGTGTCCGTTCCGACACCAGATAGTAATCTGGATCGGAGTGTCACGTTCCAATACCAGGATAGAATATGGGTCTTGTGTCACCTTCCTCACCAGGATAGTATGAGACGGAGTGTCACGTTCCGGCGCCAGGATAGAATATGGATCGGGTGTCACATTCCGACATCCAAGATGATGATGAGGAATTGGAGTGTCCACGTTCCGACACCCAGTATAGTAGTAGTTGAGGGATTGTCCGTACCCCGACAGAGAGGGATAAAGATAATACTCTAAAATATGTTAATTACTCAATCCAAAGAACATGTTTTCCCAAAAGAGTATGGTGTGGAGGCCCTGAGTCCTCAGTGCTTTGTTGGTGATGTTATAAATGATTTTTATACTTGTTGCTATCACCTGTTTTTAAGAATCTAGTTAACTTTTTTATGATATTATCATTCACTGAAATATATTGCTTTCTTTTTGAGTTGGTGGCCGAAGTACCTACTCATTATCGTGTTTTGTACGTACCCCCCTACTTGTAAATTGTTTTTCTTTGTTATTTGTGGAGTGCCAGCAAACGTCCAGCGTCTTCACTCACCGCAACTCCTAGCCAGTCTTCATCAACGGGTCGGATCTCAGGTGAGCTATGCTTCTAGCTTGGACTGGATCATCTTTTTCATGTCGTGCATGGCCTTGAAGTTCCGGCATGGACTAGCTTTTTTACGTATTTTAGCTTCTTAGATACTCTTAGATTAGTAATTTGAGGATAATGTTCTTGTGGTGATGACTTCTCCAGATTTTAGGGATAATATTGCATAATTTGAAGTTATTTACTTGATTTCGTTAATGATTTTAGTCCTTTTACGCATCATATTTTCTTCATATGGTTAAAATTTGGGGTTTAGATTGGTTTGGGTTCGCCTCACATGTAGGATAAGTGTGGGTGCCATTTTTACTCGCGAAAATTTTTTCAGAGTTATTAGGGAAGAGTCGTTATTTAGACCAAGTGCATCCCTAGGGTGCTCCGTTTTTTATTTGTGAAGAAGAAGTGGGAGTTTTTCGATGTGCATAGACTACATAAACTAATAAGTAACTGTTAAGAACAAGTATCATCTTCCCCTTCCCTCATTGATGATTTGTTCAACAATCAGTTACATAGGTTGCTTGGTACCTTGCTCAAGAAAATCGACTTGAGATCTGGTTATCATCAATTGAAAATACGGCATCATATGTGCCAAGACTTCTTCCGCAACATGGTATGGGCATTATGAGTCTAGTAATTCTTTTGGGCTACGAATGCCCCTGCTGCTTCATGAGCTTGATGAATTGGATTTTTAAGCCTATCTTTGATCTTTTTGTCATTTGTATTCTTCATGATAACTGGTAATCAAAGATGCACGAAAGAACATGAAGGCACTATGATAATTGTATTTGAAATGTTGATAGAGAAAAATCTTTATTTATGCCCAATTCTCCAAGTGTGAGTTTTTGGCTAGAGTTCAGTGTCATTCTTGGGCACGTGGTTTCTTAAGAAGGATGGAGTTTGGGGATCCTTCTAGATTGAAAACAGTGAGAAATTTTGGTAAGACCGACTAATGGGTTCAGAGTAAGGAGGGCTTTGTTGGTTTTAGCCGCTACTACTATTTGGATATAGTCTTCTACCCCCGTTAAATATATTCTACCCCCCCTTTTAGATGAGAACAAATCTGTCACAACCTTTAAATCGTCAAAACCAAAGTTAATATAAGAGGATGAGTAAATATAAATCAATCATGGTAATTCAAACTCTTTTATTTTAAAAATGATAACCCCTTCATTCACCCTTTGAAAGATAAGAAACTATTGGGATTCAAATTCAAAGTATTGATAGAAAAAAAATTATTTAACGATCTTAATATTTTGAGATAGAAAAAATAATATTTTTAAGAATAGCAAATCAGATGGTTTTACAAAATTTAAATGATCATATCACTTATAGATATGTAAAATTCCAAGTTGGCTTTTTTAATATTTAAAATAAATAATCAATGATAAGATTTTTAAAAATAATTTGGGTATTGTTTCTAAGAATACTGTGAAAAAAAAACATTTTTCCAAAAAATAAAAAAATGTGAACTAAAAATAAATATGGTGCACAAATTGCTTTTCACTTCATTTTTCTATTGATTATTTATGATGAAGAAGTTTATTTCAGTAAAAACTTATTCACTTTAATATTTATAATAACTATAATGATTACTAATTTTCAAACCCAAAATATTGGGGACTAAATGAAATCAATATACCCATATAAAAAGTTATACAACAAAATTAATTTTGCTCATTTTTCCACAATACTATTTTTACATAGACCATCCTCCGTGAAAGTCATATATTAATCAGACTAAATATAATAAAATATAATAATAAAGGACCTCCTTATAGATTTTTCTTTCATTTTCTGTTATACACCTTTATTGTTGAAGATTTTTGTTCATCTTGTATATCAGCATAAGCTATTATAAACTATATGGTACGATTATTGCTTTGTTGTATTTTTATCCAATTTTGATCAAAGTAACCTCTTCTCCTTTTTTGTACTAAATAATTAGATGCATGTACAATTACATGATGAAACTGATTAAAATATATTCTAATTTATAGTATTTCAAGAATTATTATCGGTCAGAACTTCTTATACTTTTTTCTTTCTCAAAATTAATCAAGTTTTAATGTTTTATACAAGTTCTCAACAAACAATTGTGAAATAATATCGGACAAACAATAAAACAATCAATTAATTTGTTGAATTGCTAAATTTGTTATATTTTTTACTAGATCTTCATTTATTTATCATAAAAGCTATTGTAAAGAGCATAAACAAAAAGATTATCATTTTTTATTCTAAAATCGTATAAGTTAAGAGATTAATAAATTTCTAAATAAGAAACATAGTGATTGTTTGAAATTTTATGATAAGTTAACATTTTTTTAAATTTTATTTTAATTATTTTTAGTTGTTATAATGATATCTCACGATTCGGATGGAAACGATTCATCAAAAACTCATGGATTATCAAGTGTTGCTGATAATGAGGTTAGTATGTTGAAGCATTTAATTATGTTTTCACTTGATATCTTAATATTAATGTAGTCTTATTTGAAAAATATAAGTGCATTCTACTTACATAATAATTGTTTAGTAATTAAGTGAATCAAATGGATCTAAATTTGAACATTTGAGTGTTTAGATTAAGGATTCATAACTATAGTTTGTAAAATGCTAAAAATATTTTATGTGTACTTTTACAGACATTGATCCATGGATTTGTCGAGTTTAGTCAAGAAGTTGATAAAGAAATCACAAGTCATTTAACCAAGACTTTGAAACCTGTAGAATCGCATCAGCTTGCATCATCGTCAAGGTTATCACTTCTTGCATGTTTAAAAATAATTAAGTTCAATTTACTATAATATTTTAAATTTTATTATTTGTTGTTAATTATTTTGGTACTTCGATTTTTAAAGGATAATTCAACCTAAAGATAAATCCATAGGAGCACTAGCAATAGGACCTGTGATATCAAGGAGGAGGAATGTAGTCATGCTAGAAGGCCTTATGGATCCCAACGCATGCGAGCGAGTATTGACCCCGAGGTCATAGAAGAAAAGAGGAAGAAAAAAAAAAGATGTGCAAATCTGCTCCATGAGTGTCTTGAAAAAGTTATCAAGATTAAAGAGCTATACTCATATCACATACTCTTAATTTGATTTTTTTAAAATTTTTTTTTTTTTTTTGACAAATGATTGTTTTTGTTTTTCAAATTTTTAATATATATATTTTTATGTGACTTTAAAATCCATGGAGGAGTTAATAGTTTGAGTATATAAATTTTTTGTATTCTATTGAACTTATAAGTTCATATTTTGTATTTGTATGTGTGTTGGTTTTTTAACATGCACACGCGCGCGCGCGCACACTCACACACTAACACACACACACATAAACACACACACGCACGCACTCACACACGCACGCAACACACGCACGCACGCACGCACACACACGCTATTTATCTTTAGCCTTATTGTTGAAATATTTAGAAAGAGCCAAATCGACGATTTGTGTATCTTGTATTTGCACCAAAAGTCATTGATTTTGTTATTTTAACATGATTTCTCCAAATATCTAGGAAAAAAAGTATAATTCATAAACTAAATGTTTATGTTTAGACAGAAAAACTTTTTTTAGTTTTCTTTTTCACATTTAGTTTGTGTTCTCTTTTCATATTGTTTTTTACGTTTTCTTTCTCTGTAAAGGAAAAAATTCTTTTATCAGGAAGGTTGATAAGTTTTTCAGTTATCAAAATGTTCCTCTTTTCCTTTTCAAATAAGAGATAATTAATTCTTTCATCTTTTTACACAACTTCTTGGACCGGGTCAGGTCTGTCCACATGGGAAACTCACAACCCAAAAATCACATCCTCCACTTCGCTAATGGTGGACATGACCCAATCCAATACACCATCTACTAGTCACACAATTCATACAAAAAATAGTTCTTGCAACATGTGAGCATCAAGAATTTAACTTTAAGGTTTTTCAAACCCACATAGGCCAATGGAACAACAAACTAGACGATCACAAGTGGACAAGGGCGGCCGGCCAACCTTTTGACGATCAAGAACTCCCATCACCAAACAGTCCCTCAAAAAACAAGGCTTCCTCCACTTTATTTTGCTAGTTTAGGCCCTTTCTTGCACCCTAGGCCTCTTCCTTGCTCAATAATTTATAAAACAGCCTAGACATAACCTTAAGGTCACACTAGCCACACAATGAGTCTCTAGTTCAACCTATCATTTTCTGGATCGTTACACTTTTTATGAACCGTACTAATACAATAATCTATATATGTAGGCACAACTTTCCTCTTAAAATCATTAAATTTCGGTAGTTTATTCGAAGATTTTTTTAATCAGTCACCATCTAAATTGGATAGCAATGAGTTTTATCCATGGGTCAACAAACAATGTTCAAGGTTAATTGCTTCAACACTAGCTTTTTAAAATTATGTAGACGTTCCTTTTTTATATTACATACAAAATTCATCTAAATTATTGGGAACTGATGTTATGATTTCATTATTTGGATTTTAATTCTATTTATTATTTTCTAAATCGTGAAAATATTCACTATTGTGTTTTCAAGAATATATGTCTAAATAATTTCGGTCAACTAGGTGAGGTTGCACTTTTAAGGTTTAAGATTTCTTGATGGTTGATGATAATGTTAGAACTAATTATTAAGCGAGAACTTAACATTAACTTATTATTGCATTTTAGTAAAACGAACTGAATGTTAAAATTAGTTGGACAAGAAAGAGCCGTGTCTTTGAGTGGATTTCATATGTTCTTGTATTCATTTCATGTCATATGCGTTGGTTGAAAATAGTGTAGGCATGTTGAAGATCTGTGAGCCCGTAATGGGGAGGCCCACTAGATTAAAATATTTTGAGCCTATAATATGAGGTTAGGTCTCCTCTCTTGGCTTAAGCTTAGAGGCGTATTCCGATAAGTTGTCAACCATCAATAACCCTAAGGAGAAGAAGACTTAGCCTAGCTTCTATTCAGTCATTCGTTGCTATGGCAGACAAAGTTACACACATCCTTTTTGTATTTAACTATATTATATAGGTGTTCTCGATCTATATAACAACTACTAGTTTTATTTGTCGTTTTAATCTTACACATAATAGTCTTCTACCCATTTTATATGAGAAGGGATATTCACACCTTAACTCATCAACCAAAAGTTAAGATATAGACATGAGTAAATTTTAATCAAATCATGTAATTCAACTCTTTGAATTTTAAAAATGATATCCTCTTCACCTTTTGAATGATAAGAGACCCTTGGGTCTTAAATTCAAAAGTTATTGTTTAGAAAAAAAAATAATTTAATGATCTTAATTTTTTGAGATAAGAAAAATAACATTTTTAAGAATTAGCAAATTAGATGATTTTACAAAAATTTAAATATCATATCACTTTAAGATATGTAGAATTCAAAGTTATGTTTTTTATATTTAAAATAATCATCAATATAAGATTCTTAAAAAATAATTTGATTAGTTTCTATGAATAATGTAAAAAAAATAAACATTTTCTAAAAAATAATGTGATCAAAAAATAAATATGTTGCACAAATTGACTTCTCAATTAATTTTTTTATTGATTATTTATGATCAAGAGGTTTATTACGAGTAAAAACTTATTCACATTTAATATTTATAATAAGCTATAATGATTACTTATTTTCAAACTCAAAATATTCAGGGGATTAAATTAAATCAATATACAACATATAAATGTAATACAACAGTATTTATGCGTGATACTCCACAATAATATTTTTAACATAAGCCATCCTCCATGACAGTATATAGTACTCAAGAACTAAAATAAATAAAAATTTAAAATAAAAGAACCTCCTGATATATTTTTCTTTCATTTTCATATATGCAGTTTTATTATTGAAGATTTTTGTTCATCTTGTATATCATCATAAGCTATAGTAAACTGTATGGTACAATCATTGTTTTGTTGCTTTTTTTTTTAATTCAGGTTTGATCAATTTTACCTGTTCTCCTTTTTATAACTAAACAATTAGATGCATGTACAATGACATGATGAATTTGATCTAAAACTGATTAGAATATATTCTAATTATCGTATTTTCACGAATTAACTGTGGTCAAGCGTCTTACTAACTTTTTTCTTTTATCCGTACTTTTTTTTCTTTCTCAAAATTCGTGAACGTTTTAATGTTTTTATACAGTTCTCAGGCAAACAATCTTCTAATGTGAATAATATATGACAATCAATAAAACAGAGTCCGATTATTTATGGAATTGCTATATTTGTCATATTTTTTTAGCTAATCTTCATTTGATTTATCTAACAATTGTTGTACAGAGCATAAACAAAAAGATTATCATTTTGTATTCTAAAATCGTATAAGTAACGAGATTAATAAAATTCTAAAATACGAACATCATGATTGTTTGAAATTTATGATAACTTAACAATTTTTAAACTTTTATTTGAATAATTATTGTATATTATAATCATATTTTACGATTCGGATGGAGATGATTCATCAAAAATACTCATGGATTATCAAGTGTTGAAGACAATGAGGTTAGTATGTTGAAGCATTTAATTATATTATCATTGTATATCTTAATATTAACGTAGACTTATCTGAAAAATATAAGTGTATTCTACTTACATAATAATTGTTTAATAATTAAGTGAACGAAATAGATCTATATTTGACAGTTGAGTGTTTAGATTAAGAATTTTCAACTATAATGTGTAAAATGCTAAAAATATTTTATGTGTACTTTTATAGACATTGATCCATGTATTTGTCGAGTTTAGTCAAGAAGTTGAACAAGAAGTTACAAGTCATTTAACCAAGACTTTGCAACATGTAGAATCGCACAGCGTGCATCATCGTCAAGGTTATCACTTCTTGCATGTTAAAAAATAATTAAGTTCAATTTAATTTGATATTTTAAATTTTTGTTAATGTTGTTTTTAATTATTTTGGTATTTCAATTTTTTAAAGGATAATTCAACCTAAAGATAAATTCATAAGAGGGACACTAGCAGAGAGTACCTAGGATATCAAGAGGGAGAAATGGCAGTCATTTGTAGAAGGCCTTATATATCCCAACGATGAAGCGAGTTTATACTACTCCGAGTCATAGAAGACAAAGAGAAAGAGAACCAAAAAGAATGGCACATCTTCCAACGAAAGAACTGCTCCTGATGTCTTGAAAAAATTCTCTAATTAAAGAGCTATACTTAATCTAACATCACTCTTAATTTAATTTTTATTAGGAAGCGGTGGGGTTTTTTTTTTAGCAATGATTTTTGTGTTTTCTCAACTTTATGAATATATATATAGTTTTTTGTGTGACATTAAAATCCGTGTGAGAGTTATGTTTGAGTATATATAAAATTTTGTATTTTTTGATTCTCTTAACTTCATATTCTTTGTCAATCAAATAGTTATTTGCGACATGTGAGCCTCAGAATTTAACTTTAAAGGTTTTTCCTTACCCTACATAGGTCAATGGGACAGCAAACTAGATGATCACAAGGGGACAAGGGAGCTGACCAACCTTTTGGTTATCAAGCACTCCCATCGCCAAACAGTCCCTAAAAAAAAGAGGCTACCTCCATTTTATTTTGCTAGTTTAGGTCCTTGCTTGTACCCTAGGCCTCTTCCTTGCTCAATAAGTTATAAAACAGCCTAGACATCAACTTAAGGTCACACTAACCCACACAATGAGGCTCTAGTTTAACCAATCATTTTCCGGGTCTTACACTTTTTTATGAACCGTAAAAATACAATAATTTATATATGTACACACAACTTTCCTCTTAAATCATGAAAATTAAGTAGTTATTCGGTATTTTCTGTCATACCATCAAAATTTATTTAGAAAATGAGTTTATCCATGGGTACAACAAACAATGTTAAAGGTAAATTCTTCAACACTAGCTTTTAAATTATTGTAAACTATACCTTTTTCTATATTATAATCTTATAGTTATGAATTAATGTTATGACTTCATCTGTGTATTTTAATTCTAATTTATTAATTATAAAACAATCTTGAAAATTATTCAATTATTGTGTTTTAAGAAATATATGT
The DNA here is from genome assembly GCA_027704765.1 of Solanum habrochaites. Taxonomy (NCBI): domain Eukaryota; kingdom Viridiplantae; phylum Streptophyta; class Magnoliopsida; order Solanales; family Solanaceae; genus Solanum; species Solanum habrochaites. Next base: position 71,208,244 of record JAKWJA010002489.1, on the reverse strand, counting down.
CTAAATAAATTTGGTCAACTAGGTGAGGTTGCACTTTTAAAGTTTAAGATTTCGTGATGATTGATGATAATGTTAGAAGTATTTATTTAACGTGAACTTAACATTAACTTACTATTCCATTTTAGTTAAACGAACTGAATGTTCAAATTAGTTGGACAAGACATGATCCGTATCATTGAGTGGATTCCATATGGCTTGTATCTATTTCATGTCATATGTGTTGGTTGGAAATAGTGTAGGCATGTAGAAGACAAGTGAGCCCGTAATGGGGAGGCCCACTAGGTTAAAAGCTTTTGAGCCTATAAATATGAGGCTAGGCCTCCTATCCTTGCTTAAGCTAAGAGACGTATTCCCATAAGGTGCCAACCCCCAGTAAGTCTAAGGAGAAGAAGACTCAACCTAGCTTGTATTCAGTCGTTCGTTTATATGGCAGACAAAGGTACACACATCTTTTTTGTATTTAAGTATATTATATCGGTGTCAGGATCTATGTAACAACTACTTTTTTTATTTATCGTTTTAATCTTACGGATGTGCAGCACGGGCAGTGGGTCAGGGTACGATTCGTCGATGGAAACCGTCAATTACACCTGTAGATTTCTGAAAAAGGGATTTCTGGTATGTTTTAGAGGGTGTTATATGCACAGTAACATTAAAATTCTATTTAGTAACTTACTATACTCATCCTTAAAGAATGCATTTACCAAAACAACACACAGCGTGGAGTAAAGGCTTGAGGAGACGAGAAGAAAGGAATAAAGAACAAGCAAGGATCCTCCTATGTTGTCTTCATATTGTTACTATTACGTACTTTTCATTCAACCCTAATAGACAAGCTTATGTTGAAATACTGAAGTTGTTGACCAAGAAGAAAGAAAGTTTAAACCTCTGGTGCTCTCATAATTAAACCAATGACAAACAAACCCTATTTTAATCCCTTCTTACCATCGGCCCGCACCCATAGTGGTTGGTAAAATATCTCTCTAACTAAATTTCACTTCCCTTGGCGAGCAACTTGATACCAATGTTTCTCCAAAACGACTTAATTTTGTTCGCTACTTTATTTTTCCATTGTAAAGGGGATTATACAGTTTGCTTCTCCTGATGGGATAACACATGTCAATTATGTTGATTTTTGGATTTGGGTCCGTGATACTCTTATAGAAAAAATGATTGTATGAATCTTCTTTTGAAAGGTATAAAACTTTATACTATTATATTCATAATCATTACAAATCGTTTGATATTTAATTAAATTCCACTAAATTTTTTAATCACGACTCTTAAAAGAGATTAAACCCATTATGCAAGTCTCCAACAAAACTCAAGAATTTTGATGAATGCCTTGATCTTTTCCTCTTTTCTCTTCTTGAAATATCAACTAAAAACCTAGGAGTATATTAGGATTAAAAATATGCCCATAAAAGGATTAAACCTTTAAAATCTTACTAAAAATGAATTAAATCTGATTTGGTAAGGAAAATATAAAAATACCCCATACTACTTTCGGGTAACTTTCTTTAACTAGATTACCTGATTTTAAAAATGCAGATGTTATTCACCCAACCTCGAAACTAAGCAAAGTTGGGGGCATTGGAAATATAATTCAAAGACCTTTCATATTCCATGTTATGGAACACCCAATTCATTTCGTACTGAGAGTTATGGTCGTTTGAAGGTGAACCAAATCATAGAAGAAATTAGCAATGACTTGAACGAATTCCGTTTAATTCTTTTTGGAACTAAAGGTTATATTTTTATTGACCTTAACACTTGAGAAATTAAAATTCCTTGATAATAATTTTACTGCATATGAAGATGGTTCGCTCTTAGCCTAAATTTTTTGTTCTATTTGATATAGAGACTCTCTGTAAATTACTAATCACTGAGTAATATTGTGAAATTGCTTATGTACATAACTGTTGTGGTTTTGATTATTTACATGTTGTGATTGGTCTGTAAGTCGAAATTTGAGAAATCCATTCTTTTGAACTTGCTTTATCAAAGTGATATCTTTTATGAAGAAGACTCGATGAAATTTTGTCAATGAAGTGTAAATTGATGATAAAGAATGACGAGTTAACTATATTGTTTGATCGGGTTCCATGTTCTGACATGATATATCAGGTGCCATGAGCTAGCATAATGTTATTGGATTGGGTGTCACATTAAGGCACGATAACATTAAAATTATATTAGAATAACATAATATATTTATCCTAAAAGAATACATTTACAAAAAAATGCAATGGAGTAAGGCATGCAGTCCTCATGTGTGTTTCTTGATTTGGTTACTAATATACGTACTTCCTTCAAGATAAGACCACACTGCTTAATTGAAATACAAAGAGGTGTGGAGACCAGATAAAGAAATGAAGGTTTAACTCTGGTGCTCTTGATAACGCTGACCACCAAACACATTTAAATTCCCAACCTTATGTCGCCATCCCCCATATTGGGTTGGTAACATCCGTCTAACACTTTCTCTCTTGGTGAGCACTCCACACCAGTCCTCGTTGAATCCAATATACTCATTATTTTGTTCTTACTCTTCATTTTCTTGTAGCGGGTTGATTAAGATTTAGTGTCCGGTGGAATAAGACCTGTACATTATGTTTTGATTTTTTGGCCGGGGTTCGTGATACTAGTTATAGATAAAAATGAACTTATTAATTTCTATCTAAAATACGAATTAATAATGAAATTGTAAGGTAGCTTCGAAGGAAATTATACTATATATGATTAATAATCATTTACAAATTGTGTAATATTACTTGAATTCCAATAACTTTTTATCATCAACTCCCTAATTGAGTTTTCTCTCTTCATTTGAAGTAGATACATTTTAAATTTTATCCATGAAATATAATAACTTACCCTCATATGAAGTGAATTAACACTAAGAGGCCAAATATTTTCAAATCTTCGTTTGTGGTGCTTTGGGGGTGGGGCGGAGTTGTATGCGGTTATGATGAAAATATAGGGTTTTTTTTTCCATGAATTAATGCACTCACGATCAATATATATATTTTTATATATACTATTTAAACTAAAATTTGGTCAACTTTATTTATTGATAATTTTTTAATTATAAGCTTTGATTTATTTTATGCCTAACTATCCATATATTCTGTTGTATGTTCATGCATATATAGCACAATAACTAGAAAGTTTATAATAATTTACCATATTTATCATGCGGTGTTTTTGATTTCTTAGGATTAATGTTTAGAATAGATCATCTAATTTTTAATTTAAGAGATTGATTAATAACAATGCCTTCTATAGTATTTTATCAATAATTAATTAAACTATATGTGAAATATGACGGAAATTATGGTAATTTGCATTAGAAACAAATATTCATCATAAATTTGTGAAAGATGTAACTCATTTAACTTTTTTCCATTTTATACTCCGGAGAGTCTCATACAAGCCTCATAGAATTAATCATTGATGATCATAAGGAAAAATGATACGAAATTAAAACTTTTTATGTAAAATCCAAACACATAAAAAACAGATCATTTTAAAGATAGTGGAAGTCTACCATCTTACATAGCATCTAACCAAGACATTGAAATCGAAAGATAGGGTAATAACCCTTTACAATCGAAACCTAAAAAACAATACCATAAATCTATAGAAATTAAACATTAGAAACTTCTAAACACTTGTCCTCGAATCATGAGTACATACCACTTGGTCTTAGAGAACGTCTTTCAAGCCTTTTATCTAGAGTACTCTATCACTTTCCGAAACCTACACTTGTAGTAATGTAAGAGAAAATATGGATTTAGAAAAATTAAGTATAAGTCGTAAGCTTTGCACAAACTACTAAATGCATAAGGAACATGTAATTACTTGAACTCTGCTAGATCACCATTTGAATATCATCTTAAAAGAATTGGATAATCAAACATCATAAGCAACTCACATATAGTTCATCAAAGCAAATAGGACAGCAACAACACCTTAAGCATAGTCTCCAATCATTATAATGTAAATATCAATCATCATAAGACATAATAGAATAACCACATAAGTAACCCTAGGTTTCACTTGAAAAATGTGTAGATAAAGCTCCATAACCCTATCTACACTAAGTACCACCTTTGGATCACCATACTCATACTTACCATACATTTGTCTCATCCTTAGTTCATACACATAGTAAAGATACATTCATAATCACTATCTCATGTCAAGGAAAGTCAATCATAAGACTAAGCCAATTGGAGCATGCATTAACTCATAAGCCCTCATAATAAAATGGCATCTCATACTACCACTCATGCTAAGTAGACCCTTTTGAGGAACCATAGCACATAACTCACTTTCTTATTCATAATTCATGTTCTTTTTCATTAGAGATAATATAGTCTTAACTGACATAGACCATGTGAGCTACATGGAATCCGGTGTCATATAACCCCACACCGAAAGAAGGTGTCCTTCTTGCATAAGGTAGAACTAACATATTTAGCTTTTAGGTGGATCCTCTAACTAAAGACCTATGTTGGAACATAGTTATGGGATAGGAATATTGCTTTTATAAACCCGACCTATTGTATTAGCGGGAGAGTTTCCATCTCATCAGAGCATATGTAGAAGACCCGACCTATTCTATTAATGGAAGGCCACTACCTCGTTTTTCATATCCGCTCGGTACTAAGAATTATTCCCAAACTTATACATAGTGTGAATTGCATTGACATATGTGAAGGAGTACTTTTCCCTTCATTGAACACTACTCTTAACATCGCTTATTGATTCAATAAGGTGAGAACTACCTTTCCCCCTTCGAATCATTATATACATGTGAGAAATCCTTTCACATACATTAATAGTGTTTTCATGAGAATAACCTTTAAAATCAATAAAATTCCATATACAACATGTAATCATGCAAATAATGTTGCATGGTCCATCTGAGAAACTATACATTAGCTTGACACCAATATTTTTTTTTCGTTTTTTTTTTTTTTTTTTTTTTTTTCCACCACAAATCTGTTTATTCCTAGAGTGTCTGTAGTGCCTTCAATGACAAAAACAAACAAAAAAAACATTATCATCGTAAATACTTACCTCTAAAAGTATTCATAATCATTTGCATATTATTATTATCATGCATGATCTTTATATATTGCATTCAACGATTTATAGACCATGTAAATCAATGCATCAACATACACTATACTAGACATGCACATAATCGAAATTCAAAAAGCTCATTCATTGAATGAGTATGGTCATATAATAATATTAAAGGTCATGTGGGTATAACGCTTCCACAATAGTACCATATACAATTCTACATACACCATAAGTACACACCTCCACCTTTCAAGTGGATCAATCATTCATACACTATAAACTAACAACATCTCCACCATACATAATAGATAAACACCCCACTTTCAAGTGGATCATCATATTATATAATATATATATATATATATATATATATTATATATATATAGATAGTAAGTATATATAATATAGATATAGAGATATATAGATAATCTTCAAGGTAATTAAACCACATGTTACATTCCTTAACTCAGTATGTCATAAACATTAAGTCTAACCCCACAAAAATTTCAAGAATTATCAGGTTCATCATATAAGACCTAACTGAGTTGGTTCATGTCAGAAAGATTCAACCATAAGAAATTCATGTATAGGTGATCTAGTCTAAGGTAACTCATCAAGAAGATCATCAATTATAGGAGTTCCCATCTAATCCCTCAATTTATCTCTTTCATGACACAAACCTAGCCTATATAAATTTCACCTTTGAACCTTAGGTTAATTAAGAATACATGTCGAATTATACTTAGTCATGTAATTACATCAAAACCAAATCACATTCAATCAATTAAATCAACTTCTAATAACATTCATAATGTAGAGAAGAGTCAAAGCTAGGATTATGGAAAAAATTATGGATCCATTTGAATTTAAGTCAGATATCTAAAAATTACTAGAATCATCAAGAATAAAAATAATTCATATTTTAAAACAAACTTTAGGAATCCATGGGTAGAGTTAAAACCCTCGCTGACAAGATTTCCAGAATGAACTAAAGCTTTGAGATGATCCATAGGTGATAAACTACACGTGGATGAACAATGTCTATACCTTGAGTAAGAATCTCAAGAAAATTTCGGGGAAGAATCTTGAAATCTACTACCACCCTACTTCAATGGTTCCTTTTCTTCTTTGCGTTTAGAGAGAGAAAAGATTGGATGGAAAAAAAAATGCTATGATTGAATTGTGTTGTTTAAAAAGTAACTTATTTGAAGGATTTCAAGTCTTTAAATTATATAGTTTATAGCAAAAGGAAATAAAATTATTACGACTAAACTTGGGAAAAGAACTAAGGTACCTTAAAGTTTCAACTTTAAATTTCAGCCCTTGCTCATCGAAACTTGCCCTTTCGACCATTAGGCTCACCAAGGGCACTATATGACTCACCAAGTACATCTTTAGCTCACCCTAATTTCAAGTGAGGTCACTTATTGGGCAGAATCATTAGGCTATCAAGAGGACCAATGGGCGACATACCAACCTACTTGTTGAGCTATGACTTAGCTCGCCTTTTCTTCTAGAATCTAGGACAATGGGACATCAAAATACACAATCACAAGGAAACGAGGGCGGCTGGCCAAACTTTTGGCTATCAAGAACTCCCATCGCCAAACAGTCCCTCAAAGAACAAGGCTTCCTCCACTTTATTTTGCTAGTTTAGGACCCTGCTTGCACCCTAGGCCTCTTCCTTGCTCAATAATTAATAAAACAGCCTAGGCATCAACTTAAGGTCACACTAACCCACACAATGAGGCTCTAGTTCAACCTATCATTTTTTCGGTTGTAACACTTCTTATGAACCGTACAAACACAATAATTTATATACAAACACACAACTTTCCTCTCCAAATCATTAAAATTAAGTACTTATTCGTGATTTTTTATAAGGCCATCAAAATTTATTTAGAAAATGACTTTATCCATGGGTACAACAAACAGTTCAAGGTAAATCTTCAACACTAGCTTTTAATATTATTGTATAGATACCTTTTTTATATATAAAATTCTTATAAGTTTCTGGGAACCGATGTTATGAGGTTCATTAGTGGAATTTTACTCTAATTTATTACTTACAAAATCTTGAAAAATTATTCAAAATATGGTGTTTTAAAAAATATATGTCTAAAAAATTTCGGTCAACTAGGTGAGATGCACTTTAAAGGTTAAAGATTTCTTGATGGTTGTTGATAATGTTAGAAGTATTTAATAAACGTGCACTTAACATTAACTTATTATTGCATTTTAGTATAACGAACTGAAAGTTAAAATTAGTTGGAGAAGACATGAGTCGTGCCTATGAGTTAAGTCGGAGAAGACATGAGTCGTGTCTATGAGTGGATTCCTTATAGGCTTGTATCAATTTCATATCATATGTGTTTGTTGGAAGTAGTGTAGGCATGTTGAAGACCTTTGAGCCCATAATGGTGAGACCCACTTTTTAAAAATCTTTTGAGCGTATAAATATGAGGTTAGGTCTCCTCTCCTGGCCTAATCTAAAAGCTGTATTCCCATAAGTTGTCAACCGTCAATAACCCAAAGGAGAAGAAGACTCAGCCACGCTTGTACTTTATCATTTGTTGCTATGGAAGACAAAGTTACACACATCCTTTTTGTATTTAACGATATTATATAGGTGTTCTCGATCTATGTAACAACTACTAGTTTTGTTTGTCATTTTAATCTTACGGATATTAGTCGTCTAACACCATTTAGATGAGAAGAATCTTCACACCTTAAACGTCAACCACAAGTTAATTATAGAGATGAGTTAAATTTTAATCAAAAATCATGTAATTCAACTTCTGTGGATATTTAAAATGATACCCTCTTCCCCCTGTGAATTATAAGAAACACTGAGGATATTAAATTCAAAAGTTATTGTATAGAAAAAAACAGTAATTTAACGAATCTTAATCTTTTGAGATAAGAAAAAATAAATTTTTGGAATTAGCAAACAGATGATTTTACAAAAATTAATATCATATCAATATAGATATTGTAAAATTCAAGTTATGCTTTTGACATTTAAATAATCATCAATATAAGATTTGTAAACATTTTAATTGATTAGTTTCTTAGAAGAATGTGAAAAAAAAAATAAACATTTTCCAAAATACAATGTGAACTCAAACATAAATAGTTTCACTAATGACTTTTCAATTCATTGTTTTCTATTGATTATTTATGATGAAGAAGTTTATTCGAGTTAAAATTTATTAACATGTAATATTGATACTAAACTTTATAATTATTACTAATTTTTCAAACCCAAAATATTCACGGGATGAAATGAAATCAATATACTGCCCATATCCAATGTAATACAAACAAATTTATGCGTGATAGTCCACAATAATATTGTTAACATATGACATCCTCCATGACCAATTTCATAAATTAATCAAAGGAATAAAAGAACTAAAAATATTAAAAAAAAAGGACTCCTTATCGATTTTTCCTTTCATTTTTATATATGCGTTTATTATGAAGATTTAGTTTCATCTTGTAATCATCATAAGCTAGAGTAAACTTAGTACAGTAATTGTTGAGTTGTTTTTTTGTAATTCAAGTTTGATCAATGTTACCTCTACTCCTGTTTTGTACTAACCAATAGATGCATGTACAATGACATGATGATTGATCTAAAATAATTAAAATATATTCTAATTTATTTATAGTATTTGAGAATACTGTGGTAACAAAATTCTTTACTTTTTCCTTTCCGAATTAGTCAAGTTTTAATGTTTTCTACAAGTTCTGTGTAAAAAGACTTGCAACTTGGTAGAATTGATCATCGTCAAGTTTATCACTCTTGCATGTTTAAAAATAATTAAGTTCAATTTAATACAATATTTTAAAAATTTATTTGTCGTTGTTTAAATGTTTTGGTACTCTTTAATTTTTAACGGATAATTCGACAACCTAAAGATTAACTCCACAGGAGCGCACTCGCGCGATAGGACCTGGGATATCAAGAGGGAGAGGAGGAGCCAATGCAGTAATCCGTAGAAAGGCCTTAGGATCCCAGTGACTCGAGGAGTAATTGACCTCGACGTAATAGAAGAGAAGAGGAAGAGAAAAAAATACGTGCTTATCTTTCAAAAGAAAGAAATATGCTCCATGAGTGTATTGAAAAAGTTATCTGGATTAAAGAGCTTTACTTATATCACATACTATTAATTTGATTTTTAAAGAAATCATTGGTTGTTTTTATTTGACAAATGATTGTTTCTGTTTTTCAACTTTTGAATTTATATATATTTATGTGACTTTTAAAATGTATGGAGGAGTTAATAGTTTGAGTATATAAAATATTTGTGTTCTCTTAAATTTATAAGTTCATATGTTGATTATATGTGTGGTGGTTTTTTAGAATATATATAGATATAAATATAAAATATGTGTGTGTGGTGTGTGTGAGTGGATGTGCGTGCGTGTGCGTGTGTGTCGAGTGAGTGTGCGCGTGCGTGAGTTGACGCGTCGAAGAGCGTGAGTGAGTTTAGTGCCGTGTGAGAAGTATGTGATACGGGGGGAGGAGAGGGAGAGCGGGGAGGGAGGGAGTGGAGGGAGGGAGGGAGGCCGTGACTCTATTATGAGGTGTGAGTGCGGAGTGAATGCGTGAAGAGATGAGTGCGGGCGTGCGGAGTGGTGAGTGAGTGCGTGGGGGTGAGAGACGGGTGAGTGCGTGCGTGAGTGAGTGCGTGAGTCGTGTGTGCGTGTGCGGTGTGTGGATTTGCGGGTGGTGTGCGTGTGGTGTGAGTTGGGCGTGTGTGTGAGGTGTTGGGTGTGTGTGGGTGTGGTGTGTGTGTGTACTTTTTTTATTTTCATAAAAACGGAAGTTCCCAAATAAATAAAAATTAAAAATAAAAGAAACAAACCTCCTGATATATTTTTCTCATTTTCATATAGGCCAGTTTTATTATGAAGAATTTGGTCATCTTGTAATCATCAATAAGCTATAGTAAATGTTATGGGTCACAAATATTGTTGTGTTGCTTTTTTTAATTCAGGTTTGATCAATTTACCTGTTCTCCTTTTTATCTATAGCTAACATTAGATTGCATGTACAATTTGACGATGAATTTGATCTAAAACTGATTAGAATATATTCTAATTTATAGTATTTCACGAATTACTGTGGTCAAAGCTTCTTACACTTTTTTCTTTCTCAAAATTAGTCAAGTTTTAATGTTTTATACAAGTTCTCAACAAACAATCTTCTAATGTGAAATAATATAGGACAATCAATAAAACTATCAATTAATTTATGGAATATCTATATTTGTCAGATTTTTTACTAGATCTTCATTTATTTATCATAAAAATTGTTGTACAGAGCATAAACAAAAAGATTATCATTTTGTATTCTAAAATCGTATAAGTAACGAGATTAATAAAATTCTAAATAAGAAAACCTCAAGATTATTGACATTTTATGATAAACTTAACAATTTTTTTAACTTTTAGGTCGAATAATTATTGTATATATACATATCTTACGATTAGGATGGAGATGATTCATCAAAAATACTCAGGATATCAAGTGTTGAAGACAATGAGGTTAGCATGTTGAAAAACATTTAATTAATGATCCATTGTATATCTTAATATTAACGTTTAATAGACTTATCTGAAAATATAAGTGTAGTCTACTTAAAAAGTCATTTAACCAAGACTTTGCAACATGTAGAATCAAAATCAAGCGTGCATCACGTTCAAGGGCGGTTATCACTTCTTGCAGCTTAAAAAATAATTAAGTTCAATTTAATTTAATATTTTAAATTTTTGTTAATGTTGTTTTTAATTATTTTGGTATTTCAATTTTTTAAAGGATAATTCAACCTAAAGATAAATCCATAAGAGCACTAGCAAGAGGACATGTGAGATCAAGCGAGAGAAATTGCAGTCATTCGTAGAAGGGCCTATGCTCCAACGGAAATGAGAGTGAGTTATGACTCCAAGGTCATAGAAGAAAAAGAGAAAAGGAACCACAGATGTCTGCACATCTTCCAAAAGGAAAAAGAAATCTGTCCATGAGGTCTTGAAAAAAATATCTAGATTAAGAAGCGGATTAATTCTTATATAAACATATTCTTAATTGATTTAATGAAAGCGGTGGTTTTTTTTTTTGAAATTGATTGTTTCGGGTTCTATCTTTTGAACAAATATTATTTTTATGTGACATTAAAATCCGTGGAGGAGTTAATAGTTTGAGTATATAAAATTTTTGTATTTTTTTGATCTCTTAACTTCATATTTTTGTCAACAAATAGTTCTTGCGACATGTGAGCCTCAAAAATTTAACTTTAAGGTTTTTCATACACCACATAGGCCAATGGGACAGCAAACTAGATGATCACAAGGGGATAAGGGCGTCTGGCCAACCTTTTGGTTATCAAGCACTCCCATCGCCAAACAGTCCCTCAAAAACAAGGCTACCTCCACTTTATTTTGCTAGTTTTTGTCCTTGCTTGTACCTAGGCCTCTTCCTTGCTCAATAAGTTATAAAACAGCCTAGACATCAACTTAAGGTCACACTAACCCACACAATGAGGATCTAGTATAACCTATTATTTTCCGGGTCTTACACTTTTTTGTGAACCGTACAAATACAATAATTTATATATGTACACACAACTTTCCTCTTAAATCATGAAAATTAAGTAGTTATTCGGTATTTTCTATCAGGCCATAAAAATATAATTAGAAAATGAGTTTATCCATGGGTACAACAAACAATGTTCAAGGTAAATTCTTTAACACTAGCTTTTAATATTATTGTAGACTTCCTTTTCTATATTATTAATTCTTATAAGTTATGGAACCGATGTTATGACTTCATTATGTGGTATTTTAAACTAATTTATTAATCATAAAATCTTGAAAATTATTCAGCTATTGTGTTTTAAGAAATATATGTCTAAATAAATTTGGTCAACTAGGTGAGGTTGCACTTTTAAAGTTTAAGATTTCGTGATGGTTGATGATAATGTTAGAAGTATTTATTTAAATGAATTTAACATTAACTTACTACTCCATTTTAGTTAAACGAACTGAATGTTCAAATTAGTTGGACAAGACATGAGTCGTGCCTTTGAGTGGATTCCATATGGGATTGTATCCATTTCATGTCATATGCGTTGGTTGGAAATAGTGTACGCATGTAGAAGACAAGTGAGCCCGTAATGGGGAGGCCTACTAGGTTAAAAGCTTTTCAGCCTATAAATATGAGGCTAGGTCTCCTATACTTTCTTAAGCTGAGAGGCGTATTCCCATAAGGTGCCAACCCCAAGTAAGCCTAAGGAGAGGAAGACTCAACCTAGCTTGTATTCAGTCGTTCGTTTCTATGACAGACAAAGGTACACACATCTTTTTTGTATTTAAGTATATTATATAGGTGTTCTGGATCTATGTAACAACTACTAGTTCTTTTTGTCATTTTAATCTTACGGATGTGCAGCACGAGCCGTGGGTCAGGGTGCGATCCGTCGATGGCAACCGTCAATTACATGTCACGATCCAAAACGAGTCGTGAGTGATCTCCACACATAATTACTTAGGTGGACGAACAAAGAAATTCAAATCCCAACATGTACCAATAATTCAACTGTGAATAACAAAATATTGCGGAAGCTCCAAAATTATTAACTATTCATTCCCAAAACCTGAAAAGTATCCCGACAAGGACATCGAATCTCACTTACTAAGTTAGGAGTATCAAAGACACCAAAATAAATGAAAATATCTAAAATGGTAGTGTCCGAAAGTATAGGGATATCATGTCATTGACCGAAAGAATCAAACACGAAACTTGAATGAATAGGCTCACCTTTGAACTTTGATATGTGGGGGCTGGCTAGAGCTGAGGGAAAATTGAAGTCATAGGTACACTCGTGCATTTCATAAAAGGAAACAAAGAAAACACAAGTAGGACTCCGTACGGGGGCAAACATGTACTGAGTAGATATTATACGGTCAACCCAAAAATAGGAACTAAATACAATAAAATAATAGTATGAACTCAAACTATAGAACGTAACCAGGTGATAAACAACAAACAACAGGAACAAGTATCAACAACATTAAAGTAAGCTCGTAATAAGTCAATTGATATCAAGACACAAATGAGACTCATGACTCAAAACCAAACCATTTTGGGAGTTAAGTTCTGTTGCGATTGAGTATCTTTCATTAATTACAACATGTTTTTCCTTTAATTATTATTGTGTCGGAACGTGACACTCCAATCCAAGAATACCGGTCGGGGACACGTGTCAATCCCTACCCATGAATACCTTGTCGGAACGGACAATCCGATCCACGGAATACCGTCTGTCGGAACGTGGAAACTCCGATCCCAGAAATTGTGTCAGACGCTGACCACTCTGATCCGATAATATCATTAGTTTATCATTTAGTACACGACTTGTCATTCGTTAAATTAATATTCATCTAGCCTTCTTATTCAAGGATTACTCGATAGAGATGCTTTTATTTAAGATTATACATTCCACGGTCTCGGGATTTCAGACCACATCACAAAAAAAAATACGAACAAGCCACACAAATCAAACAATCAAAGAGCTTACATAGTCAAACTTCACAATTATCATTACATGCATATTAGAGTTTACTATAAATAGAATTCAACCTAACCTAACCTCCATTAGAAGCACAGAAGTGAAAAAGCTACTTTCTCCCTACTTTTCCTTTCCTCAATGCCTTCTGAACTCTTCCAATCTATCAAAGTAATTATATAATTTTACATTAAAAAGTTGAAGGGAATCCAACATTCTATACTTTTGGTCTATATCCGGCAAAAATCATCAAGCACAAAATATTCCAATGTCCTAATCTTGAGGTCAATTGGTATATCAAGTCTTTTATTTTTATATTAAAGCTTATGTTAAGTCTTTGTTTGTCCAATAAGAATTTATAAAAATGATCAGTATATAATATATACACGTAATATTTAATTACCTATCAACAAACATATTAATACTAGAGTGCATAATGTGATAGCAATAAAAAAAAATTTCCTACCTAAAACCAAACGGCAGAACCGATTACTTAAAAACACTGATGAACGCCTAAAGCTTTGATCGAAATTCCAATTCATTATAGAATTCTAATTACTTATCGTGATCACAAAAAATTCATTAATTGTCATTAACTTTCTTAAATTTTGAGTGGCCTAAGGTTTTATTTTAAAATTGCAATCACGAGAGTTGAGAGAGAGTCCTGCCAATTGCATTTTCGAATTAATCCTATAATAAATTTAATTCGAACATTAACATTAAAATAATATAAATTCCCTACACCCAACCATTAACTATCCTCTATTTTCTAAATTTGGACCCTCAATGTGAATTACCAGGTAAGTATAATCCTATCAATAAACAACAGTACAGTGCAACAAATCGACCTTGACAATTAAGTTGACATTTATCTTATCCACAATGTAAGATCAATAATACTATCACTATAGCGATGAAAGTTATCAACATAGGCAGGGAATATAAAGTTCAATTAGAATTTTGCTACCTGATGCAGCAACAAAGAATTCTTCACATTGTTCGTCCATATGTAGTTTCTCTCACCTAAACCTTTATTTTGGTTCCTACAAAACATATCTACAACCTAATTATTATATTGAAACAACTATAACATGACAAAAAAAAACCCCACTATTTGTTGTACTAGTATTTCTGTTAACCACTAACTAAGTAAATATTAAACTCCCTCTATTGCATTATTATAATAAAAATAGTCCAGAACTAATCATCTAGACTCTTATAGAAAGTATTTTTAAGAAAATAAACAACTTAGTACTAAAAACGACCATTAAGGGTCACACAGTAGATAACAATTTACCTTCATTGTTCGTCCTCGAACGATCAAAGGAGGTAAGGGGTAAGAAGGGTACCCATGTCTCAAACAATTCCTTAAAAATATTAATACCCAAGATGTACATATCAAAAGTATCAATCAACTAATGGATATCTACAACTCCTCTTCATTACTATGTCTCAAATAGGGTTATATCACTAGTCAACTGATAACTATAGTGGTATGTAAACTCAACTAACAACAAAATGTATTTCATAGTAATAAAAGTTAATCTTACACACCTATGCAATATATTCTCAAGGACCTTAACTAAACCATAGGTAGAATATTATACATAACAATGATTAATCTCAAAAACCAACGTGCCATAATCCGTAGTGAACTTGGACAAAACCACCCACACCACTTCATAGTGCACACACCATCTGTAAACTTTATCAATATGTCCTTTCATAACACCAATCTCCATCAAAGCTTAAGTGAGAAAAAATATTTCTTTAGACATCTGTCATCAAGGGAGGATCAACATAATCGAACGCAAATAAGAACAATAGCTGCGTCAAATACCAAAAAGGGTACACTTCAAAATGCAGAACCTCTAAAAACACTCTTAGGCAAAAAATTAAACAACCATCAACACCACCCCATGGATTTATACGAGAGGTCTTATCTTTCACTCTCTCAAATTTTTTTAGTGGTTGCCAAATTTAATACTAGATCCTCAATATATCACACTCTTGTTTTATCTAGCTTTATTACCGATCTCATGTTGTACTAATAATCCATGACATTTTACTCACACTCTAATCAAAAACTCTGAGGGTAACCCATTCTTTAGATCTTAACAATCAAAAGTAACAAACTTTATGGTCCAAAGAATTGCATAAATTCTTTTCACGTGCTCATACCGATGCAATCAATCATTTCTCATTTTATAATTAATAATTGACAAAAATATAAAACCATCAGAAATTCAGACTTTTATACAAAAAAAATTGAAAATATAAGTCCAATTGTGTAACACAAGACCCTAATGATCTACATTTCTTATTACTTTGAAGACTTTTATTAATTATTGTACCTTAACTTATCATTGATCGCTCTCCAAGAACCTATATATCATTCAATAAAATCCAATCCTACTTATTACTAAATTAAAAATACAACAGAATTATCACCCCACCAGGCTGAAACGTCTGTTTTCACTCCTCTCTAAGTTTTATCCAATAACTTGTGAGCCAATATGATGAACCTGTAAAATTATTGCCTAACCAAAACAAAATAGATTAAAACCACGCGCTCTTGAAACCCATATGTGCTCCAATAGAATTTTGTTCAACTCCCTGGAAGGCCAACTTCTTACAAAAGATTTTTAAAGAGTAACGTCTACAAATTTATGTAGCTTAGGAGATTAGCATCCATAGCCATGGGACAATCTTCCACATGTACAAAGGTATAGACTAAGTATACACACTGTCTTTCACCTAAGAATCTACGATCACATGCATTTGTCAAAACGATAAACGATTGTCATCCTCATATTGAGAACTCTAATTAACCTCCATTATCTAAATTAAGATCTCCTATTAAAATATATTAAAACACCTCATAATACACACTTATAATACAATTGCTCTAAATTTTTAATGCAAGCACCACCGAAAAAGCATAGCTGGGTGTTCGAGAACAAAAAATATGATCTTTTTGTACATCCTAACCAATATCCACCGTTCAAATTCAACCACTAAGATGGCAGGTACACATAGTCAAATTTTAGCCCGATCCACGGTCAGTTTAATTGAGACACAATTGAAGGTTGCTGGTCGGAGAAAAAGTATGCAGCAGAATAAATCTTTTTATTTCTCTCTTCCTTCTTCTCTCTTTTGAAAGCTCTCTAAAAAACCTCTCTTATGTCCAATGTCTTGTCAAGGAAAAAAAAATAAGGAGAAATTCAATTTTTCTTTCAAGACCACCTATATTTATAACAATTGTGCATGTCCTCACAATGTCACAACCAACCTACAAATAGGAAAAGTTACAATCTTTTTCCTTAATAAAATTGGAACCAAAATAAAGAGAATAATTTCAACCCCTTTTTTCAAAGAGTATTAGGCCTGGTGTCCAAGTTCTAGGCAAATATTAATTCGAGATCAGAACCGATCTGAAACACTTCAAGGATTGTGTTGCCACTAAAAACTGTACTAAATGAAATTTCGATACTAGTACAAACAAACATAAATTCTAAAGGTATATATCACTTTCTCTTTTTACATCATGTTAGCTTAGGACCTTTTTCATCATAAGAAAGTTAACCTTTGCCGCATGACCCCTTAAAACTCAGGGTATACCAATCATCAAATACAGGGACTAATCAATTTATAAAGAATTTTTTACTTAAATCTTCAATTTAGTTCACCCAAGTATACTCATATAGGACTTTATTTCCCTATAAGTTTGTCATCCTAGGTCATCTACATTTTGAAGCTTATAAAGATAAAAATTTCAGTCTCATTAGAACCTAAAGATACATTCACCAACCTAAATATATTAAAAATGTTACCAAAGATCCAGTTAAATATTTCTTAAAAAAATTTGCATCCAAATAGTATTCACACAGTTTACAATTAAATAAATCCAAACTATTAATAAATTCTTCTTACATCAGTCGATGGACACAAAATAACATACGTAAGAACTCCCTTAAACAAGAAAACATCGAGGATTATTGTAGTTAGTCCTCATGACCTTTTATATTATTATATACACACACACTTAGTCTATAAAATCGGGGGCTTACGGCCTGAGGGGAGAGGAGGGGTAAGACAAGTGGAATAATCACATAAAGGGTAGACCCACTAAGAAATTTAATAGATAGTCATGAGAACTTTACTAACCTATATTTTTCAAAGTAATGATATTCAGTACCTCCCTTTTTTTTTTTTGTTTTTTTTTTTGTTTTTTGTTCCTTACGAACTTTGAATGTTTCTCCGCCAAATTCATATTACTTCAACACATCAACCTCAATCCATTTAGATCCGGAGAATTATAGTCTCCATAAAAAATCTAGCAATATGATACCATGAAGAATAGGGGATTTCGAACCTTAAGACTAATAAATGATCGTACTAGTCAACTAGTAATAAAATGGTTGTCTATAGTGATCATGTCAATATATATATTTTTAACGACGCATACTCTATTACTGGTGCTTAGTGTCTTTCTAATTCTACTACTCGTAATACTAATCATATGACGAAATAGAAGTGACAAAGGTCAGATACAATTTGTATCACCTAGATACCATTGAAACCTCAAGTTAGTAGCACGAAGAAAGAATATGGAGTTTTGACTAGAAAAGTAGCCTATGAGGATCTAGTGAGAAAGTGAGTAAGGCGTCCCCATACCGTCCCCAGACTCTAATAGACTTTAGTCCTGGATGTGGGGACATCAACGAACCTAAATCATATGATACCAAGTTTGTCACTGAACCAAAACGAGTCGTGAGTGGCATCCACACTTAACTACCTAGGGGGACGAAACCAAGAAATTCAAATCCCCCAACATGTACCAATAATTCAAACTTTGAATAACAAAAATCTTGCGGAAGCTCCAAAATTATTAACTATTGTTTCCCAAAACCTGAAAGTTCATCACAACAGGGAATCTAAGCTCTAATTACTAAGTCAAGAGTATCAAAAGACACCCAAAATTAAATGAATAGAAAATGATATGTGTCCGAAGTATAGGATATTCCATATCATGACCGAAAGAAATCCAACACCGACTTTGAATGAAAGCTCCACCTTGGAACTTGATATGTGGAGGCTGGCTAGGCTTGAGGGAAATCTGAGTCATAAAGTACACTCGCCGCATTTATAAAAGGAAAACAGAGAAAACACAAGTAGGACTCAATACCGGGGGCAAAACGTATGAGTAGATATCCATCGGCCAACCCACAAATAAGAACTGAACTACAATAAATAATAGTATGAACTCAACTATAGCACTTTACAGGTGAAAACAACAACACATGAAACAAGTATCAACAACATTAAAGTAAGCTAGATAAGTCAAGTGATATCAAGATCACACATTGAGGACTCATGCCTCCAAACCAACCATTTTGGCGTTAGGTTTAGTTCTTCGACGATTGAGTATCTTCCATAATTCAACATGTTTTTCCTTTAATATTATGTGTGTCGAACGTTGACAAATACGATCTAAGAATACCGTGTCGGATTGTTACCCTCCAGATCAAGAATACCGTGTCGACGTGACACTCCGTATCCAGAAACAAGTAGTCGAACGTAGACAACTCGAATCAAGATATTGTGTCCTGTTAACGTGACACTAGGATCCTATAAATCATTACAGTTATTCATTAGTATACACCACTTTCCATTCGTCTAAAAAGATTCATCTAGCCCTCTTTTTCAGGCATTACTTCGATAAGAGATGGTTTAAGAAGATATAATCTCACAGTCAGGATTTCAGACTAATCACAAAAAAATCACATTCAGCCACACAATCAACACATCAAGTACATTGAAAACTCGCACAATATCATTCAAGACATATCAGTCACTATTAGAGATTTACTATCAATAGAATTCAACATAACCACCTCCATTAGAAGCACCGAAAGTGAACAAGCTACTTCCTCCACAATGTTTCCTTTGCCTCAATGCCTCTGAACTCTCTCCAATCTATAAGTATATATATAATTTGTAAATAACACGTCCAAGGACCATCGATCCATTCATACTTTTGGCTTCTTAGATCGCAAATATCATCAGCACAATCTATGTTGAAGTTCCTAATCTTGAGTTCAATTGTATATCCAAATCTTTATTTTATATTAAGCTTAAGGTTAATTCTTGTTTCTCCATGATTTTATAATGAACACATTCATAACATATAGTACACTTATATTTAATACCTATACCAACCTTATTATCACTAGAGATCAATATGTGAAAACCATAAAAAATTACAACCCAAACCAAGTACATAACCGATACTCAAAACACGTGGAATATACGCCTAAAGCTTGATGAATTCAAATCATTATAGAATTCTAATTAACTCTAATGATCACACAAAAAAATTGTCATTAATTATTGTACATTAACTTACTTAATTTCTTTATTGGCCATCCTGTTGTGAATTGTGGTCATACATGCCATCACGAGTAAGAGAGGAGTCCTCATTTGCCTTTTTCCAATTAAAACTATTAATAATCGAATTTAACATTAACATTAAAATAATATAAATTTCCCTACACAACCATTACATATCCTCATTTCTAAATTTGACCAACAATGTGACTTACAGGTAAGTGATATCCTATCAATAACAATGTTACAGTCAACAACCGCCCTTCTTGAAAATAAGTTTACATTTCATCTCTACCACAATTTAATCTCAATAAACTATACACTATATCCATTAACATTTTCAAATAGACAGGAATAAGTTCAATTAGAATTTTAATTACCTGGTGCCGCAAAAGTAATTTTCCATTGTCGTCCACATGTGAGGTCTCTCACCTAAAAACCCTTTTTTTCTACAAAATATATACATCTAATATTCTATTGAAAAACTATAAAAATGACAAAAGTTACCCATATTTGTTTTTACTAGCCTTTTCTTAACCACTTAACTAAGTAAATTATTAAAACTACCCTCTAATTTCATAATTATAATTACGATAGTCCAACATAATATCTAGACTCTAAGGAAAGCATTTTAAGAATAAACAACGCTAGTATCAAAACGCCATAAGACCCTAAATAAAACAGGTCGTCTACATTACACCTGCAGATAAAAAAGGATTTTGGTCTGTTTTAGATACGGGGTGTTATATGCTCATTAACATTAAAGTTCTATTCAAATAACTTACTATACTCATCATTAATGAATGCTTTTACTAAAACAGCGTGGAGTAAAGGCTTGAGTCCTCATGTGTGTTCTTGATATTGTTGACTAATTACGTACTTCATTCAAGATGATACAACTTAGCTAAATGTTGAAATACTGAGAGGTGGTGGACCAAGAAGAAAGAAAGTTTAAACTTCTGGTGCTCTATGATTAACCAATAACAACCAAACCCTATTTTAATTCCCAACCTGACCATCGTCTAGCCACCCATAGTGGTTGGTAAATTTTATCTCTCTAACTAACTTCACTCCCTTGGCGAGCACTGATACCAGCGTTGAATTCAAAAGACTCTAATTTTGTTCTTACTTCTGTATTTTCCATTGTAATGGTTGGAATTATTAAGTGGACTGTCTAGTGGGAATTAAAACATATGTCATTATGTTTGATTTTTGGGTCGTGATACAAGTTATAGAAAAAATGAATAGTATTAATCTTCTTTTGAAGATATAAAATTTATACTATATATGATTAATAATCATTACAAATTGTGTCATATTTAGTTGAATTCCAATAATTATTATCATGAACTGTTAGAGATTACATCTATTGTGAAAGTCTCGAACAAAACTCAGGAATTTTGATGAATGCCTTGATCCTTTCTTCTTTTCTCTTCTTGAAATTTCAACTAAAAATCTAGGAGTATATTAGAATTACAAATATGCACATAATAGGATTAGACTTTTAAAACCTTACTAAAAATGAATTAAATCTGATTTGGTAAGGAAAATACCAAAATACAGTATACTATTTTCGGGTAACTTTCTTTAACTAGACAACCTGATTTTAAAAATGCATATGTTATTCACCCAACCTCGAAACTAAGAAAAGTTATGGACATTGGGAATACAATTGAAAGACCTTTCGTATTCCATGTTATGTTCCCCACCTGACATCCACCTAGGCCACACATAGTGGTGGTAAATTTTCTCTTCTCTACTAACTTCACTCCCTTGGCTAGCACTGATACCAGCGTTGAAGAATCCAAAAGACTCTATTTTTGTTTCTTACTTCTGTATTTTCCATTGTAATGGGATTATTAAGTTGACCTGTCCTAGTGGAATAAAACATATGTCATTATGTTTGATTTTTGGGTCGTGATACAAGTTATAGAAAAAATGAATAGTATTAATCTTCTTTTGAAGATATAAAATTTATACTATATATTATTAATAATCTTACAACAATTGTTCATAATTTAGTTGAATGCCAATAATTATTATCATGAACTGTTAGAGAGTACATCTATTGGTGAAAGTCCGACAACTCGGAAATTTGATGATGCCTTGATCCTTCTTCTTTGCTCTTCTTGAAATTTCAACTAAAAATCTAGGAGTAAATTAGAATTACATAATGCACATAATAGGATTAGACTTTTAAAACCTTTACTAAAAATGAATTTAAAACTGATTGGTAAGGAAATACCAAATACAGTATCCTATTTTCGGTAACGTTTCCTTTAACTAGACAACCTGATTTTTAAAAATGGCATATGTTAATGCACCCAACCTCGAAACTATAAAAGTTGTGGGACATTTGGGAATACAATTGAAAGACCTTTCGTATTCCATGTTAAAATCACAGGCAACAACCACGCTCATTCGTACTGAAAGTTATGGTTGTTTGAAGGTGAACCAAATCATAGAAGAAATTAGGAATAACTTGAACGAATTCCCTTTAGTTCTTTTTGGAACTCAAGGTTCTATTTTTATTGACCTTACTTGAGAAAATTAAAATTCCTTGATAATAATTTACTCATCATGAAGGATGGTTCTCCTCTTAGCTAAATTTTTTGTTCTATTTAATAGAGAAACTCTCAATACAGATTACTAATCGTTGAGTAATATTGTGAAATTTCTTATGTACATAATTATTGTGGTTTGGATTATTTACATGTTGTGATTGGTCTATAAGTCGAAATTTACGAAATCCATTCTTTTGAACTTGCTTTATCAAAGTGATATCTTTTATGAAGAAGACTGGATAATATTGTCAATGAAGTGTAAGTGACTGAAATCAAGAAATGATGATAAAGACAGGTACAGGATAAGAGGAGGGATAACGCTGAAAGGGGGGAGGGGTAGAGAGACAAAAAGGGATATTAAGGTAGAGTATTTGTTGTTCGTAGAAAGGAAGAAACATACGAACGCGTAAGGCGAATCGAGCGGGCAGCGTTATGATGTGAAGAGAGGGAAAGACGAACCAAAGAAACTCGTTTGGAGAGAGCGGAAAGGAGAAAGTTAAACAAAAATAAGAAAAATTCCAAGAAGAAGGCAGGAGGAAGATAAGGTGATTGTAGAGGAGAGCCAGGAGAAGAAACGGCGAACAAAAAAAGCATTAAAATGAAATAAAGGAGGGGATACAAAGAGAGAACGCAAAATGATAGGATATAAACAAGGTATGGTTGGACGAATGATAAAGACGGTCTCAAAGGGTGAAAGGCGCAGAGGGACAAGGGTTGAGGCCAAGAGGAAGAGCGGCAAAATTGGGCAGGATAGACGAGGGAAGGGTCAAAGGAGGCTGAAGGGGTGATGAATAACAAGGAAAATTAAAAAGGGGAGGAGTGGAGATCAGAGTAGAGTGGGGTAGCGAAAAATAGGGGGGAGGAAAGTTGCTAGGTAGTGGAGAAGTGGATGGCCAAGGTGAAGGAAAGAAGTAAGAAAATAAGGACTGACCAAGTTAGGGAAATTAGAAAGCAAAGGAGATGTAAATGGGGCGAATAAGGTTAAAAGTTCAAATAGAAGAGCGGTGAAAGCGAGACGGTATGAAGAGGAAAAACAACCGGCGTCAGAAAGAAAAAGAATGCTGCAAGCGTAAAAGGAAATAGAGACGTATGGTGAACTTTAGCGGGAGTAAAAGAGCAGTGGTGAATAGAGGAAGAAGGTAATAAGGGGAGGGCAGTACACTAGGGAAGGAGAAATTGAGGAGCATACAACAAGTGAAAAAGAGAAATTAAGTAATGGGAAGGGAACAAAAGAGGAGACAGGTAAAAACGAGAGAGAGGCCAAAGGAGAAGGACAATGACGAGGGAGATGTAGCAAGAAGGAACCAAATAAAGAATGAGGAATGGGAGAAGGAGGAGGGGAATAAAGAAAGAGAGAACTAGCCTTCTCTTTCCTGCTTCATGGACAGTGAACTGAGTGCCATGTTCCGGACATGATATTCGAGTGCCACGAGCTAGCACAATTTTTATTAGATTGGTTGTCACGTTTCAGGCATGAATACATTAATTACTACTTCCTTCAAGATAGACACACTACTTCTTAATTTTGAAATACTGCGATTGGTGGACAAGAAGAAAGAAAGTTTAAAACCTCGGTTCTCTCTCCTTCGATTAAATAACAACCCAAACCGTAGTTTAATTCCCCTAACCTTTACTTTCCGGCCATCCCCATAGTGGTTGTAAACCTCATCTAACAAAACTCTCCTCTTGTGAGTACTCGACACCACAGCGTTTTATCCATATACCCTTATTTTGGTTTTTCTTCTTCATTTTCCTTGTGTGGTTTGCATTAAGTTTAGCTGTCCGGTTGAATAGACATGTATATTATGTTTGATTTTTGGAATCGTGATACTAGTTATATGAAAAATGAATCTTTATTAATCTTCTTCTACAGATTGAAATTTATCATTGAAATTGTAAGGTAGCTCTCAAGAGAAATTTATACATATATGATTTTATAAATCATGTTACACATGTGTAATTATGAACTCCAATCACTTTTAAATCATTAACTCCCTAATTGAATTTTCTCTCTTCTTCATTTGAAGTAGATATACGTTTTGTATTTTATCCATGAAATCTAATTAACTTCGCCCTCATATAAAGGAATTAAACTAAGGCCAAACATTTTCACACTTCGTTTGGGTGCTTTGAGGGTGTGCGGAGTTGTAGTATGCAGCATGATAAAATATAGTGTTTTATTTTACCATGAATTAATGATCACAAATCAAATATTTTTTTTATATACTATTTAAAATAAATTTGGTCAACTCATTTTCAATGAACTTAAATTATAAATTTTGATATATTTTTCTGCCATAAATATCCTCTATTCAGTTGTATGTTCCTACCATATATGCACAATAACTAGAAGTTTATATAATTTACCCCACCAATGATTTATCATCGGTATTATTGATTTCTTTCTTAGAATGAATCTTTAGGATGTTAGATCGTCCCTTTTTTTTAATTTAAGACGTGTAATTGTATGCAATATTAATTACACTATAAGTGAAATTGACGGAAAATTATGGTAATGGCTGCATTATAGAAAAAAGTATTCATTAATTATAAATTTTGTGAAAGATGTAACTCATTTCACTTTTTTCCATTTTTTACTACGGATAGTCTCATACAAGCCTCATAGAATTAATCATTTATGATCATAAGGAAAAAATGATACGAAATTAAAACTTTTTATGTAAATTCCAAACACATCAAAAACACATCATTTTAAAAGATAGCAGAAGTCTACTATCTTACATAGCATCTACCAGACATTGAAATCTAAAGATAGGGTAATAACCCTTTACAATCGAAACACTAAAATAAAACTAAACATAATCTTTAGAAATTAAATATTAGAAACTTCTAAACACTTGTCCTCGAATCATGAGGACATACCACATGGTCTTAGAGAACGTCTTTCAAGCCTTTGATCTAGAGTACTCTATCACTTTCTGAAACCTACACTTGTAGTAATGTAATTGAAAATATGGATTAGCACAATTAAGTACTAAGTACGGAAGTTGTGCACAAAATCCTTAAAACATGCATAAAAGGGATTTTTTTTTTTTTGAAACCATGCTAGGTGCAACATTTGAATATCATCTAAAAAAAATTTGGCGAATCACAAATCATAAGTAACTCACATATAGTTCATCAAAGCAAATAGGACAGCAATATCACCTTAAGCATAGTCTCCAATCAGCATAATGTAAATATCAATCATCATAAGACATAATAGAATAACCACATAAGTAACCCTAGGTTTCACTTGAACCATGTGTAGATAAAAGCCCAAACCCCATCTACATTATGTACCACCTTTAGATCACCATACTCATACTTACAATACATTAGTCTCATCCATAATTCATACCCATAGTAAAGATACATTCATAATCACTATCTCATGTCAAGGAAATTCAATCATAAGACTAATCCAATTGGGCATGCAATTAACTCATAAGCTCCTGTTCATGATAAATGAAATGCATCCCCTACTACCTACTCATTGCTAATACCACAAACACCCTGTTGAGGACCCATACACCATAACTCACTTTCTATTCATAATTCATGTTACTTTTCATTAGAGATAATATAGTCCTTAAACTGACATGACCCATGTGAGCTACTGGAAATCCGGTGGTCCTATTACCCCACACGAAAGAAACGTTCTTCTTTGCATAAGGTAAACTACAATTTAGCTTTTAGGTGGATCTCTACCTATAAGACCATGTTGTCACAATAGTTATGGGATAGAATATTGCTTTATAAACCCACATATTGTATTAAGCTGGGAGTTTTCCATTCATCTCAGGTATTATGTAGAAACCCACACCTATTCTATTAGTGGGAGGCCTCTACAATCGTTCTCCTATCCGATGGTCTAAGACTATTCCACACTTAAAATACATAGTGTTTAATTAACATTTATATAATTGAAGGATTCAATAAGGTGAGAACTCCCCTTCACCTTCGAATCATTATATAACATGTTGAGAAATCCTTTCACATACATTATAGTGTTTTCAGGAGAATTATTTTTAATCAATGAAAAAAGGGACTAAATACCTCGAGGTATTGACCATGGTATCAAAATTACCCTTCATCACACCTATTGGCTCCAAAATAAAAAATAATTAAAAATACCCTCCCACCACCGACGAACCTTTTGGCTCCAAATCAAAACAACCCTGTCATCACCTTTGGATTCAAATTGATTGACCACTTATTTAATGATTTTGAATTTAAACTATTTAAATATTTTTTTAAATACGTTTCCGTTCAAAACTATTTATTTTATTATATTTACTTCTTAATATAATTTCATATAAAATCAAATCACCGATCCACCCCCGCATTACTATTAAATCCCACCAAATAATAAACCCATCACATTACTAAATTCAACAACAAGAAAGCTCTTCCAATGAGAGTTTTTGAAATTTTTTAGAGGCTAAATATCTAGAGAAGTAAATTATCATACATTTCAAGTTTCTAAATAAAAATTAACCAATCAACTTAAAAGTCTGACTAGTTCATCTTAATTATTCGTTCCTCTCATTGTGATGTTACTTTTCATATATAATTTTAAAAAAAAATAACCTATTTGGTTTTAAAACACCATAAATATTTATAAAAAAAATTATTTTAAAAAAATGCATTGGGGAATTAATGGTCGGATGTACTACCACTTCTTTGAACTTTAATCATCGATTTTGATTTCAACGCTTGGAATAAGAATCCTATTGAAGTGTCTCCTAAATAGGGGCTCACCTAATTTAGAAATTGGGGATTTGATTCAATGTCGAATAATTTGGATGTTATTTTCAGGAATTTATAATTTCGGTCGTGTTTTTAGTTTATCACAATTTGATATTATAATTGGTTTAATTAATTCGTTGGAATTTAGTTAATAATGAGTCGGTAGTAGGGGTTTGGTTTCTTAGTAACTTCAATATTAATAATTACATTATCACCAATAGTGATCGTGCCCAGTAATTTACAATATTTCAATAGTTTAATTTTAAAAAGTTTCCCTCCCCCGTAGGTTCCTTTGCCCCCTCCCGGTGGCCTCCCCCGGCTCTTTTCTGGCGCCCTGCGTTCTGCGCCGGCCTTCTCTCGCTCCCTCGGTGGCTGCCCGTGTCCTTTTGTCCTCCTTTAGTCGCTTCCCTCCTTCTCGGCTCTTTTCTCCGTTCCTCCCTTCCCCTCCCCACCACTCTCGCCTGTCCCTGCCCCTGCATAATCATGTGTAATGGTTAATACGAGAACTATAATTCAATTACACCAATCGATACACGCCATAATCATGTTTACTCATAGAGTGTGTAGCTGCCCATACAATGACAAAACAACAAAAACAACATCATCATCGTAAATACTTCCCTCTAAAAATGTTCATAATCATGTTCATATTATTATAATCATGCATAATCTTCATATATTGCATTCAATGATTTATAGGCCACGTAAATCAATGCCTCCACATTCACTATACTAGACATGCACGTAATCAAAATTCAAGTAGTTCATTCATTACATGAGGATAAGCTGATAGAGCAATAGTAAAGGTCATGTGGTAATAACCCTTTCCACATAGTACCATATACATTCTACGTACACCCTAAGTTAACACACTCTGCCTTATCAATGGATCATCTTCATAATGTATGAACTAAAATCTCCATCTCACACACGCTTTCAAGTAGATCAAATACTTCATACATAATAGATAAATAACCGTCCATCTTTCAAGTGGATCATCATATAAATATATATAATATAATATTATACTATATTTATATATATATATAATATACATAATAATATATATATCTTATCTATATATACTATATATATTGGTCTAAAATCTTCAAGGGGTAAAAAAACCACATGCTACATTCTTACTCAATTATCGTCATATAACATTATGTAACCCAAATTTCAATACTAATTATCCATGCTTCATCATATAAGACCAAATCAAGTTGGTTCATGTCTTAAAGATTCAATCATAAGAAATTCATGTATAGGTGATCTAGTTTAAGGTAACTCATCAAGAAGATCATCAATAATAGGAGTTCACATCTAATACCTCAATTTGTCTCTTTCATGCCATAAACCTACGCTATATCAATCTCACCTTTGTCGAATTACACCTAAGTCATGTAATTACATCAAAATCAACTCACATTCAATCAATTAAATCATCTTCTAATAACATTCATAATGTAAATAAGAGTCAAAGATTTGTGGAAAAATCATAAATCCATTGGAATTCAAGTTAAAATCATCTAAAAGCAGTAGTACGATCAATAATAAACATAATTCAATATCTTAAACAACTTTAGGAATCCATGGGGCTGAGTTTAAACCCTAGCTTTTCAAGATTTCTAGAATTGCACTAAAGCTTTTATGATGGATCCATAGGTGATCACTACACATGGATGAAAATTTCTATACCTTGAGTAAGAATCTCCAAGAAATTTGGGGAAGAACCTTGAGAATCTACAACCCTAGCTTCAATGGTTTCCTTTTATTCTTTGAGTTTAGAGAGAGAAATATTGAAGGAATTTCAAATCTTAAAAGTTATATAGTTTCTACCAAATGAATAAAATTATTACGACTCAACTTGGGAAAAGAACTAAGGTCCTTTAAAGTTCCAACTTTATATTTCACCTTGCCCATCAATGCTTGCCCTTTCGACCGTTAGGCTCGCCAAGGGCACTAGATGACTCGCCAAGTACATTTTTATCTCACTCAAATTTCAAGTAAGGTCACTAATTGGGCATTATCATTAGGCGATCAAGAGGACCAATGGGCGACATACCAACGTACTTGGCGAGCTATGACTTAGCTCGCCTTTTCTTCCAGAATCTAGGCCAATGGGACAGTAAAACTAGACGATCACAAGAGAAAAAGGGCGGCTGCAAAACTTTTGGCGATCAAGCACTCCCATCGCCAAACACTCCCTAAAAGAACAAGGCTTCATCCACTTTATTTTGCTATTTTAGGCCCTTGCTTACACCCTAGGCCTCTTCCTTGCTCAATAAGTTATAAAACAGCCTAGGCATCAACTTAAGGTCACACTAACCCACACAATGAGGCTCTAGTTCAACCTATCATTTTTCCGGTTGTCACACTTTTTATGAACCACATAGATACAATAATTTATATACGAACACACAACATTCCTCTTAAAATCATTAAAATTAAGTAGTTATTCGTGATTTTTTATCAGGCCATCAAAATTTATTTAGAAAATGAGTTTATCCATGGGTACAACAAACAGTTCAAGGTAAATTCTTCAACACTAGCTTTCAATATTATTGTAGACTTCCTTTTTCACATTATAAAATTCTTATATTTTATGGAACCGATGTTATGATTTCATTAGGTAGCATTTTACACTAATTTATTAATTATAAAATCTTGAAATTATTATACTATTGTGTTTTAAAAAATATATGTCTAAAAAAATTTGGTCAACTAGGTGAGGTTGCACTTTTAAGGTTTAAGATTTCTTGTTGATTGTTGATACTGTTAGAATTATTTAATAAACGTGCACTTAACATTAACTTATTATTGCATTTTAGTATAACGAACTGCAAGTTAAAATTAGTTGGAGAAGACATGAGTCGTGTCTATGAGTGGATTACATATGGGATTGTATCCATTTCATGTCATATGCGTTTGTTGGAAATAGTGTAGGCATGTTGAAGACCTTTGAGATCATAAGGGGAGGCCTCACTAGGTTAAAAGCTTTTGAGCCTATAAATATGAGATTAGGTCTCCTCTCCAGGCTTAATCTAAGAGGCATATTCCCATAAGCTGTCAACCGTCAATAACCCAAAGGAGGAGAAGACTCAGCCTAGCTTGTATTCTTTCATTCGTTGCTATAGAAGACAAAGGTACACACATCCTTTTTGTATTTAACGATATTATATAGGTGTTCTCGATCTATGTAACAACTACTAGTTTTGTTTGTCATTTTAATCTTACGGATAATAGTCTTCTACTCCTTTTAGATCAGAACGAATCTTCACACCTTAAATCGTCAACCAAAAGTTGATATATAGAGATAGTAAATTTTAATCAAATCATGTAATTAACCTCTTTGGATTTTAAAAATGATACCCTCTTCACCCTTCGAATGATAAGAAACCCTTAGATATTAAATTTAAAAGTTATTGTACAAAAAAAAATTAATTTAACGATCTTAATATTTTGTGATAAGAAAAATAATATTTTTTAGAATTAGCAAATCGGATGGTTTTAGCAAAGTTAAATCTCATATCACCTATAATATGTCACACTTCAAAGTTATGTTTTTTTTATATTTCACCATAACCATCACGTTAAGATTTTTAAAAATATTTAATGTAAGTTTCAAAGATAATTTAAAAAATTAAAATTTTTCCAAAATATAATGTGAACTAAAAATAAATATGCTGAACAAATTGACTTTTCAATTTATTTTTTCTATTGATTATTTATGATGAAGAGGTTTATTAGGAGTAATAAAATATTCACATTTAATATTTATAATAAACTATAATGATTATTAATTTTCTAACCCAAAATATTGAGGGGATTAAATGAAATCAATATACTCCATATAAAAAGTAATACAACAATATTTATGCGTGATTTTTCACAATAATTTTAACATAAGATATCCTCCATATTAGTCATGTATTAATGAAGAACTAAAATAAGTAAAAATATAAAATAAAAGGACCTCCTTATAGATTTTTCTTTCATTTTCATATATCAAAGTTTTATATTATTATTGTTGTTGTGTTTTTAATTAGATTTTTGATCAATGTACCTTCTACGTCTTCTCCTTATTTTTACTAAACATTAATGCATGTACAATGACACTGAATGAATTTGAATCTAAAACGGATTAAAATATATTCTAGTTATAGCATTTCACGAATTATTGTGGTCAAAGATTCTTATACGTTTTTCTTTCTAGAAATTAGTCAAGATTTAATGTTTTATACAAGTTCTCAACAAATAATCTTATAATCTCAAATAATATAGGACAAACAATAAAACAATCAATTAATTTGTGGAATGCTAAATTTGTAAAGAGCATAAACAAAAAGAGTATCATTTTATATTTTACAATTGAATAAGTAAAGAGATTAATAAATTTCTAAATAACAAACAAAATGATTGTTTGAAATTTTATGATAACTTAACACTTTTTAAAATTTTATCTAATAATTTTTAGATGTTTATAATCATATTTGACGATTCGGATGGAGATGATTTCATCAAAACAAGGGATTCTCAAGTGTTGCTGACATGAGGTTAGTATCTGAAGCTTGAATTATATTTCACTTGTTTCCCTTAATATTAACATAGTTTTAATTTGAAAAATATAAGTGCTTCACTGACCTAATAATTGTTTAATAACTAAGTGAATGAAATGGATCTATATTTGTTGAGTGTTTAGATTAAGGATTCTTAACTATAGTTTGTAAAATGCTAAAACTATTTTACGTGTACTTTTATAGACATTGATCCATGAATTTGTCGAATTTAGTCAAGAAGTCACAAGTCATTTAACCAAGACTTTGCAACCTGTAGAATCGCTTCAGCGTGCATCATCATCAAATTTATAACTTCTTGCATGTTTAAAAATAATTAAGTTCAATTTACTATACTACTTTAAATTATTATTTTTGTTGTTGTTAATTATTTTGGTACTTCAATTTTTTTGAAGGACAATTCGACCAAAAGATAAATACACAGAAGCATTAGCAAGAGGACTTGTGATATCAAGAGGGATCAATGCAGTCATCCGTTGAAGGCCTTATAGATCCCAACGAATGAGAGCGAGTAATGACCCCGAGGTCATAGAAGAAAAGAGGAAGAGAACAAAAAAGATGTGCACATCCTCTAAAAGAAAGAAATCTTCTCTATGAGTGTCTTGAAAAATTTATCTAGATTAAAGACCAATAATTATATCACATACTCTATTTGATTTTTGAAGAAATCGTAGATTGTCTTTTTTTATTTTTTGACAAATGATTATTTCTGTTTCTCAACTTTTGAATATATATAGTTTTTTGTGACTTTAAAATTTACGGAGAAAGTTACTTGTTTGGTACTAAAACTTTTGATTCTCTTTGAACCTTAAGTGATATTTTAATATGTGTTTGTGTTATTATAATATATATATATATAGTATATATATATATCTATATCTATATATATATATATATTATATATATTTAGATTTTTTATCATCAATGAAGGTTTTCATAATATGTCACACTTATAGTGTTCAATTTATGTTTTGCCTTATTGTTGATATATTTTGAACGAGTCAAATCGACGAGTTGTGTATCTTTTCTTTGAAGCAGAAGTCATTTTTTTGCTATTTTAACACAATTTCTCCAAAGATCTTTTTTAAATAGTTAGGAAATAAAAGTTTGATTCATAAACTAAATGTTTATGTTGAGACAAAAAAACTTTTTTGAGTTTTCTTTTTCACTTTTAGTTTGTTTTCTCTTTTCTTATTGTTTTTTACATTGTCTTCTTTTGTAAAGGAAGAAATTCTTTTATTCGGAAGGGTTGGTAAGTTTTTCATTACAAATTGTTCCCTCCATTCCCTTTTCCAAATAATAGTATTTATTTCTTCATCTTTTTCGACACTTCTTGGATCGGCAGGTTTTGTCCACATGAAAAAACTCACACCGAAATATTACAACAATTACAAAATCCCTCCACTTCGCAGATGGTGGACATGACCCAAACCAATACAACATCTACTAGTCACACAATTCATACAACAAATAGTTCTTGCGACATGTGAGCATCAAGAATTTAACTTTAATGTTTTTCAAACCCAAATAGGCCAATGGGATAGCAAACTAGACGATCACAAGGGCACAACGGCGATTGGCCAACCTTTTGGCAATCAAGCACTCCTATCGCCAAACAGTCCCTCAAAGAACAAGGCGTCCTCCACTTTATTTTGCTCGTTTATGCCCTTGCTTGCACCCTAGGCCTTTTCCTTGCTCAATAATTTATAGAACAGCCTAGACATTAACTTAAGGTCACATTAACCCACACAATGAGGCTCTAGTTCAACCTATATTTTGACGGGTCGTTACACTTTCTATGAACATTACAAATACAATAATTTATATATGTACGCACAACATTCATCTTAAAATCATTAAAATTAAGTAGTTATTTCGTGATTTTTTATCAGGCCATCAAAATTTATTTAGAAAATAAGTTTATCCATGGGTACAACAAACAATGTTCAAGGTAAATCGTTCAACACTAGCTTCCTTTTTTATATTATAAAATTCTTATAAGTTATGGACTGATGTTATGATTTCATTATGTGGTATTTCATTCTAATTTATTAATTATAAAATCCTGAAAATTATTCAACTATTGTGTATTCAGAAATATATGTCTAAATAAATTTGGTCAACTTGGTGAGGTTGCACTTTTAAGGTTTAAAATTTCTTGATGGTTGATGATAATGTTGGAAGTATTTATTAAAAGTGCACTTAACATTAAATTATTATTGCATTTTAGTATAACCAACTGAATGTTTAAAATTAATTGGACAAGACATGTCGTATCTTTGAGTGGTTTCCTTCCATATGGCCTGTATCATTTCATGTCATTGCTTTTGTTGAAATAGTATGGCATGATTACGACCTTGAGAGCCGTAATTAGGGAGGCCCACTAGGTTAAAATCTTTTGAGCCTATAAATATGAGGTTAGGTCTCCTATCCTGGCTTAAGCTACGAGGCTATTGTCATAAGCTGTCAACCATCAATAACCCTAAGGAGAATAGGACTCGGCCTTGCTTGTATTCAATCATTCGTTGTTATGGAAGACAAAGGTACACATCCTTTTTGTATTTAACGATATTATATAGGTGTTCTCGATCTATGTAACAACTACTAGTTTTGTTTGTTGTTTTAATCTTAATACGGATACTACGCTTCTACCAAACTCTTCTACTCTTCTAAACCCTTCGACCCTACCCCTTTTAGATGAGAACGAATCTTCACACCTTAAATCGTTAACCAAAAGTTAATATATAGAGATTATTAAATTTCAATCAAATCATTTAATTCAACTCTTTGGATTTTAAAAATGATACCCTCTTCACCCTTTGAATGATAAGAAACCCTTGGTCTTTAATCAAATTTGATTGTCATAGAAACGAAAATTACTTTGATCTTAATAATTTGAGATAAGAAAAATAATATTTTTTTAGAAATAGAAAATCATGATGGTTTTCCAAAAATTTAAATGACATATACTCATAGTAGTAACAAATTCAAGTTTATGTAAGATTTTTAAAAATCATTGATTTCGTTTTTAAGACTATGATGAAAAATAATTATTTTCCTCCATACAATGTGAAACTAAAATATATGTTGCACAAATTGCTTTTCAATTCATTTTTTTCAATTGAATTATTTATGATCAAGAGGTTTATACGAGTACGGCACTTTTCACACTTAAAATTTATCCAAACTGTCCTGAATACTAATTTTCAAAAACCACAAAATATGTAGGGGATTAACTGAAATCAATATAACTCAAATATAAAAAGTATACACATATTTATATTTGATATTTAACAATAATATTTTTAACCATAAGACATCCTCCATGACAGTCATATATTAATCAAGAACCAGACAGTCATATATTAATCAAGAACCAAAATAAATATTAATATAAAATAAAAGGACCTCTTGATATATTTTTCTTTCACTTTCATATATGCAGTTTTATTATTGAAGATTTTTGTTCATCTTGTATATCATCATAAGCTATAGTAAACTGTATGGTACAGCCATTTTTTTGTTGTTTTTTTTATTCAGGTTTGATCAAGATTACCTCTTCTCCTTATTTATACTAAACAATTAGATGCATGTACAATGAAGTGATGAATTTGATCTAAAACTGATTAAAATATATTCTAATTTATAGTATTTCACGAATAACTATGGTCAAAGCTTCTTATAGTTTTTTCTTTCTCGAAATTAGTCAAGTTTTAATGTTTTATACAAGTTCTCGACAAAAAATTATAATGTCAAATAATATAGGACAAGCAATAAAACAATCTATTAATTTGTGGAATTGCTAAATTTTTTAGATATTTGACTAGATCTTCATTTATTTATCATAAAAATTGTTGTAAAGAGCATAAACAAAAAGATTATCATTTTATATTCTACGATCGTATAAGTAAAGAGATTAATAAATTTCTAAATAAGAAACTACATAATTTTTTAAAATTTTAAGATAACTTAACTTTTTTTCAATTTTTATTTTAAAAATATTTAGATGTTCTAATCATATCTGACGATTCGCATGTAGATGATTCATCTAAAACTCATGGATTATCAAGTGTTGTTGGTAATCAGGTTAGTATGTTGAAGCATTTAATTATATTATCACTTGATATCTTATTATTAACATAGTCTTATCTGAAAAATATAAGTGCATTCTACTTATATTATAATTGTTTAATAATTAAGTGAATGAAATGGATCTACATTTAACATTTGAGTGTTTAGATTAAGGATTGTTAACTATAGTTTCTCAAATGCTAAAAATATTTTATGTACATAATAGATCTTGATCCCACAGATTGTCGGGTTAGGCAAGAAGTTGATCAAGAGTCACAGTCATTTAACCAAGACTTGCAACCTTTAGAATCGCATCAAGTGTGCAATCAAATCGTCAGGTTATCAATCACTCTTTTGCATGTTTAAAAATAATTAAGTTCAATTTACTATAATATTTTAAATTTTTATTAAGGTTGTTGTTACTTATTTTGGTACTTCAATGATTTAAAGGATAATTCGACCTAAATATAAACCCTGGAGCATTAGAAAGAGGACTTATGATATCAAGAGGGATCAATGCAGTCATCTATAGAAGGCCTTATAAATCCCATCGAATTAAAGTGAGTAATGACCCCGAGGTCATAGAAGAAAAGAACAAAAAAGATGTGCACATCTTCCAAAAGAAAGAAATTTGTTCCATGAGTGTCTTGAAAAAATTATCTAGATTAGCTATAATTTTGTAACATAATCTTAATTTGATTTTTAAAGAAATTGTTGGTTGTTTTTTTTTTTGGACAAATGATTGTTTCTGTTTTTCAACTTTTGAATTTATATATTTTTATGTGACTTTAAAATCCATGGAGGAGTTAATCGTTTGAGTATATAAATTTTTTGTATTTCTCCTTGAAACTGTAATTACATATTTTTGTCAACAAATAGTTGCTTCCACAATGTGAGCATCAGAATAAAACTTTGAAGATTTTTCAAACCCCACATAGGCCAATGGGACAGTAGACTAGACGATCACAAGGGGACAAGGGCGGCTGGCAACCCTTTTGGCGATCAAGCACTGCCATCGCCTAACAGTCCCTCAATGCACATGGCTTCCTCAACTTTATTTTGTTAGTTTAGGCCCTTCCTTGTACCCTAGGCCTCTTCCTTGCTCAATAAGTTATAAAACAGCGTAGACAACAACTTAAGGTCACACTAAACCCACATGATTAGGTTCTAGTTCAATCTATCATTTTCCAAGTCGTTACACTTTTTATGAAACATACAAATACAATAATTTATATATATAAACACAACTTTCCTCTTACAATCATTAAAATTGAGTAGTTATTTGTGATTTTGTATCTGGCCATCAAAATTTATTTAAAAAATGGATATTATCCATGGTACCTAAAAATGTGTCAAGGTAATTCCGTCAAACTAGCTTTTAGTTATTATAGACTACTTTTCCTTTTTTATAATTATAAAATTCATAAATGTATGGAACCAATTTATGATTTCATTATGTGGTACTGTATTCTTATTTTAACATAACGATAAAATGTTGAAAATTATTCAACTATTGTGTTTTGAAAAATATATGTCTAAAAAATTTGGTAACAGGTGAGGTTACACTTTGTAAGGTTTAAATTTTCTTTGATGTTATGATACTGTTTGAAGTATTTTTACACAAACGTGCACTTAACATTAACTTTATTCTATTGCATTTTCGTAAACGAACTGAAGTTAAAATTTTTTGGACATGCATGAGCCGTGTTTTTGAGTGGATTCTATTGGGCTTGTTCCATCTCATGTCATATGCTTGTGCTTGGAACTATGTTTCGGGGCAATTGAGAGACCTGTGTGTGAGGAAGCGCGTATGGAGGAGGCCCACTAGGTTAAAATC
Organism: Solanum habrochaites; assembly: GCA_027704765.1. Classification (NCBI taxonomy): domain Eukaryota; kingdom Viridiplantae; phylum Streptophyta; class Magnoliopsida; order Solanales; family Solanaceae; genus Solanum; species Solanum habrochaites. The sequence continues at coordinate 71,170,383 of JAKWJA010002489.1, read as the reverse complement.
TTTTTAGCCTATAAATATGTGGTAAAATCTCCTCTCCTGGCTTAAGCTAAGAGATGTATTCCCGTAAGTTGTCAACCGTCAATAACCCTAAGGAGAAGAAGACTCAACCTAGCTTCTATTCTATCATTTGTTGCTATGGCAAACAAATGTACACACATCCTTTTTGTATTTAACTATATTATATAGGAGTTCTCGATTTTTGTAACAACTACTAGTTTTGTTTGTCATTTTAATCTTATGGATAATAGTCTTCTACCCCTTTTAGATGAGAACAAATCTTCACAACAAAAAGGAGGGAGTTAACATCGTCAATCCAAAAGTTATATATAGAGATGGAATAATTTAAAAACCCAAATCATGTAATTCCCTCTTTGGATTTTAAAAATGATACAACCTCTTCACCCCTTGAATTATAGAAATGGTTGGGTTTTAATTCAAAAGTTATTGTATAGGAAAAAAAATTAGTTTACGATCTTAATATTTTGGCGATACTAAAATATATTTTTTTTAGAATTACCAAATCAGATGTTTTACAAAAATTTAAAATATCATATCACTTATAGAGATATGTAAAATTCAATTTTTGACTTTTTATATGTAAAATAACATCAATATAATTTTTTAAGTTTTTAAAAATAATTTGATTAGAGTTTTCTAAGAATAATGGGAAAAAAATAAACATTTTCAAAATAAAATGTGAAATAAAAATAAATATTGTTGTCAAAAATGTGGACTTTTCCAATATCATTTTTTCTATTGATTATTTATGATAAGAAGTTTATTACGAAGTAAAAAACTTTATGTCACATTTAATATTTATAATAAACTATAGTGATTACTAATTTTCAAACCCAAAATAATTAGGGGATTTAATGAAATCATTATACTCCATATAAATGTAATACAACAATATTTATGTGTGATATTCCACAATAATATTTTTAACATAAGACATCCTCCATGACACTCATATATTAATCAAGAATTAAAATAAACTACAATATAACAATAAATGACCTCCTTATAGATTTTTCTTGCATTTTATTATGCAGTTTTTTATTGAAGATGTTTGGTTCATCTTGTATGGCTCATGCTTATAATAAACTTTCTGGTACAGATAATTGTTTTGTTGTTGGTGGTTTAAAAATAATTTAAATTCAAGTTTTTGATCAATGTTACCGAAGTCTTCTCGTTTTTTGTACTAAACATTTAGATGATGTACAATGACATGATGATTTGATCTAAAACTAATTAAAAATATATTCTAATTCTAATTATAGATATTATCACGAATTACGTTGGTCAGAACTTTTAACTTTTTTCTTCATTCACAAATTGAGTCAAGTTTTAATATTTTTATACAAGTTTCTAACAAACAATCTATAATGTGAATATATAGGACAAACAATAAAACAATCAATAATTGGTGGAATTGCTTAAATTGTCAATTTTTGGCTAGATCTTCATTTATTTATCATAAAAAGCTTTGTACAGAGCATACACCAAAAGATTATCATTTTAGATATTCTAAAATCTTATAAGTAAAAAGGATTAATTAATAAAAAACTTCTAAACAGAAACATCGTTATTGTTTGAAATTTCTGATAACTTAACATTTTCATTCATTTCCACTTTTATTTAATTATTTCTAGATGTTATAAATCATAATCTGACGATTCGGATGGAGATGATTCAATTCAAACTCTGGATATTCAAGTTTGCTGATATGATGTTAGATAGTTGAAGCATTTAATTATGTATCACTTGATTCTAATATTGAACGTAGTCTTATAGGAAAATATAAGTGCTTTCTACTTACATAATAATTGTGTAATCAATTAAGTGAATGAATGGATCTAGATTTACATTTTGATGTTTTATATTAAGGATTCTTAACAAATGTTGTAAAAGCTAAATATTTTTATTTGTACTTGTACACATTAATCCATGATATGTTCGAGTTTAGTAAGAAGTTGATAAGACAAATCACAAAGTCATTTAAAACCAGACTTTGCAACCTGTAGAATGGCAATCAGCTTGCAAATCCTCGTCAAGGTTTTATTCACTTTCTTGCAATGTTTAAAAATATAAGTTCAATTTACTATAGTATTTAAAATTTTATGTGTTTGTTGTTATTACATTTTGGTACTTTAATTTTTAAAGGATATTCAACTAAAGATAAATCTACAGAGCACTAGCAATAGGACCTGTGATATCAAAGGGAGCAAAATGCAGTCTTCCGTACAGGCCTTAAGGATCCCAGCTAAAGCGAGAGCGAGTAAGAACCCGGCCGAGTCCTAGAAGCAGAGGAAGACCAAAAAAAAAGACGTGCACATCTTTCAAAAGAAAGAATCTTCCATGAGTGGGCGTGAAAAAAGTTATCTGGATTAAAGAGTTTTACTTATATCACGTACTCTTAATTTGATTTTTAAAGAAATCTTTGGTTGTTTTTTTTTTTTTTGACAAAATGATGGTTTTGTTTTTTCAAACTTGGGGGGGGGGGGAATTATATATTTTTATGTGACTTTAAAATCCATGGAAGGAGTTAATCGTTTTGCAGTAATATAAATTTTTGTATTCTCTTGACCTTATAAGTTCATATTTTGTATTAGTATGTGTTTGGTTTTTTATCTATCTATCTTTCTATCTTCTATCTATCAATCTATATTCGACTATATATATAAATATATATAGATATATATCTCTACTATATATATATATGTAGTTTTTATTTTTATCATCAAATGCAGTTTTCCACAAGTCACTTCACACTATATGTCTGAATTTGTGTTTAGCCTTATTGTTGAAATATTTAGAAAGAAGTTTTGTATCTTGTATTTGCAGCAGAAGTCATTGATTTTTGTATTTTATCACGATTGCTCCAAATATCTTCTTTAAATAGCTACGAAAAAAAGTTTAGATTATGAAACTAAAACTAAATGTTTTATTCAGACAAAACACTTTTTGAGTTTTCTTTTTCACTTTTAGTTTGTGTTCTCTTTTCATATTGTTTTTTACATTGTGCTTCTCTGTAAAGGAAGAAATTCATTTATCAGGAAGGGTTGGTAAGTTTTCAGTTATTAAATTGTTCCTCCTTTCCTTTTTAAATAAGAGATAATTAGTTCTTTCATCTTCTTAGACAACTTCTTGGATCGGGTCAGGTCTGTCCACATGAGAAACTCACGACCCAAATATTACATCCTCCACTGCACATTGGTGGACAAGACCCAAGACAATGCAACATCTACTAATTACACAATTCATACAACAAATAGTTCTTGCGACATGTGAGCATCAAGAATATAACTTTAAGATTTTTCAAACCCACATTGGACAATGGAACAACAACCTAGACGATCACAAGGGGAGAAGGGCGGCAGGCCAACATTTTGGCGATCAAGCACTCCCATCGCCAAACAGTCCCTCAAAAAACAAGGCTTCCTCCGCTTTATATTGCTATTTTAGGCCCTTACTTTCACCCTAGGCCTCTTCCTTGCTCAATAATTTATAAAACAGCCTAGACATCAACTTAAGGTCACACTAGCCTACACAATGAGGCTCTAGTTCAAACTATCATTTTCCGGGTCGTTAAACTTTTTATGAACCGTACAAATACAATAATTTATATATGTAGGCACAACTTTCCTCTTAAAATCATTAAAATTAAGTAGTTATTCGAGATTTTTTATCAATCCATCAAAATTTATTTAGAAAATGAGTTTATCCATGGGTTCAACAAACAATGTTCAAGGTAAATTCTTCAACACTAGCTTTTAAAATTATTGTAGACTTCCTTTTTTATATTATAAAATTCTTATAAGTTATGGAACCGATGTTATGATTTCATTATGTGGTATTTTATTGTAATTTATTATTTCTAAAATCTTGAAAATTATTTAACTATTGTGTTTCAAGAAATATATGTCTAAATAAATTTGGTCAACTAGGTGAGGTTGCACTTTTAAGGTTTAAGATTTCTTGATGGTTAGTGATAATGTTAGAAGTAATTTAATTGCACTTAACATTAACTTATTACTGCAATTTAGTAAAATGAACTGAATGTTAAAATTAGTTGGACAAGACATGAACCATGTCTTTGAGTGAATTTCATATGGTCTTGTATCCATTTCATGTCATATGCGTTGGTTGGAAATAGTGTAGGCATGTTGAAGATTTATGAGCCCGTAATGGGGAGGCCCACTAGATTAAAATATTTTGAGCCTATAAATATGATATTAGGTCTCCTCTCCTGGCTTAAGCTAAGAGGTGTATTTGTATATGTTGTCAACCGTCAATAACCCTAAGGATAAGAAGACTCAGTCTAGCTTCTATTCAATCATTCGTTTCTATGGCATACAAAGGTACACACATCCCTTTTCTATTTAACTATATTATATAGGTGTTCTCGATCTATGTAACAACTACTAGTTTTGTTTGTCGTTTTAATCTTACGGATAATAGTCTTCTACCTATTTTAGATGAGAAGGAATCTTCACACCTTAAATCGTTAACCAAAAGTTAATATATAGAGATGAGTAACTTTTAATCAAATCAAGTAGTTCAACTCTTTGAATTTTAAAAATGATACCCTCTTCACCCTTTGAATGATAAGAAACCCTTGGGTCTTAAATTCAAAAGTTATTGTACAGAAAAAATATTTAATTTGACGATCTTAATTTTTTGAGATACAAAAAATAACATTTTTAAGAATAATCAAATCTAGTGGTTTTTTATAAAAGGTAAATATCATAGGGAAGAGAAGAGGGGGTGGTGGTTAGAGGTACCCCTCGCCTCTCTTCCCTTCCCCTTTTTCTTTTTATCTTTTAAATAATTCCAAAATCTATATAAGATGCTTCAAAATAATTTCGATTAGTTTTAAGAAATAATGGTGAAAAAAATAATCATTTTCAAAATATAATGTGAACTAAAAATAAATATGTTGCACAAATTGACTCTCAATATTTTTCTATTGAATTATTTCTGATTCACAAGGTTTAATGGAGGAAAAACTTGATTTACATTTAATAATTTATAATAAGCTATAATGAATTACTAATTTTCAAACTCAAAATATTCAGTGCATTTTAATGAATCAATATCCATATAAATGTAATACAACAATATTTATGCGGGAATATTCACCTGAATATTTCAACATAAGAAATCCTCCATGACAGTCATATATTACTCAAAACTAATAAAAAAAATCTAAAATAAAGCACATCCGATATATTTTCTTCATTTTCATATATGTAGTTTTATATTAAGATTTTGTTATCTTGTATATCTCATAAGCTATAGTAAACTGATGGTACCTTCATTGTTTTTGCTTTTTTTTTCATTTGGTTTTGTCAATTTTACCCGTTCTCCTTTTTTTTTTTTACTAAACAATTAATGCATTACAATGACATGATGAATTTTGATCTCTAAAAAAAACCCCCCCCTTTTGAAAAAAAAATTAAAAGATAGTCTAATTTATATTATTCACGAATTACTCCTGTGGCATAGCGTCTTATATTTTTCTTTCTGAAATTAGTCAACTTTTAATGTTTTTATATAAATTTCTCACAAACAAACTTAATACTGTGAAATAATATAGGACCAACGATAAAACAATCTTAATTTGTGGAATTGCTAATTTTTCCATTTTTTTTACATATATCTTCATTTATAGGTGTTATCATAAAAGCTGATTGTAAAAGCCATAAACAAAAAGATTTATCATTTTAATTTAAAATCGTACAAGTAAAGTAATAAATTTCTAAATAGAATATCATGATTTTTTTGAAATTTATGATACTTAACCATTTTCAACTTTTATTTTAATTTTTCTAGATGTTATAATCAGTCTAAACGTTCGGATGGAAATGACTCATCAAAAGTATCATGGATTATTCAAGGTTTCAAGACATGGGTTAGTAGTGAAAAGCATTTAATGATCTTATCATTTATATATATAACATTAACGTAGACTTGATCATGAAACTAAAGTGTATTCTACTACATAATAATTGTTTTAATAAGTTAAGTGAATGAAATAAATCTAGATTTGACAATTGAGTTTTCATATTACGAATTTTAAAAAAACTATAGTTTTGTAAATGCTAAAGTATTTTTATGTAACTTTGTATACTTGATCCATAGTATTTGTCGAGTTTAGAGTCAAGGAAGTTGAACAAGAGTAACAAGTCATTTAACCAAGACTTTGCAACCTGTAAAATCACATTAGAGTGCATCATCGTCAAGGTTATCACTTCTTGCATGTTAAAAAATAATTAAGTTGAATTTACTATAATATTTTAAATTTTTGTTAATGTTGTTTTTAATTATTTTGGTATTTAAATTTTTTAAAGGATAATTCAACCTAAAGATAAATCCATAGGAGCATTAGCAAGTGGACCTGTGATATCAAGATGGAGAAATGTAGTTATTCGTAGAAGGCCTTATAGATCCCAACGAATGAGAGCGAGTTATGACTCCGAGGTCATAGAAGAAAAGAGAAAGAGAACCAAAAAGATGTGCACATCTTCCAAAAGAAAGAAATCTGCTCCATGAGTGTCTTGAAAAAATTATCTAGATTAAAGAGCTATAATTATATAACATACTCTTAATTTGATTTGTAAAGAAATCGATGGTTTTTTTTTGACTAATGATTGTTTCTGTTTCTCAACTTTTGAATGTATATATTTTTATGTGACTTTAAAATCCATGGAGGAGTTAATAGTTTGAGTATATAAATTTTTTGTATTTTCTAGAACTCTTAACTTCATATTTTATCAACAAATAGTTCTTGCGACATGTGAGCCTCATGAATTTAACTTCAAGGTTTTTCATACACCACATAGGCCAATAGGACAGCGAACTAGATGATCACAAGGGGACAAGCGCGGCTGGCCAACCTTTTGGTTATTAAGTACTCCCATCGCCAAACAATCCCTCAAAAAACAAGGCTACCTCCACTTGATTTTGCTAGTTTAGGTCCTTGCTTCTACCCTAGGCCTCATTCTTGCTTAATAAGTTATAAAACAGCCTAGACATCAACTTAAGGTCACACTAACCCACACAATGAGGCTCTAGTTTAACCTATCATTTTTCGGGTCTTGCACTTTTTATGAACCGTACAAATACAATAATTTATATATGTACACACAACTTTCCTCCTAAATCATGAAAATTAAGTAGTTATTCGGTATTTTCTATCAGGCCATGAAAATTTATTTAGAAAATGAGTTTATCCATGGGTACAACAAACAATGTTCAAGGTAAATTCTTCAATAACTACTTTGTAAAATTATTGTAGACCTCTTTTCTATAATGATAAATCTAATAAGTTATGGACCGATGTTATGCCTTCATTTGTTTTATTTTTATTCAATTTTATTAATTATAAATCTTGAAAATTATTCAACTATTGTGTTTTAAGAAATATATGTCTAAATAATTTGGTCAAGTAGTTTAGGTTGCACTTTTAAAGTTTAAGATTTCGTGATGATTGATGATAATGTTAGAAGTATTAATTTAACGTGAACTTAATATTAAGTTACTATTCCATTTTAGTTAAACAAACTGAATGTTCAAATTAGTTGGACAAGAAATGAGCCGTGTCTTTGAGTGGATTCCATATGGGCTTGTATCCATTTCATGTCATATGTGTTGGTTGGAAATAGTGTAGGCATGTAGAAGACAAGTGAGCGTGTAATGGGGAGGCCCACCAGGTTAAAAGCTTTTGAGCCTATAAATATGAGGCTAGGTCTCCTATACTTGCTTAAGCTAAGAGATGTATTCCCATAAGGTGCCAACCCCCAGTAAGCCTAAGGAGAGGAACACTCAACCTAGCTTGTATTCAGTCGTTCGTTTCTATGGCAGACAAAGGTACATACATCTTTTTTGTATTTAAGTATATTATATAGGTGTTCTTGATCTATGTAACAACTACTAGTTTTATTTGTCGTTTAAATCTTACGGATGTGCAGCACGGGTTGTGGGTTAGGGTATGATCCGTCGATGGCAACCGTCAATTACACCTGCAGAATTCTGAAAAATTAATTCTGGTCTGTTTTAGATACGGGGTGTTATATGCATGGTAACATTAAAATTCTAATCAAAAATTATTATACTCATCCTTAAAGAATGCATTTACAAAAACAGCGTGGAGTAGAGGCTTGAGTCCTCATGTGTGTTCTTGATGTTGTTGACTAATTACGTACTTCATTCAAGATAATACAACTAGCTTAATGTTGAAATATTAAGAGGTGATGGACCAAGAAGAAAGAAAGTTAAACCTCTTGTGCTCTCTGATTAACCAATAACAACCAAACCCTATTTTAATTCCCAACCTGACCATCGTCCAGCCACCCATAGTGGTTGGTAAATATCTCTCTAACTAACTTCACTCCCTTGGCGAGCACTGATACCAGCGTTGAATCCAAAAGACTCTAATTTTTTTCTTACTTCTGCTTTTTCCATTGTAATGGGATTATTAAGTATGGAAGTTGTGCACAAAATCCTTAAAACATGGATAAAAGATACATTTACTTGAAACCATCTAATATGCAAACAATTTGAATATCATCTAAAGAATTGGAGAATCCAAATCAGAATAACTCACATTATTCCTCAAAGCAATAGGACAAGCACATCACCTTAAGCATAGTCTCCAATCAGGCATTTGTAATATCATATCATAAACATCAGAAAACCACATACGTAACCCTGCGTTCACACTTGAACCATGGTGTATATAAGCCCCGAAACAGCACAACCCACTACACTAAGTACCACCTTGGATCACCATACTCATACTTAACCCTATATTAGTCTCATCCATAGTCATACACAGAGTAAATATACATTCATATCACTAGCTCATGTCAGGAAGTCTCATAAGACTAAGCCAATTGGCGCAGGCATAACTCATACTCCGTCGAGTATAAATGGCATCCCATACTACCCACTCATGCTGAATGTATACCCTTTTGAGGAACCATTGCACATAATTCATAATTCCATGTTCTTTTTTCATTAGAGTAATAGAGTCTTACTGCATAGACCATCTGAGCTATATGAAATCCGGTGCCATATAACCCCACATAGAAAGAAGGTGTCCTTCTTGCATAAGGTAGAACTAACATATTTAGCTTTTAGGTGGATCCTCTAACTAAAGACCTATGTTAGCACATAGAATATTGCTTTAATAAACTCGACCTATTGTATTAGCGGGAGAGTTTCCATCTCATCAAAGCATATGTAGAAGACCCAACCTATTCTATTAGTGGGAAGGCCTCTTCCTCGTTTTCCATATCCGCTCAGTGCTAACAATTATTCCCAAACTTATACATAGTGTGAATTGCATTTACATATGTGAAGGAGTACTTTTCCCTTCATTGAACACTACTCTTAACATCTCTCATTGATTCAATAAGGTGATAACTATCCTTCACCCTTCGAATCATTATATACATGTGAGAAATCCTTTCACATACATTAATATTGTTTTCATGAGAATAAACTTTAAATCAATAAAATACCATCATATACATGTAGATTCATGCATAATAATGTTTAATGGTCCATATAAGAACTTTACTCTCAATTGACACCATAGATACACCATAATCATTGACTCTAAGAGTGGTGTTGTAGTTTCCCTTATACCCTTACACTGAACAGAACATGAAAACAGACACATCAAATGGCAAATAATTCCCTCTCAAAGTGTTTTCCAATCAGTGCAATTATTATGTCTATGCATAATCTTCCATATATTGCTTCAACATTTATAGACATGTAAATCAGTTCATCCCTTCACTATACTAGACATGCACATAATCCAAATTCAAGTAGTACATTCATTGATGATTAAGCTCATTAATCATATTAAAGGTCATGTGGGTATAAACCCTTCCACAATAGTACCAATACATCTACATACACCATAATTACACACTCCACCTTTCAAGTGGATTTATATATATATATATATATATATAATATATATATATATATAATATATAAACCGCGCAAATCGTCTTAAAAACACAAATAAAAACCGGCATAAATAATCCGTCTTAAAACAGCGCATAATTGTTTGACAACAGCCGATAGCATGATATACCCGGAATGGACGGGGGACGATGGAAAAGGGCGTGGTGTCTGTTTTTTTTCTCCTTTCAAACAAAGAAAAATTGTTGAAGTTTTTCTATTTGGAATCGTGTTAGGCCTAATTCCTATTACTTTGGCTGGATTATTCCTAACTGCATATTTACAATACAGGCGTGGTGATCAGTTGGACCTTTGATTAATTAACATCTCTTTTTTTTTATTGACCTCCTCTCCTTACAGTTATATATGTATGTATGTATGTATATATGTATGTATGTATGTATGTGTATGTATATATGTATCTAAATCTTCAAGGTAAACAAACCACATGCTACATTCTTACTCAATTATCGTCATATAATATTAAGTAACCCAAATTTCAATACTAGTTATTCATTGGATCATCATATAAGACCTAATCAAGTTGGTTCATGTCTGAAAGATTCAATCATAAGAAATTCATGTATAGGTGATCTAGTCTAAGGTAACTCCATCAAGAAGATCCCAATCATAAGAGTTCACAATCTAATCCCTCAATTTGCCTCTTTCCATGACTCAACCCTAAGGTCTTATCATTTTCCCTTTGAACCTTAGGTTAATTAAGAATACATGTCGAATTATAATTAAGTCAATTAATTACATAAAAACCAACTCAAAATCAATCAATTAAATCAACTTATAATAATATTCGTAATGTAGAGAAGAGTCAAAGCTAGGATTATGGAAAAATCATGGATCCATTAGAATTAAAGTTACAATCCTCTAAAATCAGTAGTATCATCAATAATAAACATAATTCAATATTTTAAATTAACTTTTGGAATCCATGGGGTTGAGTTGAAACCCTAGCTTTTCAAGATTTCCAGAATTGAACTAAAGCTTTTGAGAGGAATCCATAGGTGATAACTACTCATGGATGAAAATTTCTATACCTTGAACAAGAATCTCCAAGAAATTTGGGAAGAACCTTGAGAATCTACAACCCTAGCTTCAATGGTTTCCTTTTCTTCTTTGACTTTAGAGAGAGAACTATTGGAGAGAAGAATTCTTTTGATTTGAATTGGGTTTGTTAAAAACTGACTTATTTGAAGAAATTTCAAGTCTTTAAAGTTATATAGTTTCTAGATAAGGAATAAAATTATTACGACTCAATTTGAGAAAAGAACTAAGGTACCTTAAAAGTTTAAACTTTAAATTTCACCCCTTGCCCATCGAAGCTTGCCCTTTCTACCATTAGGCTCGCCAAGGGCACTAGATTACTCGCCAAGTACATCTTTAGGTCACCCTAATTTCCAGTAAGGTCACTAATTGGGCAGAATCATTAGGCGATCAAGAGGACCAATGGGTGACATACCAACCTACTTGGCGAGCTATGACTTAGCTCGCCTTTCCTTCCAGAATCTAGGCCAATGGGACAGGAAAACTAGACGATCACAAGAGAAAAAGGGCGGCTGGCAAAACTTTTGGCGATCAAGCACTCCAAAGAACAAGGCTTCCTCCACTTTATTTTGCTAGTTTAGGCCCTTGCTTAAACCCTAGGCCTCTTCCTTGCTCAATAAGTTATAAAGCAGCCTAGGCATATATATAAGGTCACACTAACCCACACAATGAGGCTTTAGTTCAACCTATCATTTTTTCGGTTAATACAGCTTTTATGAACCATACAAATACAATAATTTATATACGAACACACAACTTTCCTCTTAAAATCATTAAAATTAAGTAGTTATTCGTGATTTTTAATAAGGCCATCAAAATTTATTTAGAAAATGAGTTTATCCATGGGTACAACAAACAGTTCAAAGTAAATTCTTCAACACTAGATTTTAATATTATTGTAGACTTCCTTTTTCATATTATAAAATTCTTATAAGTTATGGAACCGATGTTATGATTTCATTATGTGGAATTTTACTCTAATTTCTTAATTATTAAATCTTTAAAATTATTCAACTATTGTGTCTTAAAAAATATATGTCTAAAAAATTTTGGTTAACTATGTGAGGTTGCACTTTTAAGGTTTAAGATTTCTTGATGGTTAATGATAATGTTAGAAGTATTTATTACACGTGCACTTTAAATTAACTTATTATTGCATTTTAGTAAAATGAAATGAATGTTAAAATTTTTTGGACATGACATGAGTCGTGTCTTTGAGTGGATTCCATATGGGCTTGTATCCATTTCATGTCATATGCGTTGGTTGGAAATAGTGTAGGCATATTGAAGACCTGTGAGCCTGTAATGGGGAGGCCCACTAGGTTAAAAGCTTTTTAGCCTATATATATGAGGTAAGATCTGCACTCCTGGCTTAAACTAAGAGGTGTATTCCCGTAAGTTGTCAACTGTCAATAACCCTAAGGAGAAGAAGACTCAACCTAGCTTCTATTCTATCATTCGTTGCTATGGGAGACAAAGGTACACATATCCTTTTTGTATTTAACTATATTATGTAGGAGTTCTCGATCTATGTAACAACTACTAGTTTTGTTTGTCATTTTAATGTTACGGATAATAGTCTTCCACCCCTTTTAGATGAGAACAAATCTTCACACCTTAAATCGCCAATCAAAATTTAATATATAGAGATGAGTAAATTTAAATCAAATCATGTAATTCAACTCTTTGGATTTTAAAAATGATACCCTCTTCACCCTTTGAATGATATGAAACTGTTGGGTTTTAAATTAAAAAGTTATTGTATAGAAAAAAAATAATTTTTAAACGATCTTTAATCTAAATTTTTGAGATCGACAAATAATATTTTTTAGAATTAGCAATCAATGGTTTACAAACAAAATTTAAATTCATATCACTTATAGATATGTACTTCAAGTTATGCTTTTTTTATATTTAAATAATCATTAATATAAGATTTTTAAAAATAATTTGATTAGTTTCTAAGAATAATGTGGGGGAAAAAATAAACATTTTCCAAAATACAATGTGAACTAACAATAAATATGTTGCACAAATTGACTTTTCAATTCATTTTTTCTATCGACTATTTATGATTAAGAAGTTTATTACGAGTAAAAACTTATTCACATTTAATATTTATAATAAACTATAATTATTAGTATTTTTGTAACCCAGAATATTTAGGGGATTAAATGAAATAAATATATTCCATATAAAAAGTAATACAACAATATTTATGCGTGATTTTCCACAATAATATTTTTAACATAACACATCCTCCATGTCAGTCATATACTAATCAAGAACTAAAATAAGTAAAAATATAAATTAAAAGGATCTCCTTATAGATTTTTCTTTCATTTTCAAATATGTAGTTTTATTATTGAAGATTTTTGTTCATCTTGTATATCATCATAAGCTATAGTAAACTTCTACGGTACATTCATTGTTTTGTTGTGTTTTTTATTCAGTTTGATCAATGTTACCTCTTCTCCTTATTTGTACTAAACAATTAGATGCATGTAACATGACATGATGAATTTGATCTAAAACTGATTAAAATATATTCTAATTTATAGCATTTCACGAATTACTGTGATCAAAGATTCTTATACTTTTTTCTTTCTAGAAATTAGTCAAGATTTAATGTTTTATACAAGTTCTCAACAAACAATCTTATAATCTCAAATAATATAGGACAAACAATAAAACAATATCAATTTATTTGTGGAATTGCTAAATTTGTGATATTTTTTACTAGATCTTCATTTATTTATAATAAAACTGTTGTAAAGAGCATAAACAAAAATAGTATCATTTTATATTTTACAATGGAAATGAACTAAAGAGATAATCATTTCTACATAAAAAATATCATGATTGTTTGAAATTTTTATGATAACTTAACTTTTTTAAAAATTTTAATTTCTAATTAAATTTTTAGATTTTAATCATATCTTATGATTCGAATGAGATATTCATCAAAACTCATGGATTTATCAAGTATTTTGACAAATTAGTTAGTATGTTGAAGCATTTAATTATATTATCACTTGTTATCTTAATATTACACAGTTTTATCTGAAAAATATAAGTGCATTCTACATACATAATAGTTGTTTAATAACTAAGTGAATGAAATGGATCTACATTTGACATTTGAGTTTTTAGATTAAGGATTCTTAACTATAGTTTGTAAAATGCTAAAAATATTTACGGTACGTTATCGATATTGATCCATATTTGTCCGAATTTTGTCAAGAGTCTATCAGAAGTCCAGGTCATTTACCCAAGACGTTGCAACATGTCAGAATCGCTTCAAGCTTGCATCCTCACATCAAGTTTATAACTTCTTGCATGTTTAAAAATAATTAAGTTCAATTTACTATAATAGATTTTTTAAATTTTTATTTTTGTTGTTTTTAATTATTTTGGTACTTCAATTTTTTGAAGGATAATTCGACCAAAAGATAAAAACACAGAAGCACTAGCAAGAGGACCTGTGATATCAAGAGGGATCAATGCAGTCATCCGTAGAAGGCCTTATAGATCCCAACAAATGAGAGCGAGTAATGACCCCGAGGTCATAGAAGAAAAGATTAAGAGAACAAAAAAGATGTGCACAAAACGATGTGTGTTTGGTGTGTATTATATATATATATATATATATATATATATATATATATAATATATATATATATATTATTTTTATCATCAAATGAAGTTTCAATAAGTACATTCGCACTTATGGTGTCTCAATTTATGTTTAGCCTTACTGTTGATATATCTAGAAAGAGTCAAATCGACGAGTTGTATACCTTGTATTTGAAGCAGAAGTCATTGATTTTGCTATTTTAACACAATTTCTCCAGATGTTCTTTAAATAACTAGGAAATAAAAGTTTTATTCATTAACTTAATGTTTATGTTCAAACAAAAAAAATATTTTTTGAGTGTTCTTTTTCACTTTTAGTTTGTGTTCTCTTTTCATATTTTTTTTACGTTGTCTTCTTCTCTAATAGAAGAAATTCTTTTATCAGGAAGGGTTGGTAAGTTTTTAAATTATCAAATTGTTCCTCCTTTCCTTTTTGGATCGGGTCAGGTTTGTCCACATGGGAAACTCACAACCCAAAGATTACATCCTCCACTTCACAGATGGTGGACAAGACCCAAGCCACATCTACTAGTCACACAATTCATACAACAAATAGTTCTTGCAACATGTGAGCATCAAGAATTTAACTTTGTGGTTTTTCAAACCCACATAGGCCAATGGGACAGCAAACTAGACGATCACAAAGGGACAAGGGCGGCAGGCCAACCTTTTGGTGATCAAGCACTCCCATTGCCAAACAGTCCCCCAAAGAACAAGGGTTTCTCCACTCTTATTTTGCTTGTTTGGTCCCTAGCTTGCACCCTATGTTTAACAACTTAAAAAAATGAATAGGACAAATACTTAAGGTGATTTATTTATTATTTAAAAAAATATTATTTTAAAGGGATAATTTCTTCACTAAGCTAATGATATCCGGTTTTTATTTATTAATAGGAGTCTTATTTCCTATTCCCAAACTAAAACTCCTATTTTTACCACTCTCTCTCACGATCCCTCTGACTTCATCCTTCGCTTCCTCACGCGATTGGTTCTGCCCAAACACAAGAACAGTATTAATATCACAAAGAGTCTTCCACACTTCAAGAACTCACATGAAATTTTAAGAAGAACAAAGCAACCAAAAACATTAAGGAAAAGAGAAGTTGTTCGTTGAGTGGTGCGGACGTTGAGGTAACTTTGACTTATTTTGGAGAGAGTTTTTGGCAGAAACTCCATCGTTTGAACATCAATAAAGGTATGGGTTTCTTTCCTCTTGTTTCCTGTCCCAAAAGACCCCTTAAGATCCAGATATTCAGTCCAAAAACTAGGATTGTTCCGCTCTTTCATGTCCCTGTCACTAGCTCCCATTGAACTTTAGGTTGGGTATGTTTGCTGGTATAAATTAGGGATGAAATGTGTTTTCGTAATCTTTATGTTTACGTATGCATGTTCAAAAATTTGTGATTAAAGATTATGTTATTCGAAATCATGTGAAAAAGTGATGTGCGTGTGTATGTGTGGCAGTGAAGTTGTTCGTTGTTTGGAGGTGCGCAAAGGCATGTTAATTTTTGTACTTTATGTGCTAAAATTGCGAACAATGTGATGTTCATATGGTGTGTGAAGTTACAAATTTTGAGTGAAAACGCTTGACTAATGTAACCCCTAAACTACACTTAACTACATACTAAATGCTTGGTGAAATGCCTTAAAAAACTAACATAAAATGGTTGATGAATGGAAGCTAAAAATTTTGAATAAATTTCCAGCTTAGTATACTTTAAATTTTGTTCAAAAAAGGGGTTGAAATCTAGAAATTTAATACATTTAAAAAAAAAAGTGAGGCCACAAGGATTCGAACAAGTGACCTCACCCTTTAGCTACTGGTTCGAGAAAGGAAAAGAATATGGGGCTGGCGGGGAATCGAACCTGGCCATTGGATTCGCGAGAAAGGAAAAGAAAGTGGACTGGGGGGAATCGAACCTGGCTACTGGATTCACGAGAAAGGAAAAGAAAATAAGGCTGGGGGAATCGAACCTTGCTACTGGATTCGCGAGAAAGGAAAACAAAATGGGGCTTGGGAGGGGGGGAATCGAACCTGGCTACTGGATTCGCGAGAAAGGAAAAAAAATATGGGGTTGTGAGGTTCAAACCTACCCCCTCACAACCTCTAGCGAATTTAAATTAAAATAAAGAGGATGTAGGGGTTCGAACCCACAACCTCCCTATTCCTGCGAAATAAGTAACAAAAATAAAAGAGGTTGTGGGAGTTTGATCCCACAACCTTTAAGTTTGGGCTAAATGATTCAATAGGATGTTAATGAGAAAATAAAAAGGGGTTGTGTGGTTCGAACCCACACCCTTACCCTCGGTAATTTAGAGGAAACCCAAGTAGAGAATAACGATATAATTATTATGTTGGGGTTTAATCTAGAGTCCCAATATCATAGAGATTAAAAATAAATCTATGAATATGTAAAGGTGTTATCCAAGAGATTCGAACTTTGTTCCCCCTTGCAAAACTTCCGTATGATACATAAGTCATACATTACTAACAAAATATCCAAGAATAATGCATCCTCTTGAGATCAAATTCAAATCTTTGACATTATACAGATCATAATTCTTGTACTAACTAAACTTAGGAATGTTTTGAATCACTTAACGACTATGAATGAAGCCCCATGCTTGTGTGTATAGACCATATACGTCAACATATGTTTCTAAAGTACGTGACCTAAGATTTATGTAATGAAAATGATGAACCCTAGAAAGGGTTAAATATGAGTGTAGATACACTAAATGGCCAAGTTGCATCGGCATTTTCACGCCCCTGATCTACCCCCGATACGCGTACACGGAACCGAGGACCAACAATTGATCCCAGCTAACACTGCTACATGATCATGAGCAATACTAAAGATAATAACTGTTGTGGAAGCTTAATTTTATACTTTCAAATGAAATATGGGAATACTTATAATTCTTAAAACTGGGTATTTGAAAACAATGAGGTTTAATACAAATACAAAAGATATTACTCAATACTAAGTTTAATCCTAACTATATCTGAAAATAGCCTCTAAACTAGACTTAACTACTGTACAAGCCCAGCTAATCTAGAAAAAACGAAACTAAATTGCTAAAGATTGAAATGACACTCATGACTGTTGTCCTCAGCGAGAATGAAGACTCACCCATTAAATCTGGCTGCACTGGAGATCGTACATCGATCTATGCGTGATTTGGATGCTGAGAACCTTAAACCTACATATGAGAGATGTAGAGCACGTTGGCGTCCCGTACTTGAAAATTACTGAGCATGTAGGATAGGTAAAGCTAAAATAAAACATAACTGAACAAGCAATAAAATATGTATAATATTTGTACGTGATTTGCTGATTTCTGAGCTACCTGGTGGAAATGACCAATTTATAACATGCTGACACTGAATATTGAATATACTAAATGGTTAATGCAAGAGTCTGACCTGAACTGTGGGATGCTACTAATAACTGAAGAATAAAACACATGAGCTAAATGTGTGAGGTTCGATGGTTACGCCCCATCGAGAGGACGCCCAATATACCTGCCAAAGGTATAAAGGCATGCTGGCCGTGATCACTAAACTGATTGCCCCCACAGAGGGGACTTGCAACTACATGACTAGTAGTTCTGGAACTATTTGGGACGCTAAAATAAACCAGTCCCACTCGATCTTATAATACTCCCAATGAATCTGAAATTAACTGATTATATCTGAATTTCGGTAAATACGGATGCTTGAAACTGAACTGCCAAACTAAAATGCCAATGAATAGGTAATTATGCATTTATACTGAGGCATGTATATATGAAGTGTCCGAAATATATGACCTATCATGTGTAATTCAAGAACTAAGAAATAAAAGGCTAGGGTTCTGAAATTCATGCGATAATCTTGAGTAATAACATGATAATCTATTTGGAACTTATATTTTCATAAATTCATGAAGTTATAATATCACAGTTCTAGAAACCCTAGGTTAATCATGATAAGAGATCAAGAACTGCTGAAACTAAGGACCCCCAATGGTGAAAGAAACCCACTAATGAAATCACATACCTGGTGATGAATCCACGGAAAAATACATAAGTTTCGGGGCTGGAAACGCGCTGGAGCAATGTGGCCGTTTCTTGAACTAGGGTTCTTGAGCTTTTTTTTCTCTTGTCTTGCTTCAATTTTCTAAGTTTTGATTTCAATAATTTGACTTGGATATGTTTTTAATCATGTTTCCTAGGTTTAACTACTAAAATCTTGATATTTTAGGTCAACACAACGTAACTAACTTATGGTTATGGGAAAGGTAAAAAATACCCCTGGGAGGTTGCTGTCGATCTCACGACGGCAAGAATGACGGTCTGTCGTGCGCCTGATGCCACGTCGTTGGGTCCGTTGTGAGGCCCATTCGAACGCCTTTACTACAATGGGTATAATTTTGACTCGGAGGTTTTTTGTTTTAGCATGATCATGGCCTATGGAATTATATTCAATTATCTGTCTATGGGTAAGGTCAAGGAGGGAGTCTAATATTTTTTTCTAAGGAGTTATGAATCATTTTTAAGAAGTTGAACCAACCTGCATTTTCCCCTTAACTGGATGCAAATTTTTCCACCTACAGACTGTAGTCCCCCTACGAACCATGTTGGTCATCCATAGTCTTGTCAGAGGAGTGGGTTGAAGTATTCTTGATCGACGGTCACGGACACGGACCGTGTTGACCTACGACCGTAAATTCCGTTCGTCGTCCAGACTTAACCAATTTTTCTAAAGTTGAATTTTTGGGAGTTTTCTGATCCCATCGACGGTTGTGCATGACGACCGTGGTTTTGGCTACGGTCCTTGAAATGCACCGTTGGTAGCACCGTGCATATCTTTTCTGAACACTATTTTGGTCTGTTTGGCTATGGGGTGTTAACGGCATATGATGAGATGACAATGAATGATGAAATTACATAAAATGATTAAATGAACAAATAAATGAAAAACCCTGAAGGTTACGTGACGGTGTGAAATCACACTAATGGCCAATTGCATTGGCATTGAAGAAATGAACATTCACCTTAAAAAGAGGTGAGTAACATGAAAAGAAAAGGTGCGAATGATAATGAATGTGGTGACAACATGATGCTGAGGCTAGTAACTGACGGTAGCACCAATCGTAATGACCTAGTAATGTTACCAATACATACTCGCCTATGAGAGTGTAAGATACGAAGAGACCAGTCTCTATACTCTCTAATGAGAGTAATTGAGCTTAAGATAGTCACTACTAATGATGAAGATGAGAAATCATCTAATGAGCTATGATGTCCCTCATACTAGAAAGCCAACTTCCACGACATATGAGATGAATGTAATGGAACTTTATACTGAGCACCGATAGACTAGAATATGAGCGGTGATACTTCTTTCCTCGGGAATGGCGGAGGTTCCCGTAATCCTCGCATAGATAACCTGTCCGATTGCCGGGTATGGTCTTCTTATATCTCCTAGTCTTCGAACCTATATAGCCGATATAGGGATCTGGCGGGGTTAAATTTCCATGTATGATAGCATGTTATGGATCACTTTGACTGGTGATTCTACCTCTTTTCGATGTGGAAGAGACACTGGATTTCATGATTCTCACATGATCTATGTTTGTTAAAGTTAAAGTTCCCAATGAATGAATGAGGTCATCCTCAAATGTGCACATAATGAAAATGAATGATCCCCAAGGTGTTAGATAGAATAATTAAAAGGTGAGTTGATTCAAGTAATGACATTAGTCATTCTGGTCTTGCACACTAACCTATGAAAAGCTTAAACTACATCTAGTATACCGTGGAGTTTACACTGGCCATGAATAATGAAATAGAGTACGTATGAATGAACGAAGCAGACTATTTTGCTAATGCGAGTCCCCCTATTGATGTCCCATATATGTTGAGGCCCTCATTTCAAGGATTTCTTAAGGCTAAGTCCCTGAGTCTGATGTCTCATGGATTGATGAATATCTTGAAGAGTTATGTGCTGGCAGGCAAAGTGTGTTGTAACTATATATGTGTGCTATGTGTAATGTTATGTGATGTGTGCAATGTGAAAAGTATGATGTATGTTATTCACATGGCATAACTTTCCTATTTCAAATTTCGAAAGCTCATTGACTTCCCTAATCCAAATTTGGATACTTTCCAAATCTCAATTTGGCAAGTTCACTTACTTGACTTCCAAAAATCATGTTGTTAGCAAAGAGTTATTCTTTATCATGCATGTCCGTGGTGTGTGCTTGCATATACCCAAACTTAGTACAAGTGTGTACTAACCCTATACAATCTCTACTATTTTAGGTGCAGGACATCCAGCATTCACCCGTTTGGGTAGGTCCTCATGCTTTCGAGGATGCTACTATTTTATATTCTAGCTTTGTTTTAGAATTGATATAGTAGAGAATGTTCCACTAGCGTTTCTTTCTTATTTTTATTCAGACTATGTATTGGTGCCATTTTTGCAATTATACACTTAATAAGAATTGAACTATTTCTTTCAATTGTTTCTCTTTATGTTAGATGGTTGATGGTGAACAGTTACGTATTAATAAGAATGTTTTTTTATAAGTATGTTAAGAAACAAAAAGTTTCAAATTTTGGGCTAAAAATTACCTATGTAAAGTAAAAATGACGTAAGTAGGCTTGTCTGCGACCTCTGAGAGGTCAACGACGCCGGTCTCATTTGCGGTCTAGATTCCGGTCGTGACAAAGTTTGTATCAGAACCCTAGGTCAAATTCCGAGGATAATAAGTTCACATCAACCACATTGAGTAGTTTCTAAGTCATGGTAGTGAAGTGCACCACTATCCTGGATTAGAGACTGCATGATGAGTAGGAAAATTTCCCTTCTCTGATATTATCGTGCTTTCCTAATGTTTGAGTTCTTAGTGTTATGAGCGTGTCTAACATCAATCCTTGTTTTTTTTCAGAGAATGAACACTTGGAGAGCTAAGGCTTAGAGGAGGGGAGGAGCAGCATCTAGGGGTAATCAGAATCAATCTTAGGCTCCAGTTGAATGTGTGGCCATGCTAGTTAACCCAGTAGGGTTAACCAATGCTGAGGTCAGAGCATATCTGGCTCAGATGGCACAGGCCATTACGTTGCAGGCTCAAGCTATGACTGCCCAAGTCAACCGGCAGGATGTTGTGAGAGAGATCCCACCGGTTCGCAGATTGGCTGACAGGCTGCGAGACTTTGTAAGGATGAACCCTCCTATTTTCACAGGGTCTAAGATATCAGAGGATCCTCAAGAGTTTTTTGATGAAGTACATAAGATTCTGGTGGCTATGGGGGACACAGATGCTGAGAGGCTGAGTTGTCTTTCTATCAGCTCAAGGATGTTGCACAGACTTGGTGCAAGATGTGGCAAGATAGCCGTGTTTTGGGTTGAGTGCCAGTCACTTGGGAGTTGTTCGAAACATCATTTCTGGAGAGGTTCTTCCCTTGAGAGATGAGGGAAACCAAGGTTGAGGAGTTCATCAACCTTAAACAAGGCTCTACGACAGTTAGGGAGTTTTTATTCCCTTAAGTTGTTAGTTATTAAGGTTATGTTACTTTCCTTAGTATTTAATGGCTGGAGAATGAGCGGAGTATGCTTTGTTGAAATTATCCAGTTATGCCCTACTTCTTAGTTTCGAACAGTAAAGAATGGATGAGCAGGTTTCCCTCCGAAATCAATGGAGACATGGAGGAGGAGTGTTGTCCTGTGATGCACAGATTAATATGGACTTTCCAAGTTAATCGCTATCATGTCCAGCAGGGAAAGGACAGCCCACAAGAAGGGGTGTTCGTGATTTTTAGGATGCCTAGGCCTCTGATCGGGCAGTTCACCCATGGGAGGGCCACAGAAACCAACTGTTGGCATTCTTGAGCAGCCAGGTTCAAGAAAGGGGCCAACAGAGTTCCTGGGGGAATTCTAATTCTTAAAGAGAGGTACAGCAACCTAGAGGAGGCAGACCTGAAACCCAAGAGGGGCCAATGGTGGTGAGATGACAAATCCTAGTAAATGTGCCTATGTGGCGGAGCTCACAGTGGATAGTGCCAGACGAGGCAATAATCCTGTTCGGTTGTGTTTAAGAGTTGACACATGTTAGAGATGGCACAGAAAACAGAGGTCAGGCTGGAGGTAATGTCACAAGGCCTAACCCACCAGAGGTGCAGCAGCCAGCCGAGATCCCTAGAGGAAGACATCTATTCCCCTAAAGTGCAAGGAGAAGCAGGAGAAGTCCGTGATGTCGGTCCACAAAGTATGTGAGAGTATTCTCAAATCCTGTTTTGCTCTACTTGATACAGGGTCTACTTTTCCTTTGTGCTTCTCTGTTTACTCTACTTTGGAAATACTACCTGAAATTCTTGCTAATCTTATAGTGGTTAGTTACGCGTTAGGGAAAAGTTTAAGAAACTGATAGAGTATAAAAACGATTGCCAATGTTTTACGTGGTAGGGACTATGTATGCGAATTCGTTGAAACTACCCATGCCATTATTTGATGTTATTTTGGCGTTGGACTGGCATTCACAGTTGTTATGCTTGCTTGGACTGTCGTGGTAGATGATGCGATTTCGCTTTTCACCAATGAAGAAGAGTTGAGTTTGGGGGTACAATCGAGTCGTCCTAATCCCTTGATTTCAAATTAAGGCCAAAAATGATGTCAAAGGGTTAATATGTCGTCTGCTGAGTGTTAATGATTTAGATCATGCATTCCTTCCAAGGACTCAAGTTGCATGTAGTTGAATGAGTTCCTAGAGGTGTTTCCTGAAGATTTTTACTGGAGTCCCTTCCTTCGAGGAGGATTGACTTTGCCGTATTAGAACCTGAACTAACAGTAGCAATTACTCTTTATAGATTTCTGTAGCAGAAACTCAAAAAGTTGTTGAAGTTGCATTTAAAAGATCTCACTGATACGGGTTAAAATCAGCCGAGCATATCCCCTGTGGCGATCCAGTGTTGTTTGGAAAAGGAAGGATGGAACCCATTAAAAAGTGTTTTATCGATTTATCGGCAACTCAACAAAGTCACTATAAAGAATATAGTATCAAACTTCCTAGAATATTGATTTGTTTGATTAGATCCAAGGGTCTAGTTTCTTCTTAAGACTGTCTTCGTTCAGGGTATCATCAGCTAGGGAGGGTTGGAGATGTCCCAAAGACGCAGCCTTCTTTCGTACCCGTGATGGTCATTATGAGTTTTGTCGTTTAATCATTTGGTCCACGAATGCACCTGCACTGCATTTAGGATCTCAGGAATAGTAACTCTTTTGTCATAGTACTCGTTGATGGACATTCACATCTACTCTAAGATCACGGGAAGAGCATAATAAACGGCATTTGAGACAACCTTGTAGGTACTTCGAATCATCGTTGTATGCCAAATCAGCCAAGTGTGAATTTTGGCTAAGAATTAGTGACCTTCTAGGGTAGGTGGTTCGATCCGGGTGTGGTGTGGTGTAGAGGTAGACCCAAGGAAGACTGAGGCTGTTATGAACTTTCCAAAACCTCTTACTCCCACTGATATCCATAGTTTTCTGGGATTGGTTGGTTAATATCGCAGGTTTGTGGAGGGCTTTTCTTCCATTGCTGCCCCACTTACTGCTTTGACAAAAAAGAAAGCCAAGTTTGAATGGACGGAAACTTATGAGAAGAGTTTCCAAGAGCTCATGGACAGACTCACGTCAGACCACCCCCCCCCCCCCACGTGTGCTTACGGTGCTAAGAGTGGATGAGAATTAAATCCAATGTCTATGTTATGATATAGGGTTGGTTTTGGTTTGGGTTGTTTACTCCTATGCAGGCTGGGCGGTGTAGGTGAAGCCTATACCTCCAGACAGCTCAAGGTTCATGAGAAAAAATCCCACTCATGACCTGGAGTTGGAGTTGTGGTGTTTGCAGAGAAGCTGTGGAGGCATTATTGTATGGAGTGCATTGTGTGATGTGTTCACAGATAAGAGATTCTCAAGGACTGTTCACACAGAAGGAGTGAATCTACGTCAAGCGGAGGATGGTTAGAGATGTTGAAGGATATGACATGAATGTCACATACATCAAGTTTAAGGCTAATGTTGTGGCGAATGCCTGAGACAGCGATGATCAGGGGAGTACAACCCACATTGAGGACGGGAAGAAGGAGTTGGCAAAAGAGGTACAAAGATGACAAATTCAGATGGTGTGCTATTGGTTACTCTATTAGTGGGGGTAGTTAGTTCATCCTAATCTTGAATCATCTTGGTAGTTGAAGTCAGAAGGGTCAGCATCTGGATCATGTGTTGATGGATCGGAAGGACTCAATGTTGTTTTTAAAAATAAATGCAGTCTTTTGCTTTGGAGAGGGGATGGTATACTTAGATACCAGGACAGGATTGTGTGTACCAGATGTGGATGGTTTAAGACCAGGATTGTGGCAGAGGCACATGGTTCCAGATATTCCATACATCGAGGTTCCACTAAAAATGTATTCATGATACTTAAGCAGCGTCTATTTGTGGGATGGCATGAAGAAATGATATTGCAGAATATGTGGCTAAGTGTCCTAATTGTAGCCCAGGTTAAGGCCCAGAGCATCTTAAGCCTGGTGGTCTGACTCCCAGATTATGAGGCGCCCCGAATTGGACGTAAGAGTCATTAATATGGACTCGTGGCGTGGTCTTTTCGAAGGGACTAGGAGGAATCATGACTCTCATAGGGTTATTGTGGACAGATTGACTAAGTCTGCTCACTTTTATCCTTCGTTGAAGTCTACCCTACAGTAGCGAGAGATTATACGAGGACATTATATTGATTAGATTGTGAGGTGGATGGGATTCCTCTGTCTATAATTTAAGAAGATTGGTTCGTTAGTTTACTTTACATTGGGTCGTGGAGTCTTTCCAGACAAAAAGCTTGGGCACGCAGCGTGAAGCTTAGTACTGCTTCATTCTCAGACTGATGCAGGAAGGGACCCTTCAGACCTTGGAGGACATGTGAGAGCATGTGTGATTGCCTCAGAGGTAGCTAGATACCATCTACCTTTGATAGAGTTCTCGTATAATAAATCTATCACTCAGCATGGGATGGCCACCGTTTGAGGCACGTAGGGTAAAAGGTGTAGATCTCTCGTTGGGTGGTTGGAGGTTGGAGGAGTCATCCATTTGGGTCCTGAGATCATTTCATGAGGCTTAGAGAAGGTTAGAGTGATTAGGTACAGAGTTGGATATGCTTAAGCCTACAGAATTCATATGCAGAAATTAGAAAAGCGGGCCCTTAGAATGTGGGTTGGTGACCAGGTTACTTGAGATATAACCTATGAAAGAAGTGATGAGATTTGTAGAAAAAGGAAGGGAAGTGGCCGAGGTACGCTTGGGCCTATGAGATC
This sequence comes from Solanum habrochaites, assembly GCA_027704765.1. Lineage (NCBI taxonomy): Eukaryota > Viridiplantae > Streptophyta > Magnoliopsida > Solanales > Solanaceae > Solanum > Solanum habrochaites. The sequence goes on along the minus strand of JAKWJA010002489.1, from coordinate 71,144,352 downwards.
CTACAGCGTGTGGGTGGAGTGGCCTATGAGTTAGAATTGCCTGCGGAGCTAGCTTCTGTCATCCAGTCTCTTTAATGTTCGCTAGGTTGAAGAAAGTGCCTAGGTGATCCAAACAATCCAATTCTACCCGTGGAAGGTTGGGGGTTGATGAAACTTGTCTTATAAGGACGATACCTATTGAGATCTTAGACAGAGAAGGTCAAGCGGGCTGAGGAACAAGAGATGCCACAGTGAAGGTATTGTGGGAGAAATCATATTGTTGAGAGTCACGTGGTAGGCTGAGGGCCGAACATGAGATTCACGCTACCCTCATCTTTCAGTTTATTGGGTTAGATTCCCACTCTAGAGTATATGTTTTCTTATCTATCGTATTTGTTGCTATTGCTTGGCTTGTAGCATAGGAATGCTCTATGATACATGATTGGCATTGCGATCGTTCTTGTGTACTGAGTAGATTACATTCGCGGGGCGCGAATGTTCCTAAGAGGGTGGAGATAATGTAACAACCAAAAAATGATGGAATAGGATATAAATAATTAGTGATGTATTGATTATTTAAAATCTGAAATTTTAAGGGCCATAAGGTTCTTTCATATAAGCTAATTAAACAGTTTTTTATTTAAATAATGAGGAGTCTTAGTTTGACCATTCCCAAACTAAAACTCATATTATTTGCTAATCTCCTCACGATCTCTCTTTTCAAGTCATTATTCTCTCCCTCACGTTCGGTTCTGCCAAAAAACACTAAAGAACGCTAGTAATATCAACAGTTCTTCACACTTGAAGAACTCACATTGAAATTTTAAGAAGAACAAAGCACCAAAAACGTTTTAAGGCAAGAGAGTTGTTCGTTTTGGAGTGTTGTGGACGTTGAGGTAACTTGGACTGATTTTGGAGAGAGTTTTGGGAAGAAAATTCATTTTGAACATCAATAAAGGTATGAGTTTCTTCCTCTTATTTCATTTCCGAAAGAGACCCCTTAAGATTCATTGATATTCACTTGAAAACTAGGATGGTTCCCCTCGTGCAGTTCACTATAACTAGCTCCCATGACTTTAGGGTTGGGTACTGTTGCTGGTATGGTTCACAAAATAGGAATGAGTGTGTTTCGTGAGTGTTCTGTTACGTATGCATGTTCGAAAATTGGGACTAAAGATTATGTTGTTCGAAATCATGTGAAAAAGTGAGTCTATGTGTATGTGTGGCAGTGAAGTTGGTCACTGTTTGGAGTGTGTGCAAAGGCAGATGTTTAATTTTGTATTTATGTGCTAAAATTGTGCAATGTGATGTTCATATGGTGTGTGTGGAAATTACAAATTTTGAGTGTTGAAACGACTTTTGACTATGGTAAACCCCAAACTACACCTACCTACCTACTAAATGCTGGGTGAAATTCCCTAAGCAACTAACATTAATGGTTAATGAATGGAAGCTAAAAATTTTGAATAAATTTCCAGCTTAGTATACTTTAAATTTCATTCAAAAGGGGTTGAAATCTGGAAATTTATTACATTTAAAAAAAGGTGAGGCCACAAGATTCGAACATGTGACCTCACCCTTTAGCTACTGGTTCGAGAAAGGAAAAGAACATGGGGCTGAAGGGAATCAACCTGGCTACTGGATTCGCGAGAAAGGAAAAGAAAATGGGGCTGGGGGGAATCGAACCTGGCTACTATGTTCGCAAGAAAGGAAAATAAAATGGGGCTGGGGGGAATCGGACCTGGCTACTTGATTCGTGAGAAAGGAAAAGAAAAAAAGGGGGTTGTGGGGGAATCAAAACCGAGATACTGATCGCGAGGCGGAAAAAAAAATAGGGGATGTAGGGTGTTCCGAAACCTACCACATCCACAGCGTCTAGGAATTTAATCTAACTAAGGGGTTGTGGGGGTTCGACACCCACAACCTCCCTATACCACCAAAAAAATAAAAAAACAACAAAAATAAAAGAGGTTGTGGGGGCTGTTTGATTACCACAACCTCTGGTTGGGCGAAAATGAGCAATGTGATGTTAATGCGAAAGTAAAAAGGGGTTGTGGGGGTTCGAACCACAACCTTGCGCCAAGTGAAGAGGAAAACCGAAGAGAAAGAAAGTGGAAAGAGCTATTATTAATGTTGGGGTTTAATCTAGAGTCTCAAATCATGGTGATTGATTAACAAATAAAATCAATGAAAATGTTTACGTGTTATCCAAGAGATTCGAACTTGGGTTCCCGTGCCCAAACTTCGTATTGATACATAAGTCATAAATGAACAAAAATATCAAGAATCATGTAACCTACTTAGATGTCAAATCAATATATTTGGCATACTATAGCACGATATAGAAGTCTTATACTACATAATCTTAGGAATGTATAGTCACTTAACGAAATATGATATGAAGCCCCATGGCTTGTGTGTATAGACACATAAGTTTGTTAACATACGTCCAAAATAAAGTGACCCTAGATGTATGATGAATGAGAACCCTAAAGGTTAAGTCTGAGCGTAAGATACACTAAAGGCCAAGTGGCATTGGCTTATGATGAGATGAACACAATGAAAGATGAAATGAACAATGAAATGATGAGACCCTTGAAGGGTTAAGTCGGGAGTGTGAAACATACTAAATGGCCAAGTGCTTGGCTATGATGAAATGAACATCTCACTAATAGAGGTGAGAACTATGAAAATCAAAGGGGTTAAGAGAATGAATGTGGTGACAAACAAGATATGAGGCTAATGTAAATGATGAGAGCATCCAAATCGATCCTAACTAAATGTTACCATATGTATCACTATGAGAGTGTAAGATAATGAAGAGACAGTCTCTATGAACAATCAAGGAGCCTATTGAGGATTAACACCTCAATACTAATGATGAGATGAGAAATATCTAATGAGGCTATGATGTGCTCATACTTAGAAGCCAGCTTCCACGAGTATGAGATGAATGTAATGGAAACTTTACTGAACACCGATAGACTAGCTATGAGCGGTGATGACTTCTTCGGGAAGGGAGGGGGCATATGAAGATGAGACTGTACGTATTGCCCGTGTAGGGATCTCCTTATATCTCCTAGTCTTCGAACCTCTACAGCCAAATAGGGATCAGGCGGGGTGCGTTAAATCACAGGTATTAGCATGTCTGGATCACTTTGGCCTGGTGGATTCCACCTATTTTGCGATGTGGGGAGACACTGGATTTATGATGCTCACTGATCTATATCGGTTAAAGTCAAAGAGTTCCCAATGAGTGAATGCAGGCACCTCAAATAAATGCCACATAATGAAATGAATTATACCAATGTCGTTAGGATAGGATAATAAAAGGTGAGTTAGATTTCAAGTAATGACAGTTTAGGTGGTATTCTTGGTCATGCACAACGAACCTAATAAATCTTAAACTACATCCTAGGTATTACATGGTGTTTACACTGGCCTATGAATGGAAATGAAATGGAGAGTATGTATGAGATGAACGAAGAGACTCGGTGTTGCTAATGAAGACTCCCTAGTTGAGGTCCCACTGTTGAGCCCTCATTTTCTGGGATTTTAATGTTAAGTCCATGAATGTTGAGGTCTCGTGTCAATGAATGAATGAGATTCTAAGTGAAGTCACTGGCGCTACATGTAAAGTGTGTTTGCTTAAGTTATATGATATGTGCTATGTTGTAAATGTTATGTGTGTGTGCAAAGGTGAAAAGTATGAATGATTTATTCTCATGGCAATAACTTTCCTATTCCAAATCTGGAAAGCTACCTGACTTTCCTCATCTAAATTCGAAAGCCTCATTTTACTTCCTAATCGAATTTGGCAAACTTTCCAAAGCTCAATTGGCAATTCCACTACTTGACTTCCAAAAAGTCTTGTTGTGGGAATAGGAAAGAGCTATTTTGTTCTCAGCATGTACGTGGTGTGTGCTGCATATGCCATACTTTAGTACAAGGTATGCTAAACCTATTACAATCTCTATTATTTTGGTGCCAGGACAGGTGGACGGTAGAAGATAAAAAAAACAGGGCTCTCAGCATGTAGTCTATCGGAGTCCAGCATTCATCCGGGTTTTGGTAGGTCCTCAGCTTTCGAAGATGATACTATTTTATATTCTATATTAGTTACCTATGTAAAGTAAGAATGATGTAAGTAGCGTGTTTGTGACCTCTGAGAGGTCAACGACGCCGGTCTCGTCTGGGGTCTAGATTCCGGTCGTGAAACTAGGCCTCTTTCTTGATCAATAATTTTTAAAACAGCCTAGACATTAACTTAAGGTCACACTAACTCATAGAATGAGGCTCTAGTTCAACTTATCATTTTATGGGTCGTTACACTTTTTATGAATAGTACAAATACAATAATTTATATATGTACGCACAGCTTTCCTCTTAAAATCATTAAAATTAAGTAGTTATTCGTGATTTTTTATCAGGACATCATAATTTATTAGTAAATAAGTTTATCAATGGGTACAACAAACAATGTTCAAGGTAAATTCTTCAACACTAGCATTGAAAATTATTGTAGACTTCCTTTTTGATATTATAAAATTCTTATAAATTATGGAACCGATGTTATGATTTCATTATGTGGTATTACATTCTAATTAATTAATTATAAATCTTGAAAATTATTCAACTATTGTATTTTAAAAAATATATGTCTAAATAAATTTGGTCAACTTGGCGAGGTTGCACTTTTAAGGATTAAGATTTCTTGATGGTTGATAATAATGCTGGAAGTATTTATTAAAGGTGCACTTAACATTAACTTATTATTGCATTTTAGTATAACCAACTAAATGTTAAAATTAATTGGACAAGACATAAGTCGTGTCTTTGAGTTGATTTCACATGGGCTTGTATCCATTTCATGTCATATGTGTTGGTTGGAAATAGTGTAGGCATGTTGAAGACCTGTGAGCCTGTATTGTAGAGTCCCACTAGGTTAAAAGATTTTAATCCTATAAATATGAGGTTAAGGTCTCCTTTCCTGGCTTAAGCTAAGAGGCGTATTTCCACAAGTTGTCAACCATCAATAACCCTAAGGAGAATAAGACTCAGGCTAGCTTGTATTCTGTCATTCGTTGCAATGGAAGACAAAGGCACACACATCAAAGTTATGCTTTTTATATTTAAAATAACGATCAATATAAGATTTTAAAAAATCATTTAATTAGTTTCTAAGAATAATGTGAAAAAAAATAAACTTTTTCCAAAATATAATGTGAACTAAAAATAAATATGTTGCACAAATTGACTTTTCAATTCATTTTTTCTATTGATTATTTATGATCAAGAGGTTTATTACGAGTAAAAACTTATTCACACTTAAAATTTATAATTAACTATAATGATTACTAATTTTCAAACCCAAAATATTCAGGGGGATTAAATGAAATCAATATACTCCATATAAAAAGTAATACAACAATATTTATGCAAGATATTCCACAATAAAATTTTTAACATAAGACATCCTCCATGATAGTCATATATTTATCAAGAACTAAAATAAATAAAAATATAAAATAACAGGACCTCCTGATATATTTTTCTTTCATTTTCATATATGCACTTTTATTGTTGAAGATTTTTTTAAACTTGTATTTCATCATAAGCTATAGTAAACTGTATGGTACGGTCATTATTTTGTTGTTTTATTTATTCATGTTTGATCAAGGTTACCTCATCTCCTTATTTGTACTAAACAGTTAGATGCATGTACAATGACATGATAAATTTGATCTAAAACTGATTAAAATATATTCTAATTTATAGTATTTCACGAATTAATGTGGTCAAAGCTTCTTATATTTTTTTCTTTTTCGAAATTAGTTAAGTTTTAATGTTTTATACAAGTTCCCGACACACAATCTTATATGTCAAATAATATAGGACAAACATTAAAACATTCAATTAATTTGTGGAATTGCTAAATTTTTTAGATTTTTGACTAGATCTTCATTTATATATTATAAAAACTGTTGTAAAGAGCATAAACAAAAAGATTGTCATTTTATATTCTACAATTGTATAAGTAAAGAGATTAATAAATTTCTAAATAATAAACATCATGATTTTTTGAAATTTTATGATAACTTTTTTACAACTTTTATTTTAATAATATTTAGATGTTATAATCATATCGACGATTCACGCATGGAGATTATTCATCTAAAACTCATGGATTTATGAAGTGTTGTTGACAAGGAGGTTGTATTTCATATTTAATTTATTATAACTGATACTTAAATTAACATAGTCCTTTTATGAAAAAATAAAGTCCACGCTACTTATATAATATTGTTTAATAATTAATTAATGAATGGATTTACATTTGACATTTGAGTGTTTAGATAAGGATTGTTACCTATCTTTCTCAAATGCTAAAAAATATTTTATGTGTTACATATATAGACTTTATCCATAGATGTGTCGAGTTTAGTCAAGAAGTGTCAAGAAGTCACAGTCATTTAAATAACCAACTTTGCAACCTTTTAGATCGCATCAGCGGCATCATCGTCAGTATCACTTCTTGCATGTTTCAAATTTTAAGTTCACTTTACTATAAATTTTAAATTTTTTATTAAGGTTGTTGTTACTTATTTTGGTAATTCAATGATTTAAAGGATAATTCGACCTAAATATAAATCCCTGGAGCATTAGCAAGAGGACTTATGATATCGAAAGGGATCAATGCAGTCATCTGTAGAAGGCCTTATAAATCCCATCGAATTAGAGTGAGTAATGACCCCGAGGTCATAGAAGAAAAGAAGAAAAGAACAAAAAAGACGTGCACATCTTCCAAAAGAAAGAAATTTGTTCCATGAGTGTCTTGAAAAAATTATCTAGATTAAAGAGCTATAATTTTGTAACATAATCTTAATTTGATTTTTAAAGAAATTGTTGGTTGTTTTTTTTTTTTTGGACAAATAATTGTTTCTGTTTTTCAACTTTTGAATTTATATATTTTTATGTGACTTTAAAATCCATGGAGTACTTAATAGTTTGAGTATATAAAATTTTTGTATTCTCTTGAACTCGTAAAATCATATTTTGTCAGCAAATAGTTTTTACGACATGTGAGCATCAAGAATTTAACTTTCAGGTTTTTCAAACCCCACATAGGCCAATGGGACATCAAATTAGACGATCACAAGGGGAGAAGGGCAACTAGCCAAACTTTTGGCGATCAAGCACTCCCATCGCCAAACAGTCCCTCAAAGAAGAAGGCTTCCTCCACTTTATTTTGCTAGTTTAGGCCCTTGCTTGTACCCTAGGCCTCTTCCTTGCTCAATAAGTTATAAAACATCCTAGACATCAACTTAAGGTCACACTAACCCACACAATGAGGCTCTAGTTCAACCTATCATTTTCTTCCGTTCGTTACAACTTTTATAACCGTACAAATAACAATATTTACTATATGTACACACGACAACTTTCCTCTTCAATCAATTAAACGCAAGTAGTTATTCGTGCTTTTTTATCTGGCCATCAATGTATTTAGAAATGCGTTTATCCATGGGTAACAATAGAAATGTTCAAGGGTAAATTCTCACACTATCTTTTTAATTATGGTAGACTTCATTTTTTATATTATAAAATTCATATAGGTTATTAGAACCGATTTTATGAATTTTATTATTTGTATTCTATCTAAATTTTTTAATTATAAATCTGAAAGTTATTCACCTATGTGTGTCTTGGACTGGAGCGATATATGTTTTAAAAAGTTTGGTAAACTAGGTGAGGTTGCACTTTTAAGGTTTATGATTTCTTGATGGTTGATGATAATGTTAGAAGTATTTATTAAACGTGCACTTAACATTAACTTATTATTACATTTTAGTAAAATTAACTGAATGTTAAAATTTGTTGGACAAGACATGAGCCGTGTCTTTGAGTGGATTCCATATGGGCTAGTATTCATTTCATGTCATATGTGTTGGTTGGAAATAGTGTAGGCATATTGAAGACTTGTAAGCCCGTAATGGGGAGGCCCACTAGGTTTAAAGATTTTTAGACTATAAATATGATGTTAGATTTCCTCTCATGGCTTAAACTAAGAGGCGTATTCCTATAAGTTGCCAACCATCAATAACCCTAAGGAGAAGACGACTCAGCCTAGCTTCTATTTCGTCATTCGTTGCTATGGCAGACAAAGGTACACACATCTTTTTTGTATTTAACTATATTATATAGTAGTTGTCGATCTATGTGACAACTACTGATTTTTTTGTCGTTTTAATCTTACGGATAATTGTCTTTCTACCCTTTAGTGGAACAAATCTTCATCACACCTTAAAAAATCGTCAACTCAAATTTAATTAATAGATGAGTAAATTTTAATCAATCATGTAATGTAAAACTCTTTGGATTTTTTAAAAATGATAAACTCTCCACCTATTAATGATAAGAAAACCGTTGGTTATTAAATTCCAAGTATTGTATAGAAAAGAAAAATTTAATTTAACGATTTATATTTTTTTAGATAATAAAATAATTTTTTTTAGAATTTAGAAAATTAGATGGATTTACAAAAATTTAAATATCATATCACTTATAATATGAAATCAAAGCATGATTTTTATATTTAAAATAATTTTATTAGTTTCTAAGAGTATGTGAAAAAATAAACATTTTTTAAAATATATTGTGAACTAAAAATAAATATGTTGCACAATTGACTTTTCACAATTCATTTTTTCTATTGATTATTTATGATGAAGATGTTATTACGCGTAAAAACTTATTTACATTGGAAATATTTGTTAAGCTTATAATGATTACTAATTTTTCAAACCACCCAAATATTAAGGGATTAGATGAATCATATACTCCATATAAAAAGTAATACAACATTATTTATGCGTGATTTTTCACAATAATATTTTTAACATATGACATCCTCAATGACAGTCATCTATTAATCAAGAACTAAAATAAATAAAAATATATAATAAAAGGACCTCCTTGTAGATTTTTCTTTAATTTTCATATATGCAGTTTTATTATTGAAGATTTTGTTCATCTTGTATATCATCATAAGCTATAGTAAACTTTATGGTACAGTCATTGTTTTGTTGTTTTTTTATTCAGGTTTGATCAATGTTACCTCTTCTCCTTTTTTTTACTAAATAATTAGATGCATGTACAATGACATGATGAATTTGATCTAAAACTTATTAAAATATATTCTAATTTATAGTATTTCACAAATTACTGTATTTAAAGCTTCTTATAATTTTTTCTTTCTCTAAATTAGTCAAGTTTTATTGTTTTATACAAGTTCTCAACAAACAATCTTATCATGTGAAATAATATAGGACAAACAATAAAACAATCAATTAATTTGTGGAATTTCTAAATTTGTCATATTTTTTACTAGATCTTCATTTATTTATCGTAAAAGTTGTTGTAAAGATCATAAACAAAAAGATTATCATTTTATATTCTATAATCGTATAAGTAAAGAGATTAATAAATTTCTAAATAAGAAACATCATTAGAGTTGAATTTATAATAACGTAACACATTTTCTCAACTTTTATTTTAATAATTTTTAGATTTTATAATCTATCTGCAATTCGGTGGAGATGATTCATCAAAAACTCATGGTTATTCAAGTGTTGCTTGATAATGAGGTTATTATTTGAAGCTTTAATTATTTATCACTTGATATCTTAATATTAACGTAGTCTTATCTGAAAATATAACTCTGCTTCTACTGGACACAATAATTGTGTATAATAAGTGAACGAAATGGATCTAGATTTGACATTTGATTGTTTAGATGAAGGATTCTAACTATTATTTTGGTAAAATGATGCTAAAATATTTTTTGTTTACTTTTATAGACTTGACAATTGGAATTTGTCGTTTTAATTCAAGAAGTTGATCAAGAAATCACAAGTCAATATAACCAAGACTTCGATACCTGTAAATCACATCAAGCTTTGCATCATCGTCAAGGTTATCACTTCTTGCCCAATGTTTAAAAATAATAATTACGTGGTCAATTTACTATATATTTTTTAACTTTTTTTATGTTGTTGTTTAATTTATTTTGGTATTCAATTTTTTAAGGATAATTCGACCTAAAGATAATCACAGAGAGCACTAGCAGAGGACCTGTGATATCAGGGGGAGCAATTCAGTCATCTGTAGAAGCGCCTTTATGGATCCCACGAATGAGAGCGAGTTGACCTGAGTCATAGAAGAGAAAGAGGATAAGAAAAAAAAGAATGTGCACACTTTCCCGAGAAAGAATCTTCTCCATGAGTGTTTTGAAAAATTTATCTAGATTAAAGAGCTATAATTAGATCACATACTCTATTTGATTTATCTTTTGTTGTTTTTTTTTTTTTTTTTGACAAATGATTTGGTTTTCTCTCTTTTCTCAAATTGTGAATATATAATATATTTTTTTAATATGTGCTTTAAAAGCATGGAGGAGTTAATAGTTTGAGTATATAAAATTTTGTATTCTCCTTGCTCTTATACGTTCAAATTTTGTATTTGTAATGTGTGTTTGGTGTAATTTAGCATAATTAACTTCTATATATCTATTATATAATTATTATATAATATATATATATATATCTATATATAATATATATATTAAAAGCCTTTTATTTTATCACCCACCAATGAAGTTTTCAACAATACGTTCACAACTTTAGTGCTCAATTTTATGTTTAGCCTTATGTTGAATATTTAAGAAAGATCCAAATTGACGAATTGTATATCTTGTATTTGCAGCAGAAGTCATTGATTTTTCTATTTTAACACGATTTCTCTAAATATCTTTTTTAAATAGCTAGGGAAAAAAAATTTGATTCATAAACTAAATGTTTATGTTCAGACAGAAAAAAATTTTTGAGTTTTCTTTTTCACTTTTAGTTTGTGTTCTCTTTTCATATTGTTTTTTATGTTGTCTTTCTCTGTAAAGGAAGAAATTCTTTTACACGAAGGGTTAGTAAGTTTTTCAGATATCATACTGTTCCTCCTTTCCTTTTTAAGAATAAGAGATAACTAGTTCTTTCATCTTCTTAGACAACTTCTTGGATCGGGTAAGATCTGTCCACATGGGAAACTCACGACCCAAATAATACATCCTCAACTTCGCAGATGGTGGAAAAGACCCAAGCCAATGCAACATCTACTAGTCACACAATTCATACAACAAATAGTTCTTGCAACATGTGAGCATCAATAATTTAACCTTAAGGTTTTTCAAACCCGCATAGGCCAATGGAACAACAATCTAGACGATCACAAGGGGACAAGGGCGGCTGGCCAACTTTTTGGCGATCAAGCACTCCCATCGCCAAACAGTCCCTCAAAAAACAAGGCTCCTTCCTCCGCTTGATTTTGCTATTTTAGAGGCCCTTGCCTGAAACCCTAGGCCTCTTCACCCTCTTGCTATATTTATAAAACAGCCTAGACATCAACTAAGTCACAACTACCCACACAATGAGGCCTCTGAGTTCACCCTATCATTTTCCGTGTCCGTTACCCTTTTTATGAACGTTACAATACAAAATTTATATATGTAGGTACACTTTCCGTCCTAAAATAATTAAAATAAGTAGTTATGTCAAGTATTTTTTCATCAGTCCATCAAAATTTATTTAAAAATATTTTATCCATGGTTTCCAACAACAACGTTCAAGGTACATTCTTCAACATAGATTTAAAATTATTGTGGACTTTCTTTTTTATATTATAAAATTCTTTATAAGTTATGGACCGAGTTATGAATTTCTTATGCATTATTTTATTTTAATTTATATTTCTAAATATTGAAAATTATCAAATATTGTGTTTTAATAAACAATTAGATGCATGTACAATGACATGAGTGAATTTAATCTAAAACTTATTAAAATATATTCTAATTTGTAGTATTTCACGAATTACTGTGGTCAAAGCTTCTTATACTTTTTTCTTTCTAGAAATTAGTCAAATTTAATGTTTTATACAAGTTCTCAACAAACAATCTTATAATGTGAAATAATATAGGACAAATAATAAAACAATCAATTAATTTATGGAATTGCTAAATTTATCAGATTTTTGACTAGTTCTTCATTTATTTATCATAAAAAACTATTGTAAAGAGCATAAACAAAAAGATTATCATTTTATATTCTATAATCGTATAAGTAAAGAGATTAATAAATTTCTAAATAAAAAACATCATGATTGTTAGAAATTTTATGATAACTTAACATCTTTAACTTTTATATTAATAATTTTTTGATGTATCATCATACTCTGACGTTCAAGATTGTAGATTATTCATCAAAACGTACTCATGGATTATCAGTCTTTACTGCTGGGTTAGTAGTTGAAGCATTTAATATTTATCACTGTATATCTTACATTAACGTAGTCTTATCTGAAAAATAAATAAGTGCAATTATCTTACTAGTAATTGTTTAAATTTGTTGGAAGACATGAGTCGTGTCTTTTTAGTGTATTCCCATATGGCTGTGTATCATTCATGTCATATGCGTTGGTTGGAAATAGTGTAGGCATATTGAAGACCTGTAAGCCCGTAATAGGGAGGCCCACTAGGTTAAAAGATTTTTAGCCTATAAATATGATGTTAGATCTCTCTTCATGGCTTAAACTAAGAGGCGTATTCCTATAATTTTCCCAAACCGCAATAACCTAAAGGCGAAGAACAGCTCAGCCTACTTCTATTCCCGTCATTCGGTGCTATGGGCAAACAACGTATCACCATCCTTTTTTGTATTTAATTATATTATATGTCGTTCTGAGTGAATTTACACATTATTTCTCTCTCTCATTTAACAACTACGGATTTGTTTGTCGTTTTAATCTTACGGATAATAGTTTTCTACACCTTTTAGATGAGAACAAATCTTCACACCTTAAATCGTCAACCAAAAGTTAATATGTATAGATGAGTAAATTTTAATCAAATTATGTAATTTAACTCTTTAGATTTTAAAAATGATATCCTCTTCACCCTATGAATGATAAGAAACTGTTTGGTCTTAAATTCAAAAGTTATTGTATAGAAAAAGAAAATTTAATTTAACGATCTTAATATTTTTAGATAAGAAAAATAATGTTTTTTTAGAATTACAAAATTAGATGGTTTTACAAAAATTTAAATATCATATCACTTATAGATATGTAAAATTCAAAGTTATGCTTTTTATATTTAAAATAATCATCAATATAAGATTTTTTAAAATAATTTGATTAGTTTCTAAGAGTAATGTGAAAAAAATAAACATTTTTCAAAATATATTGTGAACTAAAAATAAATATGTTGCACAAATTGACTTTTCAATTCATTTTTTCCCTTAAAAATTGTGATTTTTATGATGAAGAGGTTTTATTTACGAGTAAAATTTTATGTACATTTTAATTTTATATAATCTCTATGATTACTAATTTCAAACCCAAATATTAAGAGGATTAATGAAATTAATCAACTCCATATAAAAAAGTAAACAACCACTTATTTATGCGTGATTTTTCACAATAATATTTTTAACATAAGACATCCTCAATTACAGTCCATCTATTATCAAGAACAAAAAATAAAAATATAAAATAAAAGGACCTCCGTATAGATTTTTCTTTCATTTTCCATATATGCAGTTTTATTATTGAAGATTTTTGTCATCTTGTATATCATCATAAGCTTAGTAAAACTTCATGGTACAGATCATTGGTTTTTGTTGTTTTTTTTTATTCAATTCAGGTTTTGATCGATGTTTACCTCTTCCGCCTTTTTTGTACTAAATAATTAGATGCATGTCAATGACTATGAATTTGATCTAAAACTTATTAACATATATTCTAATTTATAGTATTTCACAAATTACTGTAGTCAAAGCTTTCTTATATTGTTTTCTTTCTCGAAATTATTCAAGTTTTTAAGTCTATAATACAATTCTTCAACAAACAATCTTATAATGTGAAAATAAATAGGACAACCAATAAAAAATCCTGAATTTTGTGGAATTTGCTAAATTTTGTCATATTTTTTACTAGAGTCTTCATTTATTTATCGTTATCGTAAAGGTGTTGTAAAGATCATAAAACAAAAAAGATTGTCATTTTATATTCTAAAATCATAGAAACGAGATTAATAAATTTTCTAAAAATAAGAACAGGGTGAAAGAGTTTGTGGGTGTGACAGCGTGGGTTGGTGTTGAAGATATTAGGATGTGGGGAGTGTAGGGGGGGATATTGGATTGGTGATACGGGTGGTTTGTGTAGTGTTTAGGCGTGAAAAAGGACCCCTCATGATTGTTTGAATTTTATAATAAGTCACATTTTCCTCAACTTTCTTTTAGTAATTTTTAGATGTTATAATCATATCTGATAATTCGGATGGAGATGATTCATCAAAAACTCATGGATTATCAAGTGTTGCTGATAATGAGGTTAATATGTTGAAGCATTTAATTATATTATCACTTGATATCTTAATATTAACGTAGTCTTATCTGGAAAAATATAAGTGCATTCTACTTACATAATAATTGTGTAATAATTAAGTGAACGAAATGGATCTAGATTTGACATTTGAGTGTTTAGATGAAGGATTCTTAACTATTATTTGTAAAATGCTAAAAATATTTTTTGTTTACTTTTATAGACATTGATCAATGGATTTGTCGAGTTTAGTCAAGAAGTTGATCAAGAAATCACAAGTCATATAACCAAGACTTCGCAACCTGTAGAATCGCATCAGCTTTCATCATCGTCAATGTTATCACTTCTTGCATGTTTAAAAATAATTAAGTTCAATTTACTATAATATTTTATATTTTTATTAATGTTGTTGTTAATTATTTTGGTATTTCAATTTTTTAAAGGATAATTCGACCTAAAGATAAATCCACATGAGCACTAGCAAGAGGACCTGTGATATCAAGAGGGAGCAATGCAGTCATTCGTAGAAGGCCTTATAGATCCCAACGGATGAGAGCGAGAAATTATTCTAAGGTCATAGAAGAAAAGAGGAAGAGAACCAAAAAGATGTGCACATCTTCCAAAAGAAAGAAATCTGCTCCATGAATGTCTTCAAAATATTATCTAGATTAATTAGCTATAATTAGATCACATACTCTCAATTTGATTTTTAAAGAAATCTTTTGTTGTTGTTTTTTTGACAAATGATTGTTTCTCTTTCTCAACTTTTGAATATATATATATATATTATTATGTGACTTTAAAATCCATTGAGGAGTTAATAGTTTGAGTATATAAAATTATTGTATTCTCTTGAACTCTTAAGTTCATATTTTGTCAACAAATAGTTGTTGCGACATGTGAGCATCAAAAATTTAACTTTCAGGTTTTTCAAACCCCACATAGGCCAATGGGACAACAAACTAGATAATCACAAGGGGACAAGGTCCTCTGGCCAACCTTTTGGCTATCAAGCACTCCCATCGCCAAACAGTCCCTCAAAAAACAAGGCTTCCTCCACTTTATTTTGCTAGTTTAGGTCCTTGCTTGTACCCTAGGCCTCTTCCTTTCACACACTAAGTTATAAACAAGCCCTAGACTCACTTAAAGGTCACACTAAACCCCCCACACAATGAGGCTCTAGTTCAACCTATCAATTTTCGGGTTGTTTACCTTTTTTATAACCAGACAATACAATGATTTTATATATGTACACACAACTTTCCTCTTACAATCATGAAAATTAAGTAGTTATTCGTGATTTTTTATCAGCCCATCAAAATTTATTTAGAAAATGAGTTTATCCATGGGTACAATAAAAATGTTCAAGGTAAATTCTTCAACACTAGCGTTTAAAATTATTGTAGACTTCCTTTTCTATATTATAAAATTCTTATAAGTTATGGAACTGATGTTATGACTTCATTATGTGGTATTTTTATTCTAATTTATTAATTATAAAATCTTAAAAATTATTCAACTGTCGTGTTTTAAGAAATATATGTCTAAGTAAATTTAGTCAACTAGGTGAGGTTGCACTTTTAAAGTGTTGATTTCTTGATGGTTCATGATAAGTATTTATTAAACGTGCACTTAACATTAACTTATTATTTCATTTTAGTAAAACCAATTGAATGTTAAAATTAGTTGGACAGATCATGAGTCGTGTCTTTGAGTGGATTCCATATGGGCTTGTATCCATTTCATGTCATATGCGTTGGTTGGAAATAGTGTAGGCATGTTGAAGACATGTGAGCCCGTAATCGGGAAGCCCACTAGGTTAAAAGCTTTTGAGCCTATAAATATGAGGCTAGGTCTCCTATTCTGGCTTAATCTAAGTGATGTATTAAGGTGACAACCACCAATAAGCCTAAGGAGTGGAAGACCCAACCTAGCTTATATTCAGTTATTCGTTTCTATGGCAGACAAAGGTACACACATCCTTTTTGTATTTAAGTATACTTATATAGGTATTTTGAATCTATGTAACAACTACTAGTTTTGTTTGTCGTTTTAATCTTACGAATAATAGTCTTCTGCCCCTTTTGAATGAGAAAGAATCTTCAGATCTTAAATCATCAACCAAAAGTTATTATATAGAGATGAATAAATTTTAATCAAATCATGTTATTCAACTCTTTGGATTTAAAAAATGATACCCTTTTCACCCTTTGAATGATAAGAAACCCTTGGATCTTAAATTCCAAAGCTATTGTATAGAAAAAGAAAATTTATTGAGTAACTTACAAAAATGACTATAGTTATAGGGTTGTTGAATTTTAATAGATATTAGCATGATATTTATCAAAAATGACTACAATTTATTCTAATATCTAGATTTTGTATAAATTTTAAATTATTATTATTCTATTATTATTATTATTATTATTATTAGTATTATATTATTATACTTAATACAATTACAATTTTAATTTCACTAAATAAGTTAACCTAAAATTGGTTACAACCCTTTAATTACTTACTTACTTCCTTCAACGCTCAACTTTCCAGTCTTAAGACCAATTACGATTTACCTATTGAAAACCTATCCATGCAGATTCATTTAAATTAAACACAAATATTGGGATACCTTTACTCCTTCTTTTGTTGTCTCTATGTTTTTCTTCATTGTTCTTATTCATAGCGTCATAAATATATTCATAGAATTTTGTTTATAAATTTATCTATTATATTTGATGAATTGATGATGAATCTTATTTCTTTCGATTATAATAAGGAGGATGGGGGGGGAGAGAATAGGTAGGGTGCGAGCGGGATAGGAGTAGGAAGTTGAGGGGGCGTCGGAAGAGTGGTGTGAGTTGGGGAAAAAGGATTTCGAATGGGTGGGTGGGAGTGGCGAGGTGCTCCCAGTATGCCGAGAGGTGGTGCGAGGAGGGGTGGAGGGGGTAATTTTTGTATGGGGGAAGGGAGAGAGTGTGGCGTGTGTGAACTCCATGACAGGGCATCCTTGGTGCATAAATTTAATGAATTTTTAATAAATCAACTTATGCGGCGCTTCAATCGGATGATTCACCACATATAATCTGATTTACTACTAAGAAAAATGTATTATTTGATTTATATAGCAAGCATATGAATACTTTGATTTCAAATGGATACAATGTTTTATATAACTTAATGTATTATTATATCTATGATAGAAACCACCATAGAACTTAATGTATTAATATATCAAACTTGATAAAGTATATCAATTTAGCATACAAGCACAATAATTTAAATACATCTACCTTATGAATACACCTATATAATATACATATGACTATACCTTTGTTGTTATACAAAAATACATGGACAACTCAAAAATAAGTATTCAAATATACTTGTATATAATCAGCCTTTCAACTTGTGATGATATTTCGATAAAATTAGGCAATTAAAAAAATGATAATAAAATACAATATAATATAAGTATCCCTATGTATAACTATTCCATTGTAAAAAGAATTGAAAAATACAAACCATCACAAAATTTAATGTATTAACTTGGTAAAGTATATCAATTTAGCATACGAGCACAACAATTTAACTAGTTACCTAATTAATACAAAAATAAATATGCTGCACAATCAATTCATTTTTTCTATTGGTTATTTATGATCAAGAGGTTTATTAGGAGTAAAACTTATTCACATTTAATATTTATAGTAAATTATAATGATTATTAACTTTCAAACCGAAAATATTAAGGGGACTAAATGAAATCAATATACTCCATATAAAAAGCAATACAACAATGTTTATGCGTGATATTCCACAATAATATTTTTAACATAAAACATCCTCCATCACAGTCATATATTAATCAAGAACTAAAATAAATAAAAATATAAAATCAAAAGGACCTCCTTATATATTTTTCTTTCATTTTCATATGTGCAGTTTTATTATTTAAGATTTTTGTTCATCTTGTATATCGTCAGAGGCTATAGTGAATTGTATAATAAGGTCATGTTTTGTTGTTTTTTTTATTCAAGTTTGATCAATGTTACCTCTTCTCCTTTTTTGAACGAAACAATTAGATGTATGTACAATGACATGATGAATTTGATCAAAAACTAATTAAAATATATTCTAATTTATAGTATTTTACGAATTACTGTGGTCAAAGCTTCTTATACTTTTTTCTTTCTCAAAATTAGTTAAGTTTTAATGTTTTATACAAGTTCTTAACAAACAATCTTATAATGTGAAATAATATAGGACAAACAATAAAACAATCAATTAATTTGTGAAATTGCTAAATTTGTCAGATCTTTTACTAGATCTTCATTTATTTATCATAAAAACAATTGTAAAAAGCATAAACAACAAGATTATCATTTTATATTCTAAAATCGTATAAGTAAAGAGATTAATAAATTTCTAAATAAGAAACATCATGATTGTTTGAAATTTTATGATAATTTAACATTTTTTGAACTTTTATTTTAATAATTTTTAGATGTTATAATCATATCTGACGATTCGGATGGAGATGATTCATCAAAAACTCATGGATTATCAAGTGTTGCTGACAATGAGGTTAGTATGTTGAAGCATTTAATTATATTATCACTTGATATATTAATATTAATGTAATTTTATCTGTAAAATATGTGCATTGTATTTACATAATAATTTTGTAATGATTAAGTGAATGAAATGGATCTACATTTGACATTTGATTGTTTAGATTAAGGAGTTTTAACTATAGTCCGTAAAATGGTAACAATATTTTATGTGTACTTTTATAGACATTGATCCATGGATTTGTCGAGTTTAGTCAAGAAGTTGATCAAGAACTCACAAGCCATTTAATCAGGACTTTGCAACCTGTAGAATCGCCTCAGCTTGCATCATCGTCAAGGTAATCACTTCTTGCATGTTTAAAAATAATTAAGTTCAATTTACTATAAAAATTTAAATTTTAGTCGTTGTTGTTGTTAATTATTTTGGTACTTTAATTTTTTAAAGGATAATTTGACTTAAAGATAAATCCACACCAGCACTAGCAAGAGGACATGTGATATCAAGAGGGAACAATGCAATCATCCCTAGAAGGCCTTATAAATCCAACGAATGAGAGCAACTAATGACTCCGAAGTCATAGAAGAAAAGAGGAAGAGAACAAAAAAGATGTGCAGAAATATGCTCCATCAGTGTCTCGAAAAAGTTCTCTAGATTAAAGAGCTATAATTATGTCACATACTCTTAGTTTGTTTTTTAAAGAAATCTTTGGTAGTTTCTGTTTTTTTTTTTTGACAATGATTGTTTCTGTTTCTCAACTTTTGAATATATATATATTTATTTTATGTGACTTCAAAGTTCATGACGGAGTTAATAGTTTGAGTATATAAATTTTTTTGTTCTCTTGAACTCATAATTTCAAATTTTATATATTTATCAAATGAAGTTTCAAAAAGTACGTTCACACTTATAGCGTCTCAATTTATGTTTAGCCTTATTGTAGATATATATAGAAAGAGCCAAATCGACGATATGTGGATCTTGTATTTGCAGTGGAAGTCTTTGATTTTGCTATTTTAACACGATTTCTCCAAAGTCCTTTAAATATCTAAGGAAAAAATTTTGATTCATAAACTAAATGTTTATGTTCAGACAAATAAAATTTTTTGAGTTTTCTTTTTCACTTTTAGCTTGTGTTCTCTTTTCATATTGTTTTTTACGTTATCTTTTTCTCTAAAGTAAGAAATTCTTTTACCAGGAAGGGTTGGTAAGTGTTTCCGTTATCAAAATGTTCCTCCTTTCTTTTTCAAATAGGAGATAATTAGTTCTTTCATCTTTTCAGACAACTTCTTGGATCGGGTCAGGTCGGTCCACATGGGCATTTCACGACGCAAGATTACATCCTCCACTTCGCACATTTGGAAAATACCCAAGCCAATACAACATCAACTAGTCACCCAATTGATACAACAAATAATTCTTGCGAAATAAGAACATTGAGAATTTACCTTTAAGGTTTTTCAATCCCCACATAGGAATCCAATCACGTTTGGAAGGAATTCAGTACTGATATGAGAACACTATTACTCAAAATATCCCATACTTCATTCACTACTTCACTAGTTATTTATTTGATCCCTCATACTCTTAAAGAGGTTAACTCGAGTTCATGTTTAAATTTATACACCCATTTACACTCACTACCAGTATTGTTTGTGCAATAGCCAAATTGTGTATATAGGTTTATTATTCAATTATTTCAACCAATTTTCTAGAATACTATGTATTTTCGAATGACTATTAGTGACATGCTAACATGTGAACATGGATTGAAACTTCAAGAAACTATAAAAGGCCAAAAGGGTATTTCATTGAAAAGTTATTTTAACTTTTCAGGGTGTCACACAATGAAGAATCAGGGAAACATTTGTTTATTGAACCATTTGTCACTTGAAAGACATGGTATAAAATATTTTCTACGATTGGTATCATTCTTTCGATTATCCAGCTTTGTAAACACCTCCAGATGCTTAACCCTTATTTCTCTCTTCAGTGATCCTTAAACTCATTTTCTTAGAGAAACATTTGTCTGGGTTATAAAACAAGTATCAATATTATGGTGAAACTCATCTCCTTGTAAGGACGATTGCTTGTGTAAGTGATCAGATAGATCTCGCATTTTGTTTGACACACTTTATTTGTTAAAATATCACATGCATGCTACATTTTGTTCGACACACTTTATTTTTTTAAATATCACATGCATACAACATTTTAAATTGTGGAGTATGCAAGATTTTCTTTATAAATAATGTCAATATTTAAATAAGTAACTAAATGAATAATTAATATGACGATATCAAATTTTTGAAAAATACACTTTAAGAATATTACTAAATACTTTTATTGAATTTTTATATAAGGTATTAAATAATTACTCAAAAAAACTCATCATCCATATGATTATATGACTTACGCTCAATTAACTACACAATATTTATATGGAAAATATCCATCTCACAAGTTAAAAAATTTCATGATTTAATTTTTTTTCTCAGTATGTCTGTGAAGTTTATTTTGGAGGACCTGTATACATATAAACTCTTGTCGTGCTTCCCATTTCAACATGATCTTGTAACGACTCGTTAGGTCGTTTTGAAAACTAGATCTATTTTTTTCATTAAAAAAAATTTTAAAAGAAAAATGAGAATTTGACTTATTCATTTAACTACCGTTATTCAATTGATGGTTTATTAAATAATTAGTTTTACTTATTGGTGGTTAATGAGACGAGTCCATAATTTATTTAATATCCTTACCACATGGCCATGTGTAGGAAAAAAATAGTGGAGTTTAAAATTGATTATTTATTTGTTCATAATTATTTTGCCTAAATAAATAAAAGGAGTATGAACATTAATTATTGTTAATGGGATAAAGTGGAAAAAATTTATGTAATATTAGAAAGTTAGGGTTAGATATTGCTGCTGCAATGTTATAGTGGGAGGATTAGAAAATGGTAGTATAATGAAGTTGCTGGTTTTGTAACTTCATTAAATTTATTCCTGTATCTTTTCTTTTTTTCCTTCTTATGATTATTCTAAAAAATTTATAAGTTTTGATTATAATTGGCATAGGTAATTAAATATTACATATATTATATTTTTACGATTATCATCAGATTTATAATATTTGCAGGAATATAAACTTAACCCTAACCATGAAATTTAGAAAATACAAGAGTAGACATATTAGTTAACATAAAAATACATGAAATTGATTGTAGATTTGAGTGAGTTCTTGGGTCTACGTTAGACATATAGTAATATGAGTGTCTAGAGACTCATTTACTTATGAATTATGCATAACCCTAACCATGAAATTTAGTAATACAAGAGTTAACATATTAGTTAACATCAAAATCAAGGAAATTGATTAAATATTTGATTGAGTTTTTAGGTCTACGTTAAACATATAGTAATATGAGTGCTTACAGACTCGTTTACTTATGAATTATGCATATGTTAAGAGGCACTGAAGAAAGAAAAAACATTGGTATATTAGTTTGCTTGACTTTGGTTATTCCATGGAGGTAGGTTATGTCACTACCGAGCTTACACCCTGGCCGTAGGCGACACTCGAGAAACATTACTGGTCCCTAAGTGAATCCTCTTCCTAACTGACTGCAAGCGGAAGACTAAATAAAGCATACAAAGCTTAAAACAATATAAAATTTATGAAACTCAAACACAAAGTTCTAACTCAAATAAAAAACACTAAATAAAAATAATATATTCAACTCGCCACAAAAAAAAGACAACTTAAGTGTTTAAAATATTTAATAAAGTAAATGAAGCGGACTTTTCAACTCTATTGTCTACAATAAAACTATGTAGGCCAAATGGCTCAGCATGTGGAATGTACGAGCATGTAATTCTAAAGCCTAAACATAAGCTTGAAGTTGATGAAAAGATAACATACGTACATCCTCCCAACACACCATGCTAACTCAATTCAAGAATAAAAAACATAGTTCAACTCAATGATAAGATATTCAAATTAGAGATATTATACTCAACTCAAATGTACATAACTCAAGAAATGACACTAAACTCAAGATACTCAAGGATAAAGCAACAATAAAAAATACAAAATATGGAAAAAAAATTAAAATAGTAGATAGCAACTCAATGTATTGAAAAATACAATAACAACTCAATTTGTATACATAGTAAAATATATTGCAACTATGTCGGAGTTTCTCTAATCGACAACGTCACTATGAGCTATGTGATGATACAACGTCTGGCCTACACTGCCATAACTATCCTATAACTTGTTGGGATATAGAAAATCTTAAATAAGTGGATTCACTAGTCTATGCTAAAAAGCATTAAGGAATCATCTAAAAAGTATGACCGTTTTATTCTATGTTGGCTACATGGTTTATGGAGAGATGATTATCTTAACTCATCTCCATATCTGTGCTCAATATTACTCCAAAAAATATACTCAGATCATATGTTTAAGAAACATAACGCTTTCTGTGGTTTGAGATTATTACAAAAAAGAGCTTAAAAGCTCTCCTGGAAACAATGTTTCCTCCGTTGTTTAAATGTGAAAATATTTTACTCTTGGATTTCCATGTAATATTTTGAGGAAATGAATTTCACTCTTATTCTTACTCAACTCAATGATAAAAACAAGTATAAAAATATTGTAGAAGACTTCTTGAAATAAAATTCACGTTGAATTATGGACGTGAAATACTCAATTCAAGGTTTTCAATAAATGTAACTAGAACTCAATACTCGAGACACAAAAACTGCAAACTCAAGAACTTAAATAATAATAATCGCTTCAAGAATGCTTGAATCAGAGGATTCATGCGGAATTATGGGCATAAACTACTTAACTAGAGGACTAAAAGATACTTTTCATCTCAAGACTATGAATTATATGGTTCATGCGAAATTATGGGCATGGACTACTCAACTCAAGGACTTCATGGGTAAAATGTAATAATCCCATGATTAGGACTATAATCTCAAAAATATTATGAACTCAATAATCAAACATTAGTACTTGAAGATATTGCTCCTCTTGAATATACTCAACTTATAGAGTTCATGCAGAATTTATGGGCATGAATGATTCAAATCGAGGGTCTAATACGTGAAACTCATGTATATAACTCTTCATATTCTCATACTTACTTTCTCAAAACTTAGTTCAAATCGATGGTTGATCTCAAAGGATTCACAATTGAATTCAAAAGTTTTGAACTCTACTCTTAACTCTTTCTTAAATGTGAATTATGAAATCAAGAGTGATGATTCATGATATGAAAGATCTTGTGTTGATAAATTAGAATCATTAATACATTCTCCTCATTCTCATACTCACTTGTCCGAGTCTTGAAACAAGTTATGACAAGTTGTAGAAGACTTCTTGAAAAGACTCAAAGAGACTTTCTCAAAATATTTGAAAGAACACTCAAAACTTAACTCTCAAATCCTCCTTGAATTTGAATTGTTAATTCAAGGTAATGATCTATGTTATGAATGTTTTCTGGGCATTTGGAAGTATCTTAGATTAGTTAGAATTGAGAGGAAGTGAAGGTACATTGTATAAGAACTTAAACGAAGCAACCGACTGCAAACACGACGTCAACCCTAAACTACAGATTATAATTTTGGACACAACGGATGGCGCGGCGCTCCAGGACCCAACCCAAAAACAATTCGATGAATTTATTTACTCGTTTTTTCACCCTAATTCGGCTAGAGTCGAATGATTTCTTCCCGATCACTTGGATTCTATTACTTTACATAAGTACACTATTAAGTACACTTTAATATTCTTAAAATAACACTCAAATAACTACATTTCATCTCATGAATTCATCAAAACCCCAACAAAACAAGATTTAGAAACAACTTCAAGAACATTTATCAAGAACTCTAACATATAAACATCAAGAATAAAATTGCACTAAAAATTAACATGTTTTTTGTGTAGGTGAAAAAATCCAACACTATGGAAGCTTACATACCTCTTAGGGATTAAACTCATGACAAAAATATGCAGCAAAACTCAAGAACTTCGACAACCACCATGATCCTTTCCTATTTTCTCCCATTTTCTCTTCTTTTCTATTCTTGAACTCTCAACTAAAAACCTAGGTGTTTACTAGGATTATAAAACTGAATCTAATAGGATTAGACCTTAAAACCTTAAGAAAAAACAAATTAAATTGGATTTGTTAAGGATAAAAATTAAAATGCCCCTTACTATTTTTGGGTAACTTTCCTTAACTAGACAACTCGACTTCAAAGAGGCATAGCACACTCATCCGACCTCAAAACTTATCCAACTTGGAGGTGTTGAAAAGATAATTCAAATACCTTTCATATTCTATCTCGTGGCACGCCTAACTCATCCTATACTTAGAGTTATAGTCATTTGAAGTTGACCCAAATCTTAGAAGAACTTAGGAATGACTTGAACGAATTCCCTTTAATTCTTTTGGAACTCAAGGTGCTATATATAGTGACTTTATAAGAGAATTGAAATTTCTTTGTGAAAACTTACCCACTACAAAGGATGGTTTGAGTCTTAGCTCAAAATTTATTAGGGGTGTTACAATATCTCTCCCTTTGGATCTTTCTTCCTCG
Organism: Solanum habrochaites; assembly: GCA_027704765.1. NCBI lineage: Eukaryota > Viridiplantae > Streptophyta > Magnoliopsida > Solanales > Solanaceae > Solanum > Solanum habrochaites. Next base: position 71,118,757 of record JAKWJA010002489.1, on the reverse strand, counting down.
AATGCCAAATATACTAGGTATATGGAATGTGGTTACTCTTACTAAGGTCTAGTATAATGGTATGCTCTTATTATATCAAGCTTAACCCGAATCCTTAAGTTCGGGTTCTGTACCTCTCTATGGGAAATCTTATCCCAAGACTATTACTCCAAACCAGCACATTCAAGCCCAGTACTCTAACAACTCCATGGACTCCTACTAACCAATTCATTTGGATCCAACTAAGGGCTCTTATTGAACTATTTCCCATTGTAAAACCACATCCTCTTATTCCTCCTTATTTATGCCCTTAGTTGGAATTATCACACCATCACTATAACGATAAGAACATCAACCTCCTCATTTGAACATCACTCAATTACTAAAGGACATCCAAAAAGACATCATCATACTCTTTGGAACTCATTACTATCGTACTCTCAAACATTTGACTTGATTCTTATCTTATCATCTGTCCCTTAGGTCTAAAGATAACACTTGAAAGCAATGACCTATTCCATCATATTGAAGTGGGCTACATTTTCTTTTAATCTAACATACGGGAGAAGTTTATCTCATTACTACTGAACTCTCAATAAGCAGGTACTAAGACCACTTTTAAAGGTAATTCTCTTAACATCTTCTGATTACTTACCCTCTCTGTAGACTTCTTAATGCTTTTTTACTCTTGTGACTTAGACACAGTTCACTTCCCTTATCTAAAGGTTAGGTTCTTTCACTTGTACCCATCATATTTATTGCAGCTTATCACCTCAATACCTCACCTACTCTGTCAAGTTTTTTAGATCAAATTTCAAGACTAACATCATCACCCTCATGTTGCCATTCTATTGATCATGACACTCATATCGAATTCAAGCGACTAAACCCAAATATTAATATCATAGCTCGCTTACTATACAAACTTACAACTTCTACGCACAAATTCAGAAACACTCATCAACTAGGACCTTATAACAAATAGTCAATCCTCACCTCTTATTATTCATACTTACAATTTAGTATCACATTTTCCTTCACAACTTGAGTACTATTCACTCGTTCACTATACATTAATGCCTAATTAGTTCTATGACACTTTGAATATAATGGAATCTCCTTAAAATCAAAGCCTAACTTAGATCTATTCAACACTTAAGCTTGGTCAATGAATACCTACACAATGACACTTCATAACAAACTCCTTTCTAGCTCCAACACATTCGACCTCCTATGATGGAATCTTCACAACTCATCACTTCTTATTCTACCCATAAGGGAAAACTTCTCAATACTAACTTACAAGGTGGATCGCTATAGTAATGTATCTCATTGAAACACCATCTCCCTTATATTACTAAATCTCTGCATACTATTCTGTTAACTTAGGGGGCGCTCTTTACTACTACTTCTCATGATCTCGTAGCTTATGCTACCTTCAAATGAAAATATTGCCTAAACTTTAAACATACTTTCTCATAAGGATCATATTTCAAACCAGGCTTAGGGAAGAGAGTAAAATTCGTGTTAATCTCAAATGAACGATTCATGTGAATATGGGTGCATTACTCTTAAACTAAACACTAGAGCTTCACTTAAGCCCCTCTAGAGTCACATGACTTTCTCAAGACTCTTGCTATGAATAACTCATCCATTAAGTAATGACTTTGATTTTCAACTGCCTCTAGTATGAATGATAGTCAAATGAATCAAACAAATTCACAAGTATGGATAGATATCTATGAAATAGCTCTATCTCACGATTAAGAGTATGAAAGAACGAAAACTTTTACTAAATGTATGTAGTCACTTATTAATAGAAGTGGGGGCGTGATAACCATAAATAATATCTTACTTCACACAATTTCATAGACACATTAGACACTTGAATTCTGTGCTATTATACCAAGTTTGTCACGACCCCAGCCTACACCCTGGAAGTGGACGACACTCTAGAACCATTGTTAGTCCCTAAGTGTACCCTCATCCTGATTGACTACAATTGAAAGACTAACTCAAGCATACAAATCATAAAATAAAACAAATTTATGAAACTCAAATACAAAGCTTTAACTCAAATGAAAAACTCTAAATAAAAAATAAAATTCAACCCGCCACAATATAGGCACTTAAGTTTTTCAAACATTTAGAAAAGTAAATGAAAAAGACCTATCAACTCTACTGTTTATCTATGAAGCCTTTAACTGACAAAGATGAAAGTAGGGACAAGACCCACGACATCCTAACAATTTATATAACTGAAAGTACAAGTGTAATCCTCTGGAAGCAATAGGCTCACCATAGCTAACTCAAACTCCATGTGGTATCAACGAAACTCCTATTAATGACCATGAATACCTGTATTTGCATCATAAAATGATGCAGGCCAAATGACCCAGTACATGGAATGTACAAGCATGTAAGGAGAATTTTAAAGCATAAATATAAACTTGAACTTAATAGAAATGATAAGATATTCAACTCAATGATAAGATATTCAACTCAATGATATGATATTAAACTCAATAATAATATATTCAACTCAATGATAATATACTCAACTCAAAGGTACCCAAATCAAGACATGATACTCAACTCAATATATTCAACCCAAGATACTGAAGGATAAATAAACAATAAAAGATTCAACATATGGAGAAATTTTTTAAATAGTAGATAGAAACTCAATGTATTGAACAATACAGTAACAACTCAATTTGTATTTATAATAAAACATATTTAATACAACTCTATAGCAGTTCCTCTGACTGACAACCATCACTATAAGCTATGTGGTGATACAATGTCTCGCCCATGTTACCATAAGTTTCCTATAACTTGTGAGGAAGTAGAACGCCTCAACTAAGTGGATCAACTAGTCTATGCTAAAAGGAATTAAGTAATCATCTAAAAAGTATGACCCTTTCTTCCCACGTAGGATACATAGTTTATAGAGATTAGAGTTATCAGAACTCGTCCCCATTTCGGTACTCAATACTACTCCCAAATATATACTCAGCTCAGATGTTTAAAAAATAGAAACCATTCTGTAGTTTGAGATTATTACTCAAAAACTAGCTTAAAAGTTGTATTGGAAATCGGTGTTTCTTCTCGTGTTCAAATGTGAAAACATTTTGCTCTTTGAGATAATTAGTTCCCATACAATCGCTTGAAGAAATGAACTTCACTCTTACTCTTACTCAAGTCAATACTCAAGTTTTAGAACAGGTTTAAAAAATTGTAGAAGACTTCTCGAAATAAAATTCATGTCAAATTATGGACGTGAAAGACTCAATTAGATGTTTTCAATAGTCGTAACTAGGACTCAATACTCGAGACTCAACAATTCAAAACTCATGAACTTCAATGATAATACTTGCTTCAATAATGCTTGACACAGAGGGTTCATGCGGAATTCATGCGGAATTATGGGCTTGGACTACTCAACTCAATGACTTAAAGATACTTCTCATCTCAAGACTACTCAATTTATGTGGTTCATGCAAAATTATAAGCATGAGATATTTAACTCAAGGACCTCATGGGTAACATGTAATAGTACCATTATTAGGACTATAATATCAAAGATATTATCAACTCAATACTCAAGACATAGAATTTAAGATATTGCTCCTCTCAAAGATACTTAACTTTTGCAGTTCATGCGGAATTTATGGGCATGAGCGACTCAACTCGAGGGTCTACATAACAAATTGGAACTCATAGATACAACTCTTCCCATTCTCATTCATACTTACTAAGAACTTAGTTCAAATCGATGGTTGAACTCAAAGGATTCACAACTGAACTTAAAAAATTTTCTTGAACTCTACTCTTAACTCTCTCTTGAATGTGAATTATGAATTCAAGAGTGATAGTTCATGATAGGATGGATCTTGTGATGAAAAATAAGACTCATTTGCCTCATTCTCATACTCACTTGTTCGAGTCTTCAAACAACTTATTAGATGTTGTAGAATACTCCTCAAAAAGACTCAAAACAACTTTCTCGAAGTGTTTGAAAAAACTGTCAAGACTTAACTCTTAAATTTTACTTGACTTTGAATAATGAATTCAATATAATGATTCATATTATGAATGTTTTCTAATTGCTAGAAGTATTTTAAAGTAGGAGCATCTTAGAGTAGGTATAATCGAAAAGAGAGTGAAGTTAAACTTTAAAAGAACTCAAACGGCGCACCCGACTAGAAACAGTAAGAGGTTGTCAACCCTGGAGTACTTAGTGGCGTACGGTTCCAGCCCCTAAACTACATAACATAACTTGGGTCGCACTGGCTGGCGCGAGTGCCAAGTCTCGAACAAGAAAACGTGACAAATTTAGTTGCTCATTTTCTCACCCTAATTCGCCTAGAATCAAATGGTTTTTTTCTCAATCACTCGAATTAAATTTTTTAACATAAGTACACTCTAATATACTCAAAAAAACACCCAAATAAATAAATTTCATCTCTATAAAACATCAAAACTACAACAAAACAAGATTTACATGAACTTCAAAAACTCTTAGCAATAACTCACAAAGAACTCTAATCTTAAAACTTCAAGAATGAAATTGTGTTTAAAATAACATGTTTGGCGTGTGGGTGAACAAATACAACACTATGGAATCTTACATACCTCTTAGGAGTAAACCCTTTCTGAAAATCTGCAACAAAACTCAAGAACCTTCGACGAACGCCTTGATCGTCTCCTCTTTTCTCCCATTTTCTCTTCTTTTCTCTTCTTGAAATCTACACTAAAGCTCTAGGAGTATATTTGGATTATAAATATTCACCTAATTGGATTAGACCTTTAAATTCTTACTAAAAACGAATTAAATTTTTTGGGTAAGGAAAAGACAAAAATACCCCATAGTATTTTCGAGTAACTTTTCTTAACTAGGCAACCGGATTTTAAAAGGGCATATGTTATTCACCCGACCTTGAAACTAAGCAAACTGTGGAGCATTGGAAATATAATTAAAAGACTTTTCATATTCCATATTATGGCACACCTAACCATCCTGTACCGAGAGATATAGTGGTTGATAGGTTACCCAAATATTAGAACTTAGGAATGACTTGAACGAATTCCATTTAATTCTTTTTCGAACTCAAGATTCTATATCTAGTGAACTTAACACTTCAGAAAATTTAAATTACTTGGTAAGAATTTACTCTTAATGAAGGATGATTCACGTCTTAGATTTAAAATTTTCAGGGGTTTTACATGTTGTGATTTGTTCTATTTTCTATAGAGACTCTTAATAGAGATTGCTAATCATTGAGTAATATTGCAAAATTTCTTATGTACATAATTTTTGTGGTTCGGATTATTTACATGTTGTGATTGGTCCGTAATTCCAAATTTGCAAAATCCATACTTTTGAACTTGGTTTATCAAAGTGATGTCTTTAATGAAGAAGACTCAATGAAATATTATCAATGAAGTGTAAATTGATGATAACGAACGATGAATTAACTATATTGTTGGATCGGGTGCCATGTTCTGCATGATATATTTGGATTGACTGCCACGAGCTAGCATAATGTTATCATATCGTGTTTCACGTTCAGGCACGGTAACATTAAATTCTATTAAAATTACTTACTATACTCATCCTTAAAGAATCCATTTACCAAAATAGCGTTGAGTAGAGGCTTGAGTCTGATGTCTGTTCTTGATATTGTTGAGTAGAGACTTGAGTCTGATGTTTGTTCTTGATATTGTTGACTAATCACGTACTTCATTCAAGATAATACAACAAAACTTAATGTTGAAATACTGAGAGGTGGTGGACCAAGAAGAAAGAAAGTTTAAACCTCTGGTGCTCTCCCATTAACAAATGACCACCAAACCCTTTTTTAATTCCCAACCTGACCGTCGGCGAGCCACTCATATTGGTTGGTAAATATCTGTTTAACCAACTTCACTCCCTTGGCAAACACTGATACTTGTATTGAATCTAAAAGATCTTAATTTTGTTTTTACTTCTGCATTTTCCTTTGTAGTGGGTTGATTAAGTTGACCTGTCTTTGTGGGATAAAACATATGCCATTACGTTTGATTTTTGGGTCGTGATACTAGTTATAGAAAAAATTAATTGTATTAAACTTCTTATGAAGATATGAAATTTATATAATATATGGTTAATAATCATTTACAAATCGTGTAATAATTAATTGAATTCCAATAATTTTTTATCATGAACTCTTAGGGATTAAACCTATGGTGAATATCTGCAAAAACAACTCAAGAACTTCGATGAATGCCTTTATTCCTCTTTTCTCCCATTTTCTCTTCTTGAAATCTCAACTAAAACCGTAGGAGTATATTCGGATTATTAATATTCACCAAATAGGATTAGACCTTTAAGACCTTACTAAAAATGAATTAAATCTGATTTGGTAAGGAAAATACCAAAATACCCATACTATTTTTGGGTAACTTTCCTTAACTACACAACCTTATTCAAAAAGGGCATATGTTATTCACCCGACCTCGAAACCTTGCAAAATTGGGGGCATTGGAAAGATAATTTAAATACCTTTCATATTCCATATTATGACACACCCAACTCATTTTGTTCTGAGAGTTATGGTCGTTTGAAGGTGACCAAATCTTAGAAGAAATTACTAATGACGAACGAATTCTCTTTAATTCTTTTTGGAACTCAAGATTCTATATCTACTGACCTTAACACTTCAGAAAATTCAAATTCCTAGGTAAGAATTTACTTATAATGAAGGATGGTTCGCGTCTTAGCTAAAAAAAATTCTGGGGTGTTACAAGTTGTAATTTGTTCTATTTGATAGAGAGCCTCACAATACAGATTGCTAATCATTGAGTAATGTTATGAAATTTCTTATGTACATAATTGTTGTAGTTTGTATTATTTACATGTTCTGATTGGTCTGTATTCCAAATTTGCAAAATCCATTCTTTAGAACTTGCTCTATCAAAGTGATGTCTTAATGGAGAAGACTCGATGAAATATTGTCAATGAAGTGTAAAGTGATTATAAAGAATGATGAATTAACTATATTGTTGGATCGGGTGCCATGTTATGCTATGATATATTTGGATCGGGTGCCAGGAGCTAGCACAATGTTATTTGATCGGGTGTCACGTTCAGGCACGATAATATTAAATTATATTTAAATAACTTAATATACTCATACTAAAAGAATTCATTTACCAAAATATCATGGAGTAGAGGCTTGAGTCCTCATGTGTTTTCTTAATATTGTTGACTAATTACGTACTTCCTTCAAGATAAGACAACACTGCTTAATTTTAATATACTGAGATATGGTGGACCAAGAAGAAATAAAGTTTAAACCTCTTGTGCTCTATGATTAACCAATGACCACCCAACCCTAGATTAATTCCAAACCTGACCGTCGTCCAGCCACCCATAGTGGTTGGTAAACAACCCTCTAACCAACTTCGCTCCCTTGTTGAGCACTGATACTAGCGTTGAATCCAAAACACTTGAATTATGTTATTACTTCTGTATTTTCCTTTGTAGTGGGTTGATTAAGTTGACATGTCCAGGTGGGATAAGACATGTGTCATTACTTTTGATGTTTGGATCGTGATACTAGTTATAGAAAAAATGAATTGTATTAATCTTCTTCTAAACACTTGTACGTTGCTTAATTTTTTCAACCCCTATTTTTTCACTAAACACTTGTACTATTCTAATTGTCTCCTGCCCTTGATTTTGTAAGCAAATTCCTTTTCCATTCTACTTTATCTCCTGCCAGGGCTGCTTGTAGACACTGCTTGTATGGACACAAATGATTTAACACAAGCCCACGCCCAATACAGGTTCACATTCATGCATTTTCCACTTACCTTTACGAATGGGATATCGTTCCTCTACAATGGTGCCTACTCGTGTGTTTCATATTTACATCCCATAGGATATTTTGATCAATTTTTAACAAAAGCAGTATTCCACTTTGTCGCTCACCTAAATGCCCACTGTGGACGCAAATCAACTTACTTCTATGGACCCAACAGAGAATTCCAAAAAACCCGTCCAATTCTCGTATACATACATAAGTTTATCCCTTTAATCATTCGTTAGATGTCTCACTCTCACACCCTTCCCCTAAGTTTCATCACCTATTAAATCGTAAAGCGGAGGTAAGATGCCCACATAATGGCCTTCATTCATTCCACAAACCTGCAAAAAATATTCAGTATAAATTCATAACTTTTGATTATAAGGAAAAAATGATACGAAATTAAAACTTTTTATTTAAAAACAAACACATCAAAAGCACACCATTTAAAAACATAGTGGAAGTCAACCATCTCACATTGCCATCTAACCAAGACATTGATATCTAAAGATAGGGTAATGACCCTTTACTATCGAAAGCCTAAAACAAAACTAGACATAATCTATACAAATTAAATAGAAGAAAGTTCTAAACACTTGTCCTCAAATCATGAGGACATACCACTTGGTCTTGGAGAACTTCTTCCAAGCCCTTGATCTAGAGTACTCTATCACCTGCCGAAACATACATTGGTAATAAAGTAAGAGAAAATATGGGTTAGCACAATTAAGTACTAAGTATGGAAGAGATACACAAAATCCTTAAAACATGCATAAAAGGGACAATTAGTTGAAACCATGCTAGATGCAACATTTGAATTACATCTAAAAAGAGTTGGAGAATCACAAATCATAAGTAAATCACATATAGTTCATCAAAGCACATAGGATAGCAACATCACCATAAGATACATTCATAATCACTAACTCATGTCAAGGAAAGACAGTCGTATTACTATCTCAATTGGATCATGCATTAACTAATAAGCCATCATAATAAAATGGAACTACACCATGGTTGCTTAAAAGTCTACTTATGCCATGTATGAGTGTCAACCCATAATACCCCTCATACTAAGTAAATCAACTCGAGGAGTAATTAGTCATAGTTCATAAAACATATTCTTAGCATACATATATAGATTCACACAACTTCATCTCTCAACTTGTGACCAGAACGAACGCATCCAAAGCATCTTTCTTTTCCTGCGAGACACTCGCCTAGATGGTTCTTACTACACTTACGGCAAGAGGGGTATGTCTTGGTGCTTGAAACACTTCCCTGAGACTCACAGCCTGGTGCCCTAACCTACTGATCATACTTATTCTTGGAGTATGGAACACTAGCTGATGAAGGGGTTGGGCTTAAAAATTTATGCTGACTCTACATACGATTTCCACCACCCAATTTCTGCTGAAAATATTCAATAGTTCTCAGTCCTAGCCTTCTTATTATCCTTGGCTTGTTCCCTAAGCTTATCACCCTCAACCTGCTAAGCATGAGTTGTAAACCTAAAGATTTTCATATCTCCCAGTAACATAGCATTTCTGCACACAAATTTATCCAAATCTGAATCTCCATACAGGAACTTATTCATCTGAGCCCTGGAGTCGGCAACTACGTGAGGAGCATACCTTGTGTAACACCCCTATCCAAAACACACCAAAAACCAATTTTCAAAAAATGTACAGGTGCAATAGACGGTGGCCATCGATGGACCGTAGCCTGACCTATATTCCGTCCTGCACATCCGTACATGGAGTCAAAAAAACCCCAAAATCTCAGCACAGGAAAAAATTTGACTAAGTGTCGAACGACAGATGGACCGGCAGTCTATAGGTCAGACTATGGTCTATAGTCTGTATTTGTTGATCAATACTCCATTTACCCATTATCTAACAAGAACCACGATTGACTGGTACGGTCCATAGGTAGACCATAGGCCTGGCCGTAGGTGGAAGTTAGCAAACAGTTAGGTGTGAAAATGCAGTTAGGTAAACTTTAAATGATCATAACTCTTATAAAAAATGAATTAGGTATCCCATGACATACCAAAATATAGATAATTGAATTATCTTTCCATATCCACAAACCTTGCTAAAATCAGACCTCCGAGTAAAAAGTTATGCTCGTTTTAGAAAGGGTCTGTCGAATAGGCCTAACATACGGACCCAAACGATGGACCGTCGATGGAACGACGGACTGTCTGTACAGGTCGTCGTTTGGTCCGACAGCAATTAACCCAGGGCCTTTTGGTCATTGCATCCTGTTAGCTCTGAAATTTAGTATATCCTGTTCAGATTATTATACTTGCTTTTGTGCTTGTTCAGTTATTTTTATTTCAACTTTATTCTATCCTACATGCTCGATACCTTTCAAAGTACTGACGCATACGTGCACTACATCTTCTCGTGATGTAGCTTCAGGTTCTCAGCATCCAGATGATGCATAGGTCAATTTACAATCTTCAATTTAGCAGATTCACTGGTAAATCTTCATTCTCCGAGGACAATAGTCATGAGTTTCTTTTCAGTATTTACTCTTTTAGTTTCATTTTTTGCTAGATTTAACTGGGGTTTGTCCCAGTATTTATAGTCTAGTTTAGAGGCTATTTTTAGACATAGTTAGTTCCAGCTTAGTAGTGAGTTAATATTTTCTTTGTATTAAACTCATTAGTTTTCATATATCTCAGATTTAACATATGGGTACTTCCCATCTTTTTATTTAAAGTATGATTTAGCTTATCCAATAGTCTATATTCTTTAGTATGCGCATGTTTAATGCCATCAGGGTTAGCTTGGGATCACTTGTAGTCCTAGGTTTCATGTCCGCATCTCAGAGTTAGCTCGGGGCATGACACCTGGAGAGTTGGTTAAACTTGAGTCCATACTCTTGGACTGTCATGTTCTGTGCCTAAAGTTCATGAATTCCTGGGCCTTCCTGAAGATGCTCTCTAGTCTGAAATCCTAAGAACTTAGGTGGGTTTATCCTAAAAGTCACGGACCCTTGCTGTTATTGATCCACCATTTCCATTCACATGAGCTTGAACCCGCTAATTGTTCTAGTTGGCCACACTCTGAGCCAACATCTTAATGGCATTCCTAAATTCAGCATTTGAGACTTCCTAGTTTGGGACTGGAGGAGATGCGTTTGCATTCCTGGCATTTGCATTCCTAGTGTTAACTCTATGATAAGGCATGATTTGAAACGTACAACGTCGGGTCAGAATGGAATTAGATCATACCTTACACACGATAAAATATCAAAAAAGTGAAGTTTTTCCTAAAACACCTCATAGCCTCCTCTCATTAGATGTGGTGCACTTCACACCTATGAAAAAGACTCTACTTAGTGCGGCTTTTCATACATGTTAGGACTCTTAAACCTACTACTCTTATACAAATTTTGTCACGTCCTAAGTTACCCCGAGCTGTGGATACGGGACCTAGGACCAAAAGTGATCCCAAGCTAACCCTGCAGGTATGATCATGAGCATATTAAATATAATAAACTGATGCGAAAGTTAAATGATAAATAAAATGAAAAGATGGGGAATATCCATATACTATAACTAAGAAAAATGAGAATTGATGAGTTTAATACAAAGAAGATATTAACTCAATATTAATCTGAAAATAACTATGTCTGAAATAGTCTCTAAACTAACTAGAAATGTCGGGACAGGCCCCAGCTAAGTCTAGCAAAAACTGAAACTAAATGACTAAAATAATGAAAATAGGCTCATGACTATTGTCCTCGGAGAATGAGGACTCACCACTGATTCTGCTGAACTGGAGATTGAGAATCGATCTAAGCGCGATGTAGATGTTGAGGACCAGAACCTACATCTCCAGAAGATTTAGCACACGTATATGTCACTACTTGAAAAGCATTGAGCATGTAGGATAAAGTAAAGCTTAAATAATACATAACTGAACAAGCACAAAAGTAAGTATAATATTCTGAACATGATATACTGAATTCTGAGCTAACTGGATGCAATCACTAAATTTATAACATGTTGAGACTGAATACTAACTGAACTATAAATATGGTCAATACAATAGAGTCTGAGTAAAATCTGGGAGCTACTAATAACCGATAATAAAACCACATTAGTTAAATGTGGAGTATGATGTATATGCCTTATCGAGAGGAACCAATATACCCTACCAGAGGTATAAAGGCATGTTGGCGTGATCATTAAACTCATGCCCACAGAGGGGACTTACAACCTACTTGGCTAGTAGTTCTGGACTATTTTGTTACGCTAAAATCTAGTCCAACTCAATATTATGTTACTCACAATGAATTGAGTAATTAACATATTATGAGTGAATTTCTGTATATATTTGATAGCTCTAAACTAAACATGCAAATTGATAATGCAACAATTAATCTGATAATAATGCATTAATAATTGAGGGATGTATATATGAAGTAGATGAAATATTTTACCTAGCATGTGTAATTAAAGAACTAAAGAAATACATAGTTAGGTTTCTGAAATTCATGCAATAATCGTAGTAACATAATAATCTGATTTGGAACATATAACTAACTAATTCATGGTAATGTATTGAAGTTATAAAAACCCTTAAGTCTACTCATGATATGGGAATCAAGAAACTAATTGAACACTAGGAATCTAATGGGTGAAAGGAACCCACTATTGAAATCCCACATACCTGGTAATGAAGTCCACGGCAAAATCTTCAGGTTTTGGTGCTGGAACTGATGGAACCTTGTTGCGTTCTTCAACTAGGGTTCTTGAACTTTTTCTTCTTTCTTGCTTCTAATTTTCTAAGTTCTGATTAATGATTTGACTTAGGTAGGTTTTATGTTTTTAGGCTTAAATTGACTAAAATCTCATGATTTAAGGTCAAAACAACGTATCTTAGAGGTCCAATAAAGTAGAAAAAGAACAAAAGACCCCTGAATAATTTGTTGTCGAAGCAATCAATGACCTGGATTTATGGGTCGTCGTTCAATAAATGGTTTGTTGTTTGGGACCGTAGTTTGAGTCTGCTCGATAAGTTTTCACTAAAATGGGCATAATGTTTTTCTCGGAGGTCCAATTTTAGCATATGTGGTGGATACGGAAAGATAATTTTGTTATCTATCATATCATAGGTAATGGAGCACCTAATTTATTTTGTGCTAGAAGTTATGTCCATTTGAAGTTGACCCTATCAGCAAATTCCCCCTAACTAATTGCTAACCTCACCTACGATCAAACCTACAGTCTGTAGATCGAACGACGACTTGTGTTGTTCATTCATAGTTCATGTCAGAGGGTAGGTAACTTGAGTCTGAATCCACGTACACAGACCACGGATCGTATTCTGACTTATGGACCATAGGTCTGTCCATGGATCGAAACTTGGTCGATTTTTCTGGGCTGAGTTTTTGGGGAGCTTCAGTGGAAAATGAAGGATGCACATTACGGGCCATAGATCAGACTACAGTCCGTCGATGGTACCCGTCGATTGCACGTGTAGATTTTCGAAAAGTTGATTTCTGGTCTGTTTGGATATGGAATGTTACACTTTTGACGATGCACATACAAGTTCTTAGGATCATCAATAAGACTCTATTGAGATCATTCATCCGCTTGTCGGCTCTGGAGTACGACTTTCTTGCTTCCAGAGGACTCCAGTTTTCAAATTTATTAGTAATATTTTTTAAGCAAGTGTGGGTCTTGTCGCAACTCTAATTTTTAAATACACTAGACGCTTCATAGATAGACTATTTTGGAGATTCTTTCAGTTTTAGATGTTTTGTTTAAAAATTATGTTTTATACTTAGCATGTTCAATTGATTTTTGAGATTCAGTAAACTATTTCCAAACGTTTCTTTCAATTTAATGTTTACGTTTGCTTGAGTTTGTCTTTCGCTTGTAGTGAACCAGGATGAGGATTCGCTTGGGGACTAGCAATGTTTCTTGAGTGTCGATCACGTCAAGGGTGTAGGCTCGATTCGTGACAAGGTTGGTATCAGAGAATAGAGTTGAAGTATCCTTGGGTGTTTATGAAACCATTTCAAGTAGCACCTTTTTATGGTTTTGAGACTTCTTACAAATTCGTGATTTAATCGTATTGGCTAGAAAAATAATGTTATGTCATGCGTATTCTTAGGATCTTTCACCCTAAATCTATTTTAGTGATCTTTTTTAGTTTTGAGAGTGGTGTTGATTATTGTAGTTGTGTGATGATTGACAAGAGGATTGCTATTTCTAATTGTGATAGTGATGGTGTGTTTACTCCACCTAAGGTTATAAATATGGAGGAAGAAGGATATAAGGTTTTATGATAGCAATAAGATAGTTCCTGGTAGTGATGTAAGAAATTTCAGTTTGGTACAAGTGAGGAGAGAATGAGGAATTCTTATAAGGATTGGTTAGTAGAAGTTCATGGAGTGGTTAACCTCACTAGGCTTGAATGTGATGTTTGCATCATGTGGATGAACGCATGATGCATTAGGTGGTCTTGATCAAGACTTGAGGCTAGTTAAATGCAGAAGTAAAGAGTAATAGAGGTATAGAACCCAAATATTGTTATTTAGATTAGAATAGTCACCTTATGTTAAGTAATTTGTGATTTTGAGTTAGGATAGAATGTAGGAAGATCATAGAGTCAGAATCAGACCTTAGTAAAAGTATTCATATATCCTTGTGGGAGTTATGAGTTGTATCCTATGCGGAGTAGTAATAAGAAAGAAGATCAAAGTTGATAAGTGTCTCTGAGCTGGAAAGTTGCAGTCATATCAAGCAAGACTATTATTTTTATTCATAATTCATACCTTGATATCCTTATTTCATATTGTGACTATGTTCAAACTCATATTGTTCATTACTTATGTGTTATAGTCTAGTTTCAAAACTCTCACTATGAACTAGTTATGTCTAATTAGTAAACAGGTTCAGAAGTCGAGAGATAGTGTTACTGAATCATTTCCCTTCCATTCTCAGATTAACCGTCATCTAGGATGAATGATTCCAACAGGAGATATTGTAACACCAAGAAAATCTCTAACCTAAGGCCTGAACTATTCTTCATTTACGTGGAAAATTGAATTGGCTGATTATTCAATTGTTCCTATGTGTAAAGGTAAATTCTTTAGAATAGAAATGATTTTGGATATCAATTAAAGTCACTAGAACCCCCTAGCACAAAATTGAGCTAAAAGTTTCCTTACGGATTCAGTTTGATATAAGATTCTATTTGGGTCAACTTCAAACGACCATATCCATTAGAATATAAAGAGTTATGTGACTCATAAACTATCAAATTCAATATATTTGGATCTTCATTCCAACTACACCAATTTTGCAACAATCCGAGTTTGAGTAAAAGGCTATGACATTTTACTAATCTGATACAGTCCAGTAATGAATTAGGCGACGAAAAAACATTAAAAAGGATCATTTTTGTCTTTTTCGCTCTAAGAAAATCTTAATGAATTTATCGACTAATTAAAGGCTCAAAACAGTCAGATTTTTATGTCTTAATTCCCCATTCTCTTCTCTTTCAAATAGTAAGGAAAAATTAAAGTAGAAGACTTCCATTCAAGATTTTTTTAGTCTTTTTTCAAGATTCTTCTTCAAGGTAAGTCCTCCAAGAACCTCATTCTTTCTGACTCAAATTTCTTCAAATAGTTATGAATCACTAATGAAAATTATAATTATTGGCCATAGAAATTTCAAGAAACTAATTCAAGAATCTCAATAAATATTTTCTTGATTTTTCTTCTTCAAGCTAGGGTTTCAAGGCTTCTAATCAACTTCTTTTTCAAGATTCTACAAAAACCATGTTCTTTCATGAGTGTAAGACTATCATAGTGTTCGACTAGTTCATCCTCGCGCAGTACATCTACTTTTTAAGAAACTTTATGTTTATATTTCAACATGAGCCCTATGAATCAAGAATTCTCTAGGTGAGAAGTATCGTTGTGAGTTCTGAGTTATTGAGTCCTTGAGTTCTGAGTACTATGTTCTACATTGTTATTGAGATCCTTGAGTTGATTTGTTCATGCCTATAATTCAGCATGAACCTTATTTTGAGTTATAAATATTTAGAAGATTTTAAAATCCAACACTTGAGTGTTAAATTGAGTTTTTGAGGAAGTAAAGATGAGTTCTGAGAAAGAGTTTTTAAAATATGATTAGTATGACAGTCGAGTATGCCATTAATTTTTAAGCAGTGTGATACCTAGATATGTCATCAATGTTTATGTAGTATGACTTCCCGAGTCACCAATGATTATATCACAATATTTAACGTGTGTTTAGATCCCAAAATTCTTCTTCCCGTTCTTTCAAAATAAGTCTCACTTTTTTATCAAATTTGTCGACAAATTGTACCGATACAACATGACCATGTCAATCTTGTTAAGAGATTCTATAATCTAAGCAAGTGAGGTGGGGTATAAACGATACAAAAGTGATGGAATTGTTGTAGGTCAAAATATTGATTTGTGAATCTCAAATCAGTCATGGTAACTAAATTAGAGATCGAAAAGTGTTTTATTTCTACTAGATAATTAAATAAGAAATTGTTACCCATAAGTTGTTAGGTTTGAGATCTATACATTACTGCTTGGTAATTGTTATATATCAGAAACATTTAGCATAAATTCGAGTTTATGTATCATGCTTACAAAATTAATGTATGGTACATTATTATTTATGCAATTTGTTTTGTTTGAGATATGTAGTAGAAATTTGTAGATGAAAAGGTCGATAAATGATACGTTTGGTAGAAATTTTGTATCAAGTATCAATACTAAATAAGGTTATGTATCAAAACTAATATTTGAACACGATACATGTGCATGATAAACTGTAATGTATCATAATATTGAAACGAAGTCAGTATACATTAGTTAAAGAAATAAAATCAACTAGATACATTAGAAATTTGAACCTACATGTATTAGAAAAGATAAACAACAAAAAAATCGAGAAAAAATCAATAATCAAATCAACAAAAAGCAGCGAAGATGTACCCTTCTCGAGCTAATTGGGTAAACCCAATTTTGAAAGACCGACCAATGAAATATAGTATATCAAGACCGCCATTAGAAATTCCTCGAACAATTTCAAATGCACTCCAAAAGGAACATTCTACATTTGCAACGTTTTTCACCCCTCTTCCGGTAAAGATAGCGGGACTAACAAATTCAATAGTTTTTTAAGATGAAAAAATTAAAATAAAAATTGAAAATTGAAGTGGTTGAAAGAAATTTACCTCTTGAATAACTTAAAACCATTCATTGGAAAGAGAAAATATTTAAAATTAAAAAATGGATTAGTGTTGGTAACTGTAGAGAGATTTGTCGCTTTAAAAACAGAAAGAAGATCATGGGTATGAGATTTCAAATTAATGTATCCGAAAAAGGGATAAAGAGAGCAAAAGAGGGGATTTTTGATATTTTTTGAAATGGTAGAAAAAATAAGAAAATATGGTAATAAATGGCCCTTTAAATATGTTTACCAAAATCACATTTAAATAAAATATAGGCTTAAATCATCGATGGCCCTTTAAAGTTGTCCGTAGAATTCAGTTACACATCTCAACTAAGATCAATACCTATCGAAGACTTTTACCTATTCAAAATTATTTCTATTAGGCATTTTTTTTATAATCAGCAAAAATATAAAGAGTGTGTGATACATTTGCCCTGACATAGCAAAACAGCTAATTAAAAAGAAATGTGACACTTGGTCCCCAAAATTATAAAAAAAATAAGATTTTATTTAAAATTATTTCAAACACATTTTACATCTAATTTTTTAAAAAATACATATATATAATGTAAATGTCAACCTATTCTAAGAATCTCACCCCCACCCCCAACCCATTTCATCTTCATTTTCTTCACAAAACATATTCTTTCTCAAAGCATAAAACCTCCCCTTTCAACTTCATCTTCTTTTTAAAACACATTATTTCTCAAATCACAAAGCCAAATTTCGTTTCAAATAACTTGAAGAGATACATTTTCATACTAAGAGTGAAGACTAAAGAAAAAATTTCCAACGGGTATTAATTTCTACATCGATGACAAAAAAGTCTTTCAAATTTTGGAATATCATTCTTGATAAATTTAATGGGTTTATATTTGAATTTGAGTAGAACTATTTGTTCGAAAATTGTGATACAAAAATATCGGCTATTTTTTTTATACTAGAAATCACTCATCTTCTTTCTTCTTCTTCATATTTGTTTCATTTATTTTTATGAGATCTGCAACAAATCATACAAAAAAATGTTTTCTTTCAAATCTGAATCGTATGAATTCTTCATAGTTGATTTTCATTTATCTTCATATTTGGAAGAAATATTTATATATATATATATATATATATATATATATATATATATATATATATATATATATTATGAAAAGGACAAACAATGTTGAAGCTAAAATGGAGAAAGTTTTGCAAATTAAATTTTGAAGAAGATGAGTAGTAGGGGATGGGGTGCTCTTCTTTTTTAAAAAGGTGTAAATAAAAAGAAGATAAAATGTTTTTAAATTAATTATAGTGCCAAAAGTCAATAAAACAAGAAAAAAAATGTAAAAATAAAAATAAAAAACGCTGTTTTAACCTTTTCACGCGCTTCAGGAAATTAAAGTGCAAAACACATTTTTTGCTATATCAGCATTTTATTTAATAGGTACATGTTTTGAACAATTTAGGTATTCAATAGGCACAAGTCCTAGTTAAAGTGTCTAAGTGAATTATGCGGACAACTTTAAAGGGTTGTTGATGACTTAAGCCTAAAATATATAAAGAATTCATTTTGGATCAAATCTGCTTCATTAATTACAGTTTCCAAAATCACAACTGAAATTTTAACATTTTAATAAAATACATGAAGAATTCTCTTGGAACAAAATCTTCTTTATTTATTATGTTTTTCAAAACTAGAAATGATTTTTTAAAATATTTTAAGAATATACATAAATATTTTACTTAATTATATGCCAATAAAAATTCTTAGGCCTATATATACGAATTTATATTCTTCATTTAACTTGCTCAATTGTAGTTTCTTCTCTCCCAAACAAGGAGTTCTCCTCTTTATTAAGTATAAAAAAATATGTCTAATAATGAGCGCCTTGATAACAATACAGAATCAAGTGGTGGTAATACAAAAAAAAAACCTTAATGAAAAAATAGCAAGTTTAATGGAGAAAGCACAAGATTGTCATCTTTGTGTGATGTACAACCTGGGATAGTTATTTTCACTCCAGACGAAGATATTTTAAGGTGAATAATCAAACTAAGAAAAAAATTGTAAATTATTTAAGTTTTGGTTGGGATACAACGAATGATAATCTTGTTACACATGAAACCAATCTAAAAAAAAAAAAGGCTTGAGAAAAAACATTAGAATAATGAATAGGAGAAAAAGGAGAAAGAAATGGAGTTGTTATTTAATGAAGTTATTGATGGAAAAAGCTATTTGGAACTATCACGCCCCTAGCTACCCCCGAGACGAAGACATGGGACCTAGGACTACAAGTGATCTCAAGCTAATCATGTTGGCATGATCAAGAACATACTAAAGATAATAAACTAATGCGGAAGCTAAATCATGATTAAAATGAAAAGATTGAGAATACCCATAAAATATAACTGAGATATATGAAAACTGATGAGTTTATTACAAAAAACATATTAACTCAATACTAAGTTGAAACTAACTATATCTGAAAATAGCCTCTAAATGACTAGAAATGTAGGGACAGTCCCCAGCTAATTCTAGCAAAAACTGAAACTAAAGGACTAAATACTGAACAGAAACTCATGACTAGTGTCCTCGGAGAATGAGGGCTCACCACCGACTCTGCTGAACTGGAGACAGAGAACCGATCTAAGCGTGATCTAGATGCTGAGAACCGGAACCTACATCACGAGAAGATGTAGTTCACGTATACGTCAGTACTTGAAAGGTACTGAGCATGTAGGATAGAGTAAAGCTGAAATAAAACATAACTGAACAAGAATAAAAGCAGCAAGTATAATACTATGAACATGATATACTAAGTTCTGAGCTACCTGGATGCAATGACCAAACTTATAACATGTTGAGACTGAATATAAAGAAAAGAGTATCCCCTGGATCTAACAATGCATAAACATCAAGGTCAAAGACTCGTAAAGCACCAGTGACTACATCCGGAGAACCTTTCTGATCCTAGATAGAATGAAGAACATACAACCTAATTTGGCGCTGACCGCCACCTGTACCAGATGAGTTACCGTGCTGAGTCGGGAGACTTGCTGGTGCTACTAAAATTTTAAACTGAGCTCTACTATTACCACCTCTTTGACCCTGTCTAGAAAGACAATCCCTCAACCTATGACCAGACTGACCACACCCAAAGCATCCTTCCTTTAATGTGAGGCACTCGCCTGGAGATTCTTACTACACTTAGGGCAAGTAGGTTAAGTCTTGATGCCTTAAACAATTCCCTGAGACTTAGATCCTGGTGTCCTAACTTTTGGATCATACATGTTCTTGGAAGATGGAGCACTAGATAATTAAGGGGTTGGGGTCGAAGACTTCTGCTGAAATTGCGAGCGACTTCCACCACTCGACTTATGCTGAGAGTAGTCATAGTTCCCAATCCTAGCCTTCTTATTCTCCTTGGCATGTTCCCTAAGCTTATCACCCTCAACTTGCTGAGCATGAGCCATAAGCCTAGAGATGTTCATATCTCCTAGTAACATAGCATTTCTGCACTCTGTTTCTACCAAATCTGACACTCCTTACAAGAACTAATTCATCTAAGCCCTGGATTCAGCAACCATGTGAGGTACATACCTGGAGAGTTGGTTAAACTTGAGCCCATACTCTTGTATAGTCATGTTTCACTGAATTAAGTTCATGAATTCCTAAGACTTTGCTTCTCTCAACTCTATTGGGAAAAAACTGTCCAGAAAGGTCTCACTAAAGCAATCCCAAGTAATATTAGCTGCATTTGTACCCATTTTTTCCTTCAACTGAGT
The DNA here is from genome assembly GCA_027704765.1 of Solanum habrochaites. Taxonomy (NCBI): domain Eukaryota; kingdom Viridiplantae; phylum Streptophyta; class Magnoliopsida; order Solanales; family Solanaceae; genus Solanum; species Solanum habrochaites. The sequence continues at coordinate 71,097,901 of JAKWJA010002489.1, read as the reverse complement.
GTACCAGATATGATCCACATCCTTCAGCTAGTATGATGCCAACTCCACCCGATCATTCCTAGTGAACTGCATCACCTCAATGATCTTCTTGATATCATCTAAGAAATTCTGGGGATCCTCATTAGTTTAAGATCATATGAGCTCAGGCAGATTCATCCTAAAAAATCACGGACCCTAGCTGCTGTTGATCCACCATTTTCATTCACATGAGCTTGAGACCGCTGATTGTTCTGTTTGGCGACACTCTGAGCCAACATCTGAATGGCATTCCTAAATTTTGCATTGGAGACTTCCTGATCTGGGACTAGAGGATCTGTGTTTGCATTCTTCACATTCATATTACTAGCGTTAGCTTTACGAGGAGGCATGATTTGAAACGTAGAACATCGAGTAATAATGGAATTATATAATACCTTACGCATAATAAGAGTAACAAGAAAGTGATGTTTTTCCTAAAATACTTAATAGCCTCCCTTTTATTAGATGTGGTGCACTTCACATCTATAAAAAGGAATCTACTTAATGTGGCTTTTCGTACATCCTAGGATACTTAAATTTAATGCTCTGATACGAAGTTTTTCACGGCCCGAGCTACCCCTGAGACGGGGACACGGGACCTAAGACCACAAATGATCCCAAACTAACCCTGCTAGCATGATCATGAGCATACTAAAGATAATAAACTGATGCGGAAGCTAAATCATGATTCAAATGAAAAGATGGGGAATATCCATATACTATAACTGAGATATATGAAAAATGATGAGTTTAATAAAAAGAACAAATTAAATCAATAATAAGCTAAAACTAACTATGTCTGAAAATAGCATCTAACTGACTAGAAATGTTGGGACATGCCCTAGCTAAGTCTAGCAAAACTGAAACTAAAGGACTAAATACTGAAAAGAAACTCATGACTAGTGTCCTCGGAGAATGAGGACTCACCACTGATTCTGTTGAACTAAAGACAAAGAACCGATCTAAGCGTAATCTGGAGCATAGAACATGAACCTACATCACGAGAAGATGTAGCCCACATATGCGCCAGTACTTGAAAGGTACTAAGCATGTATAATAGAGTAAAGCTGGAATAGAACATAACTGAACAAGCATAAAAGAAAGTATAATATTATGAACATGATATACTGAATTCTGAGCTAACTGGATGCAATGACCAAACTTATAACATGGTGAGACTGAACTGTAAATATGGTCAACGCAATAGAGTCTGACTGAACTGTGGGAGCTACTAATAATCTATAATATAACCGTATGAGCTAAATATGGAGTCCGATGTATACGCTCCATCGAGAGAACCCAATATACCTTGCCAGAGGTATAAAGACATGCTGGCGTGATCACTAAATTGATGCCCACATAGGGGACTTACAACCTACTTGGCTAATAGTTCTGGACTATTTGGGTACGCTAATTCCTAGTCATACTCGGTATTATGCTACTTCCAATATGTTAAGTAGTTAACTAATTGTGATTGAGTTTCTGCAAATACTAGATAGCTCAAACTGAACATGCAAACTGAGAATGCAACAATTAAACTGATAATGATGCATTAATAACTGAGGCATGTATAGCTGAATAACTGAAATATCTGACCTAGCATGTGTAATTCAAGAACTAAAGAAATACATAGTTAGGGTTCTGAAATTCATGCAATAATATGAGTAATAACATGGTAATCTGATTTGGAACATATAACTAACTAATTCATAATATTTTGTTGATGTTCTAGAAATCATAAGTCTAATCATGATAAGGGAATCAAGAAACTGACTGAAAACTAGGGACCCAATGGGTGAAAGGAACTCACTAGTGATATTCCATATACCTCGTGTTGAAATCCACGAAGAAATTTTTAGATTTCAGGGCTGGAAGTGATGGAACCTTGCTACGTTCTTGAACTAGGGTTCTTGACCTTTTTCTCCTCTCTTGCTTCTAAGTTTTGATTTAATTATTTGACTTGGGTAAGTTTTAGTTTTGGTTTTTTCTAGACTTAAATTGACTAAAATATCATGATTTACGGTCAAAACGACGTATCTTAGGGGTCCAACAAAGTTCCAAAAAAACAAAAGGCCCATGAGTTAATTGTTGTAGGAGCAATCGATGACCAGGACTGACATGCCGTCGTTCAACCGACGGTCCTTCGTTTGGGTCCATCATTTGAGTCTGCTCGACAACTCTTTATTAAAATGGGCATAACTTTTCACTCGAAGGTTGGATTTTAACAAACTTGGTGGCCCTGGAAAGATAATTCAATTTTCTATAATTTCATAGTTCATGGGACACCTAATTCATTTTGTGCTAAAAGTTATGACCATTTGAATTTGACCCAACAGCATTTTCCCTCTAACTTACTGCTAACTTTCACCTTCGGTCAGACCTATGGACCGTAGATCGAACGACGGTCCGTGCTGGTCATCCGTAGTTCATGTAAGAGGCTGGGTATTGGGGTCTTGATCCCGTAGGTCTGTCCGTGGATTGAGACATAGCCAATTTTTCTTAGCTGAGTTTGGGAGGGGCTACAGTGGAAATCTACGGACCAACAGTACGGGCCGTAGATCAGACTACGAGGTGTTACAGGAACTCGATGCTAGAGAACTTAAAGGTATGATAAAGCTAATTGCTCTTAATAAGACTAAAGTTGTTGGACGTAAGAAACAACTGCAGGAAGAAGATCAACAAATTTAAGGTAATGACAACAATATTGAAGAGAAGAACGATAGCATCCCAGAAAAATAATTAGGTTTGTATTTTATATTTTTGTTGTTGAGTTTTCATATTTTTTAAATGTATTATACCTTTATATTTCATATGTTTATCTTTTCTTTTCATGTTGTTTGTTTTATTGATCTATTGAAGTCATCTATTTACTAGCTTAATTTATTTTATTTTATTTTTAATATTATAATATGTGTAAGATTTGGCATGTTGAATTTCAATTTCAGTAATATATATATTCCCTCCCTCCTCTCATAACTAGATTAACTTAAGTTTGAATTTATTTGATATAAATATTATTTGAGACATTTTGATTTACAGATTAATGATCTTTTAAATATTTTTAGTAAATAATTATGCAAGAAAATAATACATACCTTCTTCAAAATAAAAGTTTCACTAAACCAAGTAACTTATAAGGGTGAAATCAAATTCATGTCGATAAATATTTTTTGTTCAACTTGAACTTTACAAGGCAAAGTGTTGAAAAAAATTATTTTTAGATGACTTGTTATATTATTTAAATCATAAAACTCATTGGAATCTCCTTTAGGTGCAAAGAGTAAGTCCTTTCACTAAGCGCTTCCCCATTGTGGAGAAGATGAGCCCCTGATTTTTTTTGAGGGATTTGGATTTGAGGCATTGTCAAATTGAACCCCTGTGGTAGTGTTAATTGCAGTAGTAGTATTTCTTTTTAAATTAGGTATGTAAATCATATGACTCATCTTGTTGTTTTAATTATATGATTTAATATATGCTTATGTAAATAAAATGGTTGCATTGCATAAAACTAAATTATTTTTTTTGAAAGAGAAATTTGGATTTGAGGCATCGTCAATTGAACACTTGTGGTAGTGTTAATTGTAGTAGTATTTACTCTCTGAGACCGTGGTAAAAAATGTAAAAACTAGCCCAACAGAAAATTTTAAGTTAAAAAAGAATCAAAATTTTCTTTCCTTTACCCTCTGTTCTTCATTCTTTATTTTTAATCACAATTTTTTTATTTTTCTTCACGACCTCAAAAATTCACAGAGATGTGGATCTAGTACTGGTGTTGCTTGTTGTGGTTGTTCGTTGGTTGTTGAGATCTGAAAGTTATGTGGAGCTCATTGAAACTTTATTGGAGTCATGGTTGAAGCTTTGAATGCACTGGCACGCCTGCAAAACAAATCAAAATAATAAAATTGCAAATGGAAAAGGTAAGGGTGTCTGATTCGATATTTGTCTGTGAATGATTTGAATTTTGAGTGGTTGTTTTGTGGTGGTTTTAGTGGGTGTTTGGTGGTCAATGTTTTGTCTGAAAAGAAGAATGAATGGTGTTGTGCAGCTCGATTTGTGGTGGTGATGTTTGATTTTTCTTCGCGGGAGAACGAAGAGAATCTTGATAAAAATTCAAATGAATGATTTTTTTTTATTAGATTAGAGATAAAATGGATAAGAGTTAGTGATGAAAAACGTATAATTATTAAAAATTCTTAATAATTAATTAATATAAAATAGAGTTGAAAGGTAATTAATAAAAAAGGAAAAGCCAAAAGAATGTAATATATACATGTATCCCTATGTTCTAATTTTACCAAAAATGTGCTAAGGATCTGCAAGGTCTCGCAATCATTAGTCTTTGATAGAATTTTTGTAATGTAAATGTACACCTTAATATTTTTTAACACGGGTAGGCCTCATCAAGCTAAACTAATAAAAATTACTAATGAGATAGTAGAGGCATATTTGATGAAATATGTTCGAAAATCTTTTGGTAAGGTGTATAATTAATGTAGTATATGATGTATTAGTAATACTGATATTACATGTTTGGTATTGTTGTAAAAAAACTATTTATTTTAATAAACACTTTTTTAAAATATCTTTTTAAAAAGTGCTTTTGAAAAAAACAATTTGTGTTTAACTAATTCATTTGATTAATGTTTTTTGCTAATCTTTTACAGAAAATGCATTTGAGAGTCAAATTCCGATTAAAGGCAAGTAACAATGTATTGTTATTATTAAGATTATTTTACAGAGAGATGAGTTTAAACATTTGTTACAAAAATTAAATCAAATTTTTATTTTTATTAAATTAAAATGTTCATATTAAATTTTTGAATCAATATTATATATTTTTTGAAGGGTTGAAATCTTTAATTGTTATTTTCTTCTTTTTTCTTTTAATCTTACAAAAGTATTGTTGTTACATTCTTTTTTGTTTTCGAGTTTTATAAAATAATATGTAATATAATAAATAAAATAATAATACATAAACGTAAAATAAAATATAAAATTATTATATAGATATAAAATAAAATATTTAATGAAATTTAATCAATGACAGAAAAATTATTTCTACTTCCATTTAAAACCAGCTCTACAGGTTTGCCAAACACCTATTTTTTCAAAAAGAAAAATATATTTTTCTCATTACAAGTGTTTCTAGGCTCCCAACATCCAAACAGGCTCTTAAGGCTCTTAGTGATGTTGGTATAAATTATGCTTGCATTAATTTTTTTAAATTATTTTTTATGTATATTTAGTTTAGTATATCAAAAATTAGGAAAATGACTCAATAATACCCCGTGATCTATGAAAAAAGGCTCATAAATACCCTCATTTTACCTTTTGATCTAAAGATACCGTCGACCTATTTTTTTGGTTCTAGCACACTCATAATCTATTGAAAATTATTCGAAAATCTTTCACTTTTTAATCTAAAAATACCCTCAAACTTTGTTTTTGGTTTGAGAATCCCCCTTCCACCTTTTCATATAAAAATATATCAACCTTTGTTATCTATCTAAATATGTATATTTAATATTAATTATATTTTTACCATACAAAACTAGTAATTTTGTTATTTGAACTAAATGAAATCTTTGTTCTTCTTTCTTTTGAATTGTTTGTGCTCGAAATCTCTAGTTAAAAAAAAAAATTAAAAAAATAATAGATCAATTGTTACATTCTCTCACGTTCGAATCTTAGTAAGAACCCCACATCTTTATTATTAAAAGGCACAATACAAGAACGTATTATTAGCGTTATCATAACCAAACTTTATAAGAGATCAACATATGATGCTTGAATTATTGATAATCGTCCTTCCATTATAAGAGACCAGACAATGTTGTGTTTTCGACCAAAAATTAATTATTCACAAACTGTAAAATTTATGTCGTTCCACATTTCATTTCTAAGATTCAAAAAAACTTTAAATAACTGGTTTCGATATTACTCATTACTACATACTTTAGATGATATTTTAAAATTTTTGGTCAGTTTCAAAATTGTATCTTGTACTAGTATAATCAATAATAAATCAAAAACAATACAAAAAATTTGACAAACTCCCAAAATTTTAGATATTGTTTGCTAGATAAGTCAAAAGACAAAAAGAGTAACATATACTAGTCACAATAATTGACAACTTCAAATATATTTAAAAACATATAAAAGAATTGATTAAATTTTAGAATTAAAAAATAAGATATATTCAGCCTATGCTGCTGGCATGGGCTCCTATATCTAAGTTATTTAAGAAGAACGAAATTTTTTTTCTAATAAAAAACATGCACGCAGATTTAAGCTTTTTCAATTTTAATTTTTTGAAAATCCGAAACAAAACTAAAACCCCGAAATTGTCAAATGTTCCAACCAGGTGAACTTAAATTGAGGGCAAAAAGAATAATCAAAATTTGCTGAAACTTGTTCAATAGCAGTATTTAATAAGAAATGACTCATAAAGTATACACATTCACTCGCCAACTCAATATAAAATCTAGACGACTCTTTCCAGACAGACTACTGCAGATACATCTCATGTGCTGACTGGAAAAAGGACTCCACACTCTGAGATGCTAATTCACTGATAATAATAACTTTCATACTTTTCACCAAACAATACAAGCATGCACGGGAAACGTTTATCAAATTCCCAACATGCCCACTGCTTTTACCTTTTCACGCAGTCTTATTTACGACCGTCCCTTTTCGGCACACCTCCTCAACCACGACTGACTCTTGACCCGGACTGACCAGACTCGGGGAGGTGAACTGACTCGACTTGACATGACACCACTACCAACATGTCATCTTTCAAACTGCACTTCTCATCCACCATACACAGCCTGCAAATGTTAACACTTCTGATCAACAACAAAGAATTAACAAAAATGCTTTTGATCCAAAAAGAGCATGCAGATTAAGGTATCTGATCAAATGTTTCGAGTGCAATGTTAAGCTGACCACCTGCTAAGGGAGATAATTGGAGGATGAGTGTAGTAGTACTTTCAACCAAACTTGAAACCACCAGATGGAAGTTGAATATCATTTCCACCAAAATTGAACTCATTTTGTGCTCCATCACCAGCCGGCACTGTTTCATCCTCTTCCTCCAACCAGTATGTCTCCAGTATTTTAACAGCCTTCTCATATATTTCATTGTTATCATGACTCTGAAGGTTTTCAATCTTTTCCAATCCCTCAGCATCATCAATCAGCTGAGCATAGTAATTAATGCCTTCAGTGTTGGCTTTTTCTGCTTCCCCAACCTTCAATATGTTTTCTAATCCTTCTAGACAGACGGTGACAATCCTTGGGTCAGGGCACACAAGCAAATCACACAGAGGCTTTATGCAGTTTTGACTCACCAAAAACCTGAAGCCAAAAGCACACTGAATTCAGTAAAGAATATCAGCAATATCATAGATGATTACCCCCAAAGGAAGTACATACTTGATCTGCTCATGACTCCCACCGGAAGTAGCATTTGAAATAGCCCAGGCAGCCTCTTTTTTGATGTCAAACTCTGCAGTTTGAAGCAAATTGACCAGAGGACTAATTAATCCAGCCTCAATCACAGCCTGCTCAAAAATTAAAAAATATTAGATAAATGGCAAATACTGTGTGGTTCCTTCAAATGAGAAGTCCACAAAAATAAAAGAAAATCAACAAAACACCTCAACTTAAAATTTTCATTTCTATTTCCAACTACTACACATACTAGTATATCATCATATTCACACCCATAGATTTATATAACATGCTAAAACTTAGAAGATATGCAAGAGCTAACTATAAACCATATTTAGCTGTCCTTTAAATCTAGAGGATTTACACCTGTATCTGTTCCTTGTTCCCAGCAGTAATATTTGATATAGTCCAACAGGCCTCTTTCTTGATGCTCTTTTTGTGACTGTGAGATAACAAGCTCAGCAGGCAAGCAAGGGCGCCATGTTCAATAATGCACTGTTGTGAAGATAGTTGATATTAGTAACCATAAAAAAGTATACGTAAGACTAGTGCAGCTACATTTTAGCAGATGATTCAAAGAAAGAAAAAAAAATCATTTTCCAATGTGGTCTTTGCACAATGCATTCATCCACAAATTGAAGGATGGGTGTTACAATAGAAGTTGTACAAGACAGTAAAGGAAGACATATAATTCATGATCTCCAGCAAACCAATCCAAAGAGACTGTCATTCTACAAGGGTGATTAAATTTTTTCCCTTTAAAACATGGTTTATGGAAGAACTGGATGTGCAAAAAGTTACCCTGCTAAACAAAACTGAATTCTCGTTTCAAACAATACTACATAACTTCACTCATGTTTTGCAAAACAATCACATAGCTTGGGAAATACTTGTCGAGTTATTTACGATTTTCATGAACGTATAATTTCTTCACGTTATTAATAATTTACAGAAGTATAAGGCTACAAACGAGATCGTAAAGCACAAACTCTGGGCATTTCAGACTAAATCTAGACAACTTGCAATTTCTTATTACTAGGGGCGGACCTACATGGGTTCCAGGGAGGTCATCCAAAAGAAAAAAATTACACTATATATATGAAGTAATTTTTTATATTTATGTAGATATATTAGTTTTGAGCCTCTGCATGAACAAGAAGCAAGTTGTAGTATAGTGGTAGATCTCCATTTAAATTGACCCACACGTCCCAGGTTCGAATCCCATTGTGAACATGTTCTTTTTCTAAATTCTCTTCATTTAAATTCGGGACCAATGTTTCACGTTTTCTTTATTTAAACCCAAGAAAATCCAAACGTGAAAAAAAATCCAAACGTGCTAAAAGGTCTCTTGTAACAGAACTAACTTTTTGTACTATAAACTATATACTACTACTTCTTGAAATTGTGTTATGTTAGCTTATTCACAAGTTTATACTTTATTCTTCGAACCCACTGAATGAAAATTCTAGATCTGCCACTGCTTATTACCAACTTACATCAAAGAAGACATTCTTCTACTGTCGTTAAAAATTAAAGGGGTTAAGTTAATGTAACACTAAAAATGTACCCAAAAAACAGCCCAACCAAATGCTTTATTCAAACCCCAAAAAAAGGAGGAACACTAAACTTGCCTTGAAATAATGTAGCAAACAGCAAGCACCAGCAAAAAGTTTCCGTAACTACTATTTTTAGTTTTGGGAGTTCAGTAATTACTATCTTTAAAAAGGACTTGAGAAAAGGCACTTCAATACAAAATAGAATACAAGCCCAAATCTATTTTACACCATTTCAGTATCCTCTTCATCATTCTTGTAGTGGTTGTATTTTGTGGGATAAACACCAGTTATACAGTTCCAAATGCCAACAGCTAATTTCCATTTCTAGACCTTAGCGTCATTAAATTATTAAGAACAGAGTAATTAATATCTTTGCTGCATCACAAAGATAGGGGTAAGGTTTGCTAATTGATGAATCTTGTCACCCTAATGTGGCTTAGCCTATTTTTCTTGAAGCTAAAAAAAGGTGCGCATATAGAATGGGAACAAGACCAGCATGCTACTGACTAATAATACTACAATACATAAAAATGTATTTATCTTCTCCACAAAACTGTACACAAAGAGCAGCTGTGTAAGGCAATAAAAAATGACAGCTATGATTGAAGTTTGTACTAGATCGCTCTAGATTGCTCAGACAGCACTGAGGAACCAGACAAGTGCAGGAGGAAACAAAGCACAATGATGTAAAATTGAGAAATGGGCTAACAACAATCAAATTAGATCTGATTCTAGGAATGCTGAAATATCTTTTCAATAAATCATGCCTTAGATGCATCCACCATTCAATCATTTTGCTTTTAATTTTTTTAATTGGCCAATTCATTAAAGTCTTTGGATTCAACCTTGAAAGCTTCTAAAAGCTCATTAAGCCTACATACCTGAGTCTGGAGGTCATCTCCTGTAACAATATTTCCTACTGTACGGAGGGCAGGGATGAGTACTGAAGGAGATGGATGCCTGCGGATCAATTGACATATACACCAGATTCAATCAAACGTTAGATATATAAAAAAAAATAAGAAAGTAGTTCAACTGAGGAAATTAGAACACTCCACTCACATGAGGAGCTCAACCAGACGTGGACAAACACCTGCTTCAATGACAGCTTGAATTTTGTCATTTGTACCATCAGAAAGGTAAGAAAGTGCCCAGCATGCATCTGTTAGAACCTCTTCATCATTTGAATGAACAAGCCGCTGAAGAGCTGAAAGAGCTGGTCTCACCTGATAAATGTATTGTCATCAATCATGCAAAGCATTCAGTAAGTCACTTCATTATACCAAATAAGATGACCATCAACGTGAGGCATTTTGAAGGATTAAGAAAAGCACAATATTTTGAATCAAACAACTGCAAGCATAAAAAAGTTTCAACAAGACAACAGCCAACCTGCTCAAATGGAGGTTGAGGCTTGCCTCTACAAAAGTTTGATAAGGTCCATGTAGCATTTCTCAGCATTGAAAGCTTGGCATGCTCATTCAACTGAGACAGCAAAGGAATCAACGCCCCATTACTAAGAACAAGATCACGGCACCTAGGAGAGTCACCAGCAACATTTCCCAGTGCCCACACAGCCTATAATTGTTAAAAAAATACAATCAGTTTACTAATCAACATAACTTCAGTCTGTACAGTATAGGTGTCTGCCAATCTTTTAACATACCTGCTCACGAACATCATCACTTGGAGAAGCCAGAAGCTTTACAAAAATTGGCACAGCGCCATGGTCAATCACCACTCTGGTATTCTCCGAGGTACCAGACGCAATGTTTGTGAGCGCCCAAGCAGCTTCAAACTACAAACACAAAACCATAAGTAAATCGAGCGTGAATGAAGTTTCAACCACAAAATGCTAAAGGCACACATCACTCTCTACCTGGAGTTGTGGAAAATCTTCCCTCATCAGAAACTCAACAAAACGAGGAACAACACCAGATTGAATAACTTCCTCGATAGGAGGACTTCTTTCTGTTGATCAAAATTTGCATGTAAGTTAAAAGGAAAATTGAATAAAATTAACAGAACAGAAGCTGGAGCAGGATTAGTCATACCAATAGAGAGCAATTTACGAAATTGTGTGGTCGCCTCCAACTGCATATTGTTATCATTTGACCAAACACCAGCAACCATTGATGGAAGACTTTCCAACTGTAAAGCAACCATTACTTATCATTTGAAAACCATATCAACAAAAAAATGAGCACAAAGCATAGAACGACCCAAAACCAAATCAAGTCATGGAATTCTGATTAAAATCATTTTTTTAACAAATGATCAAGGAGACTTTACTTTACTCCTGATAAGATATCATCATTTTAGACAGATTATACTTTTAAAAACCTGACCTTCTTTTCAACGGTGGAAGTTTGAAGATTAGCAGGGAACTGTTGTTGTTGGGCTTGAAGGCCTTCACGACGCTTCTTGAGCAAGCTCTCTTCTCGTTTACTCTTACGGATCTCAACCAGATTGTCCTCTCGCCGGCGGCGGCCTTCGTCGGCATCAACGGCAACCTTGTATCGGTTCCTACGAACCTCGGTCCTATCACTTGGCCTCAGAGACATGGTATAGAGAATGAAAACTGCAAAAGAGAGATGATATAGTAAAAGCAATTACAGAAAACCCTACAATGATAATTGAATCGAAGGAGAAAGAGAGAGAGACTATATATACCAAATATATTAGGAGAGGAGACCGTGAATGACGAGGGTTTTGGGACAGAGTTCCTCTTTAGTCTTCTTCTGTTTATGGGCCGGGTCTCCCTTTTTTCTGGGCTTAATTAAGCCCAAGTTTTTCTCTCCATCTGCTTTTGGTTCATTGCACAACCCCCAAAACCGCTCATGCTTGGTATCAACAAAAATGTTTTTTAGATTTCTAATTTATTTTCACATGTTTGATTAATGATAGAAAATATTTTTAATATTTGATTGGTGAATAAAAAATAAATTTCAGAAATAATTTTTTATTTTTTGCTTGAGACTAGAATTTGCTCTTTAGAAAAATAATTTTTGACCCTAAAATAATCAACCTGCATAATTGATTTAGGATCCGATCCTGATATTAAAACTAGGCCACGACCTAGACTTCCGTCCTTGAAATATTTTTCAAAAACTAATTTTAAAATAACTAATTTTTTTTGGAGGGGGTAGAATAGAGGTGGTGTAAAAATGATTTAAATTTTTGAAATATCATTAAAAAAAAGTAGTTAGGGGTTGGCTTGGAATGGGGAAAGATATAACTAATGAGTTTTTTAAAATTTGTGATATTTTTCAAAAATAAATTTTAATGTAGTCATCAAATACAGAGAAAACGAGTTATGTACGATTTTAAAAGCATATATATCGTAAGGCAATAATCAGGTCTTAAATCGTATTTCATATTTTTAGAGAATCCTGATATATGATTTTTAAGAAAATTAAGATAATAAACATGTTCAATGAATTAGACGGACACCATGAAAATATCTTTTGAGAATTTCTATAGTAAGCTTATTTTGTTGTGTTCAGTTGATACAAAATTATATCCAACATCTATAACGACTCATAGGCATATAGTATTTAGATTTGCTAAAAATTTTACTATAAAGGAATAAAAAGTACATAAAATTCACGTGTTATTCAAGATTTACCTAAAACATGAACAATACTCTATAATTCAAACAGAAAAAATGTAATTTACTTCTTATACTTTGAAAAATCAAAAGGCTATGAATTATGATTGTAACCCTTGGAGATGAAATCCTTTAAATCTTCAATTTCTTCTCCAAAAACCCTCTCAAACTTAGAGCTCAAAAATAGAAGTTCTAAAATTAACAATTTGATAAACTCTATAAAATCTTATAAAAAATTAATAAAATTCGATACTACGCTAAAACATTCAACAAGTATTTGCAGTTTTAAGAGATTAGTGTTGTAGCGGATTACTCGATGTAGTTAATCGGAATCATTGATCAAATCAATGACTCACCCTTTGGTAACTTCATCGCTGTCTTGCGCTTAGTCCAAGCATCTTCGTGTTTTGGATCACTAGTGATAAGGTACTGCTTCGCGAAACTTTTCGGCAATGCGTCGACTGCTCCTTTTCACCGCCAATTTGATCCTTTCCTTCAGGGCTCTGCACACTGGAAGATTTGGAGTTGGATCTCTTGGATTCTTCATTTTTTGTCTTGTAACAAGACTTAAATTTTCATACTCATTTGAATGCAAGCTCATTTTGGTATAAATTTCTATCTCTTGTTCATGTCTAACAAAAACCTCAATTCTTGGGGTGTGATTTTGTGAATATGGTGTAAATTAGTTGTTGGGTCTTGCTTGTTGTTAGTTTATTCGTAGTTTAATTGTGATTTCGTTTAGTAGTTGTGAATGAATCTAATGAGGTTGTACTTGTAAATATAATCTCATACATGTGTTTTGGCTTGCTCGAGAGAGAAGTTGAAAAACAAAGACTACTAAATTGATCGCTGGTTGGAGTGGGTTGACATGAAGTTCAGCTCGAGAGAATGAACCCTAGTCTTACGCCACACACTCAGCTCGAGAGGATGAGTGGGTTAAAGCGGAGGTTGTGCTTCATGCGGCAAGTGGATGTCCGAGAGGAACCCATTTGGAACGGGGTAAGTTGCTCGAGAGTGAGCGCTTATCCCCCCTTAAAGTCTAGCCTAATCGCAATTATTCTATGATTCTTCTATCAAAAGCATGTACCCAATAATCTCGTTTATCTCGTACTCCTATCGCATTCCAAGAATCTCTCTCCTGTATTTTTTTTTGTTGTTTTTACTTACTAGTGACACCTCTTGATTTAATATGTTTTTATAGGATAATGTCTATAACTATGACTAGTTAGAACTAGATTTTACATTTCTACTAAATCTCACAATCACTCCCTATGGAAACGATTTTAACCCTTGGTTGGGTTACTATATTACAGTACGATCGTTGACACTTGTATTAGAATTGTGTCTTTGATGACGTTACCGATCACGCATCACAAGAGAAAACCTAGCTTCTAAGTACATATTAGGTTTACTTTTTTATTGGATGGACTTTGGGCGGTTAATTGGGTCACATTTTGAATTGATTTGATATTGAGAATGGTTAAACATATAATCTAATTTGGGTTTCATTTTAAACGAATTTTCAAGGCATTTTTCCTTTTTAATCTTTTTGGGCTTTCTCACCTTAACATTTCAAACACAAACTATATAGATCTCACTAGTTTAGATCCTAATTATTAGGGTTTATGATGGTTTTGAACATTAATTTTTGTGTTATTTCATCCTTGTGGATACATGTACCATTATTTGTCAGATATATGTATTCGATAGCTTGAATTGAATGGTTGTAACTAATTTCCTTAATTAAATGAGTAATTGAGGATTTTCATAATATATGGATAATTAATTATGAAAATTTAAACTAATCAAATCCCTTAATATAATGCAGAAATTAAGGAGTGTATCTACGTCTAGATAATTTCATTTATTACTCTTTGAAATTCATTAAGGGTGTGTTTGGAAAGTCACCTGGTAATTGAAATCCATGTAATCACTAAGGTAGTAATTACCATAAAGAAAATGTACAAGTATCCCCTAACATATGTCGGAAATCTTAGAGACACACTTATACTATACTAAAGTCTTATTATCACCATAAACTTATTTTATAAAAATTTTCTATCCCTTTTCGGCTTACGTGGCACTATCTTGTAGGCCTAACGCGTGTTGATATTTCAAGCTAGTGTCACGTAGCCGAAAAGGGGTAGAAAATTATTTATAAAATAAGTTTGGGGGGAGAGGGGAGGAGGTAATAGGACCTTAATATAATATAAGTGTGTCTCAGGTATTTCGGGCATAGATTGGGGGAGTACTTATGCATTTTTCCAATTACCATACTAGTAATTACATTATATGGTAATTACATTGATCTGTTTGGTTGCCACAATGCATTATATTGTAATTACACATGTCCTGTTTGGATGCCACAATATAATTACATATGTTCTGTTTGGATACACAATTTCAATCATAAAATTATATTAATTTTAAAAATTAAAATTAATTACTTAAAATTTATGCTAGACAAATAAGAAACTTTAAAATAATATTAAATTAAATGTTTAAGATATATATTCTTTCTTTAAAATATATTAATTACTAATAAACGTATATTCTTTAACTAATATATAAAAAAAATAACTGATTTATATTTTTCAAATTAATATATTTCAATTGAATTGATCTTAAAAATTAAAAGTATAAAGCTTTACGAATATCATGAAATACATGTTTGATAAAAAAAAATTAATATATAAATAAATGTCATAAATTATTGAATGTTTGACTAAAATATAATCTATAAAGTTAATTAAAAAATGACGTGCAATGTGAATATCAATATTACTAAAACAAATTAAACTGAAAATAAAACATAAGTAATAAATTCAAAACAAAAAATTTAACATAATACTTTTATAACAAGTTTCAACATAGCATGCATAAATATGATTTATTTTTATTATTTTTTTCTTAATTAAGAAAATATAAGTCTAAAACCTTACTTAACAATAATTTCTATTTTAAAAATTAAGGAAAATGCACAAGTACCCCCTCAATCTATGCCCAAAATCCCATATAACACTTATACTATACTAAGGTCCCATTACCCCCAAAACTTATTTTATAAGTAATTTTCTAGCCCTTTTCGGCCTACGTGGCACTAGCTTGAAAAGAAAAAGTCAAGCAACATTGGGCCGACAAGATAATGCCACGTCTGCCAAAAAGGGGTAAAAAATTATTAACAAAAAAATATTATATTCATAATTCAAACATCATTTTTACAACTTTCATTATCAAAAAGAATATGAATTCAATAAATCGATTCATATATTTATAATTCTTCGAACCCTTATTGCTATCACTATTCATTTCATAACCGGTCTTCATTGAAGAATTTTATTCTTCAAAATTAAAGATAAAATGATGGAATACCATAAGGTATTTTAAATTTTTAATTCAATATTTAGGAGTTATGAATATGAAAAGTATGGGTTCGAAATGTTATTAAGAGTGAATATGGAATAAATGAGTTGTGAATATAAGATCTTTATTAAAGCAAATAAAGGAAGAATAAAAACAAAAGGGATAATGCACAAGTACCCCCTCAACCTATGCCCGAAATCTCAGAGACACACTTATATTATACTAAGGTCCTATTACTCCCTGAACTTATTTTATAAGTAATTTTTAACCCCTTTTTAGCCTACGTGGCACTAGTTTGAAAAAAAAAGTCAACCATCATTGGACCCACAAGATAATGCCATGTAGGTCGAAAAGGGGTAATAAATTATTAATAAAATAAGTTCAGGGGGGTAATATGACCTTAGTATAATATAAGTGTGTCTCTGAGATTTCGGGCATATGTTGAAGGGGTACTTGGGCATTATCCCAAAATAAAATAAAGCAGAGAAGAAATAGTGCTTAATATCTATAGTTACATGAAAACTATTTCATGAAAATGGATATCAACCTTTGTTATTTAAATAAATCTTAAGAAGTAGTTTTAGATTTTCTAAAAATTTATACAAATAAAAAAAAATTAAGAAAATGTCAAAAGTTTGAATAAAAAAAATTATGAAATTGGAATTTTTTAAACAATCATACTAATTTATTGTGTATAAGTTGTCATATTAATTATTATATATTTATTAATGAAAAATGGAGAAGTCACTCCAATTTCCAATCATGCATTCTCCTTTCTCAATTACATTCAATAATTCTACTTTAATTAAGAAAATAAAGAAAAATATCAAAAATAAAGGAGGAAAAAAAGATAAATATGAATAGTGATCTTAGAAAGGTGTCACATCATCTCTCTATATTACATTAGTATTTTAAAAAGACATTCCTACTTTAATTACACATGCAATAGATATATTAGTTAATTAATAAATTAATAAATATTACTTTAAATAATGTTTTTAAAATTTAATAAATGTACCATATATATATATATATATATATATATATATATATATATATATATATATATATATATTATATATTTTTTATAAAATCAAGACCATAAGAATATAATCATAAAGAGAAGAAGACAAGAGAAGTAGATAGAAGAAGAGGAATTTTCTTCTTATTCAAGTATATGTAAGTCTCATCTATATATCATATAATAGTGAATGAACAACCCTATTTATAGGTTGAGAAATCACTCCAAAAGTCACCATATTAAGAACCATAATAAATAGATACATTCTTATTCAAAAATATTCATGAAACCTAGTGAATATGGATAGTTGTTCATGTACTTACTTTATTGACTATCCACTCATTCAATGGAATTATAACACTCCCCCTTGGATGTCCATAGATATTGTGCCTCGTTAAAACCTGACTAGGAAAAACCCTGTGAGAAAAAATTATAGTGAAGGAAAAAGAGTACACATATCTTTTGATACGCACTATTTGTTGCCTCATTAAAAACCTTGCCAGGAAAACCCAGTGGGAAAAAACTTCGGTCAAGGGAAAAAGAGTGCAACGCGTATTATACTCCCCCTGATTAAAACATCACTTAATTTCTTGTGATGTTGTCTCCAATCTTCGTACATTGTGGTTGGTATATTCTTTTTCAAAGAAAAATCACACATTTTCTGAATATGGTGTGTCATTTATCTCAACCAGACGCATTTTCGACTTGCTTAATGAAGGGTTTTTATTTCTGCGTAACAACATTTGCTTTATTGATCGCCAGAATATTATTGTGCCTCCACATGAAATCAAATAGCGTGTTTGAGATTGTGTTTTTTACGAATCAGATAAATATTCTGCATATGCATAAACAATCAATTTTGTCTGGGATTCCTCGGAATAGAATAAACCCATAATTATGGTCCTTCGAGGATATTCAATCATGTGCTCAAAACCATTTGAATTTCCTTTTATTGGGGAGAAACTGAATCTTGCCAGTAAATTTACTGCAAAACAAATATCTGGTCAAATATTGTTAGTAAGATACACTAGTGCCCTAATTGCACTAAGATATGGAGTTTCATCACCAAGAAGCTCTTCATCCTTCTCTTGAGATCAAAATGAATCAACATTTATGTCAAGTGATCTCATAATCATTGGGGTACTCAATAAATGTAATTTATCCATATAAAATTGCATTAAAATTTTTCAGTGTATATGCACTGTTACACAAATATTTCATTTGTCAAATTGTCAATCTGTATGTCGAGATAAAATTTTATCTTACCAAGACCTTTTCATAAAAATACAAGGACAATTAGGATCATTCCTTTGTACCCTTTTCTTCCTTGACTATTTCAATCCATATAAGGGTTCTTGAAGCTTTATTGAAAAAGTTTATTTTAAACTCTTGTATGCTTCAGACACCTCTATTGTTTCAAGGATTTCATATAACCTTTATTGTCTAGCTAGACATGACAATTTTTCATTATATGCATTCAAGTTTTCATATGTTGTCAGATCAAAACAAACCCCATTGCATCCACCATAGGAGAAAACATTCTCAATAATGTAAGATTTTTTACGATAAACCTTTGTGCCCCAAGACACAAATCGTATATGATATTTTACGGTTATACTATCGCATAATAATTTATTTGTACCCCACTGACATTATACCTTGATTTATGGACTACCAGTCCAAAATGTCACTTTTCTAAGTGAAACAAAATATACTTGAATTGTGCATTTTACTTGGCCAACCATTTATCTGTCCACACTATATGACAGATTTGAATTTAAGATCCTCGTCACAATTTATATCATTGAGTGCTACCTCATATCAAAGATACCGTCAACAGTTATTTGATATCGATTCCAACAAGACATAACTTATCGAGATCTCTTTATTTTTCTTGATTTTTCAGGTACCTAAACCTTTTTCAAGATTTTATGAAGTGTTATGTCAATGTGCTCTTTTATAGCACTTGCCTCATTATCATAACCATATTGATCATTTGCTCCTTCCTTCTTCAAGGAATTTTATATTTGGAATTGATTGGTCTATTACGCTTCTGGCGTATCATAGAATCTGTCCTTCAAGGACTTCACATTGGAGCATTTGCAGCTGAATTATATCATAGGGTCAGTGCATTCATCTGGCAACTGATTTGCAACATTATGCAACTGAATTATCCTTTGAACTTTAAGTTCACATATTTATCTAACGAGGATCTAGATAATTCATAATTAACCTCACACATAATTTTCATCTGTCAATCATCTCTCCCCCTAATGTTAAAAAATCTAACATTCATTCCAACCTTATTTGAAAGTTCATCTTTGTGCGTGGTGGAACAATTAAAATCATAACCGCACATTCAACATTTTAGATGAAAATTATATGGTTCCTGACGCTGAACCAATTTTAATGGGGAAACCTTGTTGGTTTGATGCATACATGTGTTGCTACATGTTAAATAAAATTATCTCATACCAAATCTTATTTGGGAGTTTTGTTCTCACAACCATGATTTAGCTATAATTGGAGGCATACAATTTCTGCTAAATCAACCAGCATTACTAATATAATTTCATAGTTTAGAACTGTGCTCTCATTTTAACAATTCGAGCAAACAACCTTACAAAACCAATTGTAAGTTGACAACAAAAAACATGTGACCATCGCATAGATGCATCGATCATATAGTTGCAAATGATCCACATGGCAGGTGAACGGGCCCATATTCACCCTTTTATGTTCCAAAAAATTTAGGGGATTACAATCTCAACCTTAGCTGGTTCAATGATCATTTTATCAAGAGAACAAGCAACACAAGAGAATTCTTGAAGAATCTTTATTTCTTCATCATATAAATCACCTAAATTCTCAATTACGTTTGCATCACATTTAATCGGAATGGTTAACCGGTCATGCTAACTGATATTTATTTTAGTACACTTATAATTTACTTTTACATGTGATTTCATCAGCATATACATGTTTGTCTGCAACAAACAAGAGGAAAAGTGGGGTAATCTTTTACATAAATATTTATAACCCTCTTCGGTTGTAGTGATTTATAGTCTCAATATTTATTTTCAATTCATTCGAAACTTAAAAAGTTTATTTTGAGACTTACTACAATCCCAATATTATTCTTCTGATAATAGCACAACTCGTTAGAGCTTGCAATTAATTTTGTGTACTATCACATATTGCATGACACCATCCCTATGGTGAAAATCTCCTTCAAGGAGGAAATTATATTATTATTGTCATGGTCAAAATCATTACGAGCAAGACGTCTTTCTTGATTTACTTTTGTTGTACCATAGGTATACAACCAATGACAAATTTGTATTGCCACACAATAATGACCACAACGCTTATAGGGAAGAACTATTTCTTTCTTTTTCCCTTTCGGTAGTTCATAATAAATTTACCATATTGATGTATAAACATACAATACGATTAGCCATTTCTGTCAAATAAAATTTATTTCATCTCAAACCTCTCGTAGAGGTGAGTTTTGACATATATCATTTTTTTTCAAACCTTACATAGAGGTGAGTTGTGGCATATATCCAATTCATAATGATTTTATCACATCTAGACTCATTCTCTTATAGAATGGTCGAGCATGCATAATACTCATCACAAGTCACATTCTCTTCAAGGAATGGACTAATAATTTATATGTACTTCATAAATTTGCATTATAAGCACATTGTCATGGCTTTAAAATTCATCATATTTCCATGATACACCTCAACATCACTTTGAAGGATCAAGTGTACAATCACTTTATCTTCTTGTCTTTTGATGGAGGATTTATAATCTTTTCAAATTATTGGGTCGACAACATTCACAAGTCCAATGTCCTTTCATATCATTTTGATAATGAAAACTTTCTTCATAATTCGAAGGACTATTTGGAGAACCCATAGTGTTCTTCCTTTTATAATTACCACAATAATGACTATTATAATTCTGTCCCTTCATGTCCTTTTTCATATCGTTAATCATTTGTCATCTTTCAGACTAATTATTTACTGCTACCACATTCATACGGTAGAATGGAGCAAGTCAACATCAGATTTTCAAAGTTATCATATGTTGCTACCACATTCTTTTCGAGGAATGGAGCAAATTCAATGGGACAAACTTGAAGGCTTTTCATCAAAAATATATTATTTTTCTTAGTCATCATTTTATCATCGCTATGGTGCATTGGATCAAACTCAATGTCTTACCCATATAAGGCGTGTTACGCCATAATTCTATAAGACTTGAACCCAATCATGGTGCATCAAAACTCAAATTGATGTCTTATCCTTTTGGTGCGATAGAACTTAAATCTATCGTCTTATCCTCAAATATTTTTCATTATGGTGCATCCAAACTTTAACTTGATGTCTTACCCTTTTTGGTGCGATGAAACTTGAATCCATCGTCTTACCCTTAACCAACGGTATAATAGACCGAAGTACAACATGATTTACCCTTTGAGTCTTTCAAAACAATCAAAATAATATTCAAACTCATGTTATTAAATTTTATACCTTCTTTCATTTAAGAAGTTTTGTATAGCATGTCATATTCAACCAATAGTTGTATATGCCTTTGGTTCCTGATAATTGTTAGTGGCTGGATACTATTTTATTCTAAATCATAAAATATTTTAGAAAATACATATATGATTTTATGCAAATAATACCTTGATTCTCATAACGAGATCAACCAAAACATGAGTTGAAGAAAAACTAAAACTCACTCTTAATCGGCTTGAGACTCGTGCTGATAACGTGTTATAAAATCAAGCTCATAAGAATATAATTATAAAGAGAAGAAGACAAGAGAAATAGATAGAAGAAGAGGAATTTTCTTTTTATTCAAGTATATGCAAGTCTCATCTATATATCATACAATAGTGAATGAACAACCCTATTTATAGGTTGAGAAATCACTCCAAAAGTCACCATATTGAGTACCATAATAAATAGATACATTCTTATTCAAAAAGGTTCATGAAACCTAGTGAATATGAATATTTGATCATGTACTTACTTTATGGACTTAATTAACTGCGAACAAGAATAATATTACATTAGTATTTTAAAAAGACATTCCTACTTTAATCACACATGCAATAGATATATTAGTTAATTAATAAATTAATAAATATTACTTTAAATAATATTTTTAAAATTTAATGAATGTACCTTATTTTCCATCCCCTTAAAAATAAGTGATATTAAAAAAAGAAGACAAATGAAATAATAAACAACAACGAAAAGATAGAAGAAAGAGAGTAAATATGAATAAACGCTTCTTGGGGAAGAAAAAAATTCTTGAATAGTGTAATTTCTTGAAACAATCTAGTGATTTAAGACTTTTCTTTTAGTAGTTTACTTTAGAGGGTATTTTAAGTACAACAAATAAATGAATTTATCCAATCACCGTTCTTATTTCTGTAAAATTACAACATTACCCTGAAATTTAGTGCTCGTGTCATTTCATGCCTAAAAATGTTCAGTCAAATATATTTTTCGTTAATTTAGTTATCGATTTAACAAATTTACCCATCAAATGACCGGTGAACCGAATCTATAATCACCCAAACGTCTTTCACCCAATTTCAATTATCGAAAAATATTTGGCAGGACAATTTTTTTGGCACAAACTGTAAATTTAAAGTAATATTGTAATTTCACAAAAATGAAAACAATAATAGCATAAATTCATTTTTTTGTTGTACCCAAAGTACACCACCTTCTAAAGTAAAATTACTAAAAGAAAAGTTTTAAACCACTAGATGATTTTAAGAAATTACACTCTCCAAAAAATTTTCCTTCCCAAAAAAAAACATTGTCCAATACATTTATTGTAGTATATTCTTTCAATTTTTTGATTTTTCATTATTATTTATTCTTCCATTCTTTTTCTTTTTTAATATCACTTCTTTTAAGGGGGAAATAAGGTATATTTGTTAAATTTTTATAACATAATTTAAAGTAATATTTATTAATTTGTTGATTAATTAATACCTCTACAAAATAAGAATAATAATAATTTACGATTTCAACAATTATATTTTATGTTCAGAATATCACTACTAATTTTCATGAAATTGAAAATATTTAATGAATTCATATTTACTAGTTAAATTTTTTAAAATAATATTTCCTTAAGAATAATAATTGTAGGGATAAAGTGAGAATTTTTAAAAACTAATTTTAAAATAAGTAAAAAAGAAAAGTAAAAAATAATTTTCTTTTTTTAAAGGGAAATTTAAGTGATTTTGAAATCATAGCCAAAAGACTATTTTTGTTATTTAGCATTGTCATGCCAATTCCTGCCAAAATATATCCCCCCATTTAGCAATATTAAAGATGAATTTTTTTGAAGCAAAACTCTTAAATTTACTTTCCCTAGGTAGTAAACAAATCCAATTCTTTTCGGATCAATGGATACTCTACCCAAAAAAAAATGATTAAGCTACTCTATAAAACTGTAACCTACCAAATATGATTAGACTCTATTACAAGTAATCCAATTCCTTTTTTAATTTTAATTTACAGCTGTAAAAACATTAAATGCTTCTTAATACGTAAACAAAACAACATAACCCAATCCCCTTTTTTCTTGTTCCCGTTTCAGTATTTAACTCTGCTTTTAAAAATTGAAAAAAATGATAATTAAATTCCCTCTCTTTTCTCGTCCTTACCAAAACCAATTACAATTTACACCCCCCCAGCCCCCCCTCTCGGTTTCTCTTGTGTCACGTCTATTTGATCAGTCTCTGTTTTTTACAGTTTCAAGAATTGAAGGGTTTTTCTTCAGGTAAGTATTTGTGTGATTCTTTTTTGTTGTGATTATAAAGAGTATGTGAATGTGCTTTAGCATTTTGATTAACAAAATTGTGTTTTTTTTTTTTTTGACTTAAGGTGCAGTATTTTAGAAAGATGGATTCAGGGGATGGGTCGTCTGTTCCGAGGAGGAGGACTAGACAGCAGTTTTTGAAATATTGTGTTGAGTTTATTGAGAAGAGGAACAAGTTGAATGAAAAAGGTAATACTACTCACTCTTCTACTACTACTTGTGTGAATATTGAAGAGGATGATCATGTGAGGAAAAAGAGAATGAAGGTGGAAGAAAAAAACACATCTTGTGGTGGAAGTATGGTGAGAAGTTTGGGAAAAGGAAAAAAGAAGGTGGACAGTGGTAAGAGGAAGTTAAGTCCAGGAACTTGTGAGTCTGTCATGAAAAGGCCTTCGGAAATATCTGATTCTGATGATGGTGATAAAGATGATTTGGAGAAGGATTCTGATGTTGTTTTTATTAGGGATGATGCTGCAGACTGTATTGTAAATAGTGGATCAGGTTCAGGGTCTTTGTCCAATGTGGGTTCTGTTGGGTTAAGAAGTGGTATGTTGAATGAAGCAGATGATGTTATTTCATCTACCTCGAGCATGTGTAGGACTACGGGTCCTAGTGAGTCGCGTAAATCAGAGGAGCAGGTTGATATTGAGAAATCAGAGGACCTTGTTGATCCTTTAAAATCACAACAAGAGTTTAGTGATACAACTGATTCTTCTGAGTCAGAATCTGAAGCTTCAAGTGATGAGGATAATGATCGCCCCGAAGACAAGGATTACCGGGTGCATGAATCATCAACATCAATTTCTAGCCAATCTGATGATATAAGAAGTGATACTGATGATGACAATGATGGAGTAAAGGCATTAGAAAAGGATTATGATGATATGAGAAGTGGTTCTGATGATGACTATGATGGAAGAAAGGAATCAGAAGATGATGTTCTTGATCTGAATTGTGTTGCAGAACAGAACAATGAAAAGGGAAAAGGATCTGATTATGTCAGAAGGGGTTTTGATAATGACTATGATGGAAGAATGGAATCAGAAGATGATGATTTAAGCTGTTCTACTAAGCAGAAATCCAAGGAAGAAGGGAAAAAGGAGTCAAATGGGAGGCTAGTACCTCAGCTTACTGTTGCGAACGAAAAGCACAGACGTCGAGCATATCTTCTTCGGCCACGCTCACTATCCAAGTCCAAAAAGAAAATGTTAAACCGTGGAAGTTGTAGTAGACCGGTTGTTCTTAGTGACGACGAAGGGTCTATATCCTCGTCGTCTGAAGAGGCTGGTGAGTCGGTGCAAAATGCTGTTGTCCAAAAGGAACAAAAGGATGTTATTCAAAAGGATAGAAGAATTCGGAAGAAGATTCTTAAAGATTCTGAATTTCTGAGGTTCGTTGTTGATTCTATAATAAATGGCGATAATCCTGATAAAATTACTTCTCCTGAAGAGAAGAAACAGGTTCCTGTCAAAGAACCACTTCCTTTGATATTCCAGTTTGAAGACGAGGAGCCTCTCCTCCTGGAGAAACAAGAATGGCAAAAGGAAATTGAAGATCTTTTTGCTGAAATGGACATGTGTACCTTAGAATCATGTATTGGCTTCACAAATTCATCTGCTTTGCCAATGCAGGGACCAAAAGTCAGTGACTGTCAGATGGGGAACCACCAACTTGTTCTAGATGAACAAATTGGACTCATTTGTAAAGTTTGTTCACATGTGCATCTGGAGATCAAGTATATCTTCCCTTCTTTTGTAAGTATACGAGTTTTGTTCCTTTCAAGCACTTACCTTTCAATTAAAAACACAATTTACAAGATCTATTGTTATTACTTTAACAGATTCATCTTTTATTTTAATAACTGTATTTAGTACTAGTTTTTGCTCTATTTGTGCATGCCAATATACAAGATGCTTTTTAGCGGTTAGGATAATTGAGAACAGAAGTGTGCTTGACATAGTGCATGTTAAGACTAGGGGCAATGTAGCTGGTTCTATGCCTAAGAAATTTGTAATAAGTTCTTGGATGTGGAACTTTTGACAGTTTGTTACATCCTAATGTTTTCTCTTTCAATTAAATGGACATGCTAAAGATTTATAGCAGTAAATGAAATTAGTCGCAAATTAGTTTGAGGTTTTTTTTGAAACTGGTAATGACTATATATGTACACGTTTTTTTTAAAAATTATACCATAACAGTGCAAAAGACTTCACAAAATCCCAACCAAGCTTAGGCTACTGCTTCATAAAGATTCTATCATATCAACTAGTGATTTAGCCTCATCAGCATAACTTTCTATACATCAAAAATGAAGCAAAAATATGCAATTCATCTCGATTTTCTCCACAATTATATTTGTCTTCAAAAGCTCTATAGTTCCTCTCCTTCCAAATGGTCCACCATATGCAAGCAGGGACTAGTTTCCACCAATTTTCTGACTTACTGCCTCGTCATTCTGGTTCCAACATTTCAGCAAAGCAACACTTGTTGCTGGCACTGACCATCTGATTACTACCATGTTCAAGAAAAGTTGCCATAATTGTCCAGTAACAGGACAATGAATGAGTAGATGACTATTATTTTCCCCAGTAGCTCCACACAAAAAGCATCTAGAACACAGTTGGAATTCACTTCTTTGAAGTTTATCCTGTGTGAGACAAGCATTTCTTGCTATTAGCCAAGAAAAGCATACCATCTTAAAAGGAGCCTTCATCTTCCAAATGGATCTCCATGGCTACTGATTAGGTGATTGTCTGTGCCTAATCAGAATGTTATAAGCTGAGCATACAGAATAAGTTCCTTTACTAGTGGGCTTCCATTTAAGTGAATCTTCAGTGTCTTTGAACCCTTGGAATCATTCCAAGATCTTGAAAAATTCAACAACTCTTTCCAACTCCCCATCATGCAGTAGCCTTCTAAAAGTAATATTCCATTCGTGTACTCCTTTTGCTGATTCAAGACAAATGTCTGGCATAGTTTCTTATTCCATACAGTTGTATTTATACTTAATACCCCTGGTTACATATTCTTTTTCCATCCTTACATTTGATTTTATAAACTCTGCTCTCCAATTTATGTTTTGTTCACTCTTAAATTCTTTGACATGTTATCTGCAGGCTGACAGAACCCGAGGGAGGTATGGAAGAAAGTATTTTGGAGATTCATCATCACTTTTGGATGCTGGCGGCTTTAGATATTATGATTCTTCTGCAGTCGATGATTCTGCTATTTATGTGGAAGGAACTGTGTGGGATTTAGTCCCCATGAATGCCAAAGCAACAATGTACCCTCATCAGCGTGAAGGATTTGAGTTTATGTGGAAGAATATTGCTGGAGACATAATCCTTGAAAATCTCAGAGAGCCTCTATCTGGTAGTAGGGGAGGATGCATAATCTCGCATCCACCTGGCACTGGCAAAACCCGTCTGACTATAGTCTTTCTTCAGGCATTTGTGAAGCAGTTCCCAAAGTGTCGGCCTGTGATCATAGCTCCAGCCAATTTGCTTCTTAACTGGGAAGCCGAGTTCAAGAAATGGGAGGTGGACATTCCCTTCCACAACTTGAACAACAAAGATTTCTCTTTCGAGGAAGATGAAGCTACTGTTAGTGTCTTCCGCTGTTTATCCCGTGCTGGAAAAAGAGATCCACAGCTTATACGCATGGTGAAGCTAAGATCCTGGGCTAAAAGTAGGAGTGTCTTGGGAATTAGCTATGACTTGTTCAGGATTCTGACGGGAGAAGATGGGGATGGTTACGCCAAAGAGATTAGAGAAATACTTCTCAAATTACCTGGTCTTCTGGTCCTTGAAGAAGGGCACACTGCTCGGAATGATCAAAGTCTTATGTGGCAAGCTTTGAGCAAGGTTGAAACAGAGAAGCGTATACTTTTGTCTGGAACTCCCTTCCAGAATAATATCAAAGAGTTGTACAACACCCTCTCTGTAGTTAGTCCAAAATTTGCTGCAGATTTGGAGCATAAATGGACTTCTCTTAGCAGTTGCATTGACAAGAATGTCCATGCCTTGGAAGAGCTTAGGGATATGATTGCACCACTAGTTCATCGATGCGGTGAAAATGTAAAGAAGGAAAGCCTTCCGGGTATAAGGGACACTGTGATACACTTGAAACCCACAGATTTGCAGAAGAAGCTGCTTAAGAGAATTCCTGAGAACCCAGGCTCCTTTTACAAACAAAATGCGGTGTCTCTGATCTCTGTTCACCCTTCGTTAGTGGCAAATAGGAGTGAGTTCTCTGACTTAGAAAGCCAGTTAAAAGAAAGAGGATGCCGATTGGATCCAAATGCTGGAGTAAAAATGAAATTTGCTGTTGAACTGATCAGACTTTGTGATGGCTTGAATGAGAGGGTTATAATATTCAGCCAGTTACTTGATCCTCTAAAGCTGATCAAGGAGCAGCTTAATTCTCTCTTCAACTGGACTATAGGCCGAGAGATTCTCTATATGGATGGTAAACTTGATGTAAAGCAGAGGCAGATATCAATAAACTCTCTGAATGACCCTAAGAGTGATGTAAAAGTGCTTCTTGCATCAATAAAAGCATGTTCAGAAGGGATAAGTCTTGTAGGGGCTTCAAGAGTGGTTTTGCTTGACGTTCTCTGGAATCCCTCAGTAGAACAGCAAGCCATCAGTCGAGCTTACAGGAATGGGCAGACTAGAGTTGTGCATGTTTACTGTCCAGTGATATCAAAATGGGAGGTTGACAAGATCCAACAACAGACGAGGAAAAAGTATCATTCAGACATACTTTTGTCTAGGAATGAAGTGAATACTTGCCAGGTGAATCCTTCATATTCTCTGTCAGATGATAACATACTAGAAGCCATGGTTCAGCATGAGAATCTCTGTCATATATTTGAAAAACTATCTCATGCACCACGTGTGGTGCCTACGACATGCTTCTCTGCACGATGAAGGTATGCTTTTTTGGTACATGAAGCAACCGGACTTGTTTAGTGTATTTTGTTAACTGTCTGTTTTCTAAACATGGCTCAAACCTTATCTCTTTCTCGTCAGATCAGTTGGAGCTTTTTTTTTGGTTGCGAATTGATGAAACCTGTTGGGACATAATTTTGAAGCCATCCTACTGTGAGGTGCTTTATGACAGGTACACAATCATACAATCAGTAAGATTTTTTTGTGAAGATGCTAAAAGATTTTTTCATAACTACTACTGTAATTGATTCCTTGTTAATGATATTACCAATGAATTAATGATATTACCGATGAATTAATAATATTACCGATGAATTAATGATATTACCAATGAATGATTCCAGGACACCAGAAAACTTCATTAGTAACTAGTGCCTTGCGTTTGTCGATAAGCAAACTAGTTATAATTCGTATTACTATTATTAACTAGCGACACTCTTAACCAAATTATGACTATTATACTTTCATTTGATACTACTACATTGCAATTGAGTTGTTTGTACTGAATACAAACTTTACAAAATGCTGCTTTTTAGACATGAAAAAAGTTCTTTTTAAAAAAACAGTTATATATTTTTCTTATTCCTTTCCTTCCATTTTCAGGCTTTTTGATGCAGTTGTACAGTTTTTGTGAAAAGAAAAGAAAGCAACAATGTGCTGATTCACAACTGGTTAAGCTGATTCTATAGTTGAAGATACGAGTTTTCTTCAACCAGAAGATGTTCTTGTAACTGTATAAACATGGTTTTGCCTATCATTTTTTTGTTCCAGACCTGTGAAAAGTCTTTTGCTCCTTTATCTGTGAAGCATATCCGTAACACCTTTGTATTTGGCTCAAGCCTCATGGTATATGTATATATTTGTTTCAAGTTGAAGATAGTAGTAATTAGTCAATTCTGTGATGGAACATTGGAATCATAGAATAAATATCTTCACTTGATTACCAAGTTATCATTATGTAGGTATCATATCTTATTTTCAGGATATTAAGAAACACCTACAACGAGTAATCGTATAAAAGTGAAAGCCCCCTTTACATAGAACTGTTTTTTTGGTATCAATATGAAGAATGTGAAGTAGTTACACTTAGAAACAGTTATGTCCATAAATCAAAAAAAGATTGGTAAAAATTATATACAAATCAATCTTGTTAGGAAACAGAAAAAACACACGCTATATGTTTTTTTTCCCCAGCTACATGATGAAGTGCAGTGGAATCAAGATTTTCTGCCCACACATTCAAGATCACACATAGTATATGCATTTACAATCTACTCATATGTTGTGGTTTCCTTCAAACCAAGTGCAAGTACTTGTCAAAGTCAGATAAGTACTGTGCTAGTGAAGTAGTATCATGTTCAATATTACTCTGATCTGTTCTTAAAATGGGATTTTCATTAGGAACAGGTCTAATGATTGTTCGAGGAGATCTTGGAGGAGATGCAAAAAGCATAGAGGTTTCCAGGATTTGACGACTAATGTTTTCTTGATGAAGTAAGAGTCGTTGTGCACGGAGAGCTGTGATGTATAAACCAGCAGCCAAGAAAACTGTCAATAGGCCAAAAACTCCAGCAGCAGAGAATAACCCCTGTCCAAGTACTAAACAACTTTCTCTTGGTGTTTCCCAGTGTCTTAGGTGTCCGGACTCAACACTTAGCCCTATTAGTAATAATATCTCCGCAACAGCAAATGAAACCCTGTTTAAGATTGAAACACAGCATGCATGCATTAATTAACTACCCTATTAGACATGTCATACATTTTCTTGGAAGATTATTTATCGACGATGATCATTACTAAAAAAGAAAAGGTGCCACATACGTACCAGGTAGAAACAAAGAAAAATCCAGCTTGCCAAACAAGAGTTTTGACAGATGGGGAATTAGGATCCCAATAAAGTACATGAGGAGGAGTTGTTTTGCTCACAACAATCAACAAGTAAGTGTGCTCAATCACCATAGCAATAGCCAGAACAAAAAAAGCAGCACTAGCACACAACAGAGGTGTCTTCCCACTACCACTATATATGCATTCATCTTTACCTCTCATTCTCACCTACAAACCTCAATCACATAAGTTAAATTTGAACAAGAAAATTTGTACATATTTTTGAGAGAAAATATAGTCTAACTAATTAATTCTTTACAATGTAAACTATTTTTCATAACTTGAAAGATAACTATAGGTAATGTGTCCAAAAAATGCATGATTTTACTAACTTGGAGCATCTCTACAACCAGTTAAAACACACTAGCAGTATAAAAAATCTTTATACCATCATTATATACAAGATGAATCAAAAAAAGAAATTAAAACGTACCCGAGAATATAAGTTAAATTAAAGATCTACATTTATTCATACTTCTAACTGTTAATGAATATAAATTGAATATGAACAAAACATATTTCAACAAAATTTGTCCATATTTTTGAGAAAAAATCTATAGTCTAACTTAATTCCATACATTGATGATAATGTAAACAACTTTTAACAATTACTACATCATCTAAAAGATAACTATAGGTAACATGTCTAAAAATGCGTGATTTTATTAACTCGGAACATTATGGTACAATATAAATATCTTTATATGGCCATAAAAAATTAAAACGTACCTGAGAACGCGTAGCCTCAGCAATGAGGGAGAGAATGAAGCAAAAGAGGCCAAGAAGTATTGACAAAACCATAAGAAATGCACCCATTTTGCTACCTAAATTGGTGCTAGGGCGACTTGGTTCAAGATCAGCATGAGTCACAGCCATTGTGCAACTATAGGAAAACAAATTTGAATTGAACAAAAAAATAAATATACAACTTTCATTTCACAATTACCCATAAAGAGGATAAGAGTTTTAGAATTACTTGGAACAAAGGTTGCTTAAAGGCCAAATATTCTTTTGTTCTTCTTCTTTCTATCTAAGTTTTCACACATAAGGTTGTTATAATTCGAAGCTTTTTAAGCTTAATCTAAATAAAAAAAAAAAAGTGATACCAACTTTATTCAGCTTAGTTAAAGCTATATACCCTAAAAGATTAACCTTTTATTCTTGATCTAAGAAAGGGAAGTAACATATTAGCTTAGTGTAAAGAAGCTTTTTTTCAAAACGATTGATTATATTTTATACAATGGAGGACTTTATTAAGTACTAGTGCAAAATTTTGAATCACTTTTTATCATTTGTCGACCAAAATATATACATGTATAAAAAAAAAATATAGCACGAGAAGGCATCTTATTTTTGTTTCTTTACCAACTTTTGCACTCAAGGAATAATTTATCTAGTCCTTTGTCATAATGTATATTAAAATGTTGAATTTAAAAACATTTGAAACTCTTGACCTCTTTTCCACGTTTCTTTTGGTGGACAATATTTGTCTATTGAGAGGATATTGGTTTGAATTTTATACTTACTAGTTATTGAATGAAATGTTAGCATCCTAAAACATTAGTTGTGTGAACTTGTAAATAAAGAAAGTGAAGCCTTAAAAGGGCCATCGCCTGATTATAATTCATAGGGCATATGGGAGAACTTTCGATAAGAGATAGACAAACGATAGGAAATTCAATTATACGATAGTTGTAGCATAAAATATTAACTATCCTCATTTACTTTATATATGACCGATGAAGAACTCCCAAAGGTTGAGATAAATTTAAAATTAAGAAAGTATGATTAATTTATACGTGCATGCATATGTGTGTGTATATATATATATATATATATATATATATATATATATATATATATATTGGAGTCCGAAGTCAAAAAGATAAACAAAAAATTGTCAAAAATTCCAAAAGGGCAAAATCGCTACTGTCGAAGCGATTTCCCTCTGATACATTGCCGTTCCGATTTTTTTTTCCGCTAGTATCGTTGATGTGCCAACGCTTTCATAGAATTTGTTTTCATGAAAATCGTTGCTTTGGCAATTTTTTAAATATTTTTTAAATCGTTGCCCCTGCAACTTTTTACTTAATTATTTTTTTAAGGGAAAATTACATGGGATGACAAACATCCTTAAGGAATTATATAATAAGGGTGTAGTTTAATTTATTTACTTTATATAATTATAGTTTTTTTTTGCCAGAATTAGTGGGACCCACCACCTATATTTTAACCAATCGTAAAAATATTTATTTCAATATTGTATATAATTTTATACAAATCAATGTTATCTCTCCTATTCCTATCCCACCTCTTTCTCCTATAAACACTCTTTCTATCCGATTTTGAAATTCAAATTGGCAAAAATTTCACTTCTCCCTCTGGTATTGATTTCTAGTTTCACAGATAACCGCCAAAATCTAGTCGTGAATCCATTTTTTTTAATTTTTTTCCTTCTTCAACAATTGTATATGTATTGTGCTTTTTAGTTATTTCATATTTTTTTGTTAAAATAATCGATCGTTCTTATCAGATTATACGTTCTTCAAAATCAGATGGATGAATCATCTTCATCTATGAGGAATACCAGAGGTATGCCATTGCATGTCAATTTTATTGACAATTTACCCTCGTTTTCAATGGGTTTAACTCAAGATATTGGAGTTAATGGAGGGTCTATGGAAAAATCCAAACAAGTTCAAGATCAACAATCAATGGAATTATTGAGATCCAAGAGAAAAAAAATAAATAACCAATGGCAGTTCAAAAAGTTATTGATAACGTCATAGCTAGCGGTATTAAAATTGTCGAAGAAGGTACAAAGAGGAAAGCAATAACCGGTAATTCAGAGGATAGTGAATCTGAAATACACTGGATCGAAGAACATCAGGATAGCGAGGTAGTGACTTAAAATACAATTTTAGATAGAATATTTTGTTACTTATGTGTCAATATACTTAAAGTTGTCTATTTAAGTAATTTTTGTATATTCACATAATTGTATATAATATATTGCATGTTTAATACACGAAAGACATATGTATATTTCCTTAGTTGTATAACGAAAGACATAAAAAAGTACTTTAAGTAGATGTATAGTTTATCCCTAAATTATATTGTAATTATTTATTGGGATATGTATATTCTGATTAGTTTATACAAATTATTTAAGTTATGTATATAATGACCTGTATATTAAGTTAATTGGTGTAGTGTTGAATTGTATATTAAAGACTTCCAATTATATATGTTTTGTAATTATAGTTTGTATATATGTACAAAGGTCAAGTGTATTTAGTTATCTTTATGACTTATAATTGTTCATTATAATTTGTATATTTTAGTAGTTTTATACAATTAACTGAAGTTAAGTATATATTAAGTTTGTATATTAATGTAGTATATACAAAGTTGTTTAGACAGTTGTATATTGACATGTTTAAGTATCATATTCATCTACACATACTAATACACTTAAAAAATAATTTGTAGATATATCCAAAAGAATTACAAATACAAACAAAATTACTGTGAGCCTTTTTAAGCATTACGTACACCCTGACACCGTGTCATTGTGTATAACCATTGTTTATTGCTTTCTACAACTTTATATTCAATCTTCAATATCTTATAATTCATATCAATACCAATTGTATAAAACTCAAGAAATGTTGCTTGTTCCTTAAACACTATACCCTCTATAATCAATGTAACTATTTATATCGTCCCATCTTTCAAAATGCAAAACCAAAATAGCCAATGAAGACATTATCTGTAGAATTTACAAACAAAATTTTATTTTATATACAACTGACATAACATTTTCATACAACCAATTTAATCAGTAATAACAAAATTACATTACACTGACCTTGGTTTGCTCATATACAAATACTGCATCTAAAAAAATAAAATCTCATCACATGTGCATAATTGTCTCACACTGTTTTATATATAATACATACATTACTACACTTTTTGTTTATGAATATTAGAAAACACAAAACGTATCCTATACAACTATATTACAGGTAATGAAACTAAACACAATACTCAAATTTTATAAATATATATAATTTTTTCACAGGTCTTCGTGTACACAAAATTAATATACATTTTGAATATTTACATTATTGCAGTAATTTGTATATAAATACTAGAATACATAAATTTTTACCGTATACAATCCATATATTCAAATCATTTTTTTCAAGAAACAAACCAGAAAATCATATATATAATTACACTACGAATATATAAAAATCTCAACCCACAAACAACGACACATGCATTCAAATTTGTATATACAAGAGAAAATTGTATAATTAATGTCTTTCAATTGCTGTAGGATTCTTTTTTGAAAAAAATTTAAGGACGTTTACCTTAAATTGTGGCATTATCTAAATTTTTTGTTAACATGTTTAACGCTACAATTACACTTCACTTTATTTTTTTAAATAAATTATAAAAAAATAAAATATTATATACAAAATTAAAGATACCTAAAACTTAAATTATACCCATGAAATGTAATTAGGTAAACTGTACCCATTTAATGTTATTTCATCTAATAAATTTGTCATAAATGAAATTTTCCCTTTTTTTAACTGCCTTGGCTAGTTTTTTCTCCTCTCTATTCTTTCTTTCTTTATAATACACTTATTTAGAAGAGATAGTTGGAGAGGATTAACACAACATAAAAAATTGTACCACAAGCAAGTTAAATTATACTACTTTATTTTATTATTCTATTATATTTATATATTTATTTATGTATTGTACATAGGCCTGGGCGTTCGGTCGGTTCGATTCGGTTCGTAAATATCGGTTCGATTTTTCAGTTTTTTGTTTGGCCAAATATGAAATTAAAAAAATCAAAATAAATTCGATTTGGTTCGGTTATTATAAATTTGATTTGGTTTATTTCGGTTCGATTTCGATTTAACCAAATTTAATACAAAAAATGGTAAAACGGCCATCGTGATAACTAAATATCGACTTAATCAGTAATAATAAAAAAACTATCAAAAGTCAAGACAACATCACAACAACACTAGAAAGTTCAACAAACTTGTGTCCATCACTAAAATAGAGTTAGTTACAAACTAAAGTCATCATTATCTGGCTCATTGCAACTTCCAGCAACAAAGAGTTAGAAAACCAACAAAACATCGTTGCAACTTGCAACCTCCATTGCAATAGCTCCCAAGTTCTAGTAGATAGCAACCAAATAACAAAACATTAATGGACCTGCGAGAAAATAGAACTGTTTAGACAAATGATCTACATTTTATAATAGAATATATAAAACTATCAAGCAAGTTATGTAAATAAGTTCTTTACTTACTCGTTACCACACATCACTAGTTGATAGTTGAACTTATAAGCTGCAACTATATATCAATTATACTAGATTCAGTCCCACTACAAGCAAAATCTAAAAAAATATGAAAGAATTTGTTAGTTGTTAAGAAACACAAGTAACAAAATTATTTTTAATATAGTTAATACAAATATCAAATTCTTACCAAGTTAAAGTTGTTCAAGACACTCTAATCCTTCCTCAATATTGATTGAAAAAGACTCACTTCTAAGCCAATCTTGAACACAAATAAGAGATTGCACAATTTTAGGAGTTAATGAACTCCTAAGGGGATCAAGAACACGACCTCCTATGCTGAATGCACATTCTGATGCGACACTTGAAATGGGAATGGCTAACACATCACGAACCATCTCCGCGAGAATAGGAAATCTCGGCTAATTAACTTTCCACCACATTAATATACCAAAGTCATCACTATATGGCTCAATATCTTCCGCAAGATATCTTTTCAATTCTGATTTATTACCTGAACTTCCACTAACTTCTTTATGCTTCTCAAATTGTTGTTTCGTTCTCATTCTTCCTCTATTTACAAAGTTGCCACAACCACTCACACTAGATATACTTGATGAATTGTCAGATGAAGTGGGTGAAGATGGTACATGTAAAGAGCTTTTTGGGGATTTCTTGACATAATACTCAAACAGTTTGTTCATGTATTTTTTCACTTCTGAACATAACTTTTCCCCAACTTCTTTTCCAAACATATCCACAATTGCAAATGGAACATAATCAAGCTTGTTACGGGGATCCAATACAGATGAAATAAAGATCATCTTGTTCATTTTTTGTGGTTCACCCCAATACTTTTTGAACTTCTCATTCATACTTTTCGCCATTTCTTTCAAATTACGGTCTTCATTTGTCATCATCTCTTTTAAAATAAGATTAAGTTCAGCAATTTCAACAAAGTGTGTATTGCTAGTGACATACAAAGTAAGTACAAAAAAAGTTTCAAGAAATTTCACCATTGACCTCACATTTTTCCAGTCAACACTTGAAAGAATATTTGCAGTAGTTCCATCTTCAACACTAGTTCCAACTTTGTTTTCAGAAGAATCAGAACCAAAACTACGAAGATGATTCAAGTATCCAATATCATAAAAACTATATCTTTCAAATGCAAGCTCAAAATGTTGTGCTATATCAAGCATAGAATATGTAGAGTTCCACCTAGTAGGAACATCTAAACATAATGATTTCTTACAAGTTATCAATTCAGATTCACAACATTCTTTAAACTTTCTAAGTCTTGCGGGAGATTGTTTAATGTATTTCACGACTTGTCTCACTAGCTTGACAGACTCACCAATTTCCTTCAACCCATCTTGCACAATAAGATTAAAGTATGTGCCATACACCTCACATGAAGATGGTCACCATCCATAATGTTAGTTTCCCAATTGCTCAATTTTTTAGACACTTCTTTCACAGTAACATCATTAGAACTAGCATTATCAACTGTAATAGTAAACACATTATCCAAACCTCATTCAAGCAAACAATTAGTAATGCAAGACGCCATATACACGCCCTTATGACTAGAAATAGGACAAAAATTTATTATTCTTTTATGCAAAATTCAATTTCTATCTATAAAGTGGGCTGTCAAACACATGTAGTTTATTTTTTGTATAGAGGTCCAAGTATATGTTGTAAGACAAACTCTTGGACGTGCTTCTTTGAAAACCTTCTTCAAAAGTTTTTTTCTTCAAGGAATAGTTCATAACAATCTCTCATCACAGTTCTACGAGAAGGAATATGACATTGCGGCATT
This sequence comes from Solanum habrochaites, assembly GCA_027704765.1. Lineage (NCBI taxonomy): Eukaryota > Viridiplantae > Streptophyta > Magnoliopsida > Solanales > Solanaceae > Solanum > Solanum habrochaites. The sequence goes on along the minus strand of JAKWJA010002489.1, from coordinate 71,060,009 downwards.
GTAACTCTCATGAAGTTTTTAAAATCCTCTTTCTCAACAAAACTAAATGGTAGCTCGTCAACAATTATCATTTTGGCTAAAGCTTTCATACTTTGTGCTTGGTCAAATTTTCAAGTGCTAATGACCCCTTCCTTTTCTCCCGTTGAAGATGGTAGAAAATTAATTAGATTTTGACCTTTATCTACGGTGTCACAAGGTTCTCATATGAGTATTCATTGATGACGTACCATTAGATGATGTAGAAGCTGCATAAGCTTTTGCACAATACTTGCATTTGGCTTTACTAGCTCTATTTTTATCGGTGAACTTTTCAAAATGCTTCCAACAATTAGCTCTAGATTCCATGGTTTTTCTTTTCTTTGAAGTATCAACATCAACTTCAACCTCACTGGGAGATGAGGTGTAAGGTATTCTCTCATTTGAAGCTCCACTTTCACTTCCCTTACTTTCAGTTTGTGCCATCTATACAAAAGTGAAACAAACAACAAGAACAACAATCAACAAAGTTACAAGGATCAGGCCTCACAAAGTCACAATAGCCCTCGCCCTTCAGCTTTGTAACAACTTACAAGGAAACAAACAATAAAATTAAACGCAAGAGCACAAAAACTGATGTTAATTGTTTGAGTGAAGAACATGCCATTACTTGCAAATCTAAGAGTTGTTCCTCCTACGCAACAGTCGAAATGGATTTAGATTTTTCGGTCTTGCAACTATAACTTCAGTCTGAAGTATAGATCTACTAAACACTGAAAAAAGGCACTACATATGACAAAATAAAAATATGCATGCTACTGGAATTTTGCATTTTTCGAGTCCTCTTATTCATTTATTATTTCCTTTTACGCTAATTTATCTGCATTTGAATGGCACATATCACACAAGATTTTCTATGTTTCTCGGATTTTTAATTGATCGTATGCACCATTACCTTCGGAAGCTATTTGTGTTGCGTAGTAGTGCGGGATCTTCAAAGAAAGAAAATCTGCAGCTTAAGGAGAAAGCAGATAAAGCTGTTGAGGAAATAAAGGACAGCGTGATGATGTGACTGGTAGACGGACGACGGTCGACAGTAGTGGACTGGTCGGTGTGTTTCAAAGAAGAAGGTTTCAGTGTTTGTAATTTGTATGATGTTAATTTAGGGATTTATCAATTTAGGGAAATTGGCTTTGGTAATTGGGTTATGGGCATTTGGGTTAGGATTTAGGAATTTGGATAGTTGGGCTTGGGCTGACTGCTGAGTAATAGGAATTTATGTAGTTGAGCTTGGACTGACTGCTGAGAATAATAGTATGGGCCGCATGGGAGGATTATGAATGGGTTATGGACTTATGGGGTAACAAATAACAATATATATATATATATATATATATATATATATATATATATATATAATTTTGGTTTTTCGGTTAACCGAATTTTTAAATCAAAAAACCGAAAATCGAAATGTAAAAATTCAAAATCAAAATTGACAAAAATAACCGAAATACCGAAATTAAAAATAAATTAATTTGATCGGTTTTTTGGTTTGAACCATATTATGCCCAGGCCTAATTGTACATTAAAAATACCCTTTTAGAGTGACTTCCTTCCACTATCTTTCTTTCTTATCTTATTTAGAAGAGACAGTTGGAGATGGCTAACACAAAATAAAAAAAGTTATACCACAAGCAAGTTAAACTGTACTACTTTATTTTATTATTCTATTATATTTATATATTTATATATTGTACGGCACAAAGTACCCTTTTACAGTGACTTCCTTTCCACTAGGAACTTTAAGAACAAATATTCTTGCAAAATGGAAGGCTTCATTTGAGTCATCTTAGGTATGCATCGCCTCTACCTTCTTTTTTCTTCTCTTTTTTAGTCTTTGATTGATCACTTTTTGTCAATTTTTTCATTTAATGAGTTTGAACTTTTTTCAATTTTCTCATTTGATGGGTTTCAAATTTTTAAAGTTGTGGTGTTGCTTCCATTTTCTCCTTCTCTTCTCCGTCATCCCCTATTTACCACTTTGTATTTCAATTTTTTTTAAAATTTTTGTTATTGAAATTTAGTGTTTCTTCCGTTTTGTTTTGGATGTAGGTGTTGTTTCAATTTGATAATTTTTCATGTACTTATACTTGGAGAAGAAAGGAAAGGAGAGATTGAACAATGAGAGGCCGAGAATATCATGGTCTTTCTCAATTTCATATATATAATTTTCCTTTTTTTTGGAGCAGCAATACCTAAACTTGAATTTTCGATGTGGATATTGGGTGAATTTGCTGATCTCCACAACCAATTATACAAGAATACTGGAAACAAATGGAATTGGGTATTTCAAAACAGGGAAGTCATATTTATTTATCGCTTCGGAAAATTCATCGATTTTGCTTTTTTTTTTTTTTTTGTGTGAGTTTCTTACCTGAAATATCAATCATATAGGAGAAGTGAACTTTTGATGATTGGTGGATGTATTGATAAATAGTTGGCGGTGTAGTTCAATAATGAAAATAAAATATAAGGACACTTTAGGAGTTCTTTTTACCATCAAAATCTTTGTTTCTCATTTCCCCTGTTAATGAAATAGATAATGTCCATGAATCCATAGAAATTTTTGAAATATAGTCTTCCAAATTACTTATTTTTGCTCCTCCAGGAGGTAATGAATAGATGTGAAAAAGAAAGTAAGTGTATGCCTCATGTTGGATAACATTATTAATGCTACAAACGATTGCAAAACACTTCTAATGTTATGTATTTATATTTATTTTCACAATTATATATCAAGTAAAAGTGATCTTTGCTATGTTCTTTTTGCTATTTCTGGCAGGCCACATGAAAATATGCCTTCGATTTGAATTGTGTCAAGAATGATATGATTTCCTCTACTGACTGTAAGACGCAAATTATGTTTCTCCATTTGTATGAGTAAATTCTATCATTTCTTTGAGTTAAAAAATTATTAACTATGTATTAATATTATTTTGGACATTTCATATTTATAGGAAATAAAATGATAGCAACATGTGGTGCTATAAATTTCATATTTTAACTCTTAATTGTTTTGTTTACTGAATTTCACGTTCAGATTCAAGTGATGATTCAATATGATGACACTGTTGTTAAATCAGAATTTTATCTTTTCTTGGTCAAGTAGACTGGATATTGACATTTTTATAATTTTGCCTAATCGTATATTAACTTAGGCGAGAAATAATTATTTTAAACGACGAAAAGAAACATAATGCTAATTAATTATAGTATTTTTATGATGTATGTCTTCCCCCATGCTATAAGTATGACATAGAAGTTTTATGAAAACGACATAATGAGAAGTGAAAAAATGACAAAGAAACGGAGAGAATAAGGTGATCTAATAAGGTGGGAAATGTCACATTGGACAAGAATATAGCAACCTTAGAAATAGCTAGATGAAGGAAAAAAAAATTTACTCATGAAGTGGTTATGAAAGTATAATGTGGAAGTAGAGGTAATTTTAAAAAGGGAGATTACAAAAGTGTGGATTCAAAAAAGTAATTGGTATATATATATAACTTTACAAGGCCATATGAAAATGAAATTTCTAAAACATATAAGAGAGATGTGGATTCTATGGAAGAAAAATAGCATTGGGGCATGACACGACAATTGAAGAAGTCACATATCTATTTGTAGCAGAGCGACATTTAATGGGTATTATATAAAATTACTTCATACCAAACAAAGAACTCTTCTTTTAATACATTGTTATATTCGTTTCTCATCTTGTTTCAGTTGGTTCTCTCTATTCGATCAGAGGTTCAATTTAACAGTTTCTTCAAGATTTGCTTAATTTATTTTGTAAATTGAAATATCTTATTTTTAACTATCTAATGCTAATTGATGTTATGATTTTATATGTGAATAGATTTTTGGAGTGCATTTATATATAATTTAGCAACATATGATAGCTTTATTTGATAATCATGTCAATCATATCCCGCAGATTCACAAAAGACATTATGACTAACAACGAATTGTCTGATTAATATGAAAATAATATATTTTTAGGATGTTAATGAAATGATTTTAACTTTCTTGCCGACTAATTATGAAAGAAAGGGGCAAGGTATTAAGCATGTATAAGGTGCTACTTCAATCAAGTAAGTTTTACTTATTTTGTGATTATCTTTATTTCATATGTAAAGTGTGGATATGGATAGAAAGATTTTATATATGTTGATATCTTTTTATTTGTAGGCATATATGTCCAACGATTTCTTTAGGAATTTACTCTGAAGTTTTTATCATTTGTCGACCAAAATATATACATGTATAAAAAAAAAAATATATAGTACGAGGAGGCATCTTATTTTTGTTTCTTTACCAACTTTTGCACTCAAGGAATACTTTATCTAGTTCTTTGTCATAATGAATATTAAAACGTTGAATTTAAAAATATTTGAAACTCTTAACCTCTATTCCACGTTTTTTTTGTGGACAATATTTGTCTATTGAGAGGATGCTTTGACTTATATACTCACTACTTAATTGAATAAAATGTTAGCATCCTAAAACATTAATTGTGTGAACTTATAATTAAAGAATATGAAGCCTTAAAAGGCCATCGCCTAATTATAATTTATAGGGCATATGGAAAAACTTCCGATAAGGGATTGACAGAAGATAGGAAATTCAATTATATGATAGTCGTAATAAAATAATAACTATCCTCATTTATTTTACATATGACCAATGAAGAACTCTCAAAGGTCGATATAAATTCGAAATTATGATTAATTTATACGCACACGTATGTGTGTATATATATAAAAATTATTGGACTCATCAAGATCAATCTATCTTTTCTTCCTCTTTTTAATTTTTGGATTAGAGATTTGATGGATTAGAGATTTGACCTTTTAATTAAAAATATGAAATTGTGGTTCACATTATAATGGATGGAGGTGTATATGTAGATATGTATATTTGGGTTGGATAAAGTAAAATGTAACTATATAATAATTCGTGCGCATACATTTTGCATAATAAGTTGAAACAGTTTTTCAGATTATTCAACTCCTAAAAAGGGCCTATAGCTTGACACAATATTCTTTATTTAGCAGAGATGTGAATCCATATGCTGCATCATTTGTCATTTTGAGGTATGTCCCATCCACTTCAATAATAATATTCACCAATAGTTAGATCTACTCAAGTATATTAGACATTTTTATATACTTGTTACATTTCAAACTTATTTTATTAATGTGATTATGCGTGCAAATTTTCCTCATGAATCACAAGATTGGTATTATGAAAAAAATAATATAAAAGAAAATATTTATATCCAATGGAAAATGGTTCCCGATGGTTTTAATACATATTATATCAAGAAATAAAGTTTTGATTAATTTTCGTCTGGCGAAAAATAATTTCAGAAGAGATATATGGACCTCATGAGTTCCCATGGATCCCACCTCATAGAGTATTCTGTGGAGGACAGGTTCGCCAGGAGTGAGTAAGAGCTCCTCCAGTCATTCTTTAGTTTCGAGGTCAATCAAGTACTAGTCCTCCAATTATTTCTCGAATCTTATAATAAACACCTGTATTTTCCTGAATTGACAAAAGAGTTGTATATCTTAAAATTGTTCACTTTTCTAGTGGAGCGAGATTGAACTAAAGCCTGTAATCAAATATCTGTTTGATATAGAAGAAGATCCTAGAACATTTCAAGAAGCTATATCTTCAAGAGATGTTGCCTTTAGGAAAGAGACGGTTAATAATGAAATGGATTGACTATTGGATTATAGTCAATTTTCCTAGTGGATCTAAGCCTATAGGCTGTAAGTGGGTATTTAAGAGAAAATATTATACAAGCAGTACTATACAAGCTTTCAAAGTAAGGTTAGTTGCAAAAGACTTTACTCAAAAGGAAGATATTGACTACTTTGATACATATGCTCTAGTAATAAGAATAACATCTATTATAATACTTCCATCCTTGACATCTATATATGATTTTTTGTACATCAAATGGATTTTAAAATTGAATTGAATGTTTAAATGAAGATGACGAAATGTAGGCGTTCACTATCAGTCAATGGAGCAGGTCCCTTGACACAACAACAACAATACATAACTATAAACAGTAAGGAGAACACAACACAAGCAGTTTAGGTAGAAACTCCTTGCTCAAGGGAGTAAAACCATGACCTGTTGCACAGGATTTTCAACAGTCTTCACTAATCTTCTCAAACAGAAGTGTTACATCAATGTGAGAAAAAGTTATTAATCTCACGACCAAGTTATAACTCTATTACTTGAAGAGCCTACGCGGATACAATACCGCCCACTAAGATATCACTCCTAGATAACTTAGAATTCACTAAGCGGATACCACACCGCCCACTAAACAACCACGCTCCTTGGATGATTTAGAATTTGACTAAGCAGATACAACACTGCCCACTAAACCATCCGACCTAGATGATTTAGAATTTTGACTAAGCAACAAAACAATGTTGCCCACTAAATCCGTTAACCCTAACTAATTTAAATTTTTACAAACTAAAAACAAATATCTGAATCCTTTATAGACTAAGAACAATTTACAATATATGCACGGAAGTATAACTCCTAAGACACACTCTGATGCTTGCAGCTTGATAAGGTCATTGTTGTGCTTGCCGAATAATACTTCTTGAAAGCAAGTCTTTGCAAGTGTTCTTGAGAATTTTCAAGTTGCAAAAACTTGTAAAAAGATAGACACAAAACTCAAACTCAACAAGGAAGCTTCAACACTCTGTCAGGTCTCTTTGTTGAGTATGAGTATTGTTTTTCCTTGAAGATGTTCTTCTTTTCAAGATTATGAATTTTTCAGAGAAAATCCAAGTTTTTGTTTGTTAAATCTTGAGTTAATGTTGAAGGAGAAGAGACTATATAAAAATGAACATAAACTCTTGGGACAAGGCCATTGGCTGAGAGCCTGCTGTTCTCAAAGGGTGTGCACCAAGCACATCTGAGTTGACAGCCTTTTAACAGGTATATTTTCGTCCTGTGACGTACAAACACTTTCCAGGACCAGGTCCCTTGATGCATTCTTTGATGCTTGAGTTCTTGACAAAGACTTGCTGACTCTCTCTCTTCTTGAATGAATGAACTTAATATGTTGTTTGTCATGTTGAAAGTATCAATCATAAAGAGTTATTAACCGTTGGACAAATAACCTCTTCCATTCTGATTAGTTCAGTACACTAGAGAATCACCTACCACTGACATGACAACTTTACACCATTATGTATCAGACGATGAGAACTCTGCCAGGGACTAGGTCCCTGCATTTGTGAGCCACTCAATATCTTCTGCTCTTACGATTGGTGTAGGACACTGCACTTTTCTCCTACCACTTGACATGACAGCTTTATAAATGTACCTCATTTGAATCTGGGTGAGAACACTCTGTCAGGGACTAGGTCCACTACATTTGTGAGGATCATCAGAACACTTAGAATATAACATTTTCCCCTTTTTGGATGATTAAAAACAAATATTCCTCACATTGATGTTATTCATTTATTTCCTTGTCAGCAGTCCCAATTACAAGGATCTGGTTCCTTGTTAGATCGATAAGTTTGTTAAATCATCAAAATTTTATATCAAGTTCGAACTAACATTATCCCCCTTTTTGATGATAACATACTTTTTCACCAGTTTCCCTTATCAATTGGAATTTCATCATCTCTGAAGTTTGTCAAATCATTAAAACATCAAAATAACATGTTCCCCCTTTTTGATGATGACAAACATTTTCTTCCCCTATCGAATGGACCTGGACCTCTTCAGATATCTAACATTTATTCCCCTACCGGAATGACCATATATCTCTTCAAGTAGAGACTATTGATTCCCTCTATCGACATGATCATGTCTTCTTCAAGCAATATTTCTTACCTCTATTGACGTGACCATGTCATCATTGATCTCATACTAGACCATGTCATCATTAATCGCATACCAGACCGTCATCATTGATCTTATACCTTAACAATCTTACCCCTTTTGACATCATAAAAAAGGGTAGAAGCAGTAAACCAAGTTGCCAGAAATGTAGTTGAAGAAAATTCAGGGCCACTTGGGCAACACTGAGCATGAGTAAAAATGCATAAAGTAAGGAAACGAGTTAGTAGATACAAGACATTTTTCATTCACAAATACAAGATTAGGCATCGAATCATTACAAACATCATTATAAATGAGAACCAAGGCAATATCCACTGAGTGTCGATATAAAAGAGAAAAAAGAATTGACAAGGGAATTTAGGGAGAGAGGGAATGTCTTAGGATTAAGGGATGGAAAGAATAGAATTACTAAAACATATCCATAGCATATTTTTTTAGAAGCATCTCTTAAGGTTCAACATGATTTGTTGCCAACCTTTTTGTTTTATTATACCTGGTCCCTCCGATTATTCCTCCAGAAGCTAAGCCTTCAACCAACTATTTTAGTATCCCTGTTGATCAGAGCAGCTGTCATAGATTTCAAATCAATCCTGAGTTTCTCATGACAGAAAGATTAGCAAGATGAAACTTACTTAAGACCTCCGATATAAATAAGTCAACTAAGGGACAATTTCATTTTTTCATTTTTTTTTATATAAAGTGAGACACCATCCTATTCATAATACATTGAATTCTTAGAGTATCAACCTTTTCCCTTTTGAACATCATCTTTTCCGCCTTCTTTATTTTGTTTACTGGACGTGGTCTTTCTTCACACTCGAAAATTTCTTTTAACAAAAAATTATCCAATAGGAACAAAAGATTCAAACATTTGAAGTGTTTTTGAGTGATTTAAAAAAAGAGGGTTTTGAAACTTTCTGATTTTTGGAAGGGGAGATGGAGTTTTTTTGGGGATATGGATAGAAATATGGAGTACAAGGGAAGTGGAATGGGATATCATATGAAAGAGAGTGTCATCTTGGTATTCAAAATGTCTCAACGAATAGATACCTGGATGACAGACAAGTGACAATTGCAACATTTCTCATGCATAATACAAGATGCAATGTTAAGAGTGCTAACCTTCGAGAACGAACCAGGTCCATCTCTGTAGGTTGAATGAAATTGCCTAGATCTGTCTTGACCTCCATTTTCTTTCAGCCCTTTTTCATATGTGTATACCTACAAAAGGTATGAGACTGAATTTGCTAAAACATACATAATTGAAAAACAAGGATACCTGGGCTATTTGCATAGTCATGAGAGCACTTGTGATAGAACATAGAAGAGGAATAGTCTGAGTAGCCACTCTAAGAACTTCACGCCGATGTTTGATCCACATGGTTTGAGCACACTAGTCTGCATTAGCTACATACCTTGCCTAAATTGTTGAAAAAGCAACACTATATACTCTTTTGTTCCTCATGAATAATATATGAGCTCATAAAATAACTCATTCCTTCTCATTCTATCAGCATGATACCCGACATAATCAACATCACCATATTCCTTTACAATTCACGTTATTAGTTTGAACTGCATCATCTTTATTCAGCCTTGTCTACAGGACCGAGTCCTTTATTAGGTTCATCATCTGCATTAGCTTCCTTGAGCTCACTGGATTCATGAAAAAGATGTTCTTTAACAAACTGACTAGTTAGCCTATGTCTCTGAATCTGAAACAACTCTTCTATCTCAGAAACTTCTTTATTTTGCAGCTTCTTAATTCTTCTTGACTAATCTAAAGATCACATGAACACCTTTTTATCTCATAAGGGCTTAACTCAATTTAGTTTATAACAAATCTATGAAGCACTTGAAAGATTTTACGTCAAACATTTACATATACATATCCTCAATGGTATGTTTCACAGATTTCCCCACCATGCATGCACCAAGAATATACCCTTTCTTGTCATGGCTAAATAAGACACCTCTACCTTGAAGTGCCTTAAGAGAGGAAGTTTTCAGTTTTCCAGTCAAGTGTTTTGAGCATCCACTATTCGAAACAACATGGACTGCTGCTACTTCCTCTCACCTGCATACTATGTCACTTGTTAGCCTTGAGAACCCATTTTAATCAGAGTTTCCAGTAACCAGATAAAGGAGTGATAAGGGAGTTTTTTTGTCCTATGAGGAAGACTAATATTCTTCAATTTAGGATCAGATGCACGACCAGGTCCCTTCTTCTGCTTGTTTTTCCGTTGAGAATAGTTTGAGGAACTTATTTGAGATCTCTTCCAGGTTGGACACTCTTTCTTCAATTGACTATCTCTCCCGCAATGCAAATATTGTAGCTTGTCTACAACAACAACATTTTTGGTGTGAGGATTGTATGGTAATATGTCTTCTCACAAAACCTTGAATAATTACATTTGTAAGCATTTTGTAGGAAGTGGTCCATTAGAGGGATTTAATTCCTCTTTTACACGGACTAGGCCCCTCTCCAACACAAAATTTCTTTTTAGAGCCTAGTTCATCTTCATTTATGCAGTGTGCAACTTATTTTCAAGCTCCTGTTGCAAGCTGCCAACCTCGTTCTTTCCTTTAGAAACTATAATTGTCACCCTTTTTATCTTTCCTTCAATTCTAGATTTTTAGCATCTAGAACATCCATTTGTTTCTCAATATCAAATATTTGGGTAAGCATAGCAATTTTTTCATCTTGAAAAATGTCTAAGATATTTTTCAATGAATCCTTCTCAGTAGTTAGCTCATTGATTGCATCAATGAGTACAACAACTAGCTTTCTCAATTTTATAATGAAAAAAAATTCACATTTTCCTTGAAGTCAAATAAGGTTACCTTTTTATTGACATATTCATCATCTGCCTTTGCCATGAAAGCGAACATGGCATCAGACACATCTTCACCATGTTTGACTACAAGCATGGATGCATCTTCAAAATTTTCTGACTCTTTTAAGTCAAGTAGGAATTACTCGAGACAACAAGAGCCCTTTTCACAACATGATCAACAGTTCCTCTTCTATTTGACTTGTGATGAACCTAATCCCTACTTTTGTTATTGTCTTCTCCGAACTTGACGCATTTCTTGTGCTCAGCCTTGTGTATAAGACAGTTTCTAATGAAGTGGTCTGGTTTACCACACTTGAAACACACATCATTTGAGTCTATAGCGTCAAGATTTCCTTTCTTCATGAGAGTTCCACGTTTTCTCATGATTTTTTGAAATCCTTGAGTGGGATAGCCCATGTTCTCATCTAGTTTAGGTACTTCACTTTGTGACACCTTAAGAGCAAGTGATTTGTCCCTTTTTGCATCTTTGTTCTAATCTACTTCATTAATCGGACTCGATCTTTTGTCTTTGTCTTTGAGAATGAGACCATCATTTTTTCTGTGTATATCATATTTGGAATCACTAAATGCGTTTTCCCATACTGCAAAGACTTTCTTTACCACCCGATCAACATTAGCTTTTACCTTAGCACGATCAAGGATTTGGTCCCTTCGCTTTCCTTTAAGGTCTTGGCATTCCTGCTTATGGCTCTCAAGTCTCTCATAAAGTGTCCTAGCTTTCCACCCTTATGACATAGGTCGTTTGCATTTGTTGTTCTGTTGGAGTATGCCTTCTTTTGACACCCTACATGTTTTTTGAAAACTGTTAGTCAAATAAGTCATCTCCTTTTCATCTTCAGAAGAATCATTTTGAGATACCTTTAGCACTACTAACTTCTCCTTTTTTTGGTCTTCATCATACACTTTTCTAGAATTGGGAACCTCTTGAGTTAGATATCCATCCTTCACTTCCTTGGTAGGAACGTAAGGACCCTCAAGACTTAGTGGAGCTGCCATTTCTTGCAGAAATCTCTCACTTGGTGATAATCAGATAGAGAGCACTTGCTCTGATACCAATTGATGAAATGTAGGCATTCACTATCAGTCAATGGAGCAGGTCCTGACACAACAAAAACAATATGGAACACTAATAGTAAGGAGAACACAACATAAACAATTTATGTGGAAACCTCCTTGCTTAAGGGAATAAAACCACGACCTGTTGCACATGATTTTTAACCGTCTTCACTAATATTCTCAAACAAAAGTGAGACCCGGTTACATCAATGTGAGAAAAAGTTATTAATCTCACAACCAAGTAATAGCTCTATTACTTGAAGAGCCTAAGCGGATACAACGCCGCCCACTAAGCTATTACCCCTAGATAACTTAGACTTTTCTAAGAGGATACCATATCGCCCACTAAACCACCACGCTCCGGATGATTTAGAATTTGAATAAGCAGATACGACACTGTCCACTAAAGCATCCCACCTAGATGACTTAGAATTTTGACTTAGCAACAAAACAAGTTGCCCACTAAATCAGTTAACTCTAACTAATTTATACTTTTACAAACCAAAAGCAAATATCTGAATCCTTTATAAATTAGGAACATATTTACAATATATGCACGAAAGTATAACTCCTAAGACACGCTCTGATGCTTGCAACTTGATCAGGTCCTTGTTGTGCTTGCCGGAGTATACTTCTTGAAAGAGAGTCTTTGCAAGTGTCTTGTGAATTTTCAAGTTGCAAGAACTTATAAAATAATAGACACACAACTCAAACTCAACAAGAAAGCTTCAGCACTCTATTAGGTCTCTTTGTTGTGTATGAATATTGTTCTTCCTTGAAGATGACCTTTTTTTCAAGCTTATGAATTTTTCAGAGAAAATCCAAGTTTTTGTTTGCCAAATCTTGAGTTTGTGTTGAAGGGGAAGATAATATATAAAAATATTTTAAAGAATGACAAAAGTCCCACATCGGTGGTTAATGAGATGGGTGGACTCCTTATAAGGCTTGGGCAATTTTCTTCCCTTTGAGGTAGCTTTTGGGGTATGAGTTAGGCCTAAGACCTAATTTCACACAATGAACACAAACTCTTAGGACAAGGCCATTGGCTGAGAGCCTGTTGTTCTCAAAGGCTATGCACCAACCACATCAGAGTTGGCAGGGCAACCTTTTGACAACTGTCTTTTCGTCCTTTTGACGTACGCACACTTGACAGGACCAGGTCCCTTGCTGCGTTCTTTGATGCTTGAGTTCTTGACAAAGACTTGCTGACTCTCTCTCTTCTTGAATGAATGAACTTAGTATGTTGTTTGTCATGTTGAAAGTATCAACCATAAAGAGTTAGGCAGGGCAACCTTTTGACAACTGTCTTTTCGTCCTTTTGACGTACGCACACTTGACAGGACCAGGTCCCTTGCTGCGTTCTTTGATGCTTGAGTTCTTGACAAAGACTTGCTGACTCTCTCTCTTCTTGAATGAATGAACTTAGTATGTTGTTTGTCATGTTGAAAGTATCAACCATAAAGAGTTATTAACCGTTGGACAAACAACCTCTTCCTTCTGATTGATTCAGTACGTTGGCGCCTCACCTACCACTGACATTGTGAGCCACTGAAAGAGACAATCCCGTTCGTTCTTCCTATTGCTGTAGGACACTGCATTTTCACCTACCACCTGACATGACAACTTTATAGCTGTACCTCATTTGAATCTGGAAGAGAATACTCTGTGAGGGACCAGGTCCCCTCTATTTGTGAGGATCATCAAAACACTTAGAGTTTATGATGTAATATTATCAAATGAATTTGTTCATAACTATATATGTATTTACTGCAAATTTACAAAATACTATTGAGTTTTCATTTGTCTTTGTGTAGATGACATGTTGATTTTTGGTACAAACATGCTTAAAATATCTTAAACTAAGAAATATTCTAACTTTAGTTTTTGTAGTGAAAGATTTGAATGAAGTAGATACTATCTTAGAAATTAAAGTCAAGAAGAATAATAAAAAAGTGACTTTATCACGAACCTACTATATTAATAAGATAATTAACAAGTTCAAACATTTGAGCGTAGAAGAATCTAATACTCCATATGATTCAAGTGTAAAGTTTACGGAAAATAATGTAACAACAATGGTTTTCCTACCGTATTAGAAAAAGGATGAATTAATTCTTAATGAGATTAACAAATGACTGTGGTAATAGTGACATAGTCTATTTAACCTAGATGAATATTGAGGTGGTGGTGCTCAAAGATTTAAATAGTTGATCTTGTAAATATCATTAATTTGGATTAATACACCGCCGTAAACGTGCTAAAATATAATATTGAATTGTTTTGATTCTTAATAATATTTATAGAGAATAACAGAAAAAAATATAATTCAGAAATCTTTTGCTAGCCTAAGATCATTAACTAAGATCGGAAGATTCAACTAAGGAAGAGGAAGCTAGAAGGGAGAAAGAGTATATTGGATAAAAGAAATTTGTTATAGAAGAAGACTACTTGATTTGGATTTTTTGGTTTGCTTGAGTTCTTTATAAATGGCTATGGCGACCCTTATTTATACTAGAGAGGGATGCTTCTAGAAGTTATTCTAGATTGATTTACAAGAAAAATCTAGATGACCTTATCTTCTAACTATCTAACAAGAATCTAGATTTTCCTATAATTCACTATAAATATCTACTTCTCTAGAACATTTACACAATTCCAAGATACATCAAGTACTTGGGGTACTATTCTACATAACTCTAGAAAGTTCTACTAAATATCTAATATTATTTATACCTTCAAAAAATCATCTTTATTTTCCACAATATTGTGTGTGATACTTTCGATTTAACAAAAGAAGATGTGATTCAAATCTCAGGATATCAATATATTCGTCAAATTTAAAAGTATTTACACTAACGAAAATTTCAAATCTAGATAAGATACTTTTCTATATGCATGGTATTATGAGATATATTGCAAACTAGAGGAGGATTGTTACGATTGTTGTAATATAAAAGGAAAGTTCCGACATTGGTGGGAGAATCCATCTTTTAGGTCCTTTTAAGGTCTAGCCCATTTAGTCAATTTAATAGAGTAATTTTTTATGGAAATTTTTCAAAACAACAATATTTTGACATTTAGTAGGATATCTTAGCAATACTTTAATATTTATTTAAAATGAAAATATTTTAGTTTGTTATGAGTTGATTTATGTATTTTTTTATTTATTTAATTTAAAAGAAACTCTATGATAATACTTTAGAGTTTTATCTATTAAAATAATTGATTTTTTAAAATTTACAAATATGAACGCATATAGTTTCACATGTTATTTGACATACTTTTCTCATAGTGTGTTTATTTTATTTACCATAATTTATATCCTTTCTTAAATCGTATTCATTCCAATATGTATGTTATTTGTATTTGTATTCATTCTAGTTTTCATGTTGCATTTTTATATGTTATTTGACATACTTTTCTCAAAATGTATTTATTTTATTTACCAGAATTTTGTATAATTTCTTAAATCGCATTCATTCCAATATGTATGTCATTTGTATTTGTATTCATTCTAGTTTTCATGTTGTATTTTGTATAATTAAACTAGTATTTCTTTATTAGTTCGTATTCATTCCAATATATATGTCAAATGAATATGTAGTTATTTAATAAACATATTTATATTCATTTTATGTTTTTTATTGTGTATTTTATTTTTGTCTTCAAAATTATGTTTTCTTTCCTAAATCATATTCATTCTAATAGATATACTATTTGTATTTGTACTCATTGTAGTTTCTATTTGGTATTTTGTATAATGATATAAATGTATTCAACATCATTTAGAAAAATGAATTCAAATATTAAAATGTATTCAACATCAAACAAAATAAACATATATATGAATTTCTAGAATCTACAAAATCTGAAAAATTAAAAGTGAATCACAAAAAAATTTGAAAATTATAAATATATGATGAACATTTAAACAAAATCACATGAAAATTGACAAATTCGACTGAAAATTCGTAATTTGTGGGTATAATGGGTGCTTTAAACATCAAATAAAAAAATAATTTCGAATAATGAAAATTACCTTGCCAGTCGAGAAATCTGCTTGAATTAATAAATAATTTTAGTTTAACAATAAAGAATTTCCTTGTGAGCAACAATTTAGCACCTTCTCTAAACTTGCAAGGTTATATATTGTGAAGAAACGTGAAATGTAGGGAATAAGGTGAATGGTAATAAAAAAAATTGTATTAGTTTATTTTTTTCCAGTTTAAAACGGTTATTTGTATGTATTTTGATCCAATAAATGACTTTTTTCATAAATAAAATTAATTTAAAATACTAAAATACGAAGACATATTATTTTATAAAAATATTGTCTTCTACCATTTTAAACAAATATTTTAAATGTTTGTTATTTTGACTAATTATGTTAGTAATTGTAACTTAATTGCTAATTTATTCAACGGAAAAGGGCCTAAAATACCCTTAAAATATTGAAAATTGTATAAAATTACCCTTCATCCACCTATTAGCTCCCAAATGCCCTTTTCATTCACCTATTGACTCCAAAATACCCTTGTCATCTACTTTTGGATTCAAAATTAAAATTAAACTCTTTAAATATTTTTTAAAATACTTGACGTTCAACTGTTGGTTATAATTTAATTTATTAATATAATTTATAAACCAACCCACTATCCACTCATTACTAACTAAACCGCACCCATTAATAATCCAATTATAATATCTAAATCGTCATAAACACTACTAAAACACGGTGAAATTATAGATTCCTGAAAATGACATTCAAAATTATTCGAGTCCGAATAGAATCCTCAATTAAATTTAGGTGAGCCACTTATATAAGAGGACACTTTCAATAAGATTCTCTTTCAAGATTGAATTAGAAATTTATGATTAAAGATAAAAAAATAATACATCCCAAATTAATTCATGCATTTTTAAAAAAATATAATTTTATAAATATTTATGATTTGTTTTAAAACCTTTAATATATTATTTTGAAAAAAGTTATCTATGAAGTAACATCACATAATTGAGACGTAAAACTAATTAAGATGAACATAGTCAGACTTTTAAGTTTATCGGTTATTTTTGATTAGACACTTGAATATATGATAATTTATTTTTACATATATTTTTGCCTCAAATTTTGAAAAACACTCAATTGACAGTAGCTTTTATGTTGTTGTATTAATAATGTGATGGGTTTATTAATTTAGAGGGGTTTAATTAGTAATGAGTTTGTAGTGGATTAATTTATTAATTATACTAATAAGTTAAATTATAACAAATAGTTGAGCGCCACGTATTTTAAAAAATATTTAAATAGTTTAAATATAAAAACGTTAAATAAGTGGTCAATTTTTAACTAAAAGGTGGATGACAAGGGTATTTTTGACCCAATATGTGGGTGGGGAGGGTATTTTGGAGCCAATAGATGGATGAAGGGTAATTTTATACCATTTCCAATACTTTGAGGGTATTTTTTGTTATTGAACTTGGGGCTTGAGCGTGGTCCAAGTCGGATCTTTAGTTAAATTTAATGATTTTCTTTTTGTAATTTATTTTGAAGAAATTGGTATATAAATTTTGAATTTAATATTTAAATGAAACAAAAACTTAAACAACACAAGTTTTTTTCTTTTAAAAAAGAGAGCAACTAAATGTTGTGATTGTTAAAAAAAATGAGGGTCTCTTTCATGAAAAGTCATTTGTTCATGAAAGAACAAGACAATTATGAAAAGTTATCTATGTTTATTAAATGACCTGATATTATAAAAAGTCATTTCTTCAATTCTATATATACGTAGCATTCCCGAAATAGCGGATTCAATTGCATATATGTTTCAAGATTTGTTGTATCCTGATAGAGAATTATTTGTCATCCTTAAAATAATATACTTGCAATAACTCTTGAAATATAGTGATCTTTCACACCTCAAAGCTTTTAATTTTTTTTGTTATTTTCTTCTAACACGATGTGGCCATAAGCGAACATCTATCTTTGGCATGAGAGCATATTTTGAAGTATAATTTGTGGAGATGATCTTGTCCAAGTAGTTTCTCTCCAAAACTACGACAAACGACACAAAAATCTCTTTCTCTACAAAGTAGAAATTACAAACGAAGAGACATAAATTGTGATTCGTCACCAAGCCACAATTTAGAGGAAGATACACTTGGTGTGGTTCTCGCAATGGCTGCAATCATTGAAGAAGATGCACCAAGTATGATTTGTCGCTCAAGCCACAACTGCTAAACAAGATGCATCAAGTATGGTTACTTCGCTAAATTCGCAACTGCAAAAGAAGATACACCAAATGTAGTTCTTCCTCAAAGTCGCAAGTGCAAAAGAATATGCACCAAATATGATTTTCTAAAAAAATGTACCAAGTATGATCCATCGTCAAAATCAAATCATTGGTTAACAAAGTTAGATTAATATTTAAGTTGAAATTATATGACTTAAATAAAGTCCAAATTATATTTAAGCTAGTCTATTAAAGTTGACAAAATGATCTCAACTCATGTTCTTCAAGCCCAAGGTCCTCTAAAATTACTTGAGGACTCAAACAACCCCAAAACCCTGATTCACAACTATATAAAAGGGTCTTCACAGATCCAAAAGAAAGGAAAGAAAAAGAAGAGAAATACAAGAAAATATCTACTCTTCCATGACTTGCAAGTCTTTCACATACAAAGGATTCTTCGTCTTAAAGTTGTAAGCCACGAGTTTCCATAACTCCGCGATTGTGATCACCAAAGATAGGCTTTGCCGTCGTCGTGAAGTTCAACAAGAATTTCATCAATTTTAAAATAAAGTAAAACTCTTGAGTTGATGATCGTGAGGATCGATCAAAAATTATATTTTTTTCTTAAATTTCATAAAGATTGTAATCTTTGTACAAATCATTTCAATATAATAATTATTATTTGTTTGCTATTTTCCCTTTTTGATCTCTACATTCCAGGAACGAAACGTAATCGCTTAACATGTGATTTCAAAAATTTAGGAATGACCCAACTAGCTACAATAAAAGAATATAGACCTCTATATACTAGACTATAGTGTACATTATTATTGTGCAAAATAAATTACATGGGTCATGGGTGTGACAGTGATAAGAAAGCCATGTATAGGTGGACCATCTCTTTGATTCTAAAATCTTGTGATGTGTTGCCCTTTGGAACTCCTATTAAGCATACATTTCTAAGGATAAGCATAGCATGATGCCAATTATGAAAACATACCTTCCTTTGCCACTCCAAACAGGGAGATATTCTAGTATATTAAACGAATTAATCAAATTTCAATCCCACATTTATGTTATAGTAGTTAATCAATCAATTATCAATCAGCTACATATGCCAAGCTAAGTGGTTTAATTTGGTTAACCGAAATGAATCATCTGTGTCCATTTTACTTTATTAGTTTAGACCCTTGTGCTTGTTTTGATCATTTAATGTGAAAGTCATGTGTCCTAGGTTGCAGTAGTTGACAAATTGAATATTCAAAGAATTTATGGTGATGTGACTAGTATTCTAGGTTAACAAAACAATTAGCCTTTATTGTTTTTCTTAAGGAGTCCTATGATATTTAATTAGTAAATTAGTTAGGTAGGTATTAGATATTGTATAAGTAATATCATGTTTGATAGTTAGCTCAAAACTTAGGAGGTAAGTTAGTTATGTATAAAATTGATATGATGTTTGATTTACAATTTAAAAACTCGCATAATTAACATGTATTAGTTATGGAAGAATCTATGTATTATTAGAAGATGAAACAAGTAATACATGAATAACTAAACTCAATCATGGCATAAATCAATACATGGATTCCTTCGTACGTAAGTTACTTATATTGTTAACCAACAATTAAACGATCCCTAATGTGTATATGAAATACTTGTACTTTACTAACTGTCAGAAGGATGATAAGTAGATTGTTCTGAAGAAACCTTACCCCAGAACACGAACCAGGTTCGTGTAAGTTGCTTTTAAGTAAAGACAGAGTAAAGACACAAACACTTATTGAATTAAAAACCTTCCTCACTCAGGAAGGAAAAACCTTGTTTTAAATTCAACTATAAGATTTTGTGATTACAACTCAATAATCAAAAAGTCTTATCTCTACTACTCCCTCGATTGACTCCAATCGATCTCTCCAAAAGGCCAAACCCACCTTTTGTTACAATTCTCACTAACACTCAACCCTACAAAGAGCCAAAACCCACCCTTTGTACAATAAACTGTAAACTGCAACTTAAGAACAAAACAAGACAACAGTTTTACACGTTAGAAACCTTCTCACTCAAGAATGTTTAAACGTAGCAAACCTATCAATCTTGAAGACTTCTGCTAGATGAATAAATCTCACTTATCTCTCTATGTGAAGTCGTGAGTTTTCTTCTTCGTCTCGTGCTCTTCTTATAGAGTTCTTTTTGCCTTGAATCCTTATTAGACAAGGTAAGGAAATTGTTGTTTAAACAAGGATTACTTTAAAGTACAATCCTTATATATAAGGTTTAAAGTACAATCCTTATTATATAAGGATTACTTTAAAGTACAACCCTTATTATATACAACTTCCTTCCTTAATAATATATTTAAGGTTCCTTATTTGTATCAACTTCTACCTTTAATATATTATTTTTTTGGCTTTAACAAATAACTTTATTTCCTTCGATCTTGGACTTTTTGTCCCATACATTTGCTACTGTTTTTTGCGCCTTTTTGTCTATCATCAAAACATGAATTATCGATTCTATCATATTCCCCCTTTTTGATGAAGACAAACAAATCTTTCTGTGTGAAGCATGCGCAAATATTTCTTCCCCTTTGACAAATCAAAAAGAATCCAACAGCGGCTAAAAAACACAATCACCATCCATAGCAACAAAATAAGCCCAGCCAGTTGAGCAGAAATAAAATGTTCTGGCAACAAAACAAAGAGCAATAATACAGAGTGAAATCAACTAAGAGAACCAGGTTTAGTTGAAGCAGAAGCCAGCATCCAAAACTCTGTCAACTCTTGCGTTGTTAGCAAGTTGCTGCTGCACCAACTGATCCTTCAACTGTGTATTTCAGCATTTGAAGTGTCAAGCTCAGCACGTAACTTCTGGTTTTCTGACTCAAGAGTGGCGTTCTTTTCTTCAGCTACTTTAAGTTCCCTGAGTAACTGAGCAACAGGACCAGATGTACGTGGAGACGCAGTTGCAACCTGCTCCGACTCTATGGGGATGCCACAATCAGCAAGGATAGTTTGAGTGAACATATCTGCACGAGTTAAAATCCTGCCTTCTCCCAAAGGTACTTCAAATGCATCAAACACTCTAGTCAACAAGTTTCCAAAAGCTAACTGATGAGAACCTAGCTTTGGATCCACGATCCTAGCAAGATGTTTGATAAACAGTGTGGGCCAATCAATGCGTTCTTTGCACTCAAGTGCATTCATAAGTCCCATGTCTCTTATGGAGGCAATGTGACGTTGGTGACCTCTAGGCAGTATCACCTTATGAACTATCTCGAAAAGAAGCTTATGCAAAGATCTCATTATTCCCTTTAAAACAGTTTGAGCCCTAGAATTGACTCTACCCTGAGAGAATTTGGCTGGCAGGCTAGAATATTCATCAAAACCCCAATTGTAATCATTTATCCCCACAGATGGGATATGCAAGATTTCCCCAAGTTTGGTTGCATCAAACACAATATCAACCCCTTTTACACTAGACGACACCACATCTCCTTCTAAAATTACCAAGTTCGTATAGAATTCTACCACTTCCTTTTCATAAATCAAACTAGGTTCAAGGAATAACTCTTCCCACCCCTGAAACCTTAGTAGTTCACAAACCTGCTTCACTATATCCATTGAAAGTATATCAGGGTGAAAGGTTCTACCCCTAAGCACTGTTTTGGTTTGGAAGTACTTTTTCCTTCCCACTTTGAGAAATTTATCTGTATTTCTCTTTGCAGATTTTGATTTTGATTGAGGAGTAGCAGAATTTTTACCCTCAGATACATCATCAGTTTCAGAATCAAGATTCATTGGAGAGACTGATGAATGAACAGGAGACTTACCCAATCGCCGACGCTTCACACCAGATGCTGGATCAACAGTTGGTTTGACCACATGCGCACTCCTTGTCACTGGCCGGTGTGGACGAACCTGTTTAACTGCAATGTGCTTTCTTGGCCGTCTTGGTTTCTTAGGGTGAAGAGAGCTCAATAGCATATCATCATGGATTGGAGATGGTGGTTGATTTTGAGGAGTGGTTTGGTGAGATGGGGAAGGAGGGGGGTTATTTGGAATAGTGGTTGTGGGAGTTTCTGGGTTCGGTGATAATGGTGTTTCTTGGACTGGGGATAGAGGGGTTTCTTGGACTGGTGATGATGGGGTTTCTTGGACTAGTGGTGGTGGAGATTCTATGATGGGTGGTGGTGAAGAGTCGACACCTACAGGTGGAGATGCTTCTTTAACTGGTGGTTGTGGAGATAAAGCTTTTGGTGATGGAGATGGAGATGGATCTGAGTTGGGTGTAGATGGTTTAGTTGGGAGATGACTTTCTTTCTCAAGATTAGGCACAGCATCAACAACTGGGTTCTCTTCCCCCTGAGAAAATGCACTATCAGACGAGCTTTCGTCATCAGAGTAAGCAACTAGTGGATTAGCCATGGTGAAGAAGGGATTTATTTTTCTTGTTTTTTCTGGAGAATGTGGAGGAGAGAAAGTTGGTTGCTTGTTTAGAGAGAGTGCTTTATTGGGAACGGTTTTGATGTTGTATTCGAGGGGTTTGAGTAATTATGGGGGATTGACATCGAGGAGACGTGTGTTTTGACGGTTGCACCTGCTTTTCAGAGACGTGACATAGGAGAGAGAAGATGGAATTATTTTCCCCCTTATTTTTTTTATTTTTTTTTTAAATTTTTGATAGCTAGGTGTAACGCTTTTGTAGAACCAGTTTGACTGAACCTGGTTCATATCTCCTTAGAACTTGGTTGGACAGAATTCAATCTAAAAAGATGAGCCCTAACTCAAGTCTATTTTTCTGAAATGACTCTCTTCCTAGTGCCTTGGTGAAAATATCAGCAACTTGATCCTCAGTTTTGCAGAACTCCATTACTATGTTTCCTTTTTCAACATTATCACGAAGAAAGTGATGTCTAACATCTATGTGTTTGGTGCGTTTGTGTTGAACTGGGTTTTTGGCCATGTTCATAGCGCTTGTGTTGTCACATAGAATAGGAATACAACCTGTTTCTATGCCAAAGTCAATAAGCTGCTGTTTTATCCAAAGAAGTTGGGCACAACATGAAGCAGCTGCAACATACTCAGCCTCTGCAGTAGATAGAGCCACTGAATTTTGTTTTCTAGTTGCCCAAGATATTAAACATGGTCCTAAAAAGTGTGCCATCCCAGATGTACTTTTTCTATCAACCATATGTCCTGCATAATCTGCGTCAGCAAATCCCTTTAGGTCAAAAGAGTCACTAGTTGGATACCAGAGAACCAAGTTCATTGTGCCTTTCAAGTATCTCAAGATTCTCTTGACAACTTTTAGATGTGATTCTTTTGGACAGGACTGAAACCTTGCACATAAACCAACACTGAATACTATATCAGGTCTGGTGGCAGTGAGGTATAGGAGTGATCCAATCATACCTCTATATCTAGTGTCATTGACTGGTGAACCTGGTTCATCTTTATCAAGCTTTGTTGTTGTCCCAATGGGAGTGTCATTTGGCTTCGCTTCATTCATATCATACTTCTTCAGTAATTCCTTGATGTACTTTTGTTGATGAATTGATGTTCCAACTGGAGTTTGCTTAATTTGGAGTCCCAAAAAGAAGTTTAACTCTCCCATCATGCTCATCTCAAACTCACTATTCATTAGTTGAGCAAATTCTACTCCTAGTGAGTCATTGGTTCCTCCAAATATGATATCATCTACATATACTTGGACTATGAACAGATCTTTACCTTGTTTTCGAAGAAACAGTGTATTATCAATTTTTCCTCTTGTATATCCATGTGTTAGAAGGAAAGTAGACAATCGATCATACCATGCTCTAGGTGCTTGTTTTAGCCCATAGAGTGCTTTGTCCAGTTTATATACATGATCAGGATATATGGTATTCTCAAAACCTGGGGGTTGTTTTACATACACCTCTTCTTGTAGGTAACCATTTAAGAAGGCACTTTTGACATCCATTTGGTAGAGTTTGAACTCCATGTGAGCAGCATATGCAACCAATATTCTAATTGCCTCAATTCTTGCTACTGGTGCAAAGGTTTCATCATAGTCTATACCTTCTTCTTGGTTGTATCCCTGTACAACTAGCCTAGCTTTGTTGCGCACTATTTGTCCTTGCTCATCGAGTTTGTTTCTAAACACCCACCTAGTTCCTATTACCGTCCTGTTTTGAGGTTTTGGAACCAGGTTCCACACTCTGCTTCTTTCAAACTGGTTGAGTTCTTCTTGCATGGCACTAATCCAATCAGAGTCTAGCAGTGCTTCCTTTATATTTTTAGGCTCAATCAGGGACACATAGGCAGAAAATGCACACATACTACGTAATTTGGATCTTGTAGATATGCCTGAGTTAAGAGGAGTAAGAATGTTTTGCAAAGGGTGAGAGCTTTGATGTTTCCAACTGTGAGTTGGAATAATTACTGGTTCTTGAGGTGTAGACGAACCAGTTTCATTAGTAGACTTATCTCCTATTTCAGATATGTTATCAGAGGGTACATATTCTTTTTCCCATATTTTGGTTCTGATGGCTTGGAGCAGGTTTCCTCATTCTGCTCATCCTCTGAATTTCCTTCAACTTCCCTACTATTTTCATTAAAAACAACATGGACACTTTCTTCTACACGGTTTGTTCTTTTATTCAGTACCTTGTAGGCCTTGCTTTGTGACGAGTATCCCAGAAAAATTCCTTCATCACTCTTGGCATCAAATTTTCCCAAATTGTCTTTGTCATTGTTGTGTATAAAGCATATACACCCAAATGCCCTAAGATGTGCTAAATTTGGTTTTCTTCCTTTTAGCAGCTCATATGGTGTTTTGTTTAACACTGATCTGATCATACATCTATTTATTAGATAGCACCCTGTGTTCACTGCTTCAGCCCAATAGAATTTTGGAAGTTTGCTTGAGATTAACATTGTTCTTGCAATATCTTCCAGTGTTCTATTTTTCCTCTCAACAACACCATTTTGTTGTGGTGTTCTAGGTGCTGAGAAGTTATGCTCAATTCCATTTGTAATACAAAATTGTAGAAATTGTGAGTTCTCAAACTCTAGCCCATGATCAGATTGATGCTGATTATTTCTTTGTTGAATTTCTTCTGAACCAGCTTTGCGAAGATTTCAAACATAGTGAATGTCTCATCCTTTGTTGCAAGAAATAATGTCCAAGTGAATCTTGAGTAAACATCAACTATTACAAACACATATCTTTTTCCACCCCTGCTTTGTACACGCATTGGTCCACACAAATCCATGTGAAGCAGTTCTAGTGGTTTGGTAGTACTTACTGTCAACTTTGGTTTGAAGGATGACCTAGCCTGTTTTCCTTGAATACAGGTTCCACAAACTTGGTTGTCCCTGAAACTTTTGGTTGGCAGTCCCCTAACCAGGTTTTTGGATATGAGCTTGTTTATAGTTGTCATGCTAATGTGTCCCATTCTTTTGTGCCATAGCATAGAGCAATCAGAGACTGCACTTAGACATTTAAGAGTATCTTCCTTGGAATTAACAAGCTTAGCTTTGTACACATTCTTGTGTCTCTTTCCTAGTAGAACCAGGTTCCCAGTAGCTGAGTTTGTCACTCTGCATTCTTTTTCTGTAAAGAGAACATTGTTTCCTTTATCGCACATTTGAGATACGCTTAATAGATTATGTTGTAGGCCATTCACATAATAAACGTTCTCAATTGCATGAATATCCATTGATCCAACCTTTCCAATTCCTTGAATTTCACCACTTTTTCCATTCCCAAAGGCAACGTTTCCTCCTTTGATGTTCTTGAGTGATATCTCCAGTCATGTGTCTGGAACATGCACTATCCAAGTACCATTGTTGTTGCTTCCTCTTCACTGATCCCTTTTCATTCATGTCTTCTTCTTCTTTATCCTCTTCAGAATCTGATCCAGCCATGAGTGCTAGTATGGTTTCTTGTGATCTGCAGGTTTCCTTTTCTCCCTTGGTTTCCACTGCTACAAGAGCAAGAAAGTCATAATCATCTTCTTGTTCTAGTGCAAGAAGAGACTTATTTTCTGTCTCATCACCCTCAGATTCTTCATCAGATGAGTTCCCTATTGCTGCAAAGGCCCTATTCATTGAAATATCTGCCTCTTGAGTTGTCATTCTTCTGTTTGAGGGGACAAACTTATCCTTTTTGATTTCTTTGCCCTTCTCAAAGTTTGCCTTTTTCTGCTCTAAGGCCCAAAGTGGACAGAATTTAATGAAGTGATCTGGACTTCCACACTTATGACAAACCTGGTCTTTAGTGTTTTCAGATGATTTTTGAGAGGTTTTCTTTTGAAAGGCCTGCCCTCTCTTTAGCATTCTGGTGAACCTTTTGGTTATGAGGGAAATATTTTCATCTTCAAAATCATCTGATGTAGTAGCCTTTAGAATCAGGTTCCTTTCCTTTCTTTTTCCTCCAATTTCTTTCTCTTGGTTTTTCTTGAGTTCGTATGTAATAAGATTACCAATTAACTCATCCATGGCCAATGAGTCTAGGTCGCGAGCTTCAGTGATAGCCTCGACTTTACTTTCCCAAGTTTCAGGAAGAACACTCAAGAGTTTCCTTACTGCCTTTCCATTAGGAACTATCTCTCCTAAGGAGTACATCTCATTAATAATGGAGGTGAACCTGGTGTGCATATCTTGAATAGTCTCTCCTTCTGCCATCCTGAACAGCTCATATTGCCTGTTCAGGTTATCAATTTTAGATTTCTTGACTTGCGTTGTTCCCTCATGAGCGGTTTGCAGTGTTTCCCATATGGCTTTTGCATCTTGACAAGACGAGATTCGATTGTATTCGTCTGGTCCTATGCCACAGATCAAAATTTTCTTAGCTTTGGCATTGTTTTGAATTGCAAGCTTGTCTTCAGCATTCCATTCTTTTCTGTCCTTTGGAATTTTGGCAATTCCATCAGTTGCGGTTTTCATAAGGTATGGTTGGGCCATCTAGAATTACTCCCCATAAATCAGGGTTCTCGCCGATAAGATGGTCCATCATACGATTTTTCCACCATCCATAGTATTTGCCATTGAACAGTGGTGGTCGTGTTTGTGAAGCTCCTTCTTGTGGGGTAGGTGGTGCTGCCATTGAGTCTTTTCAAGGTGTGAATCTTTTAACGAAAAAGACCAGCTCTGATACCAATTGAAGAAACCTTACCCCAGAACACGAACCAGGTTCGTGTAAGTTGCTTTTAAGTAAAGACAGAGTAAAGACACAAACACTTATTGAATTAAAAACCTTCCTCACTCAAGGAAGGAAAAACCTTGTTTTATTAATTCAACTATAAGATTTTGTGATTACAACTCAATAATCAAAAAGTCTTATCTCTACTACTCCCTCGATTGACTCCAATCGATCTCTCCAAAAGGCCAAACCCACCTTTTGTTACAATTCTCACTAACACTCAACCCTACAAAGAGCCAAACCCACCCTTTGTACAATAAACTGTAAACTGCAACTTAAGAACAAAACAAGACAACAGTTTTACACGTTAGAAACCTTCTCACTCAAGAATGTTTTAAACGTAGCAAACCTATCAATCTTGAAGACTTCTGCTAGATGAATAAATCTCACTTATCTCTCTATGTGAAGTCGTGAGTTTCTTCTTCTGTCTCGTGCTCTTCTTATAGAGTTCTTTTTGCCTTGAATCCTTATTAGACAAGGTAAGGAATTTGTTGTTTAAACAAGGATTACTTTAAAGTACAATCCTTATTATATAAGGATTACTTTAAAGTACAACCCTTATTATATACAACTTCCTTCCTTAATAATATATTTAAGGTTTCCTTATTTGTATCAACTTCTACCTTTAATATATTATTTTTTGGCTTTAACAAATAACTTTATTTCCTTCGATCTTGGACTTCTTTTGTCCCATACATTTGCTACTGTTTTTTGCGCCTTTTTGTCTATCATCAAAACATGAATTATCGATTCTATCATGTTCGATAGGGTACCGTATGACTCCTCTTAAATGTTTGGATAACTTCTTATCCCTCTTCTGCGCAGCAGACGGCAAGGGCCACCAATTATCTTTTGATGCAGCCCAGGGACCTTTAATTTTGTACCTAAGTCCTTTGTGAACTAAGTTAAAATCTCTATAAATTCCCCATAATAAGTAAGCATGTTTAGTCACATGATAAATTGGGGCTAGGTAAAGTCACACTCCTTAAGAATATTTGAAAACATTTAAAGAAAAAAGGTAATTCGTCAATATTACCCTTTTAATTCTTGTCTAACTCCTCTTACATATAGAGATGGTCATTATTTGAAATTTAAAAATAGTGAAAGATTCCAATTATTTGAAATTTAAAAATAGTGAAAGATTTCCATTTAAAATGACGGGTAATTCTGATTTTTAACAAATTAACACACCTTCTGAAATTTGGAAAAGTCATTTATTTTGGACTATAAAAAAGTGTCAACAATTCATTTATATATTGGACTAGATGGAGTAATTACAACTTTTCACGTGACATATTTAAGATCACAAAATTAAAGAATATGTTGTTATATTCTGTAAATCTTTAATTTATAATCAAAGGCATAATACATAAACATGACCCTAAACTTGGCGTCAGCTGACAACTATGACCTTTAACTTTGAGTGTGCACAAGTAGACATTTAAACTTGTATAAAAGTGAACATAAAACTTATATAAAATTGAACAAATAAGCACATTCGTCCTACATGACACCTTACATGACAATTTTGTGTCCTACCTGGCGTCCTACGTGTATTATATCACGTAAGACGCATGTGTCTACTCGTTCAATTTTATATAAGTTAGAGTGCCTACTTGTGCAAACTCAAAGTTGGAGAGCATAGTTGTCCGTTGAAACCAAATTAAGGGTCATGTTTATGTATTATGCTAAAATCAAAAGTTAAAGCCAAATTAAAAATCATATTTATGTATTATGTTAAAATCAAAACATTCAAAAAAAATTAACTTTCTTAATTTGGTGTCAAATCAAAATCGAATAAATAAGTTAGAACAAAAACACTAAATGAAGGCACACGTACGGGTGGTAGCAATCGAAAAGATATACTAAAATTATGACCATTCAAGAATATTGTACTTGAGAAGGACAAATGAAAGAAATAATAGAAGTTGAGGTTGTCAAATTCTAGGTAGTCCTAGCTTGGTAGTCCCACATTTCTGAATCAATGGGCTAAAAGTTGTCAAAGTTAAGGTCATGTCTTAATTCTCTGTGTTTGTTTTAGACTATTTAGTGGTAGGTGCTAGTATTCCTCGGATGAGGCTGTCAACTTTCACACGCCACCATGCAATGTCTCCTTTTCATTATGTTGTGTCCTCTTGAAACAATAAGTGTCTAGTTGTCTACACCTATATCTATCATCACAAAAAGAAAGATGCCCTGCCAAAATATATTCTCAATCTAATAATAAGCTTAGCTTTGTCACACTAAAATGATTAGACATACAAAAGCTTATTTGCATAACATGGGAAAAAACCAGCGCATTAAACCACTTCAACTCATGTATTAGAACAAATTTAACAACAAACTAATCACTAAGTTAACCGATTGATATTGAAAATCCATTTAGCTAATTACAAGAATAAATATACATACATTGGTGTACCTTGGTGAGGAGGTCTGGTTATTGATCAGTAGTGGGAACATGATCAGAACTGTAATCAGACCATCTTAAAGCTTATCTTGTATGAAGAGGAAGTGTAATGACCCTCTAGGTCATTTTCTTTGTTTTTCAACATTTTTACATTGAGAGCTTTCCTATAGGGAATCCAAGTCATTTATGACTTGTTGGGACTAATAGTCTGATCACCTGGTTGTTCATTTGGTTTTTATGCAAGTTTTTGTATTTTGAAGTTTTGAAGTTTGAACAATTGACTTTGGTCGAAACTTTAGGTAAACAACTTTAGAATGCAATTATGATGGTTCCGTTAGCTGGAGAGCGTTGAGTTTGGTCTAGATAGACATTTGGTTCGAGTCCTAACGCTTTTGGACTCATTCTGAGTTACCTTATGGCTTATGGCTAATGGCTAAAACAAAGATTTTGTAAAAGACTAGCTATTGTAGGATGAGAGACACTAGGTTCAAGGTGTTGGTGTTTATTTTAGAGTTATGCCTTGTATTATAGCCTTTATGTGAACCCATCAGATTTATGTGGTTCAATTGAGTTATTACTTGTATGTTTTATTCATGTTATGACTTTGTATGTGTCTTCTGAGTTTACGAAAGTCCAATTTGGTTAGATAGCTTTACTGCTTTCCTTATTCACCTTAGTATCATGACTTTGATGCATGCCTAGTTGTGTCTTCACTATTACCTTTTTTACCTTGTTATACTCGCTTGTTTATATTATTGCAATCGCGAGCTTGGTCAGCCTGTGAAGCCTACTAGGTATTTGTTAGATCCGTAAATTATTTGAACTAACTACGTGCAGGCATGACAAGGACTTGTGCATTGGTCTTGACATGCATGGGGGCAAAACAGTACAACAAAGGTTCAAGGTGCTTGGGTGTTGGCAAGACAGCTTGAACGTGCAAGGCTTTTGTGTGGAAAAATTCATCGGCAAGACAAGGCGGGATGTTGGCTTAACAAGACAAGGATGTGGACTTGATGTTGGCAAGACAAGAGCTGAAATAAAACTAAGTCTTGGAAGCATGCCGAAATATTCTAAGTGTTGAAAGCAGGCTGAAATAATTATGAGTGATGAAATAAAACTAAGCATTGGAAGCATGCTGAAATATTCTAAGTGTTGGAAGCAGGCTGAAATAATTCTAGGTGTTGGAATAAGCTGAATTATTCTAAGTGTTAGGATAAGATGAAAATGTTTTAACTGTTAGAATGGCTGATTTAGGTTATGCCTTAGAATGTATTTTGAATTTGAAAATAATTCTATTTGTTAGAATATTTAGTGCTTGACTTAGTTTGAATTTTGTAAGGACAAGTGTTAGACACATGTCAGATGTAACCGCCATTGTAACCGCCGATGTAACTATTATAACTGCCTCGTGTTGATTTTTTATAAGGGGTGGAACTTCATCTAAGGCAAGGAAGAACTAATATGGCCTTAGATTAATTTGTAAAGCCTTATCCTTTATTGATTTGTTATTAATAAAAGGTTGGGAAGAGGTCCTGTACATTGGCTGTGTTGTTACGTTGATTGTTCTCGAAATAAAACTAAGTAAAGAATCTCTATACTTAGTCAAATTCGTGTGAGTGTAAGGTTGAAGTTTGCAAAGAGTTGTAGACTACCTAGGAGTGGTGTTATATAAAAAAAATCATCCCTCTTTCAATTGGTATCAGAGCGTGGATGAACGATGGTGACGAATGCAGAACTTTGGGAAATAGTTCGCAACATTGAAGCCTTTGTTGGGATTACCGATGATGTAATGGAAGACCCAACGCTGGTTGATTTTCTGACGCAGATTGTCAATTTGAGATAGGACGCTGACTAAATTCGAGGTGATGCTAGTGTGTTCCAAGGACTTGTTGTTGAACACATAGATGAAACTTTGAATTTTTATGAGGCTACAAATGTACAATTGGAGTCACTGAATAAAGATAATGAAAATCCTCATGCAGAGATTGTTGTGCTACGTCGGGCTGTGGTAGCGTTAAGTTCAAATGGTGGGGAATTGTCTAAGGTTAAAATACTGGAACCTAAAACCTTTGGTGGAGCAATGAGTGATAAAATGGAAAATTTCATCTGGGATATGGAACAATACTAGACTGCTGCAAGGGTGCCTGAAACTGACAAGTTAAACAATACCACAATGTATTTTATGGGTGATGCTAAGCTTTGATGGAGAACTCGAAATGCAGATGATATAAGTGTTGGATGACCAAGAATTGATACTTGGGATAAATTGATGAAAGAAATGTCTGACTAATTTTTTCCTAGCAACGCCTCTTGGCTTGCAAGGGACGAGTTGAAGAGATTGAGTCGTACGGGGTTCGGTGAGGAAATACATTAAAGAATTTACCTCTGTGATGTTAGACATTCAAATTATGTCTGATGAGGATAAACTACATAACTTCATTTCGGGTATGCAAGGCTGGGCTCAAAGCGAACTTCGAAGGTAGAATGTCAAGGATTTGCCAGGGGAAATTGCTGCTGCTGATTCGTTAGTAGATCAAGATGACTCGACCGACTACCGATGTCCCTTCTACTTTGAAATCCAAGAAAAAAGGTGAGAAAAAAGGGGACTGAAAAAGAGAGAATCGTAAAGACTATGCTAATGATAAAGAGAAGGCACCAATGAAGGAATGAAATAAGGAAAACAAGCCAAAGAAAAAGGATGACAATTTGAAAGGCTATTGGACTTGTGGTGGTCCTCATTTGACTAAGTCTTGTCTAAACAAAGAAGAGTGAATGCTTTGCTTGCCGGAAAGGTGAATCAGGACAAAGGAGAGGAAGTCGTGGCTGCTATGGCCAATCTGTTAGGCTTGTCTTTCAATCATATTAGATTGGTTAATGTTGAAGGGACTTCTAAGACTTAAAATCCACATGCTTCATTGATTCATTTGGAAATGAAGATAAAAGAAAAATGTGTGATGGCTATGGTTGATACATGAGCTAGTCATACATTTATTGATGTTAGTAGTGATGGAAAATTGGGGCTTAAGTTGACTAAAAGTCCCTCCTATGACAAAACAGTGAATGCGAAGGCACAAGCCATTGTGGGCATGACTTATGGAGTGTCTATGTCGACTGGAAAATTGTAGGAAAACATAACTTGATGGTGATGCCGTTAGGAGATTTTGAGATGATACTTGGTATTGATTTTTTGAGAAAATTTCAGTTTGTTCTTTTTCACATTTAGATGGAATAATGATTATGAATGAGGATAATGCTGAATTTGTGAAGGGTGTTTATCCGTTTGGGAAAGTCAGTAATGTTGCAAAGAAGAAAGATAGAGGAATGATGTTGTCTTCTATGTCAATTGACAAAGGGATGAAGAAGGGTAATGAAAGTATACTTGCTGCTTTAGTCGAATTGAAACCTTACGTAACGGTAGAGGTGCCTAATTGTGTGGCCGAGTCGTTGAAAAAATTTGCTAATGCGATGCCGCCTAAATTTCCAAAGACTTTGCCGCCAAGGAAGGATATTTCTCATAAAATTGAGTTGCTACCAGGTACAATTTCTCCTGCACAGGCTCCATATCATATGGTTCCTAAGGAATTGGCTGAATTGCGGAAACAATTAAATGATTTGCTGGATGCTGGTCTAATTCAACCATATAAGGCTCCCTATGGTGCTCTAGTTTTGTTACAAAAGAAACAGGATGGAACGATGAGAATGTGTGTAGATTATAGGGCGCTGAACAAGACAACTGTGAATAATAAGTATCCAGTTCCGTTGGTGCAAGATTTGATGGACAGGTTAAGCAAGGTATGTTGGTTCACAAAACTTGATCTTAGGGCATGCTATTGGCAGGTTAGAGTAGCAAAAAGTGATGAACCTAAGACAACATGTGTTACTAGATATGGTTCTTATGAATTTCTTGTAATGCCATTTGGGCTAACCAATGCCCCGACCACCTTTTGTAACTTAATGAACAATGTACTGTTTGACTATCTTAATGATTTTGTAGTCATCTATTTTGATAATATTGTAATCTATAGTCGAACATTGGATAAACATGTCAATCATTTACGTATGGTGCTGTTTTAGTTGAGGAAATATACACTTTATGTTAAAATGGAAAAGTGTGAATTTGATCAACAAGAGATAATATTTCTGGGGCATCTTGTTAGTAAAAACTAAGTTCAATGGATCCTAAGTAAGTGCAGGACATCGTTGACTGGCAAGCACCACGAAATGTTAAGGATTTGCGATCATTTCTTGGGTTGGCTAACTATTACAGAAAGTTTATTGCGGGTTATTCGAAAAGGGAAGCAACTCTGACTAACTTGTTGAAGAAAGATGCTAAATGGATATGGGTTGTACGATGTGAAGAAACTTTTCAAAATTTTAAGAAAGCTATTGCATATGAACCCATATTAAAGCTGCCTGATTTTGATTTGCCATTTGAAGTACATACTGATGCGTCTTATAAAGCTATTTGAGGCGTGTTAGTGCAACAAGGTCATCCTGTGGCCTTCGAATGTTGAAAATTGAATGATGCTGAGCAGAGATATTCGACACATGAAAAGGAAATTGTTGTTGTTGTACAGTGTCTTCTGGTTCGGTGAGTCTATCTCTTAGGGACTTGATTTGTGGTTCGAACTGATAATGTAGCCAATACATTTTTTAAGACAAATAAGAAATTGAGTCCAAATCAGGCAAGATGGCAAGAATTTCTGGCAGAATATGATTTCATATGGGAACATAATCCAGGGAAACACAACTAGGTTGCTAATGCATTGAGTCAAAAAGAGGTATTTGCTGCAGTCTATTCAATTTCAAAACTTGAAACTAGTTTTTTTTATAGAATTAGGTTGTGTGCTGCAAATGACTCATTATATATAAAGTGGATGGGTCAAGTGCTAGATGACACAATGAGACGATATTGGATCGAGGATGATCTGCTCTATTTGAAAGGGGGGAGAATCGGTGTACCAAATCAGGGTGGACTGCACAAAGACTTGATGAAAATGATTTTGCTTGGGCTGCACATTTGGGTGTTGAAAGGATGTTGGCTCTACTATCTCGTGCTTATTTCTGGACAAAGATGGAACGTGAAGACTTGTCATGTCTGTCAAGTAGACAAGACTGAGACGCAGGTTTGCTACAACCTTTACCTATTCCTGAAAGGCCTTGGTTGTTGATAAGAATGGATTTCATTTCTGTATTTCCTAAGGTAGATGACAAAGCATCTCTTATGGTAGTGGTAGACAGGTTTACGAAATATTCTATTTTCATTGCTGCACCTGACTTATGTTAATCTGAGATTGCTGTGATCTGTTCTATAAATATGTGCTTAGATACTGTGGTT
This sequence comes from Solanum habrochaites, assembly GCA_027704765.1. NCBI lineage: Eukaryota > Viridiplantae > Streptophyta > Magnoliopsida > Solanales > Solanaceae > Solanum > Solanum habrochaites. The sequence goes on along the minus strand of JAKWJA010002489.1, from coordinate 71,024,996 downwards.
TTCCGGCTGACAGTGTGAGTGATAGGGGTACAAGATTCACAGGTAGGTATTGGACAACTTTATTCAATATGATAGGAACTAAGTTGAAATTTTCTATTGCAAATCACCCACAAACAGATGGACAGACGGAAAAGATTAATCACTTGTTGGAAGAATACTTGAGGCATTATGTGACAGCGAGTCAACAAAACTGGGTTGCATTGTTAGACAGTACACAGTTTTGTTATAATATGCACAAGTGGTCTGAAACAGAAATGAGCCCTTTCGAAATCGTTTTAGGCAAATATCCTATGAATCCATTGGATGTTTCTAAGTCTAAAAATCAGAAAAAGTGTCCAAAAGCATACAGGGCTGCAAGGGATAGACTTGAAATGTTATATGAAGCACAAGGTACCTTGTGCAAGGCTCAACGGCTCATGAAGAGTTATGCTGATCAATATCGTCGCTCAGTTGAGTTTAATGTGGGTGACAAAGTGTTGTTGAAACTTACTCCACAAATTTGGGAACAGACTGCAAGTAAGACCAGGCATCGAGGTTTGATTCCTAAGTATGGTGGTCCATTTGAAGTGGTGAAACGAGTAGGCAAAGTTGCATATAAGTTGAACCTGCCAGAAAGGTTAAATATTCATCCCACTTTCTATGTGAGATTTCTTTAAACCTTAATTTGCAGATGCAAATGATCTGGATGGGAACAGGCCAAAGAGGGCTCCTCCATCAGAACCTACACAGTTTGATGCTGAAATTGAAAAGATCTTTGATCACGGAGTTTTGGGCACAAGTAAGATGAATACAAACACAGAATTCTTGATTCATTGGAAAGGCAAGAGTGCAGCTGATGCAGTTTGGAATAAAGCAAAGGACTTATGGCAATTTGATGCTCAAATCGATGACTACCCTCAAATACTCTCGATGAGGAAATTGAGTACAAGTGCTGCGAATAATTTGTTATACCCGTAAACTACTTGATCTAACTATGTGCATGCATTACAATGACTTGAGCGTTGGTATTGGCATGCATAGGGGAAAAACAATACAACAAAGGTTCAAGGTACTTGGGTGTTGGCAAGGCAGCTTGGACGCTCAAGGCTTACGTGTTGGCAGATTCGTCGGCAAGACAAGGCGGGATGTTGGCTTGACAAGAAAAGGCTATGAAATTGATGTTGGAAGCATACTGAAATATTTTAAGTGTTGGAAGCAAGCAGAAATAATTCTAAGTTTTGGAATAAGCTGAAATATTCAAAGTGTTAGAATAAGCTGAAAATATTCTAAGTGTTAGAATGGCTGATTTCAGTTATGCCTTAGAATGTATTTTGAATTCAAAAATAATTCTATCTGTTAGAACATTTAGTTCTGGACTTAGTTTGAATTCTTTGAGGACAAGTGTTAGACACATGTCAAATGTAATCGCCATTGTAACCGCCGACGTAACTGTTGTAACTGCCTTGTGCAAAAATTTTATAAGGGGTGGAACTTCGTCTAAGGCAAGGAAGAACGAATCTGGACTTAGATTAATTTGTAAAGCCTTATTCTTTATTGATTCGTTATTAATAAAAGGTTGGGAAGAGTTCCCGTACGTTGACTGTGTTGTTACGTTGATTGTTGTCTAAATAAAACTAAGTAAAGAATCTCTATACATAGTCAAGTACTAATGCATACTCTTTGCTATATCTTTTCGTGATGTAGGTTCATGTTCTTAGCATCCAGATCACGCTTAGATCGTTTTCCTATCTCCAGTTCAACAATATTAGTGGTGAGTCCTCATTCTTCGAGGGCAATGGTCATGTTATCTTTTCAATATATCAGTCTTTTAGTTTCAGTTTGCTAGACTTAGATGGGGCATGTCCTAAAACTTCTAGTCAGTTAGAGACTATTTTCAGACATAGTTAGATTCAACTTAGAGATGTTTCATGTTTCTTTATATTGAACTCTTAGATTTCATATATTCAGTTTTAATATATAGTTATTCCCCATCACTTTCATTTCATTATTATTTAGCTTCCGCACAATTTTTATTGCTCAACATATCTTTAATATGTTCATGTCATGCTATCAAGGTTATCTTGGGTTCACTTGTGATCATAGGTCCCGTGTCCACGTCTCGAGAGTAGTTCAGGGTGTGACAAGACCTCTAGATTGCCAATTTGGCTGATTGGATTCATTAAAATTAAAAGGTCAATTTTTTTTGATTTTATGGTCTTCTTGCATATTTAGAAGGGTATTGTCGACCTTTTACCCTAAATCGACTCTCGTAAGTCCATCTTACAACTTAATAACATTATTATACGTATATCAATGCTCAAAATATCCAATTCTCAGTCTTCCAAAGATCAAGAAGTCCAAGATTGGATTTCTCAAGATCTAAAGGCTCCAAGTTCAAGATTCTATTATGGAATTCTAAGGTTTTCAATCCAATATTCTTTTCTCCTATTCATCTTCAAGAAAATCACAAGGAAGACAAAATCTAGGGTTTCAAGTCTTCCAATCAAGTTCTTCAAATTTCTTCAAGAACGTTGTTCTTCTAGATATATATGGTTATTCACAGTGTTGGATTCGTTCATCCGCACGCCCTACATCTAAATTTAGTTAGTAAGAGTTCAGTCCAATACTTCACCCATAATTTCCATGAAATTCTAGATATGAATTGGGGTTTTATTATGTATCTCGACTTCTTAATTATGAGATTATGATATTTTATATATTGATTTTTTGGGTTGTTGTTCATATTTATATCTCGCATGATCCCTAATTGATGAGATTCCATTGAGAGTCTCTGAATTTATTTCCACGCATTGATTGTGAAATTTCAAGTTTTAAGAGTAATTTAAAGTAAATTCTGAGAAGAGTTTTAGAGAACACAAATATTTTCAGAAGTACTATTTTCATTTGAGAAAAGAATTACTATCTTTAAGAGGAGCATACGTAGTTTATAAAAGTATTTTAGCTTGATAAAGAGAATTTCATTATCCTATAAAGAAAGTAATTTTCACATTGAAAATAGAGTATTATTTTCAGACAAGTATTAGGTGTTTTCAGAAAGATTGAGTACAATCCAGTTTCCTCTTTAAGAGGTCTTTTTGAGTAATTATATGAACCTTGTAAGTATTTTATATGAGCATACAAATATATATTCTGGGAGTAGTATTGAGCAACAATTTGGGGTAGAGTTCAGATATTTCACAATCCCTATAAACTGCGTATCAACATAGATAGGATCATACCGCAAGATGAAACACTCCTCACCTATCTCAAGAAAGCTTTTTAGTGGATCTACCGGTTTAATTGCACTTTATATCCCATCAGGTATAGTGGAGCTCTAGCAACGTAGGTAAGACATATCATCACGAGAATTTAGTGATGATTGTCTTTTTATGATGGAGATTTAGGTACTTAGGATCATCAATAGGTGTTTATTGAGATCACATAATCTGCTCGTCAACTTTTTTTTAAGCCTTCTTGCTTTCGGTGGACTTCAATTTTATGATTTGTTAGTACTAGCATTTTGAGGTATCATGGATCTTGTCCCGATATCTATCTTTATACAATAAAGGCTTCATAGATAGACAGTGTTGATCAATCTTTCAGTATTTAGTTTCAAATATTTTATTTATAACTTTATGTATAATACTCAGTATTTTCCAAATAGCTTAATATTTCATAAATTATTTTTAAATAATTTTTCAGTTTTGATGATTGTTTATGATTGAGTTAGTGTTCCGCTTAGTAGTCAAGCCAGGAAAATGATTCACTTGGGGACCAATAATGGTTCTCGAGTGTCAGTCATGTCTAGGGTGTAGGCTAAAGACGTGACATGACACTCCTAAATCATTTATTTTATTAATTCAATCTAGTTTGATCTGCTTAATTTAGTTCACTTAACGATTTTTAATGAGTAGTCTGAATTGACCCTTGAGATATTTTATCTAAATATTTTCAAAAGGAGATTTTCTTATTTGATATGTTCTATACAGTCATGGAATTATAAGACATATATTTATATTAGATACTCAAACAAACAAAGAATTTAAAACTTAGTATGAAATGGAAGGGTTGAATGATGACCTAGTTTTCAATCTATTTCAGTGTAACTCATTTTTGCCCAAGTAACTTATGAGTAGGTCAATAACCCACCTCCTATTAACGGGAGAAGTGCACTGTTCGGTTCGAAAGTAATTAAGGCGTCATGCGAAACTTACAATTGTGAATCATATTTTGTGATAAGTCAAATGAAAAATAAAAATATATAAAAGACATAATATTATTATAGAAAACTAATATAAAATAATATTAAAACTGTTGAGAGAATGAATCTCCTTATAAACAAAACTCTTAAATGTATACATTGTGGATGCTATAGTGTTATATTATGAGAATATGGATCTTTGATTTGTAAATCTCCAAACTTTTGTTCTAAAGAAAGAATATAACAATATGAAAGAAAATAATGTTTTCCTTTCGGGAAGAGTTAAAGAGTTTATAGTAATATTTTGACTTTTTTTTAAAAAAAAAACTTAAAATAAGGTAAGAAAATCAGGGCAAAATCCTAACAAATTTCTTCTTTTGACTTCAATTTTTTGGCATAATAACATGGAACCTCTTTTTTTTACATAATCTTCATGTATCACTGTCGTGTACCATAATTTTTTTAAAAATAAATATGGGTTAAACATTGGAGTCATGTGTTAAAAGTTATGAGCAGAGTTGACATTAGAGTTCATGCATTAAAAGTAATATGTATGCATGAATTGAAAGTGGAGCTCATGTGTTAAAAATAATATGCATGAGTTGAAAGTGAAAATCAAGCGTTAAAAGTAAGATACATGAAATAAAAGTGGAGTCCCAACATTAAAAGTTTATAGGATTTGAAAGTTGGAACCCATGATTTAAAGTAATATGGTTTGAATTTTTATTTTGTTATAAAGTATGAATTAGCAGGATTCTTGAAAATATATTTGAAAATTTTCTCCGCATATAATAACACAAATATCTTCATTATCATCACATTGATTTCAAATTGATTTGAAACCGCCTTGAACATGTCTTCAACTTTTTTCCATTGGATCATTGAATCATGTGCTCTGATATCACTTGTTGGATTTGAGAGTGATTAGAACGTCATTCGGAATCTTACAACTGCGAATCATATTTGTGATAAATCAAATGAAAAATAAAAATATACTAAAGAAATAATAAGATTATATGAACACTAATATAAAAGAAAATATTAAAATCGTTGAGAAAATAAATCTTTCCATAAACAAAAGTCTCTAAACAACAACATTATAGAAGCTATTGTGTTATGCCGTGAGAATATGAATATTCAATTTATAAATGAGATAAGTAACAAAAGCATATCTAAACTATACATTTTTTTGAGTTTCATACCTAAACTATTGAAAGTTTGAGTTTCATACCTAAACTATCACTTTTTAGTTTGAGAAACACACTTCTGTCTTTTATACCACTCTCATCATGGTAAGTGTAATACACTCTCTTTTATTTTAAAGAACTTCCACATCACAATCCACATACACAAAATATTCAACCTTGACAAAAAATAAATAAATTATTAATATTAGTTAAAATTAAAAAATTAAAAAATTATCATAAAAAAATAATATTTTCTTTATAAAATAAAATGTAAAATATTTTCTTACCCACACCATTTTTTAAAGTTTTTTATTTTGTTTAAATTTCTTTTATAAAAGTATTTCATTTTTTACTTCATCTCCTCCCCTCATCAAAAACTAATTTAGATATTATTTTATTTTTAAAAAAATATAATTCTACCCATCCCACTTAACCCTCTACTTTCAATTTTTTCCCCAATTTTTAGATATACATATCAAAAATATTTTTTACTTGCCACCACAAGATTTTTTATATTTTTTAGTTGTTTATGTTATATTCGGTACACTAATAAATTTTTTTTCTTAAAATAAATGTACGTGCATATCTAACTCAAAATAAGAAAAACGTAAAAAAAATAAAAATTAGGAGGAGAAAATTAAATAGGATGTGGTAGATTTTTTTAAATAAAATAATATCAATTTCTATCGGGAGGAGAGGGAGGGGGAGGATGAAATATGAAATTTGTAAAAATATTTTATAAATGTTTTTTTTAAAGGGCAGGGGTTGTCGGGGAAGGAGGGTATGTGGAGGAGGTGGTGGAGTGAGATAAGAAAAATAATTTAATTTTTTATATGGATAGTAATCTTTAATTTTAAATTAATATTAATTTTTTTATCTAGATAAATAATTTTATTTATGTGGAATGCCATGTGTTAAAGTTTTTCATATAAAAGAGAGAGTGCACTACACACACCACTAAGGTGTGTTTCTCAAACTAAAAAGTGATAGTTTAGGTATGAAACTCATACTTTCAATAGTTTAGGTATGAAACTAAAAAAAAGTGAATAATTTATGTGTGTTTTTGACACTTATCTCTTTATAAATCTCCAAACTTTTCCTCTAAGAAAAGAATAAACCAAGTATGAAAGAAAATAATGTTTCCCTTTCAGAAAAAGTTACACCAAGTTATGATATTACTTAAATAAACTTCAAATTTATAAATCTCCAAACTTTTCCTCTAAGAAAAGAATAAACCAAGTATGAAAGAAAATAATGTTTCCCTTTCAGAAAAAGTTACACCAAGTTATGATAATACTTAAATAAACTTCAAATATGATAAGAAAATTCGGACAAAACCTAACCTACACAACTATCCGTTTTTGGACGCCATTTAATTAATATCCGCCTTTTGTGTACAAGTTTACCCACTTTTAAAAAATGATTCAAACACACGTGAGTGAGGTTAATATTGTGTCAAAAGTGCATGTAAAAATTGTCTTAAATCTCATACATGATGTACGAATTTGTTTTGCCAAAATATTTTTTCAACTTATTGATATAACGTTTGTGTTTAGTCATACATGTTAAAATTGGCTATAATTTCAGACATGTGTTTTTGCGTGAAAATTTTCTAATGCTAGATATTTGTGCTAATTTTTTTTAATGAAGGATATTATTTAAAGAATGCACCAAAAATAGGATACTCATGAAATTTCTACTTTATTAAATCAATTCATTATCTTCCAAATATTTGGTAAAGGGGGGCCTAAGTATTCTTTAAAGCATGCATGTGATATATTTAATATCAATGATATATAATATCGTTTATCATGCTTTTCACAAGTCTCTCTCTGCTTTAGGCACTTAATTTTAATGGTTTATCAAAGGTCATATTAATGCAAGATCAGAAAACAAACATCACACGTTAATAAAAGTTCATATTGTATAGATAATATACAGCCATCATATTACCAGACATGAAGGCCCAAATATCAAGTTGGTGTCTATGGTGCTAACTTTAAATCATTTATCACCAATTCAGTATCAACTCCATGTGCCTTAGCTTGTAATGTATTTATCATGATTAGGGCTGATGAATAAATTGAAGCGTCATATTCAAGGTGAAGTGTCATGATGTATGTTACATTATTTACAGATGACATAGTATTTGTTGATTATATTTGATACAGAGTTAATGCTAAATGAGAGGTTTAGAGATTGACTCTAGTATCTTAAGGGTTCAGGTTAAGTGAGACCAAGACTGAATGCTTGGAGTATAACACAAGAAGTTAGTGTTGAAATATTGAGTCTTAATTCATAGGTCATCCCCAACAGAGAATGTTTCAAGTATCATGAGTCTTTAATTTAAGGAAACATGGAGATCGGCTATGATGCCACTCTCCGTATTGGTGCATTCCCTCGAGGCTTGTGAGATAAGAATGTACCATCATATATTAAAGGTAAGTTTTACAAAATGGTGATTAGGCTGACTATATATGTTGCATGGGAGGAGTGTTGAGCTCTCCTGTTCAGAAGATCGGAGTAGTGGAAATGAATTTGTTGAGGTGAATGTGTGGACATACTAGGAGAGACAATTGAGATGGACATACATTGAGACAAGGTGAGTGTCACTTCGGCGTGGCAGACAAGGTGGGGAACAGAGAGAGATAGTTCAACGTGTGAAGAGGAGAGAGATGTAGATTCACTAGTGAGAACGTATGGGCGATTGCCTGTGTTGAACTTCAAGAGAGATAGAGATATGTTGAAAAAGTATTGGAGAGAGGTGATTATACAAAATAAGGTGTATCTCTAAATTAATGAGGACATAACCTTAAATAGGAAGTTATGGAGGTCACGAATTAGTATGGTTGGTTAATAAGTAGTAAAATCTCAAGTTGCATAACAATAGTATTAGCACTATCCTCTTAGTTTCTGCTCCTCTTGATTTTTGCTACTTCATGTTATTTATTTTGATTCGGCTATTATTTTATTTCGCTGTGGTTACTGTTCCTTTTCTCTGCATACTTTATAATGCTTCCCCTATTATTTGTGATGTCATCGTTACTTGTCATTGTAATAATAGACTGTTTTGATAACTTTATTAGATATTATAGGAGACACTAACGATTATAAGTTGAATCTTTATTCTGGTTTTTTGATTTGATCCCATGAATTGAATGCCAAACGACAGAGTCAAAAGTACATCAACATAAAGTGACTTAATGAGTCAACATCCAACACAAGTCCAGACACACAAATCCAAATTTGGAGATTTATTACCAAGTAAATTTGAAAGAACTTAAGCTAATAATTTAAGAAAAAAATACATTATCTATAGATGCTTTTTTTCTTTCTAAAAAGTAAATTGAAAAGGTGAAGAATTGGATTATATATATATGACACAATCCACTCATATGCCACAAGTATCTAAGACCCAAAAATATTCACAAAAAGCAAGAAGTTAGACAAAGAAAACTCTTAGTTATTACCTTAACACAAAGAATTATTTGTATAGTGTCAAAAGGTACTTTCTTCTGTCAGAAAAAAGGTACATGCAACTTATAATGTGTTCAATTGTAGAGTTAAAGAAAAGATACATGTATGTAGGTACTGATCATCACTTGCATAAAGCCACAAACTAAAATTCCATCCACTTGAGAATTTTAGTACTAGCTCTAGCATGATCTTTAGAGTACAACTTTTTGTCTCAAAAACAACAAAAGAGTAATTACTTCATGCATGAATATAATTCTAGTTATTGAGGTCCATGGTGGGAAAGGAGAAGCCAATAAGACACGTGTCGTTCCATAGCTAAGACAAAACGACCGCAAAATCTCATGTGAATCTTGTCTGCACCGCAAAAGTTTATTGTGGAACCATGTGTTTTGTGATTCTAAATATTACTCTTCTATGTAGATTATAGACATCCAAAATCATATATGAAAGTTTTGGACTCGGTGAACGTTGGAATCTCTTCAATACTTTCCACATGTATGTTTACGGTAGAATTTTAAAGTAAAAGAATAAGAGAAATATATACAATTTACAAGAATAGTCATTGATTACTACTATGGTAATAATTACTTTTCCTAGCAGGACGACTTCAGTTAACACAAGGTATACATTGTAGCTTAGTCGACTTTAGCTAACACAATAGCCTAGCCACTGTGTGACTTTAATTCTATACTTTCTCCATTTCAAAAAAATGATCAATTTGACTTGGAACGAAGTTTAAGAAAAGAAAGAAAATTTTTTAATTTTGTTGTTTTAAATTAAAGTTATGTCAAATCTACCAAAAATGTCCTTTAATCTTGTGGTCTTAAACATGCCACGTGAAATGTCAAAGTTAAAGTATTACCAAAAAAGAAAAGGGGTCATTCTTTTTGAAACAGACTAAAAAGGAAATAGAAACATTCTTTTTGAAATGAGAGAGTAATAGTTAACAGTTCTACACATTTATTGTACCAGTACACTTCAATCAACATGTTTGTTATCTTCAGTTTTCCTTATCTTCAACACAACCCCTCAAGGTAATCAAGCTAGTGAGTGGAGGAACATTTACTCCTAACTTGCTTCTAATCCAAACAAAGACTTGCTTTGTTACACTACAAAAAAATAGGATCATTTTGTGGAGGTTTTTTTTTTTTTTTTTTTATAGATTTGTGGGAGTTTTTGACCCACACAAAATTAATTGAGGTGGTTTTAGAAACGGTCATAATTACCAATGCAACGAGTATATTTGTGACGGTTTAATATAACCTCCATTACATACGCCACAAAATGAATTTGCAATTTATGATAATCCGTAACCCATTAAATCTGATTTTAGAAGTTTAATAACTACACTCTACAAGAGTTTATAACCCACACAATATACTCTCAATATCTTATTAATTCTTATGAAAGGGTAGTTATCATTTTTATTTTTTTTACCCTCCCTAGGAGCTCCCACCCCTTTTACTTCCTTAGTGACTCGAACTCGCAACTCAACTCCCACCCCTTTTGCCCCTTGGTGACTCGACAACCTTTGCATTAGAAGTGAGGGGTGATTACTATCCAACCAACTTCATCTCGTTATTAAAAAAATTGAGTTCTATCATTTATAACATAGACTACATTTAAAATATTTAAATTACTAAACAACATAAATCTTAGTTCATGACGAATTGACATAACTAGCAACTATGTTTGATAACTTAAGTTTTAAAACTTTAACAAGTTTTCACATGAAACAAATGTAAAAAAGGTAATATAGTAATTTGATTGTAGTGATTTGAGTTTATTATTTTTATTTCATATTTTCTTTCATCACAGCAACACCATATATTCTTATAACATAATAATATTTTTTTGATATAGTATTAGATGAATTTCACATTTTGATAAATTTATATTAATTACTTTTTAGATAAAGACAAATTTATATATACATTCATATGTAAAAATAATCTTAACTATATAGTAATCGGGTCTTAATAGAATATCTTAATATTTAAAACATGTATTTAAAGTCAAATATTAAAATTTAAATGCACAACTTAGTTATATTCAGTTTTTGACATCTTAATCTTACTAAAAACAAATGATACGTAAATCATCTCAAATGATTTCTCATTTTAAAGTCAAAATGTGCTACTAGTATCTTATGGTGAAGGTTGATATTTTTTAATCTTATCTAATCTTGTATAACTGCGAATTCAGCACTACAACAAATATGATATATAGCTATGAAATTATTAGCTATGACATCAAATTCGTCACTAAATATTTGCTTTTAGTGAAAAAATTTACTTTTTGTACTTAAATATATGAGATAAATACTTTCAGTGACGAAACATAAAAAATTCGTAGCAAAGTGTTGTCTACTAATAATGTGTCTAATCATGATAAAATATTTTTATCTTATAATTTATGAAATTTTTGACACAAAAACTTGTCATCTAAAAATGTGTTGTTATAATATCAACAAATCAGAGTTTGTAGTTAAATCTTATAACTTTTAGCTATGAAAATTTAGATTTAATTATGACATTTATTTCGTCACTAATAATATAAATAATTGGTGACAAATATTTTATTGTCTGTAATTAATCTGTGATTTAGTGACAACAAAAAATTATCACAAAATATGTAAGGTGTTAAATAGTGACGACTTAAAATTTGTAGTAAATAATTCAACTATTTGCTATGAAAAAAAATCATAGCTAAATATAATATTTTTTTATGCAAATTATTCATAATTAAAAGTGACAACTTACAAAAGAATAATACATGTGCTTCATAAAATATTGTTTCTACAAAAGTTAAATTTGAAAGAACTGAATGAAGAACAAAATAAAACAAAAATGAAAGAGAAGAGAGAGTTGATCTTATGGTAAGTACCCTTCACTTCCAATCTTAAGGTTGTGAGTTCGATTCCCCTAGACAGCATAATGTACGAGCTCTTGGACACACATATTATAGGAGTAACATTTTCATCTGTTATATCATTCTCTTGAAAGAATGAACCTAAATATCTAAATTGTTTGTACTTTGATACCGCAATTCAATTAACAACTCAATTTACTCTTCTTATGCTTACTTAAACATGCAATACATATAATCAGTTGTATTTCAACTTTCCATGATTACCTTGTTTTTTAAAATATTTTTCGTATTTTAAATTTTTTATTGATTTCCTATTTTGTACAAGTGTAACAAATTGTAATGAATTATGACATTTACAAAGCTTCACAATTTGATGCAATTTGTAAGCATTGTCACAAACCTCCACAATAAAACCCTACAAATTATGATAAATTGCGGTGTTCACAAAATCTCACAAATTGATGCAATTTGCGGAGGTTATCACAAACCTCCATGATAAGATCGTCATAAAATAAATTAGATCACAGGGGTTAAAATAAACGCTAAAGTTATTTTATAATGGAGTTTTTAAAATCTTCACAAATAAACCTATGCAAATTAACCTATTTTTTTTAAGTGTTATATTAATGTTTTGGTATGAATGTCGGCTAGGTGATCCTTGGATCTCACAAATTGAGTAGGAAGTTGAATTCTAACCACTTTTTCTCGAACAAAATGATAGTCTATTCCTACATGTTTCTAACTAGCATGTATAGTTGCATTAAATGCCATATACCAAGCAGTCAAGTTATCACAATGTAGTGTAGGATCTGACTTGAGGTATTCTCCAAAATGATGAAACAAATATGTGATCCATACCATTTTTGTTGCAGTGGAGGCTAGTACTCAGATTTAACACTTCATTTTTCTAGAGTAAGATGTTTTTTGAAAATCCAAAAAATACAATTTGCACCTAGGTAGATGTTATAACATGTAGTAAATTTCGCATTGATGGTGTATTCTTCCTAATCAACATTTATATATCCATACAACCTATAAGGTGATTGTGAAATAATTCTGAGTCCAAAGTTTTGGGTACATTTGATGTACATATAAGAATCTTTTTGACTCTTTGAAGTTGTTTAATACTAGGACTTCGCATAAACTGACTTGGTAGATTCGCTGTATGAGTGATATCATGTATTGTGAGTGTCAAATAAGGGAAACTCCCTACTATTATTCGGCAGAGAGACACCTACAAGACTTCCCACAACTTCATGTAACCCATGCTTTTGAGCCAAAGGAGTAGGTACGAATGTCATATTTATCTTGTCAAGTAATTTATCTACATACTTAGGCCTCATTTGTTTGTACTTAATGGAGGTCTCAATCTAAATGCTTTAGACATTACTTCATTAAGTGTGTTTATTTTTCTTAAGATCTCTTAATGGGTTTGGAAAGGTATGAATAAATCAGATCTGTGATGTAGTCATATTCTCGTTCAATCTATTTTAAAAACACTTTTATTTTCAAAAATTAATTGTGATCCACATTTGTTTCTTAAGAAATAGTCAAGCCTCTCTTATTCTCCAAATTTATTAGTCATTCCTTAAACATTTTAATTCTTTTCTTATTTCTTGTTTATCCATAATTAGGAATTTTCATGGTTATGGTTAAAAAACCAAATCAAATCGCATTTCGAACTAAATCGATTAAAAAAAATTGATATTAGGTTTAGTTTGGTTTTTAAATTTTAAACATCGATACTATTTGGTTTTGTTTTGATTTTACTAAAAAACAACATCAAAAATAACCAAACCGAACCGATAAATTAGATATACAAATTTTATAATTATTTATATATTATTTGATCTTGGGCATATTTATATGTCCAATTACGACAAATTACCCATGAATAATGTTAGTTTTGGACATTATCTAATCTAACTAGCATTTTTTTGTATCAAGATTGTGATGATTGCACACTAATATACATGATTAGTGATTTTTGAGGTTACTAAGGGAAATGATCATGTATTGGAAGGAAAAAGAGTTGAAGACAACAAGAGACAACCATGTGCGATAGTGGCGCGGCGCCACAACCACCTTGGCGAAGCAAGGGCGCGATGCGCCAGGCCAAGATTAACTGATTCAGGCGCACTGGCAACGCGGTGCGCCAGGCGCGACTCTGGTACAGTGCCCCAGCCCTGTGCAGAGTTTTTGAAGAAAGTTGAAATTAAAAGGACTCCTAGTTGAAGTAGAATTCGATTTTATTTTCATATTTACTAGAGAGCTCGATCGACCCATTAGACTCAGTTGATTTGTGTTCAGGAGTGACGCCCGGACGAACAACTTGCTTGGTTACGAAATAAGATGAAATATAAATGCTCGCCAATTAACTTACTTATTCCCTCTCAACGTGTAGTTAGGTATCTAAATGAGAGGTGTGTAGCTCGACTCATATAAACAACCCTATAAACTAGTAACTTGACAATCAAAATTAGTTTGAAGTCAATATTATGATACATGAGATTCAACATATGTTGTAGCCCTGAAATTAGTTTTTTTTCTTGCTTGAAACACCCTCTTTAAGTCGTTCACTCTTAGTTATTTGATTCAGTATTAAAGAAGTTGTAGTTAATAATATATTATAAATTCTAGACACAGTTACTGTTACTTTCAGTTGTAGAATTGAGTTTTGAATATAAATTGATCATAAGTTTCTTGGGAATGATAACTCATTAATTTCTAAAAAGAAACTATATTACTTGCGTGATCACGTACACTTGCGTATGAAATTGCGAGCAACAAAATTTTGGCGCCGCTACGGGGGACTTAGAAATTGATTTATATTCAACTTTCTTAAGTCTACAATTAGAATACTCAAGTACTAATTACTTGATTTTAGCTTGTTTATTACATGCATTTGAATTTTAGGTCTGGCTCGAAAAGGAGATCTAGTTGATCCTTACAGCGAACCTGAAAGAGTTCTACATCATCGAAGAAAAATGAATCGAGGAGATTAGGGTTAGGACATCATGAAAATCGTGGTAATGATCATGAAAACAATACGGAAAATGAGAATAACACCAGGGATCCGAATAACTCGGAAAATGTTCATGACCAAAGAATACCCCCTTATGTCCCTATCATTCCAGCATGACAAGTGCCGCAGTGCGAGATATGACAGTCTTACTCACAACTAATTTTGCATTAAGTACTAGGAAATCTCTACCGGGGGAAAGATTTGAATTGAAGTGGAATATGGTACAAATTATTCATACTAATGGGCAATCTACTGGTCTTCCCAATGAAGATCCTCAACTCCATATTAAGAACTTCATAGAGATCACTAATACATACATCCTACTTGGAGTCTCATCGGACAATGTGAGACTAACATTGTCCCTATACTCATTGCTGGGAGCCGCAAGGCGATGATTACATTTTGAACCACCAAACTCCATTACTACTTGGGATGGTCTAACAAAATGAAGTTTGAGTCAATTCTACACATCCAAGAAAATCGCCAAACTAAGAGGTGAAATAACAAACTTTACTCAAAATCACAGGGAAGACGTGTACCAAGCGTGGGCACGCTTCAAACAAATGTTACATGATTTCCCACACCACATGCATACTAATGAGGTATTAACTCATGCTTTCTTTGAGGGCTTTAGAATATAATGCTCGTGCCCTTCTTAATAGTGCAACATGTGAACAAGCCTTATCCATAACAAGTGAAGCATTCTTCGATTTACTTGATAAAGGGAACCAAAGGTATGAGGGGATAGTTCTGGAACCATAACCCAAAAGGTTGCAGGGATCTTAGATGTAGACCAAACTATTGCTTTAAATTCCAAGATAGATGCAATGCAACATAGCATGACCGTGTAGTTTATGCAGTTGACTCTAAATCAAGCATCGACAAATGTGGTGCAACAAATAGCAAATTGGTGTGGGTATGTGGTAGTGGAACCCATGACATTGAGCAATGTTAGGCAAACCCAAATTCTATGAATTATGTGGGGAATGTGCAAAGGGGTCAAGGACAACAAAATTATGGCAATAGTTACAACCCTAGTTGGAGGAACCATCCTAATTTCTCTTCGGGTGGAAACCAAAACCAAAATCAGGCACAAGGGGCAAACCAATATTGTAACCAAGGGGCTGGGCAACAATACCAACAGTCCAACAAAAGTGTAAACCCAAGTGTATCCAAAGGGGGGGGGGGATGACAAATGAAAAGCTATTAAAAAAGCTGATGTCTGTAATGGGGAACAAGTTAAGATCCAGAATAGATATGCAGGATGAGAACATCAAAAACATCCAAACGTCCCAATGATTTTAAATAAACAAGTTGCGCAAGTGACTAATTCTTTGAACTTGCATCCCCAAGGTGGGTTGCTTGGTGATACTAAGCCCAACCCAAAACAACTGCATGTGGTAAGCACTAGAAGTGGTTGCAGTTAGAGGAACTAACTTCAAAGAAGAGAGACAATGAGGTAATTACCAAGGAAAAGAAAGTGGAAGAGGTAGTAAAAATCTCCAATGTTGAGGCACCCCTTCCTCAAAAGAAGTTACCACTCCCGTTTCCACAAAGGCTAGAAAGGCAGAATGAAGATGAATGCTTTGGTAAGTTTCTCTCTTTCCTTAAACAAGTTCACATTAATCCGCCTTTGATTAACATTTTGCAGGGTATCCCGAAGTATGCTAAGTATGTGAAGGTTATTGTGTCTAACAAGAGGATGCTCACGGAGTATGGAGATGTAGCACTTACTGAAGAGTGCATCTCTAGAATCCAAAACAGATTGCCCCAAAAGTTAAAAGATCGAGTAGTTTTACAGTGCATATTATTATTAGGCAAAATATTCATGACTTGGGATTATGTTATTTGGGGGAAAGTATGCACTTATCTTTGTATCTAAAACTTGGGTTGGGTAGTCCAAAACGAACCATTGTTATCCTTCAACTCGTGGATAGATCCATTGCTAGGCCAGAAAAATGGTGGAGGATGTGTTAGTACAAGTAGGGTCATTGATTTTCCTGCAGATTTTGTGGTATTGGACTTTAAACCCGATCCAAAAGTTCCATTCATATTGGATGATCCTTCTTAGCCATGGGTAGAGCACTAATTGACGTAGCAACTGGACAATTGACCATGAGGGCAAATGATAAGGTGGAGGTATTTGATGTGTACCACACACTTAAATTACCTTTTCTTTATGAAGAGTTGTCTGCTATTACAGTGTTTGATAGGATAGTAGAGTCACAGTTAATTGTGCCTAATGACCCCTTAGAATAAGCGTTAGTAGGTCATAAGAAAGATAAGGACACAGAGGCCCGACAAATAGAAACATGTCTAAATCTGGCAGTTGTGGAGCCTTACAAGCGAATAGTGGAACCATTAAAGCGTGAGTTATAGCCACCACCCAGACCCTCCATTGAGGAGACCCTAAAAATGGGATTAAAAACACTGTCTGGTCATCTCAGGTACGTATTTTTGGGTATTAATGAAACTTTTCTTGTTATACTTTATGCAAAGCTATCTAAAATACATGTTGATGTGGCATTGATGATTCTAAAGCGGAGAAAGAAGGCGATTGGATGGCAAATAACTGACATTCATGTGATTAGTCCGGCGTTGTGTATGTACAGAATCTACATGGAAGAGGATTATAAACCTAGTGTACAACATCAAGCCCGACTGAATCTATTGATGAAAGAAGTGGTGAGAAAAGAGGCAATAAAGTGGTTAGATGTTGGAATTGTGTACCAAATCTATAATAGTAAATGAGTAAATTTGATGTAATGTGTTCATAAGAAGGGGTGGGGGGTACGACTGTGATAAGTAATGAAAAGAATGTGTTGACTCCTACTATAACAGTCACCGGGTGGAGAATTTGTATGGATTACCAAAAATTAAATGATGCCACCCGGCAAGATCATTACCCCGTTCCTTTCATTGATCAAATATTTGACTGATTAGTAGGACAAGAGTACTATTGTTTTTTATATGGATATTCTAGTTACAATTATATCTTGATTGCACCTGAGGATCAAGAAAAGACCATGTTCACTTGTCCTTAAAAGCACATATGCTTTCAAACGCATGTCATTCGGACTTTGCAATGCATCGGTGACTTTTCAAAGGTGTATGATGGATATTTTTAATGACATGGTGGAGGACTTTGTAGAGGTGTCGTGGATGATTTTCAGTCTTTGAAAAGTTGTTTGAGATATGTCTCTGGAATATGGATAAGGTACTTGCTAGATGTGAAGACACTAACTTAGTTGTAAACTGGGAGAAGTGCTATTTTTTGTGAGAAAAAGGATACTGTTGGGACACAAGGTGTCTAAATCTTGGTTAGAGGCTGATAAGGCCAAGGTAGAAGTCATTGAGAAATTTCCCCTCCCATTTTTATAAAAGGGTGCGTAGTTTTCTTGTCCATGCGGGTGTTTACCAGCAATTCATCAAGGATTTTTCCAAGATTGCAAGACCTATGTTCAGTATTTTGGAGAAGGGGTGAAGTTTGACTTTGAAGCAATATGTCTGAGAGCATTTGATATGTTGAAAAAGAAATTAATTGACGCTTCCATTCTACTTGCTCATGATTGAGAATTACCATTTGAACTCATGTGTGATAGAGTGATGTAGCAGTGGCTGCAGTGTTAGGATAAAGAAAGAGTAAAGTGTTCCACTCCATTTATTATGCAAGCAAGACCCTGGATTCTACACAAGAAAATTACATAGTGACTCAGAAGTAGATGATAGTGCTAGAGTTTGCCTTCGACAAGTTCAGATCGTATTTGATAGGCACTAAAGTAATTGTTTTCACTGACCATGCAACTATTATGTACATATTCATCAGGATCCTAAACAAAGGATAATTCGTTGGATATTGTTTCTCCAAGAATTTGACCTTGAGATCAAAGATATAAAAGGCATTGAAAACCAGATAGTTCATCACTTATCTAGGTTGGAGGACTTTTCACATGTGATTGAGGGTGAGCAGATTTGGGAAAAATTTCAGGATGAACAATTGATGGTGTTGGACATCTCTCAAGTGCCAAGGTATGCGGACATCGTGAACTTGATAGTGAGTGGAGAATACCCTCCTAATGAAACTACTCAACAAAAGAAAAAGCTAAATCATGATGTCAAGTTTTACATCTAGGATGAACCATTCTTGTTCAAGAAAGGTGTTGATCGAGTAGTAAAAAGGTGCATTTCGGATTCTAAGGTCAATAAAGTACTAGAGAGTTGTCATGCTAGCCCATATGGAGGTCACCACGAAAGAGAGCACACTGCTCATGAGGTACTACAATCTGGTTTCTTTCGGCCCTTGCTATATAAAGATTTTATTGCATTTATGAAGGGTTGTGATAAATGTCAAAGGTTGGGTACCATCTCAAGACGACATGAGATGCCACTGAACAACATTTTGGAGGTGGAAATATTTGATGTGTGGGGTATTGACTTCATGGGTCCCTTCCCATCATCTAGTGGAAACCAATACATCCTTGTGGGTGTGGATTATGTGAGTAAATGGGTTGAGTTTGTCTCTCTCCCCTGTCATGACTCATGGGTGGTGCTCAAGTTCCTTAAGGAACACATCTTCACTTGCTTTGGTACTCCAAGGGCAATTATAAGTGATGGACGTAAGAATTTCATTAACAATCTTGTGAAGAACCTTTTTGCTAAGTACGATATTCATCATAAGGTTGCAACAACTTATCGCCCCCAAACTAGTGGACAAGTGGATGTGTCAAATAGAGAAGTGAAACAAATCTTGCAGAAGACCGTGAATGCGCAGAGAAAAGATTGGTCTGAAAAATTAGATGACGCATTGTGGGCGTATAGGACTGCTTACAAGACACCCATAGGGACTTTTCCCTACCACATAATATTTGGGAAAGCATGTCATCTTCCGACAGAATTAGAACACTGAGTGTATTGGGCAATTAAGAATATGAACTTGGACCCTAAGTTAGCCGACAGAAAAAGAGTGAATCAGTTGCACGAACTTGAAGAATTTTGGCATCACGCATATGAGAATGACAAGCTATATAAAGAAAAGACAAAAGGTGGGATGATAAGCACATAGTAGCTCGTATCTTAAATCCGGGAGAGAAGGTACTACTTTTTAACTCTAGACTTATGTTATTCCCCAAAAAACCAAGGTCTAAATGTAGTGGTCCCTTCGAAGTTGTAAGAATGACCCAACATGGAGCTATTAAATTAAAAGGAGAGACTGGTTGTACATTCTTGGTGAATGGGTAAAGAGTGAAACACTACTTTGGTGTTGATTCAGATCGTGATCGGGAAGCTCTCTAGCTAAATGATGAATGATCCAAGTTGCGTCGTGCCGCGACGTTAAATCAACCTTTACATGGGAGGCCACCTGTGATGTCTAGGTAATAGGTAGTAGTCTTGCTTGAGTTTGTAATTTCAGTTTAGTTTTAAATTCGTAGGCGTAAAGTCTTTAATTTTTTTTCTCCTAGTTGTTAGTTAGATAGGACTTTAGATAGTAAAAAAACAAAACAAATGCAAAAAAACGAGTCATTGCACGACCAAAACTAAGTCGTTAAGTGGGAGGTAACCCACCATTATTAGGTGATGTTGTTTGGTTGCTGTGCAGACCAAAGGAGAAGAAGGTGCTCGAAAATAGATGAAACAAGCTACAAATGTAGTTAAGGGCACAACACACCAAGGGGAAAGTTTAGAGATGAGTTTTGGGCGCACTGCAGGTGTGCCGCGCCAGGCCTCTTTTGAGTGAGACCTATTTTGGGCGTACTACAGGCGCTGCGCCAGGCCTCGTTTGAATAAGTCCTTTTTTAGGTGCACTAGCAGCGCAGTGAGCCAGCCTGCAAGGCGCGATCGTGGCACGGTGCTCCATCTGGGTATGCGAATTTTCAGAATTTGTGGAACCCACAAAATATCCCCCTTTCCACCTCCCCACATACCCAGGAAGGGCCCAACAAGGAGCCGCGAGAAGCGGGCCACCCCCCCAGGCAAGGCAGCGGCCCCAAAAACTCGCCACCCCCCAAATTCTCTTCCCGGGCCAGCCAGCATCTTCCCCAAATTCTCCTCCCTTTTCACTCCACTTTCTCTCCCTTACTTTTCCTCAACTTTATACCACACAAATCCACTCCCCACAACCAAACCACCTCGACCCACCCCCACTTCTCCCCACCTCTCTTTTCCTCTTTTTACATTTTCTTCAACTAATTAGGTATTGTGATGCCTTCAAAAGGCAAAACGGTTGCTAGTGGTTCGGGAACCAAGCGTAGTAGAAAGGGGTGACTTTCGGAAGTTCGAGCCAGTATGACAAAATTTACCTCCCCAAAAGTTTGGTGAACAATCGGTTATACACTATGGTATGGATTGGTATAACACCTAACAAGAATCCAAGTAGTTGGGCAATGAATACGTTGATGAGGAGCGATTGCCCCGTGACTTTACCAATATTCATGCCAAAATCACTGCGTTGGGACTTCAATATGTCTTCGTAAATCAAGGTGAATGCAATTTGAGTTTGATTCATAAATTTATGTGAATTGGAATAATCATTGTTTTGAGATTAATAGTGGATTTGTTAGAAACAGTGGGGTGCGATTTTCTGTTGAAGCGTTAAATGACTTTTTAGGTTCCACTAACTGTGATCATGCTGAATTTCTGGTAATGGTTGAATGACCCCCTTATCGTGATATATGACATACCTTCTGTGGGATGACTTCTGTTGCTAGGTGGGATCGAGTCAGGGACACGGGTTGCCACCTGACACTTCACTATGGGAACCTTAACTTGGAGGCTCAGGTTTGACTTAAGATTGTGTGTAGTACTTTACTTCTAGGGAAACACATGACTGATGTCACTAGGGAGAGGGTAGTGCTCATATATCGCTTAATGAAGGGATTACCGGTCAATGTGGGGGCTATTTTGAGGCAAAATATGCTTAAGTTTCGGACCAACAAGCAATGAAGTTTCTGTTATGAGAGTATCATCACTAGGTACATAAGGGCATTAATGATTGAGGAGGAAGTTCGTGATGTTTGCCCTCCTGGTGCCCCCTATCTCGTGTGCCACCTAGTCAATGTCACGCGCACTAAAGTACACGATCCTTCCCACGGGCCCTTTTTTACTGCTATTGATAGGCAAGCTCATGATGATAGTTGGATGGGGCGCATGTTTGACATGGCTGAATTGCAATTGCGGATTGGCAGTTGCCCGGTGACTGAGGAGGAGATGGATGAACGAGTCGAGCGGTACCCTTTGACAGATAGTGATATGCAGAGTTGTAGGACGGGCCCGACGTTCCAGGAACCGATTGATGATGATGATGATGCGACATCTGATGAAAAAGATGGCTCGACGGAGGATGAGTTCGATGCCATTAGCACCACATATGATGCTTCAGACGCGACTTAGAGGCCGACAGGGAGTTCTCTTTTACCTTTGCACTTTGTTTTAATTTTGAACACTGGGATAGTGTATGTTTAAGTGTGGGTGGAAGTTGAACTTCATTGTGCATAGTTTATTGCTTTATCTAATCTTTTTTATTTTTAGTAGGGTTCTTGCCATTTTGTTTTTGGTTCGTTTCCCGAGGATAGTCCCTTTGAATCATTTAGGTCTAGTTATTGCTTTATTGAGTCTTAAAGTCATCTAGTAATGACGTTTCTCGATTATGGAGGGATGACGACCGTCTTAAGGGAAAAATTATCATTAGGAGTAGAATTTTGAAACCTTTCTCTTTGGCCCTTTGAAACCTTGTCTTGGTAGTTGGATAGACGTCATGGGTGGCTACACCTTGTTCATAATAGTAAGATGATAACCATAAAAACAAGCATAATCTCTTTGTGTTTTACTCTGATTGGAAAATAAAGAAGTTGGACTAATGCACTATTTGTAAGCATGCTACAAGTTGGGGTCCTTATATATGAAGTGATGCCATGTGTGAGGATGTTTGTTTAGTTTTTCATTGAATAACATCTAGAACTTGTCCCAAGTCTGTCTAATGAGTAAATTGTATGTATTGTGGAATGTGATTGAGGCGTTTCTTTGAATAGCCAAGTTTGAATGTCCCTTGTATGCTTCCAAATAAAATACCTCTAGCTTAGCCCCATTGAGCCTTGTAGCCTTAGTTTGTTCTAACCCACTTAATTGAGCTAAATCCCTTTTATTGATACCATTAGTTTGATCCAAAAGTCCTTCATGCATATGTTGAGTTGAAGAAAATGAAAATGTTGGTTTAAATGAATAGGGTGGTAGTGGTTTTGTGGAGAAGAAAAGAAAAGCAAAGAAAAGAAAAGAAAAGTTACTTAAATAAGACCCCGTAAGACATACAAGATGTTGAAGGTATCAAAACAAATCAAATCAACTTAAAAATATATATTTATACATACAAAAAAGGGGTTGTGCGAAAAGAAGGGGCTCAAGTGCAAGTAATGTCAAGTGGAAAGCTTGTAATAAGGAAAGCAAAAGTTGTGTTAAAAAAAAAGAAGAGAAAATGTGAAGGTACACAAATGCAACTTAGAGGCAGTAAAGAAATATTGAGTGAAGAAAGAGGACAAGTACGTTTCCTATAATCCTCAAGATAAATTTCCCCCTTTTTTGCTTAATTCTTCTATTGTTGGTATAACAATGAAGCATATCATCAAAGGGGAGTTAATACCAAAACTATTCTCTTAGCATGTTACAAATGGACCACTATTAGCAACTTATTTAATTTTAATATGATAAAAGTGCTGCAAAAAAGGCAGCACAAGGTTGTTATACAACTAATGGCACAAATAATATCTCGACAAAAATGTATATTTTATGTGTTAACCAAAAAGAAATCTTTCCTTCCACTCACAACGCAACAGTATTCAGTATATACTAAGATCAAAGGCATCACTTATAGCCTTATTCGAACTCATTGAATGATAATACATCACATGCAATCTTTTTAAAATATAAGAAGAGTAGAACATTAAAAATAATTGTGGTTGAAAAAAATGAGAGAAAGTCCCTCTATTTATAGTCAACAAAGAGTGGTATGAACAAATATTTGTTGCATCTTATCAGAAAAGTCATTACCTTTTGAAAAGTCACAACCTTTGAAAAGATCACAACTAATTGAAAAATGAACAAAGAGTGGTATGAACAAATATTTGTTGCATCTTATCAGAAAAGTCATTACCTTTTGAAAAGTCACAACTTTTGAAAAGATCATAACTAATTGAAAAATGACCTATTTCGAGAAGTTACAGTCCTTTTGAAAAGTCACAACTTGTAAAAAAAATCATAAATCTTTGGAAAAGACAACTTTTTGGGAAAGGCATAACTATTTGTTAAAAGTCAGAACTCATCGAAAACTCACAACCCTTTGAAAAAAGTCACAATTTATCAGAAAAGTCACAACTCACCAAAAAAATCACAACCTACGTTAGAAACATTATAGTAATTTAACATTCAAATTAGGAGTTCATACTTTTAAGATAATATAAATATAGATATAGATATTAGAAGTTGTGTATCCATTAAATTAGAATTGAGGTAATATGTCTTCAAGTGTTAACTAATGAGTAGTAAGTTGAAATCGATATCATGGAAGAAGGTAGAGAAGAAGTCATTGGTTGAGCTGACTTATATTACGATTGAAATAGGAATAGAGTTTACGATGTAAGTCATTAATGAAAGTATGAAGTGGTCAAAGATTGATAGATCTGGGCTGCACTTTGTGATTTTAAAAGGAAGCGTTTGATACCTATAGAGCTAAGAATCATATAATTTGGACGTACAAATGAATAAGTAGTAGTTATATGTGAAAGAATGATATGCTAGTGCATTATAGTTAGATAGACTACTATTAGTAAAGATTTTCCATTTCAGGTATGTGAAATTTTATTGATGGGTATCTTTTCATCCATTAAATTCAAAAGAAAACCTTATTCTTCAGTTAATGAAATTCTACAGAATCTACCGTTCATATGAAAACATAAATTACATCTTCTTCTTTTTTTCATGAATAGCCCATTAATACGTATTTTTACCTAAAATTCAATATTTATATGGTTATTTTTGAAAGCCCTCAGAATAGGAAAAATTCATGTCTTTGATAGCAATCTTTAAGTCTTAGAACTACGTGTCTAACATAGGTTTTAAGAGTCACCCATGAGACCAACACACTTTAGTCCTTTTTGGACATCACCTTAGTAGATCCATGTTAGATAGTGCTTTTACCCTGACAAATTATAAAACACCCTTCTAGTTGGTGTACAGATTGGACTCCATTTAGCTCAGATGAAGTATGTCAAGTATGTCAGTTAATAGTATCTCCCACAATAATTACATATTTGATGACCTTGTATTTCAGTTTACTTAGTATATGGTTGATTAGTTACATGCTTATTACTTGGTCGATACATCAGCTAATATATTTATGTTTTATATTTAGTTCTAACATCTTAAATTTATGGTGTTCATCTTGTAAGATGATTGTGTTTATCTCACATATTCAATATATTTAAATTACTAAATGCATACTCTTTCGCTCTCTATTGTTCTATAATATATGTTCAGACACTTAATATTCAGCTCACAGTTAATAGATTTTCGTATCATCTCAACTAATGAGCTTGGTGAGTCCTCATCTTTCGAAGACAAAAGCTATTGTTATTTCTTTATGTTAATCCTTTGGTTTCAAATAGTTAGACTTAGTTGAGGACTTATCCCAACAACTTATCTTCGAAGAAGCTTCGAGACAATCAGACGGTAGTTTCAACTTTATGATTTGTCCAAATAATTTCTATTTTGACTATTCAGTTGCTTTAGATTTATTTCAGTTTAACTTTCGCATCAATTGTCTTCAATTATTATTTGTATGAATCTTAGTGTTATGTCAAATCATGAACTAGCTTAAGGTCACTTGTGACTCTAAATACTGTATTACGACTAGTGGATCATGTTACGATTATGTCTTAAATTTGTAGTTGATCAAAGTATTGTTGTGATGAATTAGTGTGGGCACATGAAAAAAAATCTGATGAATAGTGATAAGGGATTATGCGTATAGTACCCTTTGATAATTAAATTGAAAAATAAACGATGTGACATGCTACCTGAGGAAGTGTTTTGTACAACCATTTTTCATCCTAAAATTCTTTGGATTATGTGATCATTTAAATTATGTGTTATGTCACGAATTAAATTGTTAGGAATATTATTTATTTATTTATTGAATCACTCTAGGATAGTTTTGAAATGGAAAAGTGAAATAATATGACTATGAATAAAACAAATAAGTGCACATCCTTTTAATTTGGCCCCAACTACTTTTAGAGCATGAATGAGAATATATGTTTCTATTTTCTCTATAAATACAAAGACCACTCCATTATGACTTTATTATTTTCAGTAGCATCAGTTTTTTTTGACTAAAAATATGGGAGAAAGCTCAGTACAAACTAACTTCTCTTCATCATCACCAAGACAAGTGAAACTATTTGGTTTTCAGGTAACGGAATGTGATCAAACCACTCCTCCGCCACTTGTTCCATCGGAGGACAAGAGATTTGAATGCCAATTTTGTCATAGAGAATTTGCGAATTCTCAAGCACTAGGTGGACACCAAAATGCACATAAAAAGGAAAGGCAAAGAACAAGACGAGCTCATTTTATGGGTTATCAACAGCGTTTCCGTCCTGTAGTTCCGTTGATTAATGCACACGCAGTAAGAACAGCAGCGCTGATTAATAATAACGTGAGGTATTATCGGTCACAGATACTTTCAGGGGTTCCACTTCGATATCAGATACATTTGCGCCAACAACAACACATGATGGCCGTTCAAAATCAAGATGTTGATGGAACGGAAGTTGATCTTCATCTACGACTTGCACCTCCTAAGGATTAATCATCGAAAAAATGTACTCATATATAAGAATCCAGTACTAGTACTGATTAATTAGTTCCTGTTTTCTTCTTTTTTGCATTTTTGCTTTTTCCAATCATGCACTTTTGCTTTTCAATTGTTCACTTTTGCTTAGACTTTGCATGTACTTTTTGTATAATGGGACTACTGAAGGACTGAATAACAATATCCTTCCTTTTTTGAATTGGGATGATAACTCAGCTTGATTATCTCAACTCGATCAGATTTCAACTCAACTCGATCGAATTTCAATCAAACCCACACTTCAAAATATTTTCCTAAACCAGACTGGTCTCGCCTGGCCACTTGACAACTTTACTTTGAATCTGTATAAAATGGAACTTACTGCACATACAAGTTTCGCAAGACAAAAATGGACAGAATGATAAAAAGCTTACAAATGAAATCTGGATTTTGATATTCTGGTAACATCCACCTCCAACAAAACAATCTATATAATGTAAGTACATGAACATCCAAAAGCTGGTTTCAGTTTAATTTTTCTAATCATAAGAGATGTATGAAGAAAACATACAAGAAGAATGTGCACTCGCATGGAGCAAGATCAAGAATTGTATCAAGAGGATGAAGATAAAAATCTTTTAGAGCAGCAAGATGTCAGCAACTACTTCATCAATCAATGAATTTAGCAATCGTTTCTCGATCTGTATTCCCAGTTCAAATGCTTCAACTTCGAAGTTCATCCATCTTCCAAAACCGCTGCTCATGTCCTTGTCAACGAGTTCATCAACCATGTAGTTTCCCATGCCACTCCACCCTGAAATTTCCCTATATACTTCTTCTGCTAGCCTCTTCTTGTTTTTAACCACCAAAAAACCTTTTGACCATGAATCATATCCACCCTCCACAAACTGCCTACATCTTAAGTCCAAGCATTCACCCACACAATCAAATACAACCTTTCGCCTTTGTTTTAGCTCGTTATGTCTATGAATATTTATCCTTTCCAGTTGATCAAAAAGGTGTGGATTGATGATCTTCTGACACCTTCCCATTGTGAAATCCATGAACATTGACTCAATATTGTATACTATTTCCTTCACATATTCCAGCTCCCAATTTGGTGATTTCCTGTCCTCCTCTTTACCAAAAGTTGAAGAGGCAGAGTCTAACAAATCTACCTCAGGTTCCATAGAGTAAAACTTATTATTCCACGAGCATATACCAAACACTTCTTTAGCTTGTACCGATGAACTTTGCTTGCAAGCTGAAATTCATTAGATAATGTTCAGATTATCTATAGTCTCAACCTATGTTCATAACACAAATTACCAGTGTATTTTTCATGCATAAAATAAAGGCACTAGGTCTGCCGATCTTACCTCCTGTATTGTTACTTTCTGCAGTATCAGAAGAATTGCAACTTTCAGTAAGAAAAGATTGCTCAAGAACAGAAATAGGGCTCTGGAACCGACTGCCAAACACCTTCCTGCATTCATATTCACTGCTACCGTACCCACTCAGTTCCTCTTCAACCACCTGAAATGATACAGATTAAATGATGAAATTGAGAGGTTTTCCATCTACTTAGTAGAAAGCAAGCTTTCTATAATTTAATAAAAAAAAAGTTCTTAACCAAATAGAGCAAACAATTACCAAAAGTACATTGAACCAAAAGTACATTGAACCAGAAAAGAAAGTTTTAGCCAAAGACGTCCAACACCATACTAAGTCAAATCCAAAGACCGCAAAACATCAAGTCATTAAAAGGCACAAAAGGGCTAACAAGGAATGCAGGTTAACATAGAGTCATCTGAATGTTCAAATAGAAATTATCAGATGACAAGGAATACAGTATAAGAATATCAGTTGATGTATCAAAAGAGGTATGTTAACTAAATACCTCTTTTGAGTGGCAAACTAAATACGATAAAGATTCAAGTGCAAAAACAGAATTTTGCAAAACCTATGATACATACCTGATGCTTGTGCTGCCCAGTGATTCCCAGAGGACCAGTAGAAGAAAACCCAGGGTTGCAAGGGCTGACTGAATCATCCACTTCCATGTCATCATGGTTCCTGTTAACATGCAACATGGTGGTCTTTGATAAACCATTCAGAGATGGTGACAGGTCCTCAAAAATTGATGAAGAACTATTGGATGTTTTCTGGCGTGAAGACTCAACTACAGAAGATAATTCTCTTAACTTTTGATCCAAAAGAGTGCTCAAAGCATCCCCTCCACTCAAGTTATGATGCCCCAAAGGAGCCTTGAGATTATTCATACAATCTGAGATGAGCTGCATATTGTTACTTCGAAAGTCTGTGCTAAACTCATTACTTTTCCCTAATACTTCTCTTGGGGGCTCAGCTGTGGGCACCGATCGAGCTAGGGAAGCAGTGAAAGAAAAAGAAATAATGTCTGTCCCTTTCCCTTTACTGTTCTCACCCCAGCTTATTTCCCTATCCATGAATGTGCCAGACTGAATCAGCTTCCCACTTTTATGAGTAGACATACTTCCAGTAGCCTGATTTTTCTCATACTGGATATCACCATCACTAGGCCGTTTCTTACGTGACACACTTTTAGTACAAGAATATGCTTCTTCCTTTTTATTTTCTGCTTCTCTGCTCAACCGTCTGGAGCTGACTTTGGAATTTTCAGCCATTTTACCTGAACTTCTCTGTCGCGCAAAGGAAGACTCACCACTGAGTGTTCGTTTTCCTTGTGAATTGGAAAGAAATTGCTTAGAAGGTGACTTGCCCCTATCAGCTATACTATTTTGTTTCTGATTATTCTGCCGCAGAACACTAGAACTATTATGTACAGATGACTTCTTGTGTGTGTTCTTTTCTGTACTAGGTTGGCTTGTAAACAACTGGTTTGAGATGCCTTTACTTGGTGGTTCTTTCTGGACAAGAACGCTTCTGCTACTGCCTGCATTTAGGCCCTCTCTTTTCTGAACATTCACTTTTGCTTGCAAGGCTAGTGAAACAGATTTTCCTTTAATTTTGCCTCCACCAAAAGAGTCATCAGAATCTGAGAAATCCTTCTGCCTGGCTATATCTGCCGACCCACTCCAGCTCTTATTCATAGGTTGCCCTTTAAGATACTTCGAAGCATTAGACTCAGCTGGCCTCCGAGAAGCTTCAGCAATCTTGGCTACCTTTTGAGAAGCTTCAGCCCTTCCTATTAAATCTTTATACTTCAAGGGTACTGAAGAAGATCTAATTAGGGGCGATTTTACTTTTGAAGTCGCTTGAGGTCCTGCATCAAGTATTCTGGCAGCTGTTTCCATTATGTGAGCTGCATTCTGAGGTGGGATAGAATTGGCCCTTTTGATTGGGGATAGAGCCTTATAATGAGTGGCTGGGATTGATTTAGCCGACTTAGGAGGCAAAATCTCCGTCTGGAACTTCTCGATGGGCCTGCTGATTATCTTCTGTTGCTTTGGCTCGAATGAGCTCCTGCCTAGATCCTCTATCTTCTCATGGAGGTTGCTGGAATAAACTGTTTGAAAATTTTGCTGGTATTCAAGGTTTCTCGAAAGGGAAGGAGCACTTCTTAGAGACTGGGAATCGAAAAATGGAGTAGAGTAAGGCTCTGACAAAGTAGAGGATGGCAAGCAATCCAATCCCATAAGTCTTGCAACGACACCAGCAGGTTTGATTCCATAATATTCCTCATCAGTTACTGATGATGCACAACTGTAGTCACTGCTACCTTTGATACTGGACACAGCTGTAGTGTCATCCTCATTGTTCTGCAATCAAAATAGTTTCCGTTGAAAAAGTACAACAGGAAAATGTAATCTCCAAGTAGGTGGAAAAAGAAAAGATGAGAGAGCTGAATTAACTATTGAATACCGACCAAATGAACACGAGTCATAGGCAAGTTCCCATCACATCTCTTCTTCTGTTTGGATAGCTCTGCAAAAGGCATAGGAATTATAATATTTGACAACATAGTTTTCTTGAAGTTCTACCACTATAAATGAACATGGAAGAATCAAAGGTTCTATTCATTGTTCACACACATTTCAGCGTTTACCTGGTATGTCAGACTTGCTAGAGAACAATTTCTTCCGTGACTTTGCATTCCAATCAAATAACTGCAGGAAGCCACCAACATAACCTCCACTCTTGGATCCCTGTTTCTCAACAACCATATTCACTTGCTGATCTCAAACTCTCTTCAAAATTTGTAATCTGAAAAAACAGCTACAACAACAACCATTGTTTCCAGACCATCTGCAGAAAATTTTAGAAGAGATACTGTTTAAAACAAAACTTGGTATAACTAATAAATGAGTGAGTAAAATGAAGAGCATATTCTCTACTAGATTTGTTCCTTTAAGCTAATTTATTTTGTCACCGGATCTTGTGAAATTCAGTAAGAGGAAATTGAGGAGATCTGCTCCCCCACAGTTACTTTGATGATCTTATCTTTTCTTCTTCTTAGTCCCCCCATTTTGTCCACCAATTTTCTTAACTCTTTTTCTTTATCATTGAAACCTATCCTCATTCAAGAATTCCAATGAAACTACTTAGCATTATCCAAATCTTGATGCGACATCTCTTTCCAGCAAACTTCTCCATTTATTGAATTCCAACCATTCGATCAATATTTAAGCTGACTGTAACATGAAACCAACTCAATTTCCTTATCTTGAAATCAGCACTAGTCGAAGGAGGCCACTACCAGGGATGGGGGCCTGTTGAAGAATCACTACCCAGAACATGTTACAAGTTCTTTTCAGATTGTTACTTCATACTCGTTCAGTCTTTACTCTGTAGTGATGAAAACCCACACATTTGAGAAGCATTCTCTAGTTGGCATACATTGTGACTTTCAGACTTAAATTTGGCTTGCAAGAGTCTTTTATTGCACATAGCTACCTTCATTAATAATTATCTATCTTCCTCCTCCTCCTCCTCCTCCTCCTCCTCCTCCTCCTCCATGCTTATTGTAACACTAAGTCACTAATTCCTCCATCCAAACATAGACCACCTAATCCTATTGCCCCACTTTCCCGACCCTGACAAGATCTTCACTTCTGTCAAGCTGTCTATTTCAGTTGATAACTGGTCAGCATTTTCTGTTGGTCGTCTCTAATATACCAAAGTGAGTAGCAATATGACTTGTGCCTCCAGGCTCCAGGACTTAGAAAGCTTATCAATTTAGTGCGAGACTAAAAAGGTGGCAGGACTAAAAGTTTGATTAAAAAAACAGAAGATTTTCAGGACTCTAATGGCATTAACACTTCACTAAAATCAAATTAGTTCCAACTTCCAACACGTTTGAAGTATTCGTGTGACCTTTGAATTTGAACTCACTTAGTGTCCTAATAACATAAATGCATAATCAACACATTAAATAGTCGCAAAATTAAATTGCAATGCAGGCAAGCAAGCAGCCACAAACCCAGTTCTTGATTTCCCAAATCATTCCAATGCAAAGGTTATAGTCAATTGAATACTTAAAAGTCCAGTGCTTTTAAATGAAGTTGAATATCAGTAGTACCCTCCCCTAGTTGGTCAAGAAATTTCCAAACTGAATCATATCTAAAAACAGATTCTCTAACCAAAAATTCATTTTCCCCCTTTCCTTTCTCTTCATCTTAGATATCAAAATCGAAAGCGCTTAATTTTTAATTCTAAATCTAGGTCAAACCATAATCAAACTAAAAAATCTGCAAAGATAACAAATTGAAAGACATTCAACCCCACGAATCATCAAGCAAAAACATAGCACTGAATCAATGTAACAGTCCTACAAAGAGAACAACAACTCAATTGGCATCACCATTTTAAAGAAACAAAACAAAACAAACCCAAACACGAAAAAGACTCAGAAGAACTCAGAACTCATTAAAGCTGCAGTCTTTACAAATTCCCTAGCAAAAAAATCAATCTTTCCCATGTATAAATGGTGAACAAGAAAACCCCAAGTGGTATCAGCACAAAGAAGAAAACAAAACAAAACCCGCATAACAAAACTTACAAATCAAATGTTTAAGCTCCAGGTAACCAATGCTGTCCTTCCCAAATCCAAAGAATCTGAAAGATCAAACAAAAAACATAGAACAAAAACTCAGCATTCCCATATATCAATTCAAACAACAAACACACCAGAAATACAAGAAGAACTTACAAAATCCAAGATTCTTTAACCCCAAGTTAACAAATCCTGTATGTCTGAAAACTACAGACGTTGCTATAAATAAAACTGAAGAGATGAGTGAGTTGTGGGGGAAAGGGGGAAGGGGAAAAAGTAGCTGTAAGAAATGAAAGGTGTAATCTTTAATTTGTCTGAAACAAAGACTAGTTGAATGAGCATTAAATGACGAAGACAGAGAAAAAAAGATTATATTTTTTTTTTTGAAAAAAGTTCTAATATTTGAAAGAAGAAAATAATTAATGTTTTGTCCAGAAAAGGTTAAAAAAGAGTTCTAACGTCTCTTTTTAGTGGAGTGATGAGAGGGAGAGATTTCAAATTCCCAACGGGAGGCGCTCCGATTCCATACTTCGCAGTACACACTTTCATCTTTGAGGAATATAATTTGCTGACTAAATATTAAAATTAAGCCAACGACAAAACTTGTAAATAAGAGAGATATTTTTTTAAAATATATTTATTTACCAACTCCTCTTAATTAAACTCCTTTCTTAATGTTGTTCGATCCTATATATTTATATATTTTTGAATAAAAGTTACTTTCGTAAATAAATAAATATAAATATATACATAAATTGTGATTACAATTTAAATCGTAGGAATAAATTTAAATATCTTTTTGAAATTTCGCTTTATATATAATACTAGTGAAATTGTCTGCACTTCATGCGACTATAAAATATATTTATTGGATAATAGTATATAATATTTATCTTCAGGTTAGTATTAGATATATAGATAATAATGATATTCCCTTCGTGTGTGATATGATACACTTTTTCATCTTTTTTAAACACATAAATCGAATTGTTAGTTTACATTTTTTAAGCGTAAACTATCCATATGTATATAGTAGGATAAAATATTTACCGTGGTGAATTAAATAAAATAAAAGATTCTATTTTGAAATAATAACATATAGTATTATATATTTTTTATGATCCTCTATGCAAGTTTTGAATTCATAGAAAAAAATTGAAGTTCTTTATAGTGTCTTTATTATTAATTTTTTTTTACTATAATTTATAAACATTAATAAATATTTATAGAATTATGAAAAAAGAAACATGAAAAAGTTATACATGTTATAAATGCATTAATGTGGATGTCATTTGTATCTCACTTCAAAGCTCAATCGTAACTCTCTTTGAAGTTCAGGTATGCAATAAATGAACACTTTAATTCATGTAACTTTGAAAAGACATTTTGTACTATAAATAGACGATGATTATTTTATTAAAGTATCAATCGAAAAGTACAGAAGGAAATAAGAAAGCATTCTCCCATATATCTTGTCTATATATTTATTGTCTTAGATAATTTCATATTGCTAATATCTTCTAACAAGTTATCAGCACGAGTCTCTAACCAACTGAGACATACTTAATTCGAAATTAATTCTTAAAAGTTAATCAACTTTCTTTCAGAGTCAGGTATATATTTTTGTGTTTATAATATCTCTAACAGAACTTGCATAAATCTTTGACTAGTATTTTTATTACTGCATATATAACTTGCTTTAGTTATTATTATAATACTTTATTAGGCATATTAATCAATACATTTCAAGTTTATTTTGTTATGTTATTTATGCTACTAATTTATGACTCTAAATTTAATACTAAGCAATATAATAGCACGATAGTTAGAATACACGTAAGAAATTTCTTGTTATACATTTCATGTGTCATAAAGAATATAATATTGTATTAAATACAACTTAAAATTATTACTAGACTTTGATATTAATTGAAACTAGTAATAAATACTTAAAACAAGTAGGAAATACATTTAACTCTTACCGTTTTAATGCTTCATGAGTTTATATTTTTAATCTAACATTAATGTTCATGCATATAATGTATTTTATACTCACCATTTACTTTAT
Organism: Solanum habrochaites; assembly: GCA_027704765.1. Lineage (NCBI taxonomy): Eukaryota > Viridiplantae > Streptophyta > Magnoliopsida > Solanales > Solanaceae > Solanum > Solanum habrochaites. The sequence continues at coordinate 70,990,357 of JAKWJA010002489.1, read as the reverse complement.
TATTTAAAGTATTAATTTAACAATTTATTGTAAAGAAACCAACATCATAATATTAACTCAAAATTATTTTATGATAGTCTTCATCATGTCGAATTTATCAAAACTTGAATTTGTGGCACTTGACATTTCTGGAAAGAATTATTTGTAATGGTTACTTGATGCTGAAATTCACATTACCGCTAAGGGTCTTGGTGATAGTATAATAGAAGGAAATACAACATCAAGTCAGGATAAAGCGAAAGTTATGATTTTCTTTCGCCATCATCTTGATGAAAGCCTGAAGGTTGAATACCTAACAGTTGAACATCCACTTGAATTGTGGAGAGGTTTGAAAGGGAGGTAATGACCACCTCAAGGCAATGGTATTGCCAAGGGCTCGTTATGAGTGGATGCACTTACGGTTTCAAGATTATAAAACTATAATTGAGTATATCTCTATTGTATGTAGAATAACTTCCCAATTAAAATTATGTGAGGGAACAATAAATGATGAGGACATGTTGGAAAAGACACTAACTACTTTTCATGCCTCTAATATGATATTACAGCAGCAATATCGTGAAAAAGGCTTTCAGAAATACTCTGAACTGATCTCATGCCTTCTGGTGGCTGAGCAACATAATGACCTTTTGATGAAAAATCACGAAGTCTGTCCCGCTGGAAGTGCTCCATTATCGGAGGCACACGCGGTTGAAGCACATGGTCAGTCTGAAATAAGACAAAATAATCGAGGCCATGACAATGTGCGCGCGTGACAAAGGCAGAAGACGATATAATAATCGCCGAGGTGGTGATCATAACAAAAGGGAGAACAATATAGATTCTCAAAATAATCCTTCTAAACGAAAGAGTGATCACTGTCATCGTTGTGGCCTTAAAGGTCGTTGGAAAAATGAATGTCGGGCACCTGAGCATTTTGTCAGGTTGTATCAAAATTTCTTTAAAAGGAAAGGAAATAAAGGTAGCGCCTCCTCTTCTAAAGCCCGAGTAGAGTCACATTTATCTCTCAAAAATATAATGAGAATGTTGAGGCAAAATTAGCATTGAAAGATGATGCTTTTGATGGGGTCGACGATATTACTCATCTGGAAGTTGAGGACTTCTTTGGGGATCACAACTGAGATTGATAGTTGAACTAGGGAATGAATAATGAGTTTACGTATTTTTAATGTCTTAATTAAAAGTTTATGTACTTAAGATTCTTTAGCTAACTTTCGTACTTCTTATCATGTATTTTTTTTAATTCTTGTGAAGATAAATAAATTTTTCGGTCTTCAGTTGGATCCAAGATGAGTAGTGGAGATATGTGTCTTCTGGAAAGTGGCACAACTCATACGATAGTAAGAGAAAAGAAATATTTCTCTTCTTTGGTAATCTTATTACTACCTGGAGGAACATTGATTGTAATTGACAATGCATTATTGTTGACACCCAATTTTGACCGACTTTGACCTTTTTTAGGAATACTATTCAATTAAATACGTATTATAAATTTTAGAATTTTTAGCCCACTTTGCTTGAAAATTATATATTTTAGTATGTTTTACTTTATAAAATTGTCGTAAATATTATTAAAATATTTTAAAATTATTAATGAATTCCAAATATTTTAAAATTTAAATGATTATATAAAAATATTTTAATTAAATAGTAATCTCTACACTTTCCTAAAATTTTAAATTCTAACCTATTCTATCATAATTTCTTTCAATTCTATCCACTTGAATTAGAGTTTATTTCAATCATAGCCCCTCTTTCATTTCAATTCTAGCCAGTTTAATTACAATTTTAGCCATTTCAATCCTCCAACCAATTTGATTTTAATTTTTCATCTTTTAATCTAATCCGTCCATCTTTAAAATAAATTCAAAATCGAATCCTAGACCTTTATCTCTTATCAATTTCTACGGTCAAGATTTAACCTCCTATTCTTCCTAAATTCTAATACTCTAAAAGACCAAACCAAAAAAAATAAATTAATCTCTCTTCCTCCCCTCCCTCTCTCCAGCCGCCTCTCTCTCTCTCCCCATTCTTCCCGACGAGGAAGCTGCTGTGGCCAGCAGCAGGGGAGAGCAGCAGCAGCCAGAGACAGCAGCTGCTGGCAGCCGCCGCCCCTCTCCCCTCTTCCTCTCTCCGTTTTCCAGCAGCCGCCTCTCCTCTCTTCCTCTCTTCCCCCGTTTCTCCCCCTTTTCTCCTTCCCCTGTTCTCTTCTTCTTCTTTTGCAGGGAGAAGCAACAACAAAGCAGCCAACTCCGACGAGAGCTTTTGGAAAAGCAAGTTTTGTGAAAAGATGGATCTTTAAAATATCCATCCGGGTACATTTCTTTTAATTTTATAATATTTGTTCTTCTTTCATTTATAATTTGGCTGAGATTTTAGAATATAAATGTTGTTATGCATATCATGAAAACTTACTGATTAGATCTTAAGATTTTGAATTTAATCGTTTATGGGTTGTTAGTTCGTAAAATTAGAGTTCTTTAGATTAATTGCAGGCACATATAGTTCTTAACATTTCCCTTTTAATAATATGGTCACCATTTGCTAGTGACAAAATTGTGACTTTGAGATCAATTGTATGTCTTATTCGAATATGAGCTAGATTCTTGACTTATTTGGTTTGCTAACATTGTTCCTTGATAATTGGTATAGATTGCTTATATATTGTGCAACATATTTTTATTTCCTCTTGATGTAATAAAATAATAATAATCGGTGAACCATTTTACCTCACTCTTTTCCCTCTCTCTTGCTTGTTTAATTGAAAATTGATTAATCGATGCTAAGACAATTTTATCACCATATATGAATTCGGACAAATCTTATGTGTTGGTGAGATAATTGTGCCTACTATTTTATTTACTAGTGTTAATTGATTGTAATTACCTTTGTTAAAGTTGATTGGATTCTTACTTGTTTTATTTTTGATAAAATTATATTTTTTTAGGTTAATATAAAAATAAATAAATAATTTTGTTGATTTAGTTTCTCTCTTTTATTAAGGAAAATGTTATATCAATTGATTCACGTATTCCTTAATTAAAACTTGACAGATTTCCTACTTGTCTATTTTGGTAAAAAATAATTTAGAATAAAGTTGTTTTTGACTCCTCTTTATTAAAAAGAAAATAATATTTTGGTTTTTTTATTTAAGGAAAAAATATATTATCCTCTCTTAATTTATTCTTACTTGTTTATATTTGGTAATGAAATATTTTAAAATTTCTGATTTGGTTCTCATTTATAATAAGTAAAATAGTATAGTTAATTGATTCCTTTAAAATACTTCTTTTCCTTATTTGTTTACCTCTCTTTGCTATATAAATAAGACCCCTCCCTTCATTCATGAACTCATACACTCATTCACTCTCAATCACAAGTTCTCTCACCATTCTTCCTTCTCTCATTGCTCTCTTGCTACTCTAACAATACATTAAGATTTCGGTAATTATTCAAAGTGTTCTTCTTCGCTATTTTGCTACTTTGTTCGAGTAAAACTTGAATCAATTTGTTTTGCTTAACTGGTTAGTATTCTTAACATTTACACTATCTTTACATTCACACATTTGTGTAAGCTATTGTCTTTTTTTCTCTATATGTAGAATTCTTCATTAAACAATTGCATATTGTCTCACCTTGACTAATAAGTGTGATTACTTGTGTAGTTATTTGATTGTTTTGATAGGTTTCAAACTTGAAGTTCAAGTTGAAGATTAATTGAAGAAAGATTTATTTGAATCTATATATATATATATATATATTCTTCTTATTTTATTTTTTCGATTGTTGTAACATTTGTAACTCTAAAGATCATATATGTAAATTTATTTGGGGGATCGTCCAGGGGAGGGGGATTTATATGCTTACTTGTTCATTGTAAATTTTTTTAGAAATCATGCCTATAGGTTTATCTTTAACCACCTAGAATTGTTGTTTGTAGGTGTTACAATCTAACTAATTTTTAATTTGCTTGACGGTTTTGTTAATAAGTCTTTAAAAAAATAATAATAACTAGATTCCATTAATTTTTAAATGTTAAAATCAAATCATAATAATTTAGTAGGCTGATTAGGTGTTATAACTTTTAGCATTGTCTTGTCATGTAGAAACCATGCCTAAGGATTAATTTGTTCATATCATTTAGATTTACAAAATCATGCATATATGTGTTACTCCTTTCTTGAACACCTAGAAATCATGTCTATAGGCTTGTAAATAACTTTTAACATATCCATAAAAAATAAAATTTGTTTGTGCATATTTGTGCCCTCCCCTTAAAATTAGTTAATATTATTTAATTAGTAATCCTATTTGTCTTCTTGAATATTTCCGCATTCATGTTTTTTTTTAATGACAGAGAAAAGACATACAGACACCATCAAAGTTGTTCCGTATTTGCATAAAGACACCTTAACTTTTAAAGTGTCCTATTACCCCACAAAACTAATTAATTTCTTTGTAAATGGGCCATTTTGACCCATTTTCTCGTCTATGTAGTGGCGCGTGTTGCTCAACTCCCTTTTCAACCCGACCCGACCCGACCCTATTCTTTAAAGAGAAGTCATCTTCTCCATTTCTTTTCTTCTCTGTTTGGCTTGCACCTTCAAGAAATTTTCGTTAATTTTTCTTCATTCGGATTTTTTTTTATTCAGCTATGGAGTTAGGTGACAACAAAATTTTGAATGTGGCATTGCTATTAATTAGTTGCAACCCTTTTGGTAGCAAAACTCAGACCTAAATAACTCACATATTTATGCTAACTCAGAACAATACTCATGCGTAACACTTTCTTGCACATTGCAAGAAAAGTTAATGCAGATCCAATTGACAACAGTTCCTCCACTAACCATTTTCTTGTTCATCATGTTCCATTGGCCAACTTGTGGCAGACAATCTTTTTCTCAGCCATTATGGCCAGTTGTGATGCTTAGACAAGAGCATCCATAGCTTGGAAGTGTTTACTTTGAATTTATTGAACAAGAAAATCACATTCTTCATTGATCCAGAAGTTCCTCGCCAATAGTGGTGTCTTATTTTCTTAGAGAAGATGATGAAGTGGTCAAACAAAGAGTATCAACATTGATTTTGCTATGGAAAAAATGAAATTGAAAAATTAGGGCTAACAATGATTATTTTGGGTTTAAATTTGGGGAAGATGACATAAATTGATAAAATAATTAATAATAAAGAAAAATAATGACACATGACACCTTTAAACTGGTCCATGGCAGTAAAAATAATGCATGGCGCGCCTCAAGTGCGTGGTAACAACTCAGACTAGGAAATAGGTCAAAATGGTCCATTTACAAAGAAATTAAGTAGTTCTGTGGGGTGATAGGACATTTTAAAAGTTAAGGTGTCTTAATGCAAATACTGGACAACTTTGATGGTGTCTTTATGTCTTTTCTCTTAATGACACTAAATTAGAATCATTTCATGCATTTAACAAATTACTTGGCTTTTAAATATATTTCATAGTAAAACCTTTTCATTTAATAAATTTACCACTTTATTGTTCTACTAGTTTTTTTTTTCTTTTTCTCTTACTTACAAAGTTTTGCAACATAATTTTCTTAAAAGTCATTATTCAATCTTCCTTTAAAATTTTGGATTGATTATGACATTATTTATTTTTTTAATAAATTATAAGCACTATCTCCTAACCTATCGTTAGTGAGAAAGTCAAAGGAACTACGAGGTCTAGTTCCAATTTTTAAACCCGACGCGTCCCCGGAAGTATCACCTACCCTTAAATTTTAATTATGTGTATTTATATGTAAATGTTTATGTGCCTATATGCAAACTAAATCTTTTAAATCATTTTCAAAAAATATAAACTATTGTTTTTTAGACCGACCTCAAATCAAAATTGTTTCTATGGTGGAGGAGCGCGATCAACAATATCGTGGCATCGTCCCTATAAAGAAACAAACATTTTTTTAATAAACAATTTCATATTCAAAACTTGCTCAAATTTCAAAAGCATTACTTTCGCACATATTAATTGATTAATATTTACAAATTTTGTTTATAACTTAGTCTCATATGCTTAAATAAAAATAAAACTTGATTGTTTATTTATTGTTATCACCTATCCTTGCTTGATCGAATCAATTAATAAATGAAGTGACTTTGATTGCTAATTGTAATCCCCATAGATTGCATGAGATACGGCCGGGACCCACACTTGTGGACCTCGAGGGATGCCTAACACCTTCCCCTCGAGGTAATTTGAACCCTTACCCTAATCTCTGGCTCGTTGACCTTAGTTCGACTTAATTAGGTTAGATAGGTTCCCTAACGCGTCTTAATTCGTTAGGTGGCGACTCTAAACTCGAAATCCCAAAAGAGTTGTTAGGTCGTTCACAAAACCTATTTTCTGCGAAAATGGGGCGTGACAGAATAGCGACTCCACTGGGTATATTAGGTTCTTACCATTACGTGTTAATTGCTTATTTATGTGGGGTTTATTTCATTATTTGTTAGGTGCTTACCATGTTTAGCTTATTTTGTTGCCTTATTTATTGTCTTTTCTCCATGTCTCACCCTTTCCCTTTTCCTTAATTGTTTATTATCATGTTTCACCTCTTCTCTTTTCCCTTATTTGCTTATACGTTTAATTTCATACTCTCTTTCTTTATTTGCATAGTTTTTATATTTTACATGTTTAGTTTCCTTTATTCATGCTTATTTATCTATTTATTGTTTATGAACTGTTTATATGTTACCGCTTTCCAATTTAAATGCTAAATGTTTATTGCTTTGATAATTGACATTCCGCTCATACTTCCCCCAATTGGGACCCTCTTCCTTTTTTTTTCTATTTTCGTGATGTTGTGCCTTTGCACCTCTCACAACTACTCTCATCCTATTAAAATACCCATTATAGAGAGTCGGCATATGCGTGGACGTAACAATAGTTTTGCTACCGCGAAGCCACGAGCCTCTCGCATAGAATCCCTTTCAAGTTCGTGTCAAGCCAACTCTTAGAAGTCCTGGTTAAGTCATACATGCTGCATAATCCCTAGGTGGTTTGACCCTTGGTGTCAATCCACATAATTAATAGCCACCCTCTCGTCTAAAGGGCCCCAACACTCTTTAGACAAATTGCATACTTATGTGTGAACATGATCATAATATAATTAAATCTAGCCAATTTTGCCAAAATGGAGTTTAGAAGTTGTTTATTGTTTTATTTGCAGAGTCATGGATGAGTATGAACCCTCAAACCCTCAAATGGTGAAAGAAGTGAATCAGAGACTTAAGACCTGGCGGATGGATATAAGGAGATATAAGGAAAGGGAGATTTATCAATTGTTGGGTGGCCTCACATTTCTTATTTTTGTCGTACCAAACCCTCACTTGACTAGGGCGCTACTAGAGTATTGGGACCCTGTGAGGATGGTGTTCAAGTTTACAGATTGCAACTTGACACCAACAGTTGAAGAAATTAGCGGTTTCATTGATCTTCCATACCACGAGTGTCAAATGATGGTACCTTATAAACCGTCATCAAGGAATTTCTAAAAAGTATGGGGATGAAGTCTAATCCAACTCGGACTTCTTTAGACCTTGGGTGGACTAGTTTAGACTTCTTATACTCACTATTTGGCCGAGATGATGGCTACTATATTTATGACTATGAATTCGAATGCTCCGTTGAAGAATGGGAAAAGTATCGTCTGGATGCCTTTGCCATCGCCCTATTGGGATCCTTGATTTTTCCTAAATCAAGAGGAAGAATCGATACATGCCTAAGGTACGTGGTTCGAGACCTAGCTCAAAGAGGAGGCGAGCCTAGGAAAACCATAGTGCCCATGATCCTGGCGGAGATAATGCGGAGTCTGACAGCTTGTGTTGATGGTAGGATGTTCTTCGAGGGATGCAACCTTCTACTTCAACTATGGGCTATCGATCATTTCCACAAGCGAACTGACGTGGTAGATACCTATCTTGGTCAAGGCAAAAAGATTGATAATCATCCAAGAAGGTTGGCACGTTTCGTCGCACCTGTAGGATTTGTGGACTGGAAGATATTTCTGACTGAGCTTGAGAGCCGCCGAATTCAATGGAAGCTTCATTGGTTGTCCACGCCTAATGTCATCGTAAGAGGGGACGATCGATATTTCATTGAAATTATTGGCTTAAAGGGTGTCCAACCATATGCGCCTCTTCGAGTACTTCGCCAATTTGGGAAAACTCAAGTCATACCACTCCGATCTGACATGGAGCCATTTAAGTATGCGTTTGGACTAGATAAACCACAAGACCACAACATACTTCGACGAAGGGAGCGTGTGTTGACCATTCCTATTGGTGCACGACAGGCTTTATGCACGCATGAATATCGCATATGGATCTTGATAGAATCTGAAGTCCCAATATCAAGTGGAGAAGGATACAATGGGCTTACCGATGAAAGGGAAAACATATGGGTACGGAGTGTGTTGAACGTGACACAAGAAGTCCCTCCCATCACAATAGGTCAATTGGCGCCAAGCTCTTGGAGTCGATACCTCCAAGATTCCAGAATTTAGGATGATTTTCCCTAAGTTATCCCTTTTCCCTTAGTTTATTTCTGTTTTTTTTATGATGTATTGTTTGAATTTTATAATAAATGAAAGTTTTGTTTCTTCTAATCTAAACTCCAAATTGGCAAATAAGGCTTGAATTAATTATTGTGCATCACTTATGTGTCGCTTAGGCCTACCTCTGGCTCAACGAGGCTCTTTTGCATTTAGGTCGTTTATCTTAAATAACGTGTTTGATATCCCAATTTATGCAATGTTCTAACTTGGGCTTTATTTTGCTTTTATTTATTTTTATTTATTTTACCCTTTCCCAATGGTTGATCTGTAGACCATGGTTTATCACACGCGATCAAAGGATTCATTTGCTCCTCTTCCGACTGATAATTGCAAAGGAAAAAGTGAAAAGGACTAATGCTAAGGTTATGTGCAAAACTGTTGGGAAAAAAAGTGTCTTTTAGACAAGTTGGTATCAAACCTTGAGCAGAAAATAAAGAAGTTAGAAGAAGATTTGTTGGACATGCGCGAGTGGGCAAAGTTGTTACTCTCCGCCAATCCAACTTTGGAGACGAACATGGATATGTCACCTTACGCAAGTCAAGTCACTCTCCAAAATAATCTTCCTCCGGATTATTCTACCTCTCAAAGTCAACCGAGCTCCAATCAAATGCTTCTAAAGAACATCTACTTTCCAAATCACCCATATCCTCCGCAAACACCATGCATATGCTCCTAAACCTCAACATCCTACTTTACACCAGCATTATCCCACTATGCAAGCTCCTCAATACGAAACACCTCTGCACCAAGTTCCTTGGCATCATGCACCTCTCATGCCATTTCCAAACCCTCCATATCAAATGTCTCTGTACCAAAGGCCTCCTATGCCATATCTTTTGGAACTACGTCAGACCTGATTCCCGTTTAGAAGGGGATACGTAGGCGCTCCTATGGGGTTCGGTCTTATCATAAATAAAACCTTCAATTTCCCCTTCTATTGATAACTGGGGCAGAATTTTTGAGAGGTTCTCAAAAATTCCATCAAAATTTCTTCTTGCGCATCTCCATACTGGCAGAATTTTTGAGTAAACTCAAAAATTCCATCAAAAAACATCTTCTCAACAACTGGGGCAGAATTTTGAGAGGATCTCAAAATTGCTAAAAATCAAGACCGGGTAGAAATTTTTAAGAGAATCTCAAAAAATCCAACAGTCGAGCTACAATTACAACAGATCAGAATAACAGAAGTTCTACACTGGGGCAGAAATTTTGAGAAAATCTCAAAATTTTTGACAATACTCCGAAGAGCATTCTATCAGACACCAAAGAAGCACGCTGTGCCAAATCATGGATACAGATCAACCTCCCCTTCAAACTAACTATTTTTCTTTGAATGTAGAAAATACAGGTACATATACAAAGGCAGTTTCAACAATCAACATACCACTTTTGAGCCCGACAAATGACACTCGACCCTTCCAACAAGGCGAATGTCCAAGCTACTACATACCCTCATCATTCAATTATGAAGTTGCACTATGCCTGAGATCTAGGTTTGCATGAATACATTATGCCCGAGATCGCATTATGCTCGAGAAATGCATCATAGCATGTGCCCGAAGAAATGCATCATTGCATTATGCCCGAAGAAATGAATCATTGCATGTGCCCAAAGATATGCATCATTGCATGTGCCCGATAATGCATGTTCCCGAAGAAATGCATCATTGCATGTGCCCGATAATGCATTATTACATGTGCCCGATAATGCATACGCCCGAAGAAATGCATCATTGCATTGCGCCCGAAGAAATGCATCATATGATGTGCTCGATATTGCATGTGCCCGAAGAAATGCATCATCGCATTGTGCCCGAGACTGCATTGTGCCCGAAGTTTGCATAAGCTCAAGATTGCATCGTGCTCGAAGTATACATGCGCCCGAATCAAATCAAGTCACAAGAGTATCAACAGATGCCAAAAACAGATAAGCTCTCTTTACTCATTACTTATATCCCAAAGGCGTCATCATCCAAAGGCATCATCTTTCATGGCCTGCGGACTTCAAGTCATGGCCTGAGGATTTATTTTATGCATATCATGTTCCTAAGGCATCATAGTCTTAAGGCCTCATCCTCATGGCCTGCAGACATCATATCATGACCTAAGGGTTTAATTTCTATCTATCATGATCCGAAGGTGTCATAGTCTAAAGGAGTAATTTTCATGGCCTACAGATAACATTTTCATGACTTGAGGATACACCCTGCATATCATTACCCTAGACATCATAGCCTAAGACGTCATTTTTTTCACGATCTTAAGGCGAACATTCATGGTCAACAGGGGAATTGCATCATGTTTACATTTACCATTTATTGTGATGTGTATGTTCTAATTACTCTATTTAGGCTATATTACAAGTTACAGATGTGCAGATTACAGACAAAGTCGCCTTTTGAACGGTTGTTCACTTGTTTACAAACAAAGGCTCCGACAAATTCTTGACTACTCGCACTATCGTTTCGCTACTCATCTATCATTCAGGCTACCATGAAGATATCTTCGGATTCAACTCGCCACTGTGACTTACTGTCTCTTCATCTAGGCTCGTCCGCCTTACAATGCGACATCTAGGCTCGTCCGCCTTACAATGCGACATCTAGGCTCCTCCGCCTTACAATAGGACATCTAGGCTCGTCCGCCTTACAATGCGACGTCTAGGCTCGTCCGCCTTACAATAGGACATTTAGGCTCGTCCGCCTTAAAAAGACATTTAGGTTTGTCCATCTTATAGGACATTTAGGTCGTCCACCTTAAAGGGACATTTAGGCTTGTCAGCCTCATAGTACATTTATTCGTCCGCTTTATATGATATTTAGGCCGTCCGCCTTAAAATGACATTTAGGCTCGTCCGCCTTAAAATGACGTTTAGACTCTCCTTACAACTAGATATTTTTGTCTATATTATTATATCTTTATAGTATCAAATCTATTGGAGTTTGACGTTATTCTTCAGAGATGGGTTTCAATTCTTCAAGAAGTTAAAGACTATCAAGGTTTGCACTACGTCTCAAACAGATACGCTTTTTATCACCTCTTGTCTATTTAGAACTCATATTTTATTGTTGTTGGTCATACTTTATCTATTTATAAGATAACATTTTATCTAGAATTTGCAGATATGATCGATCGCCCTTGATTAAAATTATCATTCTATCCTCTATCGCAACAATGACTCTATAATTCTTTGCTACTCATACTCTGAACCGTGCTCAAAGGCTGATTACCTTATTCTATCATGCTCTTCTCGCTTCTCTGTCATGCTCTTTTAGCCACTCTATCTCTCTTTTCTCACTACTCAAATTTTATCTATTCAAGCCGATATCGTGCCTTTCAAATACCTTAGCACTCTTTCAACTTTTAAGAGATTCATTTGCTCTTGAATCTAGAACTACACACGACCTGATTCTCGTATAACCAGAGATATGTAGGCGACTTAAAACCAAAGTCTCGGTCGTACCCTTTTTTCAACTCTACTTCGCTTCAATTGATCCATTGACATCTGTCGTCGGTCGGACAAAATCGGCTACTAAGTAAACGTTGGTTGCCTGATAATTCATTCTTCATTCGCAATCAACCAAGGGGCAGCTGTTGACACCAAATTTTGACCGACCTTTGACCTTTTTTAGGAATACTATTCAATTAAATACGTATTTTAAATTTTAGAATTTCTAGCTCACTTTGCTTGAAAATTATATATTTTAGTATGTTTTACTTTATAAAATTGTCGTAAATATTATTAAAATATTTTAAAATTATTAATGAATTCCAAATATTTTAAAATTTAAATGATTATATAAAAATATTTTAATTAAATAGTAATTTCTACACTTTCCTAAAATTTTAAATTCTAACCTATTCTATCATAATTTCTTTCAATTCTAGCCACTTGAATTAGAGTTTATTTCAATCGTAGCCCCTCTTTCATTTCAATTCTAGCCAGTTTAATTGCAATTTTAGCCATTTCAATCCTCCAACCAATTTGATTTTAATTTTTCATCTTTTAATCTAATCCGTCCATCTTTAAAATAAATTTAAAATTGAATCCTAGCCCTTTATCTCTTATCAAATTCTACGGTCAAGATTTAACCTCCTATTCTTCCTAAATTCTAATACCCTAAAAGACCAAACCAAAAAAATAAAAATAAAATTAATCTCTCTTCCTCCCCTCCCTCTCTCCAGCTGCCTCTCTCTCTCTCCCCATTCTTCCCGACGAGGAAGCTGCTGTGGCCAGCAGCTGTACAGCAGCAGGGGAGAGCAGCAGCAGCCAGAGACAGCAGCTGCTGGCAGCCGCCGCCCCTCTCCCCTCTTCCTCTCTCCGTTTTCCAGCAGCCGGCCCCTCTCCTCTCTTCCTCTCTTCCCCCCGTTTCTCCCCCATTTCTCCTTCCCCTGTTCTCTTCTTCTTCTTTTGCAGGGAGAAGCAGCAACAAAGCAGCGAACTCCGACGAGAGCTTTTGGAAAATCAAGTTTTGTGAAAAGATGGATCTTTAAAAGATCCATCCGGGTACATTTCTTTTAATTTTATTATCTCATCTTTTGATAATATTTGTTCTTCTTTCATTTATAATTTGGCTGGGATTTTAGAATATAAATGTTGTTATGCATATCATGAAAACTTACTGATTAGATCTTAAGATTTTGAATTTAATCGTTTATGGGTTGTTAGTTCGTAAAATTAGAGTTCTTTAGATTAATTGCAGGCACATATAGTTCTTAACATTTCCCTTTTAATAATATGGTCACCATTTGCTAGTGACAAAATTGTGACTTTGAGATCAATTGTATGCATTAAAAGTATTCGTTTCTTATTCGAATATGAGCTAGATTCTTGACTTATTTGGTTTGCTAACATTGTTCCTTGATAATTGGTATAGATTGCTTATATATTGTGCAACATATTTTTATTTCCTCTTGATGTAATAAAATAATAATAATCGGTGAACCATTTTCCCTCTCTCTTGCTTGTTTAATTGAAAATTGATTAATCGATGCTAAGACAATTTTATCACCATATATGAATTCGGACAAATCTTATGTGTTGGTGAGATAATTGTGCCTACTATTTTATTTACTAGTGTTAATTGATTGTAATTACCTTTGTTAAAGTTGATCGGATTCTTACTTGTTTTATTTTTGATAAAATTATATTTTTTTAGGTTAATATAAAAATAAATAAATAATTTTGTTGATTTAGTTTCTCTCTTTTAATAAGGAAAATGTTATATCAATTGATTCACGTATTCCTTAATTAAAACTTGACAGATTTCCTACTTGTCTATTTTGGTAAAAAATAATTTAGAATAAAGTTGTTTTTGACTCCTCTTTATTAAAAAGAAAAATAATATTTTGGTTTTTTATTTAAGGAAAAAATATATTATCCTCTCTTAATTTATTCTTACTTGTTTATATTTGGTAATGAAATATTTTAAAACTTTCTGATTTGGTCCTCATTTATAATAAGGAAAATAGTATAGTTAATTGATTCCTTGAAAATACTTCTTTTCCTTATTTGTTTACCTCTCTTTGCTATATAAATAAGACCCCTCCCTTCATTCATGAACTCATACACTCATTCACTCTCAATCACAAGTTCTCTCACCATTCTTCCTTCTCTCATTGCTCTCTTGCTACTCTAACAATACATTAAGATTCCGTTAATTATTCAAAGTGTTCTTCTTCGCTATTTTGCTACTTTGTTCGAGTAAAACTTGATACAATTTGTTTTGCTTAACTGGTTAGTATTCTTAACATTTACACTATCTTTACATTCACACATTTGTGTAAGCTATTGTCTTTTTTTCTCTATATGTAGAATTCGTCATTAAACAATTGCATATTGTCTCACCTTGACTAATAAGTGTGATTACTTGTGTAGTTATTTGATTGCTTTGACAGGTTTCAAACTTGAAGTTCAAGTTGAAGATTAATTGAAGAAAGATTTATTTGAATCTATATATATATATATATTTTTTTTTTTCTTCTTATTTTATTTTTTCGAATGTTGTAACATTTGTAACTCTAAAGATCATATATGTAAATTTATTTGGGGGATCGTCCAGGGGAGGGGGATTTATATGCTTACTTGTTCATTGTAAATTTTTTTAGAAATCATGCCTATAGGTTTATCTTTAACCACCTAGAATTGTTGTTTGTAGGTGTTACAATCTAACTAATTTTAATTTGCTTGACGCTTTTGTTAATAAGTCTTTAAAAAAAAAATAATAACTAGATTCCATTAATTTTTAAATGTTAAAATCAAATCATAATAATTTAGTAGGCTGATTAGGTGTTATAACTTTTAGCATTGTCTTGTCATGTAGAAACCATGCCTAAGGATTAATTTGTTCATATCATTTAGATTTACAAAATCATGCATATACGTGTTACTCCTTTCTTGAACACCTACAAATCATGTCTATAGGCTTGTAAATAACTTTTAACATATCCATAAGAAATAAAATTTGTTTGTGCATATTTGTGCCCTCCCCTTAAAATTAGTTAATATTATTTAATTAGTAATCCTATTTGTCTTCTTGAATATTTCCGCATTCATGTTTTTTTTAATGACACTAAATTAGAATCATTTCATGCATTTAACAAATTACTTGGATTTTAAATATATTTCATAGTAAAACCTTTTCATTTAATAAATTTACCACTTTATTGTTCTACTAGTTTTTTTTCTTTTTCTCTTACTTACAAAGTTTTGCAACATAATTTTCTTAAAAGTCATTATTCAATCTTCCTTTAAAATTTTGGATTGATTATGACATTATTTATTTTTTTTAATAAATTATAAGCACTATCTCCTAACCTATCGTTAGTGGGAAAGTCAAAGGAACTACGAGGTCTAGTTCCAATTTTTAAACCCGACGCGTCCTCGGAAGTACCACCTACCCTTAAATTTTAATTATGTGTATTTATATGTAAATGTTTATGTGCCTATATGCAAACTAAATCTTTTAAATCATTTTCAAAAAATATAAACTATTATTTTTTTAGACCGACCTCAAATCAAAATTGTTTCTATGGTGGAGGAGCGCGATCAACAATATCGTGGCATCGTCCCTATAAAGAAACAAATATTTTTTTAATAAAAAATTTCATATTCAAAACTTGCTCAAATTTCAAAAACTTTACTTTCGCACATATTAATTGATTAATATTTACAAATTTTGTTTATAACTTAGTCTCATATGCTTAAATAAAAATAAAACTTGATTGTTTATTTATTGTTATCACCTAGCCTTGCATGCTCGAATCAATTAATAAATGAAGTGACTTTGATTTCTAATTGTAACCCCCATAGATTGAATGAGATACGGCCGGGACCCACACTTGTGGACCTCGAGGGATGCCTAACACCTTCCCCTCGAGGTAATTTGAACCCTTACCCTAATTCTGGCTCGTTGACCTTAGTTCGACTTAATTAGGTTAGATAGGTGCCCTAACGCGCCTTAATTCGTTAGGTGGCGACTCCTAACTCGAAATCCCAAAAGAGTTGTTAGGTCGTTCACAAAACCCGTTTTCTGTGAAAATGGGGCGCGACAAATGTATTGTAGTAAGTCTCATAGAAATTTGTTAAGTTTCAAGGTTATTCGCCAAAATGACTATCATGTTGAGACTGCGAATGAATGAAAGGTGGAATACCTTTATATAACTACAATGAATGTGGATAAGAAAACTGTGCATGAAAAATTGCCAACACTTTTTTCTGGGTTGTACCATACAAATATTGGTACAGTTGAATTACATGCCGTAGTAAACAAAATGTTTATTGATTCTAATGATTTTATTATTTGGCATGACCGATTGGGCCATCCCGATTATAATATGATGCGCAAAGTAATTGATAATTCACATGTTCATACTTTGAAGAACCAAAATGTTCTTCAATCAAAGAAATTCTCTTGTGCGGCTTGTTCACAGGGAGAGTTGATTATCAAACCATCAGTGGCTATGGTTGGGGTGGAATCCCTTGCATTTCTGGAACGGATACAAGGTGATATATGTGGACTGCATGTGGACCATTTAAATATTATATGGTTTTGATAGATGCATCTACAAGATGGTCCCATGTGTGCTTATTATCAACTCGCAATATGACTTTTGCAAGGTTGTTGGCTCAAATAATAAGGTTAAAAGCGCAATTTGCAGATTATGCAATATAAAACAATTCGTCTTGATAATGCTGGTGAGTTTACATCCCAGACATTTAATGATTTTTGTTTGTCGACTGGAATAATAGTTGAACATCCTGTTGCACATGTTCGTACTCAAAATGGTTTAGTTGAGTCATTGATTAAACGTCATCAATTGATAGCTAGACCCTTGTTGATGAGAACAAAATTATTTGTTTCGATTTGGGGGCATGCTATTTTGCATGCAGCAACACTTGTGCGCATAAAGCCAATCAGTTATTATGACATCCTCCCCATTACAATTGGTTTTTGGTCAGGAACCAAATATTTTCCATCTTAGAATCTTTGATTGTGCGGTATATGTTACAATTGCTCCACCACAACGCACAAAGATGGGTCCCCAAAGAATGTTGGGGATATATGTTGGGTATGAATTTCATTCTATTATAAAATATTTGGAATCTAGAATTGGAGATTTATTTATGGCAAGGTTTGTTGATTGTCATTTTGATGAATCAGTTTACCCAACATTAGGGGGAGAACAAAAGCAGTTGAAAAATGAGATAGATTGGAATTCACTTTCACTGTCTCATTTAGATCCTTGAACAAATCAATGTGATCAAGAAGTACAAAAGATAATTTATTTGCAGAATATTGCAAATCAACTGTCGGACGTATTTACTAACCTTCCACGGGTTACTAAATCATATATTCCAGCTGGTAATGCTCAAGTGCGAGTTGATGTCCCTATAGGATAAAATGTTAAGGCAAGTGAGTCTGGACCACACTTAAAACGTGGTAGACCAATTGGTTCCAAGGATAAAAATTCTTGGAAAAGAAAAGGAATAAATGATCAAGATGATGATCATAATATAGAGGCACTTGCTCATGAAGAACTTCGAGACATAATAAATGATGACAACACAAAGGAGGTCATTGTACCTGAAAATAATGAGAATGAGGAAATCTCTATAAATTATGTCTCGATGAGAAAAAGGTGGAATCGAAATAATATTGTGGTGGATAATATTTTTGCCTATAATTTTGCAGTTGAAATAATGCAACAAAATGAGGATTTGAAATCAAGATCTGTTAATGAGTGTAGACACAGAAATGATTGGCCAAAATGAAATGAAGCAATTCAAACAGAATTGGATTCACTTAAAATACGGGAAGTTTTTGGACCAAAAGTCTGAACACCTGAAAGTATCAAGCCAGTGAGGCATAAATGAGTTTTTTTGTGAAAACACAATGAAAGTAGTAAAGTCGTAAGATATAAAGCATGACTTGTGGCACAAGGATTTTCACAAAGGCATGACATTGATTATGAGGAGACGTATTTTCCTGTGGTAGATGCAATTACCTTCAGGTCTAATAAATATGACAGTTCATGAAAATCTTGAAATGCATCTAATGGACGTTGTCACGGCCTATTTATATGGCTCACTAGACCACAATATTTTTATGAAAATTCCTGAAGCACTTAAAGTGCCTGAAGCATATAAAAATTTAAAAGAAAGTTGTTCAATAAAGCTTCAAAAATCCTTATATAGATTAAAACAATCAGGGGGAATGTGGTATAATCGTCTTAGCAAATATTTGCTAAATAAAGGGTACAAGAATGACCCTATTTGTCCTTGTATTTTTATACGAAGGTCAAAATCTGATTTTTAATAATATCTGTTTATGTTGATGACTTGAATATCATTGAAACTCCTAAAGATCTTTCAAAAGTCGTTGAGTGTTTGAAGAAAGAATTTGAAATGAAAGATCTTGGTAAGACAAAATTTTGTCTTGGCCTTCAGATTGAACATTTGACAAATGAATATTTATTCATCAATCAACATATATTAGAAAGGTTTTAAATAGATTTTACATGAATAAATCACACACATTGAGTACCCCAATGATTGTGAGATCTCTTGATATAAATATAGATCCATTCCGACCTCAAGAAAAAGATGAAGAGGTTCTTGGTGATGAAACACCATATCTTAGTTCTATTGGGGCGCTAATGTACCTTGCCAACAATACCTGGCCAAATATTTATTTCACAGTAAGTTTATTGGCGAGATTCAGCTCATGTCCAATAAGAAGACATTGAAAAGGTGTTAAACATATATTCAGATATCTTCAAGGAACAATTGATATGAGATTGTTGTATTCTAATGCATCCAAGTCAGAATTGATCAGTTATGCAGATGCAGGGTATTTGTTTGATTCGCATAAAGCCCGATCTCAGATAAACTATTTATTCACTTGTGGAGGTACAACTGTATCATGACGTTCGATGAAGCAAACAATAGTTGCTACTTCTTCAAATCATGCAGAGATAACAACCATTCATGAAGACAGTCGAGAGTGTGTATGGTTGAGATCAATGACTCAACACATTCAACAATTATGCGGTCTTTCTGCAAACAAAGACTTCAACAATATTGTATGAAGATAATGCGGCTTTCATAGCACAATTAAAGGGAGGATATATCAAAGGAGATCGAACAAAACATATTTCACCTAAGTTCTTTTTCACACATGATCTTCAACAAAATTGTGAGATAAATGTTGAACAGATTCGTTCGAGTGATAATCTTGCAGATTTATTCACTAAGGCATTGCCAACGTCAATATTTGAGAGGCTAAGATATAAGATTCGGGTGCGTCATCTCCAAGATATCAAGTAAGTTTTTCATGAGGGGGAGCAAATACACGCTGTACTCTTTTTCCCTTAGCCATGATTTTGTCCCATTGGATTTTCTTGGTATGATTTTTCATGAGGCAGCACTCAAAGCATATTACAAGATGTGTGTACTCTTTTTCCTTCACTATGCTTTTTCCCTCTGGATTTTCTTAGTAAGATTTTAACGAGGCACATTATCTATAGACATCCAAGGGGGAGTGTTATAAATGTATTAATGTGGATGTCATTTGTCACTCACTTCAAAGCTTAACTCTCTTTGGAGTTCATGTATGCAATAAATGAACACTTTAATTCATGTAACTTTGAAGATACATTTTGTACTATAAATAGGCAATGATTATTTTATTAAAGTATCAATCAAAAAGTACAGAAGGAAATAAGAAAGCATTCTCCCATATACCTTGTCTATATATTTATTGTCTTAGATTATTTTATATTGCTAATATTTTCTAATAATACAAAAATATTTAATAGTAGAAGTTATAAGTAAAATGAAAGGACATAAGTTATGACTTTTGTTAGACATTAATTGCATTAATAATCATGTATTAATTTTATTTATAAAAATAAATAAATAAATGTGAAAATGAGGAATATAATTTTATTTATATAAATAAATAAATAAATGTGAAAATAAGGAATATAAATGCAATAATGAACAAAAATATAAATTAACTGGTGAAAAGACATAAATTATTTCAAATAAAAAAATAGTGACGAAAACAGATTGTTTTATAAAAAAATGACATCATAGAATTAAAATTTTATTCTTTTAATTATTTAAAAATAAAGTTCATGATCATCATAATATTATTTTAAAAAAAATGAGATAGTTAAATTAATTGTGCTTCATAATTTTAAAAAAATAGAATAGTATAGAACCAAACGATTAGCATTACTTATACAAACTAAAGTTTAAAATAGGGAATCACCCCTGAAGTTGTATTAACAAGTCAGTTATACACTTAAATTATTGAGGCGACCTATTACACACATATACTAATCAAAAATGAATTTAACATTACCATCAAGCTAATGTAGAAATAAGATTACTAAAAAATAAATAAAGCGCTTCTGATTAAAAAATAAAAAAAAGGACAATTGTCCCCCACCTTCACTCTTCTTCTTCACATTACCCTACTTTTCTTCTTCCTCCTCCATTTTTTCTCATCACAAACACTCTTTTTGCTATGGCTACAGTGAAGAATAATTTTTTTCATGATAACTTTTCAAGAGAAAAACAGAAAATAACACTGTGGGATGAAATTCATTGCAAAGATGGCAAAGTTTTTCAATTAATTAGGTTCATTGCTTAAAATTTTTCGACATGATTTCCACATCAAATTCGTCAAGTAAAGCACTAGTTATCAATTTATTTTTGTCTTTTTGTAGATTGTGAGCATTTGATATTTTGAAGTAAGAAAATTTTCAAATCATTTTTTCTCTGCGCAAAAAGTTACTGGATTTTTGCACAAAATTTAATTTTTCGCTAGATTTTTTTCAAATCAGTAATAGTAAATCGAGCACTAGTTTTTAAATCATCTAACTAAAATCTATACACATAAATATTGCAAGTTTCATCATTCTCCTTCGTAAGCTTGAATGAAATTTGTAATTGTGATAATTTTTTTTGTGATGGGTTTGATGACGAGTTTAATTTTAATAATGACAATGACATTCGTAATTTTGATGTAGATTTTAATTTATTGTTATGAATGTGATGAATTTTAACGATAGTGATGTAACTTGGATGATGAATATTTTTTTCGATTTTTTTATGATGGCAATGGGTGTGAAAATATTTTAATGGTGAATTTAATGTGGGCTGGTGAAATCTATAGTGGTGGAGAAGTAGATTCGGTGATAATAGCAATAATGGTAGTGATTTAATGGTGATTTTGGTGATGTATAGAGAAGATGGAGAAATTGGGTGACATGGATTTTTTTTTAATTTGACATAATTTTGATGTGATAGTGACATGATGATGACATGGCACGAGTGTGAAACACTTTCTCATCATATGACTAGTTGTATGTGCGTCAGAGTTGAAATAAATTTACTTTTAAATAATTCAAGTGTGCAATACGCCGTTACAATAGTTTAAGCGTGTAACTGAATTTTTATGACAACTTTAGAAAGGAATTTATGCTAACTACCTTACGAAAACATGTCAAAGTAAAAAAAATCTAGCAAAAATAATCCCCAGTTAAGCTTCTAAAATGATTTTCTTCTACCATCTTCCTTTGCAAGTTCTCATATTATGTGCTCGATATGCCAAACTTTTCATCATATGCTATCAATTGAATAAAAAAACATAATGAATAAATAAAATATCATAGCAATTGAAAGTGATTATACCAAAAGAAAAAAACAAATCTAAACTATATGTAATATATTTGTAAATTATTTTTTATACTAACAATGAGGAGATCTAATAAATATTATAATCAAACTATATTATATTTCGAAAATTGACTATTAAAAAGAACAGTCACATACTAACAACATATTGTTCATTATTATAAAGTTTTTTTTTGTCATACTTGCGTGGAGGATGATAATACGTACATAAATGAAATATAAAGAAAGCAAGTTCAAATACATAAAAAGAAAATATATATTTTTGAATGTGAATTTTCATGAAATTAAATATGAATTTATGTAGACAAAATATAGAAATGAAAAGAAAGACTTGAAATGAAATATTTCTCTCATTTATATACTTCTTTTTTGTTACATACTAATTATACTAACCCGCACGTTGCATGGATATACTAAAATGTAATTATTTATTAATTTAAAATTATATAATATAAATTTCTATTAAGTAACAATGTATAACTACATATGATAATTTAATTTTATATTAATATTTGATGATAGTAGAATTTTATCGTAATCTATGTACAGGAAGGATATGTTCTTTCAAGAAAACAAAACATTATTATAACAATTTATACTTCTCCTAGTTTA
Source organism: Solanum habrochaites (assembly GCA_027704765.1). Lineage (NCBI taxonomy): Eukaryota > Viridiplantae > Streptophyta > Magnoliopsida > Solanales > Solanaceae > Solanum > Solanum habrochaites. The sequence goes on along the minus strand of JAKWJA010002489.1, from coordinate 70,967,950 downwards.
ATGAAAATTAATATATATATGGACGATGTTAAATTGATACTAGTGTCAATAAATTAAATGTTAAATTCATAGATCAAATTTGATTCGAGTACTAAAAAATGACTTTAAGTTAAAATCTAAATATAATTTGCAAAAATAATAATATTACATCCTCTTTGGCATACTTTTCTCTAATTCAGTCCTAAAAAATAAGATGATTTTACTTAATTAAATATTATTTCATAAAATAAAAATATACAAAAAAAAAAACAAATTACAGTGACCAATATAAAAGCATCATAATTAATATCTACCACTTAAAAAATCTGAAAGTCAACAACTTTATGTATCATAGCCTGAAGCAGGTCACAATAAGTATTTTGTACTTTTAAAAGAAAAAATCATTCACTCATATTCATTACTTTATTACTCTTATATTAGAAAAGGCATATTCAACATGCCTGCTTCATAGGTCTGATGGTATTTTAGTCTTTTTAGTACTCCACTTTGGCTACGTGTCCTATTGTTGTGTTTTTAGTGTACACATCACTGCGGACTACGATCTAAGCACACCAAAAGTTCTCCTTTCTCCATCATTTTGTTGAGGTAAGCTTTTTATATGGTTTCTTTGGCTTACTCTTATATTAGAAAAGGCATGTTCAACATGCTTGCTTCATAGGTCTGAGGATATTTTAGTCTTTTTAGTACTCCATTTTGGCTACGTGTATAGTTGTTGTGTTTTCAGTGTACACATCACTGTGGACTACGATCTATGCACACCAAAAGTTCTCCTATCTCCGGCTTTCTATTGAGGTAAGCTTCTTCATATGGTTTTTTTGGCTTTTTTGTGATCTTCTTTGTTTTCCTCAAAATTGATGATTTTTTCTTCTTTTTCAGTTGGTTTTAGTGTTGATGTTCAATTTTTGTTATGTGGTCGTGTTTTTTCTGTTTAATTACTGATTTTTGCTTTGTTTATTACATGCAACAATTAATTTAGTCTGTCTTCATCATAATTCTTTTAAATCTTATCTGTTCATAGATGGTTCTTTGTCGAAAATAACTTTTTGGGTTCCTTAATTCCAGTTGTTTTTTTCCATCATACTTCTTTTGGACTTCCTCTGTTTGTATATGTTGGTTTTCCATTGAAATTAACTTTTTGGGTTTCTTCATTTTAGTCGTATACTGTTGTGGGTTTCGCTTCGAGTTCTTTTTACATCATTGGATTAACTTTTTGAAATTATTTTCATTTATAGTGTGAAAATTTAAAGATCTGCAACTACTTATGCCAGAATTTGAACTATTGATGTGTCTTCTTAGCAAATTCAAGGATCTGGAACTACTTATACCAGATTTGAACTACGGGGATGTTCGTTGATGGTTTCTTACGCCCTTTATTCCGATTTAGCTCTTTGTCCTAAATTAGATACGTCTATGAGCTTTCTTGCTATTATTAAGGATATTTTGGACTTTCTATTTTCAACAAGGTGTTTAACTTGTTCCTACTCTAAAATGAATGTGTTAAAGGAAACCTAAACAACTTTCTTGCTATTATTTAAGGATATTTTGGATTTTCATTTTCAACAAGGTGTTTAACTTGTTTCTACTCTAAAATGAATGTGTTAAAGGAAACTTAGACAGAATAAGAGGTTAGACGTATTTTCTCTTAGAAACACCCAAAAAATTCAAGTTAGTGAGACTAACAATACTATCTTTGATTTGTAAATCAGTTGACTTTATTAGTGAATCGTAAATTTGTGATTAATAAGATGTTAGGAAATGAGAAAACATAAAGTTTGTAGTTTTGATGGATGACAAAGAGTTGTAGTTTTGATGACTAACAAATAGTCTTGATGTGTAGTAAATCATTGGTTATCATCATCAAAAAGGGGAAAAATGTTGGAAAGTAGGAGAACAAATAATGTAGTTTTAATGATTGATAAAGTAAAGGCATGATGTCGTATGTATACAATTATGAGAGTTACGACAAAATTACAAGAACCTGGTTCTTGTTCTAGGGGTAAGGTTTCTTCAATTGGTATCAGAGCAGGTTTTTTCATTAAAAGACTAACATCTTGAAAAGGATCAATGGCTGCACCACCTACACCACAAGAAGGAGCTTCTCAAACTTGACCACCACTGTTTAATGGAAAGTATTATGGATGGTGGAAGAATCACATGATGGATCATTTACTAGGAGAAAATCCAGACCTATGGGGAGTCATGTTGGACGGTCCAACCATACCCATGAAGAATGGAATTGATGGAACCACTCAAGTATCAAAAGATAGGAAAGAATGAATGTTGTAGATAAACTTGCAATTTAGAACAATGCTAAAGCGAAAAAGATCTTGATATGCGGAATAGGTCCAGATGAATACAGTCGAATATCAACATGTCAAGATGCAAAAACAATATGGGAAACTTTGCAAACTGCGCATGAAGGAACAACTCAGGTAAAAAAGTCCAAATTTGATAACTTAAACAGACAATACAAATTGTTTCGAATGGCAGAAGGTGAAACAATCCAAAAGATGCACACCAGGTTCACTGCTATCATTAATGAAATCTACTCACTAGGTGAAATAATTCCCAATGGGAAGGCAGTCAAAAGCTTTTGAGTGTTCTTCCAGAATCTTAGGAAAAAAAGTAGAAGCCATTACTGAAGCCTGTGATCTAGATAAGTTAGCTATGGATGAACTCATCGGAAATCTCATGACCTATGAACTCAAGAAAAAATAAGTAAAGGAAATTGGAGGCAAAAGAAAAGAGAAAAACCTGGTTCTTACAGGCACAACACCAGAAAATTTTAAGGACGAAAACATTGCGTTAATGACCAAAAGGTTCTCAAGAATGTTAAAAAGGGGACAAGTATTCCACGGAAGGAACTCTAAAAAAATCACTGAAAATCCAATAGATCAAGTATGTCACAAGTGTGGAAGTCTGGATCACTTTGTCAAGTTTTGTCCATTAAAAGCTCTAGAGAAAAAGAGGAATAGTTTGGAAAAAGAGAAGGAAATCAAGAATGATAAGTACATTCCCACAAACAGAAGAATGACCAATCAAGAAGCGGATCTTTCAACGAAAAGAGCCTTTGCCGCTATGGGGGATTTATCAGAAGAAGAATTTGAGGATGGAAGATTCAAAAATCAGTCACTACTTGCAATAGAACAATCAAATAAATATGATTTTCTTGCACTCATTGCTGAAACAGATTCTGAAGAAGATGACAAACAAAGTAAGGTAAATTTTCATCACATCAAAGTAAATATTGAATCATATTCTAAAAAGGAACTAGAGTCCTTATTGAGTACTCTTATAGATGCATATCAGTCAATCAATTCTGAAAGAGAACAAATGATGGAAAACTATGCATCTTTAAGAGAAGTCAATGACAATCTTGAGAAACACAATCACTTTCTTAAAAACAAATTAAAAGAACAGATTAAAATCTCAGATTTAAGTCACAAGGGCAAAAACTCTTCTAGTGAACTTCAATTAGCTCTAGAAGAAAAAATAAAATTGTTAACCATAAATCGTCAAGCTTTAACAGAAAGGAATATGTTGCTACAAGAAAATCTTGATCATACCAAACTGGATCTGGAACGAAATCTTAGCTGGACCAAGTCCTCTGAAATTTTAACTCTGATTCAAGAAAGGCAAACCACTAGTCGAAGTGGGATAAGCTTTTAAAAAACAGAATAATCTTGTGTCACACACTATTTACATGTCTAAAAGTTTATGCACTCATTGTGGAAACTCAGGTCATTTAAAGAATTAATGTAAAACTTTATTTGAGGTGTTTCAGAAAAATGTTAAGTTCACCAAAAAGGAAAGACTGATACGGCTAAGAACCTGGGTCCAAATAAAAATGCTCCAAATAAAAGGTTTTCTTATTTGACTTTATGGGCTAGAAGAAATCTTATTCATCCTTTTACTCACATAAAGGGGCCCAAGCTAATTTGGGTTCCCAAGACTAATCTTTGACTAGTGTTTCAGGTGAAGGTGAGAGGGAAAAGGCCAACTTGGTACATGAATAGTGCATGCTCCAAACATGTGCTAAAAATGGTAGAAAATTTCCTCTCGCTCTTTTATTTTCAAGGAGGCAGTTTATTCCTTGAAAAGAATGATAAAAATGAAAGAGACAAGAAAAAAAAAAGTTGAAGAAAGTGACATGATATCAAACATCTTTGATGATGCAAATTTAGAGAACATTGCATATGAACCTGGTTTACATCTAACAATCATTGATGTACCTGCAACATGAATTACTACTAATCTATGGTTCTGGAGATTGGGGGAATAATAGAGCAATCGGGACAGTAAGAGTATGGTACACCTTCAGGGGAAACTTCGTTGTGTGAACATGGTTCTTGTTATTCATTGGAAGGTATTGAAAATTGACAAGGGTTGGTTCTCTGTGAATCAACTTGAGATTCATTTGATTTGGGAGAATATGATGATGCGACATTCTCGTGAAGGCCTTGAATTTGAAGAACTTGAGAAAAATCAGTCAAAGCATGGTCTTATCGAAATAAGTTGATGCATTATCATGAATTCCTTTAATAATTGGCTAGTAAACGAATAATCTTACGCTTGAGTAATTATACAATGAATATATGCTAACTCAACCTCGTACTGTAACAGGTACGCACTCCAGTCACATCTCAAACAATGTTTAGAAAGTCTGCGGATGTTATCTCTACTCTTTGCTAACACCATTAAGTAAATCATGGAGAAACACAAAAAAAGGGGGAACCTGGTTTCTTAGTAATACTCAGGTATGTACCATCCTTTTTCAATGCATTAATTTCTTGAGTTTGGGTCAAACATAAGCACTAATGAACCTGGTCGATCATCGAAAATTCAACTTTCTTAAAAATCACCAAGAACCCTCTTTGACACTAAGCATCGTTCAATCTCAAACTGCTCTAATGATGAAAATCTCAGTATTGAAGTCACTCATGCTTTAATTTAGGGGGAACCTTACTTTACCACCTACATCTGAACCAGGTTCACAAATTCCAAATTGATATTTCATCCATTCCAAGTATATAACCTGTCTATCTCTCAGGGGGAACAATTCTCGCAGAAATAAATTTCTGCTTGCTTTCATTAATAATAAACACATCTCTTTGTGCACCAAAATGTAATGAATCTTTTACTGGTAGTTGGTACTCCTTCAAAGTTGTCATCAAGAAAAAGGCTAATAAAAAAAAAGTTCATGGAGGAATGAAAAATTGATTATGTACCTCATGTTTCTCTTGATGAAATTTCACATTCTAAGAAAGCTGATCAGAACGAAGGAGCTGGTGCATAATGATCATACTAAAAATTTTTATCAATGGAAGTAAACATCCATTTCTTCCTCACTTTAGTAATCTTTGTCCCAATCCTTATCCTCAAATTTTAGACTCTTTGATGTGCTTATGTCTGTCTCATACTCATGATATCATATGTTTTTTTATTAAGGGGATAAACTGGTACATATTTATTTCGTTTCTCATTGAAGATCTTAATTGTGTATGAGTTTAAGATGACTAATATCCTCAGATTAACTAACCATTTTGTTAGAAGAAGTGTACTTGAAAGTGTTGCCCAAGTGGCTATGAGTTAAAAATGATATTACACTCATTGAATGTTATTCGGGTTCTTTGGTTATTGGTTTTCAATGATGCCAAAAGGGGGAAATTATATAATATGGATAGACATATGCATAGTTTGTCATCATCAAGAAGGGGAAAATTGTTAGGAAATGAGAAAACATAAAGTTTGTAGTTTTGATGGATGACAAAGAGTTGTAGTTTTGATGACTAACAAATAGTCTTGATGTGTAATAAATCATTGATTATCATCATCAAGACTATTTGTTAGTCATCAAAACTACAACTCTTTGTCATCCATCAAAACTACAAACTTTATGTTTTCTCATTTCCTAACAATTTCCCCCTTTTTGATGATGACAAACTATGCATATGTCTATCCACATTAAAAATTCAAGTTAGTGAGACTGACAATACTATCTTTGATTTGTAAATCAGTTGACTTTATTAGTGAATCGTAAATTTGTGATTAATAAGATTTGACAATCAATTGTTCCAAGTAAAGTATAAAGAAACAATTGATATGCTACCAAACTTTGAACCATGAACTCCTCGAGCCATGTGTTGTGAAATATTACTTTTGAAATTTTTGTATGTTGAAGTATTTGTAACAGATGTAGGATGTGGACATTCTTTCTTCTCTTTATTTTTATAGGGAAGTTGAGGCAGAATCTGAGAGTGAGCAAAAGCCTGAAACAGATTTGAAAACTATTCATTTATTCATCATGTAGACTATTTGGTTAAAAAGGAATAAGAGATCTTTTATTAAATGTAACTCAATCTGATAGAACAATATCTAGGAAAAGAAGCTAAAATAGAATACAATGGACTACCAACTAAAAGGTTATACCATATAGAATTAACATCCTCTAAATAAATTAAAGTTACATAAGTTAGGAATTCCCTCTCTCAGCGCCCAAATGTGAGTCTAAACCTGTCTCCTGCAATTTTATCTAATATTTTAGTGTTTGTCCGCCTAAAATATAGTGAAATCCGCAGATTTGGACAGACTATAAAGGTTAACTGGGCGTATGCCAGTGCTTAAAGAGAGGACACATCAAGTGTGTATCTTTTCTCACCTCCATTTTAGACCCTCTTAATTTTTTACATTATCTTTTCAAGAAATAAAACTGTTTCTTCTCATTTGCAGATCATTTTAACATATTTGTGGGTCATCTTAGTCCAAAGGTTACAACTTTTCAGTACACACTGGCTTCTTGTATGTTCTATTCTCTATTTATTTTTACTATACACGTTCTCCTGGCATTCATATTTTTAAAAATGGATGAATGTAGTTGATGCTGCATTAATGTTTATCTTACAGAGATGCTAGAGTGATGTGGGATCAGAAAATAGGCCAGTCTAGGAGATTTGAATTTGTTTCCTTTCATAATCAGCAGGTATTAAGCTAGCTAAATATTATCTTCTGAACTTCCGCTAGGATTGCAAATAAAAAAATAAATAAAAACTGACACTAATCCCTTATAAAGAAAGAGAATTATTAATATCACATAATGGATATAAACATCTCAACTTTATATGACAAGTACCCAATATTATACTTTCTAAACAAGAAGAGTGGCCTTAATCCTTATTAACGTGTGAGATTTAGGTTATCTACCACACCCACTTTATTTCTTGGTTGGAACTTTTCTATGGAGTAGTAGAATATTTTTGAGCAGGGTCAGGTAAAGGGTAAGGATTAAGGCCAGTAAGGTGCAGAGCAAGAAGGTGGGGTGAGTGAGTATTTGTCAGTGAATGAATGTATTGATTGGACGCACCAAATTAGCTGATATTCTGACATATCGCACGGGACATTGAAAGCAACCTTCATTTGCATCATAAGCAATATTAATTTTTTTCTTTCAAATATACTATGTTATAGTCCAAATTAGAAATATTTGTCTGTATAAGTTAAATTTTATTTTTAATAAAATAAAAGGACAAGTGTTAAAAAACAATTACTCCATTTATCAGCCTTAAATATGACAACATTCATGTGCTGTTATAGTTGGTCAAATAACTTGTAACAAAGTTTATAACTTCTACTATTTGATTGAGTAAATTGTTTTAATTACAAGTGACTTTTATTAGTCTTTATTTTGTTGCTACTATAGTAGAAATGGCTTATTTCAACATGTGTGCTTCTTACCATTTTAAAACATAAAGGCTAAATTGATCATTACATACAATATCATACACAGGTGGCATAAGATGCATATAAAATATCAAACGTGTGTTGTGCATATTCCTCCATCTGCCAACATTGCATCCTCTATATATGAGATCATATCTCTTTCAATAATCCACAATTTTTTTTTACAGATTTCTAATTGCATGTCTACAATGGATCGGAGGTTCAGCAACTTACTATAGATGACTTGAATGGTAAGATCAAATGTTGGTCTATATCTCCTCATGTAGAAGTGAAGATTAAAGAGGGAGATGTTAAAGTTTTTAGCCCAGAGGAAATTAGTGCTATGATTTTGCAGAAAATGAAAGGAACAGCTGAGGCATATCTAGGGAAATCAATTAAGCACACTATCATCACCGTTCCAGGTATACTTAAACGACATTAAAATTATATCGATAACATGTATTTCCACATAATTGCTATAACTTTGATCATGAAAAAAGTTGTTCTCTTTTTTTGTTGTTGATTGAGTTATTTGGTTCCTATGTAGCTTATTTTAATGATGCACAAAGGCAAGCAACCAAGGATGCTGGTACCATAGCAGGGCTAAATGTAGTTAGGATAATAAACGAGCCGACTGCAGCTGCTATAGCCTATGGATTGGATAAGAAAGGGAAAGAACAGAACATACTCTCCCCAGACCCTACTTTGTGAGATTTCTTCTTGTTGTTGAACTGAATAGTATAATTACAAATTTTGTTGCTTCATATTTCTTATCACTAATATATTTATTAGCAGTTTTATCACTGATATTCTTGGACTAAATGGTCAGGTTATAAGGTTGTCTTTCTTTTTCGATAAACCAATTTAAGTGAATTGTCTATTCCAATCTCATTCGCAAACTTGACATTTGTTTGAATTGTGGGATTTACACTAAGGGTTTTGAATGAATTTCTCTTTGTATTATTTCTTGTGATTGTTAGATGGAAGTTGGCAGTCATCACCGCCACGGACAAATCAGAAAAAACCAATCCGGCCCATGCCGCCTGGAAAGCCGTGGATGGCCAGATCCGATCATGTTTGATTGCGGTCATCTCTCCCACGGTTCAGAAACACGTCCGATCCTACACAACTGCTTCAACCCTATGGACGGCCCTCGCAACACGCTATGCATCAATTTCCCACTCTCATATTTTTCAATTGCGTGATCGTCTCCACACAATTACCAAAGGCACGAAAACTATGGCGGAGTATTTAGACGAGGTCTCCACCATCATCACAGCCCTCGACACCGTGAACGGAATCATTTCCAAAAAATATCTCGTCATGTGCGTCGTTCGGGGGCTCCCATCAGCTTACTCCTCCATTAAACAGGCGGTTCGCATCAGTCCAACGCCCGTTGACCTGGCTACTCTCTCCTCGTGGCTAAAAAGTGAAGAAATCAACGTGGATCTGGAGAGCAAACTTCTTCTCTGAGAATCCGCTGTTATGGAGCCGGCCACCGCCCTCACCGCAAGCCAGAACTATCGCGGGGGGGGGGGGGGGGCATGGTGGCGGCTGGCAGGGGAGCCGCGGCGGCTACGACAGAAACAGCGGAGGCCGTGGGCGCGGCGATCGGCAAGGCAGTCGTCCGCCGTACGACGGTCAGCAGCACGTCAGCAACAACAGCCTACACTCCTTCGGCAGCGGCGGGCAGTCATCTTCCAGCGGCGGACAGGGCACTTACGAGCGGGATCGTCCAACTTGTCAAATCTGTCAAAAAATAGGACACACCGCTGTTCGTTGCTGGTTTCGGTATGAGGAGAGCCGAAATAGTGATAACCGTGCCAATTATGCATCTCAAGCCGGCCCTTCCTCTGAATGGCTGTTGGATATTGGGGCCAACAGACACGTTACTTCTGATCTATCCAAGCTTAACGCTCCAAATCCATATCATGGCTCCAATGGTATTACTGTTTGCAACGGTGAGTCCCTTAATATTTCTCACACTGGCACGGGTACCATTAAAACCCCCACCGCTATCTTTCACCTAGGTAACTTTACCCACGTCCCTTCTATTAAAACCAATCTCCTTGCAGTTCACCAATTCACAAAACACAATAATTGCTCACTTTTGTTCACCTCTAATGATTTTCAGATCCTAGACGATACTACCAAGAGGATAATTTTTCAGGGCCCTTGTGAGCATGGTCCGTACGTTCTTCCTGACACAAGTTCGTCTGCCCACCCAGTTTCAAAAAGCGTTCCTGTGGCTCCGGTGGCTCTTTCGGCTGATGGCCACAGTCTGCTGTGGCACAGTCGTCTGGGTCACCCGTCTACTCAAATAATAAATTCTTTAATGTCTCAATTAGGTTTTTCTTCCATTCATATAAACAATTGTGACTCCTGTTCAATTGCTAAATCTCATAAATTACCTTTTACTTTATCTAAGAAGCGTACAACTGCACCTTTTCAACTTATTCATTCTGACCTATGGGGTCCTACTTCTGTTCCTTCATTTGCTGGTTTTCGCTATTATATTTGTTTTGTGGATGATTTTACAAAATACACTTGGTTGTACCCACTAAAACACAAATCACAGGCATACACCACCTTTGTCACTTTTGAAAAAATGGTCAAAACACAATTTAATTCTCATGTTAAACTTTTTCGAAGTGACAATGGAAAGGAATATGTAAATAACATCTTTGGCCAGTTTCTGCAATCCCTGGGAATTATACGTCAAACCTCCTGTCCATACACTCCCGAACAGAATGGGGTGGCTGAGCGTAAGCATCGCCATCTCATTGAAACGGTGGTTACTCTTCTACATCAATCTCATCTTCCTGTCTCCTTTTGGGTAGAAGCTCTAGCCACCGCAAACTACCTCATTAACAGAATGCCCAGTCACACCCTCTCCAACAAATCACCCTATCAACTCCTTTACCAAGAACTTCCCAATTATACCAACCTCCGCGTCTTTGGGTGTCTTGCCTACCCTTGGCTACGCCCTCATATTACTCACAAATTACAACCCCGATCCCGTCCTTATATTTTTTTGGGCTATCATCCTACCTCCAAGGGTTATCGCTGTCTTGACTCACAAACTCATAAAGTCTACATACCTCGTCATGTCAAATTTGTCAAAAATGAGTTTCCCTACGAGTCTATTTCCTCTTCCACAAATACATCATTCATTGGCGTCCTTCCCCTTTTTCTAACATACTCACAGGGTCCCTCACCACCTTCCCCCACACCTTCACCCACTACCCAACCACCCCTCATCACCCCTTCGACCGTCACCCACAATACACCCGCAACCACCACCCACACTCACAACTAACCCGAACCACCCCATACCCACAACATCTACAACCCGATCCGTTTTGGGTCCTTCCCGGCCACCCACGAATCACCACCGCCTGTGCCACCCCCAATACTCATCCCATGTTAACCCGTGGCAAAGCCGGTATCTTTAAACCCAAAACCTTTCAGGCTACCATACTACCAAATTCATCCCTTTCCGATAGTGAACCAACAACCTACTCTGTTGCCTCAAAAAATGCTTATTGGCATCATGCTATGGATGACGAGTTTAAGGCTTTGACTGATCAGAAAACTTGGGTTCTTGTACCTAAGCCCCATGGGCGGCACCCAGTGGGCTGTAAATGGGTGTACAAAATTAAACACAATGCAGATGGCAGTATTTCCAGGTACAAGGCTCGTTTGGTTGCTAAAGGCTACAATCAGGAGTATGGGCTTGATTACTCCGAGACATTCAGTCCTGTTATTCGGCAGGAAACCATTCGCCCTGTACTGTCACTCGCCGTGCGCAACAGTTGGCTCATCAATCAGTTGGATGTTTCCAATGCTTTTCTTCATGGCATGCTTGATGAAACTATCTACATGACGCAACCACCGGGCTATGTTGATCCCTGCTTCCCTCAAAATGTTTGCAAACTCCAGAATTCTCTGTATGGGCTCAAGCAAGCCCCCCGTGCTTGGTACACACGTCTGAAAACGTTCCTCCAGGGACTCGGCTTCACCTGTTGCGTACACGACACGAGTCTGTTTACTCGACATTCAGCACAAGGTACAGTCATTCTTCTTGTCTATGTAGATGATATCATTATTATAGGCTCTACTGCAGCTCTCATTCAGGATGTCACTCGAGCTATGCATACTACCTTCAAAATGAAGGACCTTGGCCCGTTACATTATTTTCTGGGAATGGAGGTTTCTCGGACAGGCAGCGACTTGTTTCTTCATCAGTCAAAATATGCTCGAGATCTGTTGCAGAAAGCTGGATTGGAAAAATGCACCAGTCAACCAACACCGATGGCAGTCTCTTCGTCTACGAATGGAGCCGACACCCCCTTTGCCTATATCACCCACTTCCGCAGCCTCATTGGGGCTCTACAGTATCTGACCATTACCCATGCTGACATCAAGTTTGCTGTCAACCGAGTTGCTCAGTGCATGCATCAACCAAGTGAACATGATTACCATTGTCTAAAACGCATTCTCAGGTACATTTTTGGCACTCTTGGTCGTGGTTTACTCATTCGACCCGGGGACTTGGAGCTTCGGGGTTTCTCAGATTTAGATTGGGCGAATGATAAAAATGACAGAAAATCTACATCGGGGTTTTTCATTTTTTTGGGGCTGAACCTGATCTCCTGGTGTACAAAAAAACAACCCAAGGTCTCTCGGTCCTCGATTGAAGCTGAATACCGCGCCCTTGCTCTTCTTGCTGCTGAGACCATGTGGGTCATATATATTCTTCGCGAACTCTGCGCCACTCACACTGTTCCTGCTCTCTATTGTGACAATAAATCAACCATCTGTGTGGCCAAGAATTCTATCCTACACACAAGAATGAAACATGTTGATACCGATTGTCTCTTTGTTCGCGATGAAGTTCAGGCCGGCACCATGACTGTGCAGTATGTACCCACTGAAGAACAACCGGCTGATATTCTCACCAAGCCTCTCCCGAGCCGACAACACGATTACCTCAGTTCCAAGCTTCTGTTCGCTTCCGCTCAGCTCAGCTTGAGGGGGGATAATAACAGATAGTATTAAATAAATAGTATAAAATAATATTAGTATTTACTGTGTACTAATCCTAGTCCTATTAGGATTAGTAATCCTTAATCCTAGTCCTATTAGGATTAGTACTCCTTCCTATATCTCCTATATATATCTCCCATGTATTCCCTTAACACTTCAATACAATCAATATTCCTTCAGATCAAAATGCAAGTCGAGAGAGATTCTCCGGAACTTAGAGAATGTATCCTTTATATATAGACAAGATGTTGTGAAATGCAAAATTGATGGTAAGATTCGTATTGTGACTGAGGTTGCTGGTGACTCAGATTCGATAGCAGCTGAACTGATGATAAAGATGATGATGAGGATGATGGAGAAGAAGACGATGATGATGATGATGACGGTGGTGGTGGTCCTGATGATGATGATGATGGTGGTGATTCCAACACGGAAGACGATAGGGATAACAATGAAAAGGCTGAGGAAGCTGATGATGGGAACAAATACCGTAGTAATTGTAAGAGTGATTCGCTTATCGCAGATCATGTTAAAGTCCTTTGGATGGATGAGTCTGAGTCTACAAAGAGTAGTAATAATGTCATAGTTGTCGATAGAGGATTTCTTCATGGTGATTATGTCGCTGCAGCTTCCGATCTAACATGTCAAGTAGGACTCGTGGTTGATATCTGTTATTCTTACAATAACTTGTATTTATAAAGTTAATGAACAGAAACAGAAACAAGATGAAGCAGAAAAAAATTAAAATACAAGAATTAATCCGAGTCCACAGAAACTACTGTGTGTCCTTAAGAAATTTAATCCCCTTACTGTACCCAAGGTTATGGATTAATTTCTCCCAAGATAAAACGAATTAAACCTGTTAAATAAATAGCGGTACCTCAAACTTCTTTAACTTCAACGAACTGAAGAACAACAACAAGTAACACAGACTCAGTCCATCGACACTTTGATTTTATTTGAGAGAAAAATAAATGCAGAGAAAGAAAAAATTTCCAGTATTTGAAAAATCAAAAAATGACTTTTTTTATAGCCATTTTCAGCAAGGAACATGTCTGTTCAGTGAAATCTGTTCAGACCCATTTTATCCGGATAGTTGTGTCTTTTGGAAAAAATAACAACTTTTCGAAAAATTGTGTGTGTTAGAAAAATAACTACTTTTTGGAAAGTAACGACTTTTTTGAATGTTACCGTTACCCGCAAATTTATAAGAGATAATATTAACAGGATTTATTTGATTTAACAAAAATTGATTAAATAAATTTTGTCCAAAAAATTTATCAATCACATCATTTGCCAAATCCAAATCCAAATCCAAAGAAATGACTTTTCATTTGCATTTGCAAATGACTTTTCATTTTTCCTCCAAAGTAGTTCCCTCACTTTTGATATTCTCTCTTTTCTTTTCCCATTCACACTTGCTAAAACCCAACAATCCCCCACATGAATGGGGAAGGCTATTGTTAAAACATATGCATGAAAAAACTTGTGTGTCTTGTAGATAAAGGTTAATCGCATCTGAATAAGTTGGTTTCCCTTTAAACTTTTCGTAGTGAACATATATCGGATATACTCGGTCAATCGGTAGATTTGATATTTTTAAACCCTCGAGCTTTGATGTATACCTAGACAATATATGTCACACAATCAACCCTTGAACTGTTCTTAGTTCTCATTGTTTTGTTCGTTTCAGCCATGAACACATCTTGGATAGTAAGTGCTTAAAGAACTGGCCTTACTGGATTCTCCTTGAAGCGGCTTACACTTCACACTTACATAGGTGATTTCTAAATGTGTTATCCCATAGATACACCATTTGATATTCCCTGTATCAAACTTAGAAACCATTAAAAAGTCCTTATGTCTTTATCCTGGTTACTAAACATTGTCTCATCATGAGAATGGACCATAAAATAATAATAATAATAATTTTTTTTCCTTTGACAATGTTGAACCGTCATCAATGACTTTGTTTTATCTCCTTGAACCTAGATCTTGGGATCTCCAGTCTTTTAGGTAGAGTTACCGCCACGATGACTTGTTCTCGGCCATAGTCCCATTCCCGTCGATGATTTCTCAACACCCTCTCTATTTAGGCCTTTTGTAAGTGGATCCGACACCTTATCTTTTGACTTAACATAGTCAATTGTGATAATTCCACTAGAGAGTAGTTGTCTCACAGAGTTATGTCTTCGTCTTATGTGACGAGACTTGCCGTTATACATAATGCTTCCAGCCCTTCCTATTGCATCTTGACTATCACAATGTATGCATATAGGGGCCATTGGTTCTGGCCAAAAATGGAATATCTTCTAAGAAATTCCGGAGCCATTCAGCTTCTTCACCTGCCTTGTCTAAAGCAATGAATTCAGACTCCATTGTAGAGCGAGCTATACATGTTTGTTTGGATGATTTCCAAGATATTGCTCCTCCACCAATAGTAAAAACGTATCCACTTGTGGATTTTGTTTCAGTTGACCCAGTAATCCAATTTGCATCACTATATCCTTCAAAAACGGCTGGATATCTGTTGTAATGTAAAGCATAGTTTTGAGTGTCATCTAAGTATCCCAAAATTCTCTTCATTGCCAACCAATGATTATGATTAGGATTACTTGTGTATCGACTCAGTTTACTGATAGCGCAAGCTATGTCTGGTCGTGTACAATTCATGACATACATTAAGCTTCCCAATACGCTAGCATAGTCCAATTGAGACTGACTTTTGTCTTTATTCTTTGCAAGATGAAGATTTACATCAATTGGAGTCTTTGCCCTTTTAAAATTCAAAAATTTGAATTTTTCAAGTATCTTTTGAATATAATGAGTTTGAGACAATGCTAGACCGTTAGGAGTTTTAAGAATTTTAATTCCTAATATCACATCAGCAACTCCAAAATCTTTCATATCAAACTTACTAGCAAGCATACGCTTAGTAGCTTTTATATTAGCAATGTCTTTGCTCATTATAAGCATATCATCTACATATAAGCATAAAATAACTTCCTGATTTGGAGTATCTTTAATGTAAACACATTTATCACATTCATTGATCTTAAATCCATTTGACAACATGGTTTGATCAAACTTTGCATGCCATTGTTTTGGTGCTTGTTTTAGCCCATAAAGTGACTTAATAAGTTTGCACACTTTCTTTTCTTTACCAGGAACTACAAAACCCTCAGGTTGTTCTATGTAAATTTCCTCTTCAAGCTCTCCATTTAAGAAGGCTGTTTTCACATCCATTTGATGAATTTCAAGACCGTATACTGCAGCTAGTGCAATTAACATCCGAATTGATGTAATCCTAGTCATTGGCGAGTATGTGTCAAAATAATCAAGACCTTCTTTTTGTCTAAAACCTTTGACAACAAGTCTTGCTTTATATTTGTCAATAGTTCCATCGTCTTTCATCTTCCTTTTAAAGATCCATTTTGAACCCAAGGGTTTGTTCCCTGGAGGAAGATCAACCAACTCCCAAGTATGATTGCTTAAGATTGATTCAATTTCACTATTAACAGCCTCCTTCCAAGAGGTTGAGTCGCTAGACAACATTGCTTTCTTGAATGTTTGAGGCTCATTTTCAAGAAGAAATGTTACAAATCTGATCCAAATGAAGTAGATGTCTTTTGACGTTTACTGCGTCTTGGACTTTCTTCATTTTGTTCATTCTCTTTTGGTTCTTCTCTGGGTTGTTTAGATCCTCCACTAGATGACTCAATTCTAGTTTTACACGGATAGATATGTTCAAAAAATTCAGCACTATCTGATTTCATTACCGTATTATCATGAATATCCGGATGTTCGGACTTATGAACCAAAAATCGACATGCCTTACTGTTTGTGGCATATCTAATGAATACACAATCCACAGTCTTAGGTCCTATTTTTACCCTCTTAGGTATAGGAACTTGGACTTTGGCTAGACACCCCCACACTTTGAAATATTTCAAATTGGGTTTTCTACCTTTACATTTCTCATATGGAATTACATTTGTCTTTGAGTGAGGCACTCTGTTAAGTATCTGATTTGATGTAAGTATAGCTTCCCCCCACAAGTTCTGTGGTAAACCTGAACTTATAAGTAATGCATTCATCATTTCTTTTAAAGTTCGATTTTTTCTTTCTCCAATTCCATTAGACTGAGGAGTGTAGGGAGCAGTAGTTTGATGGATTATTCCATTTTCTAAACATATTTCTGCAAATGGAGATTCATATTCTCCACCTCTATCACCTCTGATCATTTTGATCTTTTTATCTAACTGATTTTCAACTTCAGTTTTATATTGCCTAAATGCATCTATTGCTTCATCCTTACTATTTAGCAAATAGACATAACAACATCTAGTGCAATCGTCAATAAAAGTTATAAAATACTTTTTCCCACCACGTGATGGTGTTGATTTCATGTCACAAATATCAGCGTGAATCAATTCTAAAGGATTTGAATTCCTTTCAACAGATTTATAAGAATGCTTAGCATACTTAGATTCAACACAAATTTGACATTTTGATTTATTGCACTCAAATTTTGGCAAAATATTTAAGTTAATCACTTTTCGCAAGGTTTTGTTATTAACGTGTCCCAAACGTTCATGCCATAAACATTTAGACTCAAGCAAGTAAGAAGAAGCAAAATCTTTATTCATATCAACTGCAATTACATTGAGTTTGAAAGGCCATCACTAAGGTAGCCTTTTCCTACATACATATCATTTTTGCTTACTACTACTTTATCAGAAACAAATACACATTTAAATCCATTCTTGGTCAGAACTGGAATTGAAACTAAATTCTTTCTCAATTCTGGAACATATGAGACCCTATTCAAAGTCACCACCTTGCTTGATGTCATCTTTAATAGGACTTTGCCAGTTCCTTCCACCTTTGCAACAACGGATTTTGCCATAAACAATTTTTCATATGTAAGTGCTGGAGTATATGATGAAAATAATTTTTTGTTGGCACAAACATGGCATGAGGCACCAGAATCTATCCACCATTCTCTTGGATTTCCAACCAAGTTACATTCTGAAAGCATTGCACAGAGATCATCCATTTCTCCTTTGGATTCAGCCAAGTTTGCTTGATCTTTCTTTTTCTTGTCCTTCTTAGGACCCCGACATTCATTAGCCCTATGACCATGTTTACCACAATTAAAGCAGTTTCCATTGAATTTCTTCTTAGGAGGATTGCTTTTTGGACCAGATGCTTTCTTTCTTTTCTTTAATTTTGTGGAATCTTCTTCAACAAAATTTACTCTAGATATTGCTGAATTACCACGTGACCTCTTTTCTGCAGCCTTATTATCCTCTTCGATTCTCAACCTTACTATGAGATCTTCAACAGTCATCTCCTTGCGTTTGTGTTTCAAGTAGTTTTTAAAGTCCTTCCACAATGGAGGTAACTTTTCAATAATTGCAGCCACTTGAAAAGCATCATTCACAATCAATCATACATTAAAGGTTATGTGAGTATTAAGGGAAAACTTAATATTTCTAACATAGGCATTAAATAAATTTATACCTTTCAGCAAGGAGATCATGGATTATGACCTGCAATTCTTGAACTTGGGTGACGACAGTCTTACTGTCTATCATCTTATAGTCCAGAAATTTTGCCACAATGAATTTCTTCATTCCGGCATCTTCTGTTTTGTACTTCTTTTCTAAAGCATCCCAGAGTTCTTTTGAGGTTTTGGCATTGCTGTACACATTGTACAGATCATCTTGCAGACCACTCAAATATAATTTTTACACAAAAAATCTGAGTGTGTCCATGCTTCTGTTACCAAGAATCGTTCATCAGCCGGAGTTTCATTTGACATAACAGGAACATTCTCATTGATGAACTTCTGTAGACTCAACGTAGTGAGATAGAAGAACATCTTTTGCTGCCATCTCTTAAAGTCGACTCCAGAAAACTTTGCAGGTTTCTCAGCCGGTGCTAAGGCAGCATTTGAACGATTATGTGCAACCGTTGTTGTTGCAGCACTTACTGTTCCAGCATTTGTTTGACTTGAATTAGTCATTTTTTTTCTGTCACAAATGACAGATAAATTAAGTATTTAAAATACTAACAGTAAAGAACAAATCTTTACACAAACTGTTTCTGATTTAACGATAAAGTTTTTATGTTCTTTTAATCGTTAATCGAATGAATTTTAAAAATTCAAGCAGAGTAGAAAACCATAAAGGTTTTAATCTCCAGAAACCTCAAATACAGAAACTGTTAAATTTCTTAAGATTGTTATTCTTACAATAACTTGTATTTATAAAGTTAATGAACAGAAACAGAAACAAGATGAAGCAGAAAAAATTTAAAATACAAGAATTAATCCGAGTCCACAGAAACTACTGTGTGTCCTTAAGAAATTTAATCCCCTCACTGTACCCAAGGTTATGGATTAATTTCTCCCAAGATAAAATGGATTAAATCTGTTAAAGAAATAACGGTACCTCAAACTTCTTTAACTTCAACGAACTGAAGAACAACAACAAGTCACACAGACTCAGTCGATCGACACTTTGATTTTATTTGAGAGAAAAATAAATGTAGAGAAAGAAAAAAATTTTCAGTATTTGAAAAATCAAAAAATGACTTCCTTTTATAGCCATTTTCAGCAAGGAACATGTCTGTTCAGTGAAATCTGCTCAGACCCATTTTACCCAGAAAGTTGTGTCTTTTGGAAAAAATAACAACTTTTTGAAAAATTGTGTCTGTTAGAAAAATAACTACTTTTTGGAAAGTAACGACTTTTCAGAAAATTAACGACTTTTCGGAATGTTACCGTTACCCGCAAATTTATAAGAGATAATATTAACAGGATTTATTTGATTTAACAAAAATTGATTAAATAAATTTTGTCCAAAAAATTTATCAATCACATCATTTGCCAAATCCAAATCCAAATCCAAAGAAATGACTTTTCATTTGCACTTTGCAAATGACTTTTCATTTTTCCTCCAAAGCAATTCCCTCACTTTTGATATTCTCTCTTTTCTTTTCCCATTCACACTTGCTAAAACCCAACAATATCAATATATTTGTAGATTTATTAGCGCACGATGGCTCTATTTTTAAAAATATCTCATCTAGAGAGTTGAAACATGTTCGGGGTTTACAGTTGGTGATTATGTTGTCGTTGGCCCTTGGTTGGGTAGAATTAATGATGTTCTTGATAATGTCACAGTGATGTTTGATGATGGTTCTGTATGTAAAGTTATGAAGGCTGACCCTTTACGTCTTAAACCAGTTGGTAGGAATGGCCTTGAAGATGGACATTTCCTTTCAATCCTGGTCAGCGTGTAAAAGCTAGCTCAGCATGAGTTTTCAAGAATTCCAGATGGTTATCTGGCTCATGGAAAGCAAATAGGTTAGATTATGAATTCGACTCTGATACGTATATTATTTGGTAGGTCATTTTCTATTGACAGAATTATTGTTAGAGAAAATGGTTGAGACAACAGAAGGATGTGGGATTCAAGGAAGAATAGTGAATGTTACTTCAGTAGTTCATAATTGGGTGAAAAGAGATCAATTTCGTTTCTCCCAATTACTCAATCCTAAAAAATAGTAAGTATAGTATTATAAATATAATATGATTCGCATAGCATTTAATTAGCAAATATTTCATTTCTTTAAGTATGTAGCTTGTTCTACAAGATTTTCAAAACACTTCTCGTGAGATTATACTTGCTCGTGAGATTATACTGAGTAATTTATTGTTATCATACAAGATTGATCATAACTTATCCTAACTTGGTACATAAAATGTGTTCCACACAGTTATAATGGTACTCGTGCATATGCTCAATCAAAATTAGCGAACATTTTACATGCCAAGGAATTGTCAAGACAACTAAAGGTAACTAATTAATTCCCTCATTACACCTTTATTTTACTTTCGTTCATTCGAATCGATTTTATTTCTTTATTTTCATCAGACTAGATAAGATCGTGAATCAATGAATTCTTTCATAACGTAATAATACCTAGGTTCTCTATGCATCTACCATGAATATAAATTTACTTTTATTGTATCGATTATCATTTCAATGATGAACTTCTTCCATAGTTTTTTAGTTGTTAGAATCATTAAAACCATAACATAAAAATGCAAATATAGTTAGACAAATCTAAATCTCTCTCTCTCTCTCTCTCTCTATATATATATATATATATATATATTTTTTTTTTTATTTTTTTTTCTTTCCACTTTGTACCTAAATTCTTTTTCCCTCTTCTGATGCTTCTTGATAGGTGCTTACTACTGAAAAGCAGAAAAAATGCACTACTAAGTAAATAGTATGGATATAATATCCGATGTAAACAATGAGGCCACAAACAATTGCTTTTGTATGTTGTGCGTTAGCCCAAAATGATGTGTGTGCGCCTATTTAGCTCGCAAAAATCTTTCAAGCATTGGGCCCGTGCAAGGGCCATATCTTCCTAGTATATATACAAATCAATTGCAGACTTGTAAAAGAATAGTAGTCCGAATAATAATAATAAAAAAGTTTTCCACCAGTTTAGCAACTACACAAGGCTTCCTACTGCAAATTTAAAAATGAAACATTAAGATAAATGAGACAATGAAATTGAAATGTACCATACTAAAAAGCAATAATAAGAATTAAGTAACATATTATTTTGACTAAAATATCACTAATGAAAAACATATTCAAACATACTAAAATGAAACACAACACTCTTCAAATGACAAATCAATCCCTACATATTTTTTGTTATTTTTTTTAATACTCTCATCTTGTTTCATTCATTAACTTTTTTTTAATTCATTAATCCTTTATGTATAATTGATTAGTATAATTTACATAAATCACATAGTATAAGACCTAAATTACATCTTATTTCTATTTTTTTCTATTTTACAAAAATCCCTTAAATTATCAGTCATTCGGATACATAAGTTTCATCCTGATACATTATAAAACTTTGTCTATTGCGCTTAATATGAAATATTAACGTAAAATTAATTTTTTCCCCACAAATCATGAATTGATTTTTTTCCTACAAACTTCACAAAATTCAAAAATAAAATTATCATCTTATTTATCAATTTGAAATCTTGAATCTCAAATCCACAATTGTTGATGATTGAACACACGATTTACTATTTCAAATCATCAATTAAAAATCGTCGAGTATAAAAAAATTGTTCAAGCATAACAAAGAGAAAAAAAATTCTTTTGGTGGTTTTACCAAATGGGTTGAATTAATTTCCAAGAAACAATTTTGTAAATTCAATTGTTGGAGAAAGAGAGGGAGATACTGCTGCAAATGGAATTCAACACTAAAATAGAGTCAACATTTTTTGCAGATGAAGAATACACACCAGGTGTTCCAGTTATCAAATTTCATGAAGTGAAGTTGAAGAAAGAGTTATTGATACAATCAATAAGAAAAAACGAATTGAGTCCTACAGAATCAACAAATTAAAATTCAAATTTCTTCTCCTTTTTCATCGAAAAATCTTTTAAATTTATGACAAATTGAAATGATACAACATAAACCTATCGATCTTGTTGAGACACTCCACAATATAAGAAATTGAGGTGAGGTATGAATGATACAAAAGTAATGAAATTATTGTTGGTTAAAATATTAATTTTGTGAATCTCAAATCAGTCATTGCAACTGAGTTGATGGATTGAGAATAAATTTAAAGATCTGATACATCGTTGATGTGAAGAAACAAAAGATTGAATTTTCAATATATCAACTATGTATTGATACAACATACAAAAAGGCCGACGAGATGCATAGTTTGATGGATCATCTATATTGTTTATAATGTTGTGTAATTATGGATCAAGATGACTAGATTTATCAATACATTACTATATACATATATCGTTGTTTAAATTGATTGTATTTCTACTAGATATATTAAATAAGTAATTGTTGCAAGATGTTAGATTTGAGATATATTACTGTGTGAATTGTGATGTTGTCATGTATTCGATATATTTAATATAAATTTAAATTTACGTATCTTGTCAAAAAATTAGTGCATGATACATTACTATTTGTGTATCTTATTTTGTTTGAGAAATATTGTATTTTATAAAAAGATAAGTTATACATGTAATTGTTGCCAATAATTTTTTTATTGAGTTGATATGTATATGATACATGTAATAAAGTTTGAAAATTGTTGAATATGATATATACTGTGTATCATATACATATCAATTCATTTGATACACGATGCTTTATCTATAGAATAATAAAATTTATGTATTAAGTGTATTTGTTGGTTAATATGTAGAAGCACATAACATTCAAATTTAGCACATAATAGTCAAATTTAAATAAGTCTAAAATTTAACAATACAAAAATATAACAACAATTGATACACGATAGATTATACAATTTGAACACAATATATTAAGCATGATGATTAATGTATCACAATGTCAAAAGGTAGGCATTATACATTAATTTTAAGAAAATAAAAATGACCAGATACATTAAAAATATGAATCAATATATATAAAAAAAGATGAATAAGAAAAAACCAGGAAAAAACTCACAACAATCTGATCTGCTTCTCCTTCTCAACATATCAATAATGTATATATTGTTACTGCGTTTGTGGTAGTCCATTGAACACAATAAGAACCTTGTCAATACATTGTCATAACACCGATATTTGGAGGAGGACGAGATGAACTCAAAGATCTCATATTAGTATCATAAGAATTTAATTGAGTAATCTCAATACTGAATGAAGGGGTCTGAACCCAGATACATCGAAAAAAATCTGGCAAAAAAAAGGAAAAAGACAACAATGGTGAAGAAAAAATTCTACTTATTCAGATGTTTGGAATTGATTGACTTGAGAGAGAATCCTTCTAAAATCAAATTAATTTAAAACTTGTAACTGCTAAGAATGTTGAGTGAATTTAGGTAAAGAAAAGAGGAGTGAAAAGGGAGTGATAAACATGAGTTTTGGTTGAAGAGTCTTATGTATAAGTTTTAAGAATTGGGAGAAATAAAGAATCTATGTAATATCTCAAAGAATTTAAGTTTTATGCACTGTCATTGTATAAAATTTTCTACACCATCATATATTTTTAAAGGTAAATATGGTTATTTAATTATGTAATTATTAAAGAGTTTAAGTTTTGTACACCATCATTAATTAAGTAATTATTAAAGAGTTTAAGTTTTGTGCATCATCAATGTATAAGATTTTCTACACTGTCAAGTAATTTTTATGATAAAAATGGTGACTTAATAAATAATTAATAAAATATATTTTTGAATATAATTATAATTACGATAAAATATAGCAAAGGAAAGTTGTCATGGTCTTCTCTCTAACCAAAATTAATTCGTAATAATTAATAAAATATATTTTTGAATATAATTATAATTACGATAAAATATAGCAAAGGAAAGTTGAGTCATCGCCTACTCTCTAACCAAAATTAATTCATAGTTATCTTCTTAACTAACCAAGTTTATTTGATTTTCTTAATCTGATTTTATTTGATTCTATCTCTTTATTTTCTTGTTCTATTTTTTTAATTGTGTCTTCTTTTGCTGTATTGATTTTTCAATTATTTTCAATTAAATCATGTTTTCAAGTTGTTTGTGAATTTTCCAGGGGATTATAATTATATTTATATTAGTGATTATATTGTTATAACCTTTTGATCTTCAGGATATTTGAGATATTATAATATTGCAAATTAGAATAATAAACTGCTACTTATTTTTTTAAAAATTCTTGTTCTTGTGTTTATGGATCATGACTTAGTCAATTTTAAAAGAAAAAAACAACGACAAATAAGAAAACATTTGTGACATTAAAAAATAACTTCCGATGAAAAAAAATAGATGTAGAAAAACAAATAAACTTGGTTAATTAAGAAGATAATTACAAATTAATTTTGGTTAGAGAAGAAAGAGGACTTACGTTTCCTCTTTTACCTTAAATATAATTATATTCAAAAATATATTTATTCAATTACTTAATTAAATTACCATATTTATCTCAGTGCACAAAAACTTAAACTTTTAATTAAATATAAAAGATTAAAATATAATAGAAAATTAAACTGTCACGTCGCATTATAGCTATATATATATATAAGTATATATATATTTATAATATATATAATATAATATATAGATTTATATATATATATACTAATATATATTAATATATATAATATATATATATATATATATATATATATATATTGCAATAAAGGTGAAAAACTGGGTGGTTTTTCTTGCAACCACGACCCTTACCCTTTTCTTTTTTAAACTGATTTTTTCTTTCTAATTTTCATCATATATTTATATTAGAAACAAATAACAAATTAAAAAAATATAAATTATTATAAAATATTTGTATTAGATTGAATGTCTATCATGTGGAGTCCTTTTAGGATGTGTTTAAGAGTCCTATTTGGAGACCGAGTTAGATTTTCCCTATAAATAGAGATCTCTCTTCATTGTAAAATCATTCCTCAAGAGAAATAATAAGTCTTCTCTTCTCTCTATTTTCTTATTCTATAGTTTCACAATACGTTATCAGCACGAGACTCTACTTTCTCAAAAAGTGAAGGTTAGGTTTGAAGAATTAATAAGGTATTATTTATTTTTTTGTTTTTAATTTTAATGGTCAGTCTTATGAAACTAGAGTTCATTTCCCTTCAAAGTTTGGGTAGGAACTATCTCTCATGGGTGTTAGATGCTGAAATCGACCTTTATACAATGGGTCTTGGAGATACCATAAAAGAAGAAAATAAGGCATCAAAACAAAACTGTGCACGAGCAATGATATTCTTGCGTCATCATCTTGACGAGATTATGAAAATCGAATATCTAACTGTTAAGGATTCACTTGTTCAGTGGAGAGGACTAAAAGAAAGATATGACCACTTGAAGATGGTCATACATCCAAAGACACAATATGATTGGATGCATATAAGGCTACAAGACTTTAAGTCTATACATGAGTATAATTCTGCCATGTTCAGAATTACTTCTAAGTTGAAATTATGTGGAGAAATGGTTAGTGACATTGATATGATGAAAAAGACATTCTCCACTTTTCATGCCTCGAATGTGCTCTTGCAACAACTCTATCGAGTTTCAAAAAGTATTCTAAACTAATTTCTCATTTTCTTGTGGTTGAGAAAAATAATGATTTATTAATGAAAAATCATGAGAATCGACCTACTGGATCTAAACCACTTCCTGAAGTGAATGAGGCGTACACCCACCATGCTAGGCGTGGAAAAGGTCGCAGTCCTAATTGTGATCGTGATCGTGGACGTGGACGTGGTCGCTATTATGGTCAAGAACGTAATTCTTTTACTGGTGTTAATCATCCATCAAATAAAAATCACAATCAAAAGGAAAAAAGAAAGGATGAGAAATGTGAAGCAACTAGGGAAAGTTGTTTTCGATGTGGTGGAAGAGGTCATTATGCACGTGATTGTCGTACTACCAAACACTTGGTTGAGGTTTATTTAGAATCGTTAAAGAAGAAAGAGAAAAATAATGAGACAAATTTTATCTCTGAAAATCAAGTTAACATCATGCACTTGGATGTAGCAGATTTCTTCGCACATCCTGAAGGAAAGATAGATCACTTAATTGGTGATAATACTGTGAACATGGAAGAGTGATTTTTATTTTTTTTAGTAGTAGTTATTAATAAATTTCATGTAATGATAGTTTTTTACATGAGTATTAGTATTTTAAATTAGTTTAGTCATATTCTTGTAGTTCATTAGTTTGTTCCTTCTTAATTAGATAATATATATTTTTCATTGATTTATTTATATGATTCTAATATGATAATGTTAGTCAAATACTAAACTTTATCACGTGTTGTATTATATTAGGTCTTTAACTTGATCTAATGTTAAAAAATATGCAGTCTGTTATTAACTAGGATTTATCATGTGTTTGTATTATATTAGGTCTTTAACTTAATCTAATATTAAAAACATGCAGTTTGTTATCAACTAGGATTAAATGATATTTTTCATTTTATTTTTTCCTAACAACTCGGCATTGACTTAGAGGAAACAATAAATTAAGGTCCAATTTCTAATATTTGATAATTAGTTTATTACATTGAATATATTGTACCCTTTTGACAACACTAATATTTAATATATATTTATTTTGTGTATGCCATTTCATGTGAAGATATGGATAATTCTAAAAATATATTATTGAAATATGAAGTCATTTTCTTGATTGATTCTGGTACAACACATACAATATTATTCAGAAATAAGAAATATTTTTCTCATTTAAGTATGGACAAAATAAATGTTACTATAATTTTCGGTAGTACTAATATGATTGAGGGATTTGAAAGAGCCATTGTCATTTTGCCCAAGAGAACTAAACTCACCATTAATAATGCTATGTTTTCTCCAAAATCTAAGAGAAACTTGTTGAGTTTTAAAGATATCCGTTAAAATGATTATCATATCCAATCAATGGATGAAATAAATCTGGAATATCTTGATAGTATCACCAAGAATGTCTCTGGGCAGAGTTGTGTTGTAGAAAAGGTCATTGCTTTATCTTCTGGCTTGTATTAGACAAAAATTAATATAATTGAGGTACATTTTATAGTATATAAAAAGTTTACGCATTCCAATACATTTGTATTTAGGCATGATCATCTGGACATCCTAGGTCTATAATGATGAGACAAATTATAGAAATCCGAATGGACATCCATTAAAGGACCTAAAAATTCTTTTAAATGGTGAATTTTCTTGTATTGCTTGTTATCAAGGCAAGTTAATTGTGAGACCAACACCAACGAAAGTAGAGATTGAGTCCCCTACGTTCTTGGAATGTATAAATGGGGATATTTGTGGATCTATTCACCTACATAGTGGATAATTTAGATACTTTATGGTTCTAATTAATGTTTTTTCTAGATGGTCTCATGCGTTCCTATTGTCATCTCGTAACTTGACATTTGCAAAATTATTGGCACAAATAATAAGGTTAAGGGCACACTCTCCTAATAATCAGATTAAGTTCATTCGTCTTGATAATGCTGTAGAGTTTTTATCCCAATCATTTAATGATTATTGTCTAGCAATTGGGATAAGAGTTGAACACTTCGTTGATCATGTTCATACTCAGAATGATTTCGATGCGTCATTAATTAAACGTCTGCAATTAATATCAAGACCATTGCTTATGAAAACTAGGTTTCCCGCTTTTGTATGGAGACATGCAATATTGCATGGTGCAACACTTATTCGTCTCAGACCGACAAATTATCATAAGGTTTGTCCATTGCAATTGGTTATGGGTTAAGAGCATAATATATCCCATCTAAGAATTTTTGGATGTGCTGTACATGTGCCGCTGGCACCACCAAACCACACTAAGATGGTCCCTCAGAGAAGGTTAGGAATATATATTGGGTTTGAATCACCATCCATTATTCGCTATCTTGAACCATTGACTGGAGACACGTTTACTGCTCGATTTGCAGATTGTCGGTTTGATGATACAACTTTCTAAAGATTAGGGGGGGGGGGGGGGGGAAAGAATAGTAAAATAAAATGAGAAATTTTGTGAAAAAATTTATCATTGTCTCATCTTGATCCATATCTTCTACTTGTGAGCAAGAAGTACAAAAGATGAAATGCCAGACACATTTACAGATTTTAAAACGATTACTAAATCACATATTTCTGCAGATAATGTTCCAATTCGAAATGATGGCCCTACGGATCATCCACGAGTGTCATAACTAACGAGTCAAAAGAACGCCTAAAGCGTGATAGACCATTGGGTTCTAAGGATCAACATCCTAGAAAAATAAATATTAAATGCCAAGATGACACTATGAAAGAATCTCATATAAAAGTTCAAAATTCGGATAATTCTGATATTCATGAAAGAATCAATAAACTTGAAACTCAAGGAAATAGTGAACAATCTATAAATTTAAGAGATATTGAAACTAATGTGAATCGATAAAAAATAGTGATTGATTATGTCTTTGAATATATCATGCAAAGTAATGAGGATATTGAACCTCAATCTGTAATAGATTGTCGACAAAGAAATGATTGGCCAAAATGACAAGAAGCAATTCAATCAGAGTTGAACTTACTTGCCAAGAGTGAAGTTTTTGGACCTATAGTTCAAACACCTAATGGTATTCAATCTGTTGCTTGCAAATGGATTTTTGCGAAAAAGAAATTAGAAAAATGAAATACAAAGGTATAAAGCACGCCTTGTGGAACAAGAATTTTATCAAAGGCCTGACGTCGATTATGAAAAGACATACTCACTCGTTATGGATGCAATAACATTGCGTTATCTCATTAGTTTCACAGTCCATGAGCAACTTGAAGTGCATTTGATGGATATGATTACAACCTACCTTTATGGATTACTTGATAATGATATATACATGAAAAATCCTGAATGACTTGCGATGCCTAAATCATGTAATTCAAAATCTCAAGAAATATATTCAATTAAATTGCAAAGTCTCATATAGTTTGAAGCAATCTGGACGCATGTAGTATAACCGTCTTAGTGAGCATTTAATTAAGGAATGTTATACAAATGATGTAATTTGTCCATGTCTCTTCATAAAGAAAATAATATTGGAATTTGTTGTACTTGCTGTTTATGTTGATGACATGAATCTTATCGGAACTCTAATAGAGCTTCAAAATACAATTAATTATTTAAAGAAGGAATTTGAGATGAAAGATCTGGGAAGGATAAAATTATGTCTTGGTTTGCAAATTGAGCATTTGATGAATGATATTTTTGTTTATCAATCCGCCTACATAGAAAAAGTGTTGAATTTTTTTTGTATGGATGAAGTGCATCCCTTAAGTACTCTGATGGTTGTTCGTTCACTTGACGTGAATAAGGATCTATTCCGACCTCAAGAAAAGGATGAAGAAATTCTTGATTCTGAAGTACCATATCTTAGTGCAATTGGTGCACTAATTTATCTTGCTAATACTATAAGGCTTGATGTAGCTTTTGTTGTTAATTTGTTAGCAAGGTATAGTTCTACTCCTACTAGAAGACATT
The DNA here is from genome assembly GCA_027704765.1 of Solanum habrochaites. NCBI lineage: Eukaryota > Viridiplantae > Streptophyta > Magnoliopsida > Solanales > Solanaceae > Solanum > Solanum habrochaites. The sequence continues at coordinate 70,938,087 of JAKWJA010002489.1, read as the reverse complement.
GGAATGAGATCAAACCCATTTTGCGATATCTTAAAGGGAGAACTGATATGGGCTTATTTTATTCTAGGAATTGTAGGCCCCAATCTTGTTGGTTATGCTGATGATCCACTCAAAGCTCGACCCCAAACAGGCTATGTGTTTATATGTGGGGGGACTGTCATATCTTGGAGATTTACAAAGCAGTCCATTGTAATAACTTGATCTAATCATGCTGAAATAATGACTATTCATGAAGCATGTAGAGAATGTGTGTGGTTAAGGTCTATGATACATCTCATTCGAGAGAAGTGTGGTTTGCAGTGTGATAATGTACCCACCACTTTATATGAAGATAATGTAACATGCATAGCACAACTTAAGAGGGAGGATTCATAAAAGGAGATAGAACAAAATACATTTCACCAAAGTTTTTCTATACACATGAACTCCAAAAGAACGGTGATATAAATGTGCAACAGATTCGTTCAAGTGACAATGTGACTGACCTATTCACCAAGTCTCTACCAACTGCAACTTTCAAGAAGTTGGTGCACAAGCTTGGAATGCGAAGATTCAAGTCTCTAGAATGATGTTCTCATTAGGGGGAGTTAATACGCGTTGTACTCTTTTTTCCTTACGTGGTTTTGTCCACTGATTTTCCTTGCAAAGTTTTTAATGAGGCAGCCTAGATGTGTATTAATAGACATTTGTACTCTTTTCCTCTACTAGAGTTTTTCTTTTCTTAAAGTTTCTTTTAGTAATGTTTTTGACAAGGCACATCATTTATGAATTAGACATTCAGAGGGAGTGTTATAAAGTATTTGTATTATAGTGAATGTCTATCATGTGAAGTCCTTTTAGGATATGGTTAAGAGTCCTACTTGGAGACCAAGTTAGATTTCCCATATAAATAGAAAGCTCCTCTTCATTGTAAAATTATCTCTCAAAAGAAATAGTAAGTCTTCTCTTCTCTCTATTTTCTTCTTCTTATTCTATAGTTTCATAACATAAACGTTTTAGTGACATTAATTGGTAAATGAAATTTGGAAAGAAATTTTAGGAAAATATCTAAATTATGTAGTTTTAAGATATTACATATTTTTTTTTAAAGTTCATTAAGTAGATGTCAGTTAATAAAGATAAGTATTTTATGTAGGATAAAAAAAAGTCCAAAAATACTTAAATATTAACCACATGTTCTATTATTTATTTTTAAAAATAAAGGAGTGTTCTATCAAATATGGTAACTTTCTAATTTTTAAAAGACTACATTTAGCAAATATATAGAATTTTTTGAAAATTTTATATTTGAAACTGTAAATTACTAAGTAATATAAATTTACATTGTCTAAAATTTAGTTTTAAATAATTTGACAAAAACTTACATTGGATATTAATTTGGATAAATACTATTTTTTAATAAATAAAGACAAAAAAGGATCTAAGAAAGAGTTTAAATTAATTTTTTATTTATTTATTTTTTGTAAAACCATATTTTCTTTAAGTCTTTATACTTTTAATATTTATTTTCAAATTTTAAATTGATTTTAATAATTCATAAATTTTGTACTCTTTCTTTTTCTCTCTTCAAATTATGTGTTTTTAAAAGTTACAATCATAAGTCCACAATAGAAGTAAAAAAAATGAGTATATATATATATATATATATATATATATATATATATATTAGAAACAAATAGCTAACAAAAAAAGAAAATTAAACGTTGAAGCCACATCAAACAGTAAAATGCAATTTGCAGTGAAAATTTAGGAAAAGGTCTTAATAATGTGATTTTGAAAAATTGTATATATTTTTTGATAATTAAATAGATTTTAATCAATAAAGATGAATATTCTATTTAGATAAAAATAAAAATATAAAAATACTTGAACAATAGTCACATGTTCTATCTAATGTGGATTGTAAATTTACAGCAAAATCAAATAGTTCTATAAAATATTTTTTATACTATTTCAAGTAAAATACTAAATAGGGGTTGTGAATGTTTCTTCACATAATAATGGATTAAAGACACTAAAAAGAAAAAAAAATGGAAATATGACTAAATAATAGATAGAGATCTAAAGATTGAAATTCAAATGGATAACCTTATGAAAATTTATATGTTATTGGCTAGAACAAGTAAATAACTTAAAGATATTTCTTCTTAAAAAGTATTTCATAGAAAAAAATGATCATGATTTTTTAGAAATATATAATCTATGTAACAATAGGGCAAATCTTTGTTCAATTAACACACATGATAAAAATAAATAATTTTTTAGAACTTCATTTTCAAATCATTTTTTCAAACTACATCCTTATTTATAATAGGAAATTTAGCAATTGCAATTGAATCTTGTTTTCAAACCTCATTGTTTCATTTAGCTCTTTGGCCACAAATCTTGAGGAAACTTGAATGTTTTCTTTGTCTTCTTGAACTGAAGTTGTTGTTTGTAATTTGTAAATTGTTGCATCACTTCACACTTCTTAAATCGTCAATTCGATTTGAAATACGTTTAGTGTTCAATATTTTCCGTGAAGTCAATACCATGATTTACCGTTGGATATGCTTTCAATGGCCAAGACATCCCTATTCGAAAAAAAGTCAATGAAAATTGAAATATCAATAAAATGAATTCTTAATACAACATGAGATATCAATATTTTGCATAAAATAGGAGAGTTTAGGTTGCAACTTTGATACGAAATAAGTAAAACATCTGAAAATTGCACATAAATATAAGCGTCAACCTATTTGTTCTATCAAGTAGTGAGACAACAAAAATAGTGTCCAATGTTCTGTATAAATTTGGCATTACTTCTCTTTATTGTAAAGATCCACTTGACCACAAAACATTAATTCAAAATGAAGCGCACTTCTGGAAATTTTCAAGCTTTTTCATCATGTACTACTACTAATATCACAAATAATGTGGATAAGATCATATGTGAGTACTTCTTGGTATTTAAGTTAATTGTCACGCTCCAAACCTACACCTTGGACATGGCCAACACTCGAAGATCATTATTGACCCTAACCCTTGGCCTAACTTTCTTAACTCAGTCGAAGATTTAAACACAAGAGATAACTCAAAAAATAACATAAAAATAATGCTTATCTAAAATGATAACTCAAGTCTTATCGTTTACAAGTGAAATGAAAAGACCAAAGAAACTAACACATAGTCTATGAAGCCTCTAAAATAAAAAGGGACGTTGGAGCAAAACCCCCAATCATCCTAACAACTGAAAACTAAAAACAATAACTTGAATGATAAAGATGTCCTCCTTAATGAAGGGAGGTTCACCAACTGACTCTGAGCTGCTCGTTGGATCAATGGTACGCCGAATGCTGATCCTAGTTATTTGCGCCTTCATCATGATATGATACAGACCAACTGACATCAGTACATTGAATGTACGAGTATGCGAGTTGGAATGCTAAAACAACTTAAGCTTGAAGAGAGTAAGAAGGAACACTTACCTTGGCTCTGCTCAACTTATGAATAACATAACTCAATATAACTAACTCATTTTATCATATTGCAGTTCAAATACATATGCAATATAATGAAACGTTGTTTAAAACATTGTTTACAACTCTGTGTATGCAAAGATACAATTAACTCTAACATGTATGTAAAAACACAAATAAACTGATGTAAACTCATAATCTTAATAAAAGACATATCATGCTTCCTCTCAAAGTCTACTTGTGGAATGCATGAATGTAGTCTCATACCCCCATTCATACTAAGCAGAACCTCTTGAGGAACCATGCAATTAGTGTTGTGGGAGTTTCTTTAACCGACAACCATCACTTAAGAGCTATAGTGATGATACAACACTTTACCTCGCGATGCCAAGGTCCAACCTATACCTTGCCATCGGTATTGGAAGATAACTTAACTTAGTGGATCAACTAGATTAACTTACGTGATCATCTAAAAAGTATGACCAGCTAATACCCATGATGGTTACATGATTTTCATGGAGACTTGAGTTAATATGAACTCTAATTCCCACATCAGTGCTCAATACTACTCCCAATATATACTTTATCTCATGCTTTTAAAAACAACTTCCTCCTTTGGGTTGAGATAATTGCTAAACACTTAGCTTTAGAAAGCTCTCTTGAAATCAATGTTCCCTTTTCTTGCTCAAAATCTTTTGGAAATTTTGTTTCCTCTTGACTTAAATGTGAAAACATTTGTAGACTATTAGGGAATACTTAATTCCCTTATAACTCTTGAGAAAAAAAATCAACTCTTTACTCTTTACTTATCTTGAAACTTGAGTCTTAAATAAACTCTTAGGGAATACTTAGTTCCGTTATATTTCTTTGAAGGAAGAACTTCAACTCTTTACTCTTTACTTAACTTGAAACTTGAGTCTTAAAACAAAATTAAAACATTGAATAAAGACTTTTGAAACTTTAAGAAACTTTGCTTTGACTTACTTCTTAATCTTTACACTTAATTTTTAACTTCGTTGACTTTGATCTTAACTTTCCTTGAATTGGATTATGGATTCAAGGTTCATGATCTCATGTTTATGGATGATTTCATGATGTTAGATGTAACTTAGAGTATTCTAATAAATTAAGAAACAGTGGTTATCACTTAGGAACTAGTACGAAAGAGTGGAGAATGAATGGGGTGCATTGGCATCCTTGACTCTCTGAGAGGTGTGGGGCGCCAGGCCCCAAACTTCGAGTCCAAATTGGGGCCTATGGATGGAGCGCTGCCCCAAGGACCTACAGACAAAGATTGTCCTATGGGGTTATGGGAGGCGTGGGGCCCCAGGCTCTTATATACTAGTGTTTTGACTTTTCTTCTCCGTTTTTCATCTCTAAACCCTCTAAAATTCCATGGTTCTTTCCCAAAACACTTAGGATCATTAGTACCCTCAGTATCCTATAGATTTAACTCGAAAAACAACCCAGATACACAAATCAAAACAACACTGGACATCCAATAATTCAACCAACAAGAATTCAACAATGTTCTTCAAGAACTTCACTTATTATCATTCTGCCAATTCGAAAATCAATGAATTGAAACAATTTTAGTGTGTGAGGGAACTGACCAAACACTAAGAAATATCACATACATTTTTATTGATCAACCCCGACGAATTCCACAATCCAAACTTCGACGATCTTGAACGTTCTTGCTTTCTCTTCTCCTTTCTCGTCTTTTCTCCTCTTCTTTTCTCTCCTCTCAAAATCCTAACTTGTTTTCTAAAAAACAACTTTCAGAATATGAAATCATGACAATTTATCTTGATAATACTGATAAATATTCAAACTGATATGACATTAAATGTCTCAGATAGATACTGAAATCATTGCTTATGAAAATAAAGCTCAATATGTTGATTTGAAATATGATATGGCATAGAAAAGTAATTGTATGCATCAGAAAAATAAATTTTGATCACATTTTCTTTCAACTGAGTTATGGTCAGGGACCGAATATTCTTCATCTGATTGTTTTGATATGTAGTATAAAAGTAATGAATATACTTCAAGATGAATAAGAAATTTTTTCTCTTCTCCCTTCTGTATTCTTCTTCTTGTTTATATAGTTTCATAACACTTCTACTTTAAAAAAGTTGTTTAACTTTAACTTTTATTTTTTAGTTATTTTAAGAAATTGTATTTCAAAATTAAAATTTAAAAAATTAACGATTTCTAATTTTAGGTTGGTTACTCTTTTTTTTCTTTAGGTTATTATCTAACGCAAATTTAAAAGATCGGTTACTTCTTTCATATTGCTGACATGTGTTTTTCTTTTTTTTTTAAAAAAGAAACCATATTTCTTTTCTAAATACTAAAATTTCAAGATTAATTGTGGAGCTGACACGTATGCTGCTTTTCCTCTACTATTATATATAGATAGATTAGTTAATTCACACAACCCAATATGTTGAAGAGGGAAAGAATAATCTTGAATGTTGGCATTGTCGGTATTACTATGTGAAGTAATGTGATCAGTAGAAGATGTTATGGCTTTTATGAATATGTAAAGTGAAGGATGATATGATATATTTATGATCTTGTATAATGTGAAGTTATTAAGTGAAGTACTCTTGTAATGGCTATATGATCTTATATGGGAGTTAATGTTGTGATTCTTGTCTAATTGATGATATATGATGATGAAGGAAGTGTCCTTATAGAATAATGTTGTATCTTGTGTGGTAGACTTAGTTGTCCCTACATGGTACTTGAATGTTATTGAATACGTGATATATTTATTTTGTGTCTTGATTAGTAGACTTAGGTCCCTCTACTTGATATATGAAAGTTATGTAAATGTGAACTCTTGACGTAGTAGGCTTAGGCACCTTTGTCATTATTGTGTATGAATGAATGATGAATGAAAGTCTAGGATCGGTAGACCTAAGATGGTGCCCTTCTAAGGATGACTAATATAGGACCTTGTATAAGAAAAGAAGGTAAAGAGCATAGAACCTTGAATATAGAAAAGAAGGTTAATAGAAGCCTTAAAGTGAAAGACTATAATGGTATCCTTCTTGAGTGGAATGATGGACTTAGGGATAGGTTGACTGGAACAACATAAAATCATCTCTAAGGAAGTCGTAAGAGCTATCCTGTTAGTCCTATGTTGGCAGCCCTAGTGGACCCATCCTTGCAAAGAAAAAGTGTTAAGAGTTGTTAAGGCATAGTAATATTACCTACTCTAATACACCTAGTGAATGATTACTCTATGAGAATAAAGGCAAAGAACCGAGTGATATGCTTGTGGTAGTAGCTGCACATAAAATGATACTAGAGTACAAAGAAACCTTGATATTCCTTAACCATGTGACAACATGGGATGTATCTTAGTTCTACCTTTGGCAAGTAGAACACTCTCATTGGAGTATGGTAACTTCAGATTCCATACTTAGCTAGTATTTATGTCGGTTAGTGCCTATTCTCATCATATGGGATGTACACTCTAGTTATTGGATAGGTTCCACAACGTGTAGGTAGTGGAATGGGACGCTATAAACACATGACATGTGTAGGCTTTGAAGATGCTAGAATGGGTTCCCTAGGTCTTTTCCAAGATTGTTATGTGAAGTCCTCTAATTATTTTGTTGTCTCTTATATGGCTTAAGGTCTTACCTAGATAGCTTTGAGGATTCCTTATGTAGACTTAAAGAGGGTGTATGAGCGGTCTCTTCATCTCTTACATAGGTGAGTCTTAGAGTAACCTTAGGTGGGAAGTCTAAATGATGAAAAGGGAATAATCTTACTTTGGGAAGTCTGGAGAATCACTTAGGTGGGTGTGAAGGGGTAGTATGGGTGGTCTCTTCATATCTTATTTAGGTGGGTCTTATGATAACTCTTAATAGGAGGTATAAATGCTTATCTATATGATTATGGTTGTCAGTTATGAGTTACTTGAAGGTGGTTCTTATACTTGTTTTATGAGGTTTCTATCAAAAGAGCATGGAAAGTATGAATTCCCATTTTTAGCATGGTTTTCTTGCATGTTCAACATACTTAGTGCATTCAATGTGTTAATTCCATATGTTGTTCTATTTCTACAAGTGTACGTGGCAAGTGAATAGTCTCTTAGAAGCAAAGCTTGAGACTAACATTCTCTCATGAATACTTGGTATGTCCTCATATGATTGGAGAACATAGTTATGTTTTAGTTTCCTTTCAAAAAGACTTTGTAATAGACTGTAGTTACTTTTCAAATTGATGTAAGGGCTGTGACCCCAAGATATTTTATGTGTCTAAGATGTCCATGACGAGACTTAGTTCATTCTTATGTTCTATAAATATTTGAACTATTGTTGTAAAAAGCTTTAATTCCACACTACTTTCAAATAGATGCGATGAAAGACGTCTAAGGACTTGTATAAGACCTCCAAGATGTCGACTATGCCGTATGGAGACTTAAGGGTACTCTTACTTCTAGGGTATACTCTCGATTCGTTACACATCCAATACCCATAGTCCCACTAAATGCATGTCCACCCCCAAAAACCCAACACTAGTTTATGAAGCATCCTAAAAAAATGATTTTGTATCACCACAAAACCTCTAGTTAAGATTACAATCACCACAACAAAGAATAGTTTGTGAATAAATACTAACAAAAAGAGAGAGTTTTATATAGAAAAAGAGGGAGGAAATGAGAGTTACCAAACTGTAGATGGGTTTGACACTGCTCTTAGTAAGAAACATACCAACATAGGGTTTATCATAAAGTGGCAAAACTTCATCATTGTTGATTTCTGTACTTCCAGTGCTTTCAGTCATGATGAATTCACCTTTTTGGTTTGAAACTTGTTCAGAAGAGGATCCACCCTAAAAAAGAATAATGAAAAGAGCAGATAAGTTTTATAATCTCCATCGGGGGTTTGAGAGAAAGAGAAGTAGAAACATATTTTGATAATGTGGTGCATTAAGTTAAAAAGATTAGTCCTATTTACTAGTTTATATAATATGATACTTCGTTTAAAAAAAGAGGTGGTGCATTCTAGATTGTTTTGACTTAAAGAATTACAAATCAAATTAAGAAACAATTTTGAAGGTTGTTTTTGAATTTTAACACAAATAATGTGGGATCGTTATGTTTGCTTTTGAAGCTTTTAGCATAAATAATGTGGGGATTCATATATACTTTTGAAGTTTCTCAGCTATGTGAATTAATTGTATATCTATAATGCAATTATAATTTAATATCTCCTAAAACTTTTAAAGTAGTATTTTAGAATCGTCAGGAAAAGAAAAATATCATACATTGTAATTATAAAAAAATTGTGATCTAATAACTATTTTTTTCATCAATCTCCCATTTATATGTAATGTAGCATGCTTCTAAACCCAAGAATGAAATTTATTTTTTTTCCCTCAATAATTTGACATTTTTTCAGTTATTTTCCATTTATTATATGATGTATTAGCAAATCTTTAAAATGTTTATCAATTACATTTTTTAATCATTAATTCTTCAAATCAATCTATGTTACTATTTTTTTTCATTTGCTTAATCTCAACTACCACGAATTGTGTGTCACTTTGTTTAGCAAAAATTGAAATTATTTTCATTTCTGTTTGAAAAATACACTAACCTATAAATACTACTTTTTTGTTCTTAATTCTGACTCATATAATACCATAGTCATTCCAACAACCAGTCTACATTTTTATCTTTTCTTCACTTGTCTCATAATTATTTTTTTTTGCTATGATGTAATATTCTACCTTATTTTTTCTTTTATGTTATTTTGTTGATGTATTATATTTGAATGATAAGAATTTGTTTAATTGTTCTTTCTACTCCTATGTAGAGAAATGGGAGTTTTAGAGGACGAACAAGGGAAAATTCGTAATTTTAAGTTTACTCCATCTTTTAATCATTCCAGAAACTGAAAAATTTCTCTATAATTTCTAGAAGCAATCAGTCCATGTCCGCTTTGCACCTCTACCTCTTTCAAATGTATTTTTCATGGGATTCTTTAATAACAATATGTCTACTAGATGTCTACTATATTACTTGTTGTTGCTTTTCTGCTTTATCTTTTGTTCTTTTGCTGACATATATTTTTAGCAATTCTGCTTCAGAAACATCTCTTTTGAGCCGAGGGTCTATAGGAAATCATCTCTATAGCAACTCATAATATTACAAATACTCAAAATTGCACTTTTTAACCGATGGAAAAAGAATGTTTCACAGAAAAAATAAATCAATAACAAATCAATAACGCAGGTATCATTACACATTGTCATACATATGTGATTAAACAAACGGGTCGATGAAAAATGCGAAAAGAGAGTGCATGAATCTACATCAATTCAATAAGGGAGAGGAAACAGAATACAGATGGATTTTCAAAATCAAAAAAAGAAGACCTAATGAGAGAGTAGGAACAGAGACAAGGAGAGTACATAGATTACCTGGTAAGGACGAGAGAGACGAGTTCGCGCCATGGCCGATGAGGAAGAGAGGTTTGCCCTAATTCGTATGGGTGAATTTGGAGGATGAGGAAGAGAGGTTTGCCCTAATCTGTGTGGGTGAATTTGTTGGTAGAGAGATTTTACCGAGAAATAAACTTTAGGAAGAATATATATTAAGTAAAAATTATATAGTAGAATTAACTTTTAATCGCTAGTAATTATATTTTTTCCCCTAGCAAATGCCCAAATGACGGTAATACTGGAATGTAGGGAGCATTTAGCGGCAACTTATTTATTGCCTCTAAACAAATGTCCCTAAATGTTGTTTTTGTAGTAGTGTGCAAACCTTAAGTAAATTTATAAAATTGACAAGTATTTTACAATTTTGGAGTATTATTTGGAAGTCTTTCAATAATTTTTTCTAGCGGGTTGTGCTATTTAAGAATTCAGGTCTCTTTTGTGCCTTTTGGTAGATAAAGAAAGGAGACGCTGCAAGCTATTGTCTTAAGTTATTAGGTTGTGATGAGACTGATAGAAGGAAAATAACAAATCACGTAAACAATATCTTCATTCATAGTGTTCTAACTCTGTTTTGACATATTTTTGATAATACCTTTCTGTTGTCACTCAAGTGCATGGTCTGCTACATAGTGTATTTAAACGTCTACTTGATAGTGTTTTGTGGCCTCTCATATTAAGTGAGATAAATATGTGCTTTATAATCATATGTGGACTGCTCATATTATGCGAGGTAAGAATGAACTTTTATGATCCTTGATAAACGATAGGGAACTTATTTTAGTTTCTCTATCAAAAATAATTTTTCAAAAACATTCATCCTGTTAAGTAATGTATTATTCACAATCTAAAACCTATGTATCCACACGTTTCCTGATATATCCAAAATCTTACAATTTTATAGGACTTTTGTAAAGTTGCGATATACATTTCTATTGCAGTAGATGAATCCCAATAGGATTGTGAACTCTTACAAAAATACAAGATGAGTCATATGAGGAGGTTGAATGTTGAATTTTCAATGTATGTTTTGGAACAAAATAATCATTCTTTTATTTCTTTGAATGAATGCTAATACTATAAAATATGTATGAAGTACATAAATCACATGGAAATAAGTACAAATAACATCTTATTCAGGAAGTTACACAATCACGAATTTTTTAAATTTTTTATTGTTCTCAAATTCATTGCAAATGATACATTACTTTAGATTATGTTGCTTTTATAAAAAAGAAAAATAATGGAAAATTAATTAATCCTCTCATAATTCATCTAGTCACATTTAAATCACAACTAATAACTCCCTCATAACTCATAACAAATTCAAAATTGTAAAATAGTTCAAGCAAACCATTCAATAGTGATGAAATTGTTGTTGGAGACAACATTTCCTATTCAGATACATAGACCGATACATAACCTGTTTAGATAAATAATAGTAGTGGGTATATGTATCGGTTCCTAAAATATAATTAAATTTTTCATATTTATTTATTAGATAAATAATCATGAACATGATTAATATCGATTTATGCTTGAAATAATAGAATAAGGTATCAACAATAAGATTTGTACACGATGCATAGAACATATGAAACTTGTAATGTACTTGATGATTGGAACATAAATATGATAATAAGAAAATACACAAATATCAACCAAATACATTAGAAATTTGAACATTGGGTAGAGAAGGCCGTGTAATAACACCCTCAAATCTTTTCATATTTATATATTACATACATATTTATGAACATGATTAATACTTATTTATGTTTAAAATGACTGAGGTTATGTATCAACAATAAAATTTGCATTCAGTACATTGTACACAACAAAGTTTTAATGTGTCAGATAGTTGAAACATAAACACGATACATAAGTAAATGCATAGATATCAACAAAATGCATTAAAAATTAAATCTTAGGTAGAGAAGGTTGTGTAGTAACACCCTTGACTGCCCCTCTCCCCCCCCCCCCTTCATTAAAAGATCCTTGCGCTGTTTGGTTATATTTTCAACAAACTGACGAGAAACAATATCTTCATTGATCGCAGATACATTAAATTAGTAAATTGAAACTATTGTAATTCAAAATTTTGATATTGAAAACGCAATAGATGATGAATAAATTTCTCTATTTTTTTTAGAATTTGAAACTAATGATAAGTTCTAAAATAACACAGTTGTAATTGAAAATTGTTGAGTAGAAGAAAGGATTGACACATTGGGAAATTGTAGGCGTGACTTTGGGGGAGTTAAGTGTGGTGTATGGAGAATGAGAAGGACTTACACGGAGGTGAAGAGAGAGAAAAGAAAAAAAGAGAGAAGATTCATTAATGAATTTAAATGGTAGAAAATTTTAGAATATGCTATCTTAAGTTTTGTGTATTTGTAAGTTTCCCAAAAATCAAAATTGGATGTCAACCAAACTAATGAAAGTTATCCAGTCATGTGAAATTTTTTTCCTCGAATGGAAATTCACCTTAATAAGATGGTGAACAATCAATTCGCATTTATAGTACATCTTATTATATGAAGTTTCCTTTCTATGCCTTCTTGTGTTCCTCCTCTTCTATAGCTCCCACATTATAATAACGGGGATCACCGCTAAAATATGTTAAATATTTGTATTTTCTTTTAGTTTCCACCATTTGATAATCATATATAGATGCAATCTCTCAATATCAAACCTTGCATATGAAGCATACTTCCTCAATAGCTTTTGGTCTGTGGGGGCTTTTAGAAACAAATGTTCCATTGTTTCCGTTTCTCCGTTTACACCAAAATAGTATTTGGAGACTATTTGCATCTTCATTCTTTAAAGATTGTAATTAGTAACAATTCTTTTCCTCCAAACCATCCGAAGAAAGAAAGTAATTTTAAAAGGAAGACCTTTTATCCTTAAATAGTTCACCACTCTAAATTAGCTCTACAATTTCTTGTAATATGATATGTTGACTTCATAGTAAAGATCCCTTTTGAATTTCCATACTACACCTTGTAATATCCTCCACTTGGAGCCATGTTCAATATCATCGATAATATGTGCAGTCATTTAAGGTGATGCACATTTCAGGAGCTTATTAACATTTAATTCTCTGTTTATTACAAATTCAATCAATTCAATTTCGTTTTCTCATGCCATCTCCCTTTCTGTGAAATATAGAGCACGTTGCTTTGTTCAATTGTCAAACCAAAAGCATTAATTTCAACTTATACTGCCACCATATATCATATTTTACTTTTTCCGTTGTTGCAACCATTTTTCTCTAAACATGAGTTGCTGACGATTGTATGATGAAGTTTTTTGCAATATTTATTTTCCATGTATCTACTCCAAAGTGAGGTAGTCAGAGTTCTGAAATTCCACCATAGCTTTGCAAAAAGACTATTTTAAATATCATGCAGTGGTCTAAATCCAATTCATCTTTTTTTAGGGTAACAGATTTCCTCCCAAGATACCCAATGCTTCCCTTTTAGACTTTTGGTGTTACCCCACAAGAATTTCACCAATATCTCGTTCAATCCTTTAAAAATGCTCGTCTCTTCCGGCCCAAATTTCAAGTTGTTGGCCGGCTAGACCCATTTTTTTCAATGTATCATAATCTAAGTAATTCAATCTTTTAAGACTGTTGCTAGACTTTGTTTTGGGCCTGATCCATTTTCTCCCATGTATCCGTTGTATACAACATGTATCTACTTGATTTACTGCAGTTTGTTTTGCTTCCACGACCTGTGTATCAGACTCCAAATTTGTATATTGGTTTCCATCCCGCTTCAATTGACCAATGAATTGACTTGAGGGGAGAGTTTAGGGCCTCTATGGCCCCTTGGCATGCAAATAAGGAGATTTTGAGTCCAACTAGACTCTCATGGCGTTTTACAACAAAGCAAAGAGAGGAACACAAATTAGTATACGATAAGAAAACATTTGACAATTAATAAGGCATACACGTAGTATTAACTCATACAATTAGTAGACATAAACCATACACACATTATCAATCATAAGCTAATAAGGAAGCAAACAAATAACAACAATCTCCTGAGATCAAAAACGGCAATCCAAAGTAGAAAATCAACATGTCAATAATTAAATATTTGGAAGCTTGTAAGAACAAACAAATACAACTATTTTCGAGAAGTGGGACTTTATACTAATCATCAATCTATTTGATTCATACAAACTTGATCTTCAAGGAAATTAAGCAAATATTGCTTGAGATTTACAAAAATCAATCAATAATGTATATAAAAAACAATTGGAGCATGCTACTCAATCAGATATATTCTAATACTATGACAAAACTTGGGGAAGATTTTGATCAAAACATAGCTTAAACTAGACCAATAACGCAACAACATATTTTATCAGCAAGATAAGTAACACTTAGCTATTTTTAATTTCTAAAACGACAACTCGGTTTCACCATTAAGGAAATGATCAAAAAGCGAACAACAACAATATAATAAAAATCTAAGACTTCAAACAACAGAAATACGAAATGAAGATGAATTTAATAAAGGTTCTGTTGTTTGAAGAGGTTGGAATTATGAGAACAAATTGAAGAGCCTAGGGTGTTGAAACCATATTTTGATCCTCCACAATATAAATTAATGATCAAGCTTTTTCAATTTCAATAATTTGAAATAACTAATTTTAGAAATTTCAAGAAAAAAAAAAAACAAACAAACAAACAATAGTTTGCAGGTTATTTAAATAGTTTTGTCACTTTTTATAGTTTGTACTTAATTATGTCTATAACTTGTATATTTTATGAATATTTAGAAATCATCTCAAAAGTTTTATAGTTATTTAAGTAATTTTAAATTATGGGTATTTTCTTGAAGCATTTAAGAGGGAGAAGGTAGAAAAAGAAAATAGAGGAAAGGGGGGGACATAAGAAAGAATATACATACAAAATATTTGTAGAAAATAGTTTAAGAGGATACAACATATTCGCTTTGTCTTTGTCGTTACCTACCTTCCTAGATTTTCTTTCCTCCTCATTGCTATTTTCCACTAATTTGTCAATAGTCTCCTTCTTTTGGTATAGTTCAGGATGTTTTGCATAGTTGTAACGAACTCAAGTCCAATGTAACAGTAACCAACTTCTTAACTATATTAACAAGACTAGAGTTCAATTACAAATCCACAAAGTGAATGAACAATGAATACAACAAAAACCCAAACATAATCATAGAGATACTAAACGTAAGAACTAGGGAATTGATCGACGGTAGAAGGGAGATGAGAAACTTAGACTCAGAATTGGGGATGAGAAAAGTAGAAACTGTCTTCCCCATAATTCAGGATCCCCTCTCACAATGATGCCATGTTCAATTTAACAATACCCTCATTGTGGATCCCAAATTATCCTTTGTGAAGGCCTGACCTTGTTGTTTGTATTGGGCCTACTTGTCCCAATATCTATCCCTTTATATACTTGTGAGTATAGTTATTTGGATGGGAGGATTCATAACAATAGCATTGTTCCTTATTATTTGTATGTATTGCAATATTTTAGAATATAATCATATTTTATCCGAATTCATTTTTCAAAATTTCTTCACTCCTCTTCTTCATGCCAATGTATATGGATTTGTAAAATTTCCCTAATGAATCCACTTCTACCTTCACTCTTGAATAACTTGGTCTTATTTGATTCCTTGTGGCCATGTCTACATGAAGCGACTTACCCATAACTGCTCCCAAAAGGTTCTCTCTTCCAAAGAAATTTGGTGGTAATATTAGAAAAGATATCCATACAATTGTTGACGTATAGTTTCTTCTTCAGTATCAAATAGAGGATCTGATTTCGATATTCTAATAAGGTATGACCAATTGCGATAATGAAGTAAAAGGGACGATTCCAATAACAGGTTCAGATAGTCTTCCAACAATGTTGCCCTTGTAAGTACATGTTTGTTACTCAACAATCCAATATTTTAGATTCTGAAATAAAACCTTTTTATAAGACATACCAAATCCAAAAAGAGTAACTGAAGAATCTCATAAAAGTAAAATCAAGTGCGCATGGTCCGTGAAATACTTTCTTTTCGAAAAAATAAAAGGGGCAACCATAATTATTTTGCTTTTTTTTTTTATTGATTTAATAAATAATTAAGAATTCTTCTCTTCTATGTTTGTTTTGTGGTTGGGTGGGGTGGGGAAGGAATTTCTTTTTTGAATAAAGAATTTTAAAAATATGATTTTTGAAAAGGAAACATCTTCTTTTTTTTTTTTTTAATAAATATAACCAAATTCGAAGAGAGTTGCTTAAGTATGTAATAAAAGTGAGAATCAAATTAGCGGAGTTCGTGAATAGCGTGGGGATCTCCCTTAAAAATCATCATTATCTAATTAGTTCACTATACATCATTGCCTAATTAGTTCTTACCATCTAAATATCATGAGGCTCTCCCTTAAAATTCGTAAGCCTAACTTATATCTATCACCTCATGACTATTCTACTATTTTATTCAACACATATATTTGGTTTAACCAACACAATGTTGCATCATCATAAATTCCCTTCTAGTTAAAGTATACTCTAACTCATCCTGACTTGTAACGATTACTGTACCTTCTATCATGAAATTTATACAAACTAATCACTTCTTAGTATACCCATAAGGGAAACTCCCTCAGTAATAACTATTGGGTGCATGACTACAACAACATAATTTGCCTCACAATCTTCTTTCTTAGACTACTATACCTATGCTTGCATTCTTTTAACTCTTGGCACTTTTACTACTATGACTTATAACATTATAAAGCATACTATCTTTTTGAGTGAAAATACTACCCAAGCTCTAAAACACACTTCGTCATAAGGATCTCAATCGAAACAAGGTTTGCAAAATAGAGGTTGGGAGTACATCTCACTTTTAGCTTGTACCCACAATCCATATGAATAAGAGTGCATTCTTTCTAATATCAACATAATTTCACTCATAGGTTTATATCAAGATCCTCTATAGTCTTATGACTTTCTAGAGACTTTTGCTAAGAGTAACTCATCGATAAGAATATGGGCTTTGCTTTTCATCTACTTTGAGTATGACGGGTAGTCGAATAGATTTGAGAAACACACGTTTTTACCCCATATTGTAAGGTGGATCTCGAATGATATGAAAGATCTCCCTCAAAGCCGTACATACGACTTTCATCGAATACAGCTTTCCGCAGAATTCTATATGTATCTATGATACCGAGTATGGAATACTGTTTACTCACTTTAAATTGAGTATCCGTTTCCCTCCCTTTCCTGCTAGGATTGGAAATCCTGTAAAAATAAACCTCATTAAGAGGTAATTTCTTTGTACTTATTTTTTCTAAAACCTCTTTTAATTTTTTTAAACAATTGTTCGACTCTTTTTTTCATGTAAAAAAACATATGGGAAGTACTTACTTCTCTTATACTCTATCTTAAACTCCTCTTAACTTCCTCAAAATTCAGTTTAAAACTGTAATATTTTTTAAAAGATTCTCAATGACAATTCAATGAATACGCATGAATAAGGTTCATGCTGAAATTATACGCATGAATGAATGAACTCAAGGATCTCAATAACAATATAGAAAATTCAATACTCAGATTTCAAGAACTCATAACTGAACGATTCTATTCATCTCAAAAATATTCAATTCATAGAGTTCATACTGAAATATAGACATGATCCAACCAACTCAAGAATCACAATGCATAATATATACGAATTGAATAATTAGGAATAAAATTTCCAAAAGAATCGAGAACTCAAGAACTCAAAATCAACTAATCTCAAGAAACTCAAATCTAAGGATAGAATCCTAAATTACCCTTTTATTGATTTGAAAGAAGATGTATGGAATGTAGAAGAACTAGTATAAAACTATGTTAGCCTTACATACCTAGAAGAACGAGGTTTTTTGGCAAAATCCATGGAACTCGAAGAACACTTGAACCTTAGTTTTTCTTCTCTTCGAACCTTGTTTTAATATCTTGAAGTGTTAATTCATATAAAGTAATTGATTAACACTTTTTAAGGCCTTAATTAGGTGTAAAACATCACGGTTTAGGCTTAGAATAAGGGTTAAAATGACGTAGTTTATCTACCAAATGTATAGGATAATGACCGAAACGACCCCCACTTTTAAATTTGTCAAGATACCTTAAAAGAGAGGTTTCACAGACTATTAAGGCATTACGGTCCATGAAATTTCACGGGCCGTATAGACGGACATAAAACTTTACTTGGCCGACAATGCTTCTTTAAAAGAGACATAACTTTTTACTCCAAACTCAAAATGAGGAAAATTTGATGGTATTGAAAAGACTCAAAGACCTATAATATATAGGTCATGGGCCACCTAATTCATTATATTGTGAGATATATGATCGTTTGAAGTTGACCCAAAACTTAAAAATTGATGGGTGACTTGTATGGACCCCCAAATGGTCCGTATAAGCCACCACGGGCCGTCTCGGGTCCCGTGCAGGTGACCCCTTCCTTGGCAGCCTTTGACGGTTGGTCACACTTCCCTAAACGAGTTGTGTTCCCCTAAACGGTCCGTATAGTGATACATGAAGGGTCCATAGACCATTTTGGGTTCGTGGACTTTTCCGTTAATCCTCTTTGGCCTTTCTCAATGTTCGAAGTGCTACACGAACGATCATAATTTTAAGAGTAGAGTTTCGAGGTACGAGCTTAGCAATTTTTGAGGTATTACAGTCATATCAAGTTATAATTGATACCTGAATTGATTCAACTAACTGCCAATTTTATTTTGAAAATTCAATTTTCTATTATTTGGTCGATGGCTGATTTTCCAAATGGATAAATCGATAACGTTTTTAAATTTAGGCCTTTATTTTCCCTTTTTAATTAGAAACGAACCCTAATCCATCCCTAATCATCCAATTACCTTTTAGATATCTACAAATAACTTCCCACTTCTTCATTTCTTCCCATTTCTGTGTTAAAATGCTATTAATCATTAACTCTAGTAATTTTAGGTTTTATTATGTTAAACCTTCAACATTTACATGAATATTCCTCCTCTTCCTCGTGAGGAAAAATAAGTCTAGTGTGATGATATTGTAAGCTACTTACTGAAGATATGATTTAGTTTCTACTTTAATTATGGTGAAACATATAACCAAATATTTTCATTAAAATATATAGTGACAATATCATTTTTTTTGCATAGGCATAGACACTCAGATGCAAATCTTTCTTAAAATTTGAATTTGAATTTCCGTATGATTACTTGTTTGTTGAGGTCAAAATTATCGAATTTCATCTCAACCTATGAGGATGAATGCATACACTAATACCCTTAATAAAACAAAGTTTGTTTTTCCAATTTGATTCAGTTTATAGAGAAGATCCAAAAATCTATGAACTGCCAAACAAGGATAGTTTGGGGATTTTAGGAGTATGCATAGGGTTCTAATGTTTTAAAAAATAAATCAAAGTATTTTTTTTGTTAAACAAATACTACTATTTACTAATATATATAATATAACAATAAATCTTTACAAATAAAGATGGCCACATTAATACTTGGCTTATAGAACTGCAAATCATTTTACACGAAGACCTTTTGAGCCTAGCAGAAGTAATTCTTTCTTTGTCTACTTTTGAAATTCATAATAAAAATAATATGAGGTCTATTAATTAGGAAACCAGAGAAGGTAGTGAGGGGAAATGAGGAGTCCTTAATTAAGAAACCCTGCCTTAGTTAGATTTATAGGCTTACCGAGTGGGTCTATCATGCTTATTTGTTGTCCTTTTCGGTTGTTTTGTTTTTAAATGTTGGGCTAACTGTGGGTTGGGCCATGCTCGAGCAAGTGTAATGATGTGTAATGTGTTTTAGATTTTTTAATAAAACACGAAATTTTCCTAAAAAATAAGGGGTCTCTTTATTTACTTTCAATTTTTTAAGCACGAATAACGTGGGGTTTCTGTTTGAATAAAAGTTTTGAACACAAATAATGTGTATTTTTTCATGCTGTTAGAGTTTTAACACATATACCATGGATTTCTTTGTCTTCTTCTAGCGTTTTGAACAATAATAAGCTAGGGTCTCTATGTCTGCTATCAATTTTTAATACAAAGAATGTGAGGTTTTTGTTTGCTTCTGATGTCTTAACGCAAAAAATGTGGCATTTTGCTTCATTTCGAAGTTTTTAACAAAAATAATACGAGTTCTCTTTATTTGCTTCTAGAGTCTAACACTTGTTACATGGAATAGGGTCTCTTTGTCTGTTTCTAGAGTTTTCAACACAAATAATATTAGCTCTTTCTCTGCTTCTAAAGTTTTTAACACAAATAACATGGCTGTTTGTTTGTTTTTGGATCCTTTAACAAAAATAATGTGTCTTTTTTTTTTTTTTGCTTTCAGACTTATGAACACACAAACATGGGGTCTCCTTATTTGGTTTTGAAATCTTTTAACACAAAAATATGTTGGGTTTGTCTAATTAACAAAAAAGATGATCTTATTAGCTTCTAAAATAAACTTTTTTTGAATAATAAATTCCAAAATCTAAAAATAGATACTTAAATATTTCATCAAGGTAAAAATGACAATAATAATAATCAAGTGTGCACGGTTTTGTGAAGTTTTGTTTTTTACTTTTAAAAATAAAATAAGCAATCACACTTGTTTTCGCCCATTTTTTTGGTTTTTTATTTTAAATAAATAGTTGATAAAAATTGGTTGTGGTTGGTTGGTGTGTGAGAGATTTTCTTAATAAAGAATTTTTAAATAATGAGATTTTTGAACAAGGACAAATTTTTTATTTAATAAGGATCACTAAATTCAAGGAGAGCGGCTTAAGTATCTCATCAAGGTGCAAATAAAATGTGCATAATTCGTGAAGATTTTATACAAGTGTTTGAACTTTTTGAAAAACTGCTTTATAGCAAAAAAAAAAAAAAAAGAGGCTAGAATCATACAATTTTAGATTGGACGGTAAACAAATATATTTAGTAAAATAATTGGAGTATTAATTTTTTCATTTACGTAACGTATTTTAATTTCTTCCTAGACGGAATCGACGTCTATGTCGCATTTTAAAGGCTTTCTACACGGACTGGACACTATGCCAAATCCACTAAGGTGAATGCCCGTGATACATATAGAGCATAGCTTACTAGGGATCCACATGGAATGAGTTAGACTATCAATGGACTGCACCAATACAATCTCATTGTGTTACATTAGGTTATAACTTATAACTAAATAGACAAATTAATTTAACTGTCAATTTTTTTATAAGAATTTGATTTTCAGATTATCCGCCGTTGGGATAACAGTCCGAAAGGCTCAATCGATCATATTTTAATTCCCCCCCCCCATTATTTTCCATTTTAAAAATATTTAAAAACTAACCGTATTCTTTATCATCCAATTACATTTTAAAAATATATAATTAGCTATCCTTCTTCACTTCTCTCTTATATTGCTATAAATTATGAACTTCACAATTTTTTTATTTTATTAAATTGAATTTTTAATATTTACATGGATAAACTTTCTACCTGTTGAAGACAAGCAAAAACAAGTCTCATGTGACGATATTTAAGAAATTAAATGACGATTTGATTCAATATCTACAATGTGATAAAACACATAAGCATAAATTCACATCAGACTATAATGAGGATGTCATTTTTTATCATGGGCACTTGCTTAGGCATAATCATTCAGTTTTAGATGCAAATTTTTCTTAAAATTTGATGTCTGAATTAGTTAACGTAAAATGGAAATTTTAGATTCGCAATTTTTTGTAAAATATAAATTTCAAAATTAATTGCATTGCCTATTAACATTTAATATATTACTATCTCACATGTGTTGTACATGTATTGCATAATAACATAATACATATTTTTATAAATAATATCAACATTATTAAACTACATAACCCAAAAAAGTAGTATTGATAAAATGAGGCATACATCCGACATGAAAGTATTAGAATTGATATAGTTTTTATTTTTTGAAGTTGAAACTAATGGAATTGATAAAGTTTTTTTTACTGAAAATTGAAATTTCTAATAAAGATGATAAAGTTTTTAATGAATTATTATTGGGTTGTCAGTGTTTATACCCTCCACATCTTTAGGAACCAAATTCCGCTGGAAAATCTTCTTTTAAACTACGAATTTTGAATTCCATTTTGTCAGAGTTTCATTCTGAGAGTTCAAACACATGTCCATCCCCCTCTTTTAGATTGTTATCATCCGCAAAATTTTTCTATCCAGTATTAAATTTGTATATAGCTTTAACTCCATCCACCATAAAACAAAAACCACTTATTTCCACCATAAGTAAGGATTGCAGGGGCTCCAGCAAAAGGAAGCTCTTTGTTCATTTTCTTGGGTAAGTACTGTTAAACATTCAAAAACAATTTACCAAAATAAAAGTCAAGAATCAAGAAATCCAAAGTGTCCAACTCTAATCTCTCCTCTCCTCTCTGCTCTCTCGCTCTTCCTCTCTCTATTATGCCTATCGATCTCTCGTATATATATATATATATCTATATATTATATTATATATATATATATATATATATATATTATTATATATACTATATATATAGATATATATAATTATATACTATATATATATTATATATATATATATATATATATATCTGTGTGTGTGTGTGAAACGGAACATTAAGCTTGAAACCAAGAACATCTAATCTTGAATGCACCACCTCAAAACTAAAATTCTCCCCCCTCCCCCTGGTATTTTGTAACAGTCTGGAAAATGTTAGGTTGAACTAGAGCCTGAACATAAGGATAAATTTAATAAAAAAAATGCCCCTAAGTTTGTAAACCATCTAATCATTTTAGGGGGTTTAGGAGTCAAGGCCTAATAGAGAAGTGCCAAGCAAAAGGAGCAAGCAAAGGCCAAAAGTCAAGGCTGCCCCAAACTTGGAGCTACTGCCTCAAGGCTCCACGGCCACCACCACGGATCATGGTCAAGACCACGTTCAGTAAAAGGCTTCATGGAGTTGCCTTGGCCAAGAGAGAGGAGCCCCAAGTGTCCTAGAAACTGCCCCAACCCTCACGAGGGGACCACAGGTCGTGGTAATATCCAAGACTTGTGAGGTGGGGCATGAGACTCCATTATTTTTTTCGTAGGAAATGGGGAATTTAGGGGAGGTATTGCCCAAAGCACCTGGCACCATAACGGGCCGTGGTGAACTTGATGAGGGGAATGGGGGATCGTGAACTTGACTTAGTTTTTGTAGGAATTGGCAAGCTTGAAGAGGCTATCACCTCAATCCTCACAACAAGCACCACGAGTCAAGGTGCTCCATGTGGCTCGTGAACCTAGACAAGTTCTTTTAATGAAGGTTAGTTTAGTCTTTTACTTTCAAGTCCAATTAATGTGGGGTGTTCTGGGTAGATTAGGGGTAAAATTTAAATAGGGTTTTAAGTTTTTTTCATCCATTTACAAGACTCAAACTCAAAAACAAAAAATATTCTCCCAAACCCAATCCTCTCAAATATTTCTCTCTACAAATTTCCTCCATTGAAAAACACCAAAAGCTTCAAGGAAAGGGTTCAAGCTCCAAGATTTGCATCTCAATTTAGTGGTAAAGCTTCAAATAAGGTTTGAGAACTTTCATTCATGGGATTTCTTTCCCCATGAAGCCCTTCTTATACTATTTTTGAAAATGAGAATTTGTTCAAAATTAGGGTTGTGATTCTAACCTTAGGTTGTTCTCAAAAACATTTTATTTATGTTGTTTATCCTATATTATAATGAAATTGACATTGATTAGAAGTTTTGTTTCTAAATTTCCCTTGAACCCATGTGTTTTCCCCGTGCCCCCAACTTTATAAAAAGTATGATGGGTTTCTTTATGAATTATAAGTATGTGGGATAATATGTATGTGGATTTAGTAATTAATCTTGTTTATATGCTTATAGTAGTAATTCTAAGTGTGATTTCAAGATATGATCGATGACCCTTCAAGGGTAAATTGTAAATGTTGAATCTTTAATTATGGCCTTGAAGGCAATGCATGAAGGTAATCCTATGTGCAAGATTATGACATATGAATGGTTTGATCCACTTGAAAGGTGGAGGTTCTTACTTTTTTGTATATATGTATGAAGTTATGTTCCACTTGAATGGTGAAAATCCAATGACTAAGGTGTGAGATATGGTATTGTTGAAAGACTAGTTTCCTTTACTATTAGACATGACTATGTATTAATTGTCTTTGATGATTATATGATGATTTTAAGGTGAAAGGTAGTTCTCACCATGTTTAATCATGAGCTATGTATGAGTTGGGTTGAATGAAGGGTAATGTACTCATTCACATACGAAATTACAATTTACCTTAACTATGTAAAGTTAGAGAATAATGCTTAGCATCGCGCAATAATAACAAATGAGGTAGAGACCTTCCCGCTAGTTTAGGTTGGGTCTTCTACATATGATGTAATGAGATGGAAACTCTCCCGCTAGTTGAATCAGCCGAGTTTCTAAAAGCAATCGTCCTATCCCATAACTGTGTACCCGCATTGGTCTTAGCTAGTGGATCCACATTATAGATATATATGTTTAGTTCTACCTTAGGCAAGTAGAACACCTTTTATCGGTGTGGGGTTATATGTCACTGGATTCCATGTAGCTCTCATGGTCTATGTCGGTTAAGGAAATTCTCCCTCTATAATAAGGTAATGCATATGACTTGAACCAAACTTGTGATTTCTTGATAAGTCTACTTCGTAGGAGTGGGTGTATGTGACTTAACTCTTTTCAGTGCAGAAGTATTCTTTGACAGAGAATATGGGTGGGTCCATAATGCTATGGTAAGACATGAAGGTATGATATACGTTGATTGGGTTGTTGTTAGGATATGACTCTCCTTATGTATATGTGATGAACACGGTTATTCACTTATGTATGATTGTGGATTATGATGGGATCTAATGTTGATATGTGTAACTAAGGTGATTCTGAATGGATACTTAGTATAGTTGGTATTATGGTATTCCAACTATGCATTGCACAAGTATGCTTTTAGGGTTGCTAAGGTGATGGTCCTACTATGTTATGAAAAATCGTATGAGAATGCTATTATGACTTGTATTATGTCCTTATGTGCATAAATGATTTTCCAACTGAATAAATGTCTTATTTCCACAATTTTTTTTTTAGCATAATTAAGTATTTTTATGCATGTTTCCATACTTAGTCCTTTTGTACTAACTCATTATCTTCTACATCTCCTATGAATGTATGTTCAGTCCGTTGAGGTGCTCTTAGTCCATTCTTGAAGAAAACTTGGGTTGCTACCTCCAAGTTTTGGTGAGTCCTCAATTCTGACTATTGGATGTTATTGATTCTAGTTCTAGTTTACTTTCCTTGTTAAGGACTATATTGTATTTACTTATGATAAGACTTAATATTGATGTAAGGGTGAGTCCTAATTTTCGTGCTTTTATTTTTAGATGGTGTAATGAGACAAGTCTAGATTCCTATTTTTCATATATAAAGAAAGTTGTACTTTTATAGTAAACGTTTTTAGTTTTCCGCATTAATTTTATGTCTTATCTAATGATGGTTATGGGATTGTATGAGACTTCTTAGGGGTCAAGTACGTTGTGTCACTCCTAGGGTGCAGCCCCAGTCGTGACATATTCAATAACAATGAGATTTATACAATTGAAATAAGAAAAAGGAGAAATTTTTAGAAATGAAATATCCCTTATTCATAAAAATGAAATTCTAACTGACAAAGTTTGTTGAGGGTAGGAAATCATTTCTCCATCCTGTAATGATCCTCAAAATGAAATAGGGTTATATAAAGCCTAACAAGGGCTTTATGAGTTAATAAAGTGTTAAGATAATGAATACTAGCATTAGAAGTCAGTTTGTGGAGTTTGAAATTTAAAACGTCTAAGGACGACCAAGACGTCCGGAAATTAGTCTTGAGCATGTGCTAGTGTGTCCTTATATGTTGTATGTGTTCTTATGTGTTGTTTGGAGTCTAAAATAATTGGGGATGACCCTAAAACCTATATCACCATATTTAGGGTCTAAAATGTCCGGTTATGGTTCCCCAAGGACCGCCCTAGGGGTTCTTGAGGAGGATCCAACCTTGGGCAAACAAGCTGCCCAAGGTGGCAACAAATTGTGCATAGATTAAACAAGTTCGCATTGTGGACATGATTCACCAAGGGACAAATTTTTGGTCCACGTCACGAACTCTACTGTGCCAAAAATTATTTTGAAAAATCTTGAGGGAACAACTCCGCGACGCGGACTTGTTCCCCAATGATAATTCCAAAATTTTAAGTTA
Organism: Solanum habrochaites; assembly: GCA_027704765.1. Classification (NCBI taxonomy): domain Eukaryota; kingdom Viridiplantae; phylum Streptophyta; class Magnoliopsida; order Solanales; family Solanaceae; genus Solanum; species Solanum habrochaites. The sequence continues at coordinate 70,911,818 of JAKWJA010002489.1, read as the reverse complement.
AGTTTGACTTGTCTAAAATGGTCCAATTAATGTAGGGGTATTTTGAGTATTTTGGGGGTGAATTATATACTGATTTTAGATTATTATACACCCATTACCCTAAATCCAAAAATTATAAGCTCTCCATTCTCTCTAAAATTATCTCTCTAATAACATCCTCTCCAAGGTTTCAAGCCTAATTTCGTGGGATTTCTTCAATTCATGTTTGGTGATTTCATCCTTGACTCTTCTTCCATTCAAGGAGCCAATTTCAAAGGCTTTCCAAAGATGTTCAAAAACATAGAAATTCCTTTTTTTAATTCTAAGCATGTGTTCTTGCATGAAAAAGTTTAAATCAATGTTTTGTGAAGTAATTGATGTTAATTGAATGTTTTAAGATGAAAAACTCGATGAACCCATGTATTCCTTAAATTCGTAATATTGTTTCTAAAGTGGGTGAATTGATCATGGCTTGATCTAAGTGAATTCATGTGTAGATTGTATTGGGCTATTGAATTATGTACAAATCATGATAGAATTATTTATAACCTTCCTTATAATGATGACATTCATATTTTATGTTGTTGGATCATTGATATGGATTGGTTGTTGGCTTAGTATTGTGTACATGACTATTGGTAAGAGCCTTTGTAAAGTGAATTGGTTGAAAAGTCTAAGGAATTGTGATGATGATGATTGGGAGGTGGTGAGTTGACCTAATTCTTCTATTTAGTATAGAATTGATATTGAATTGTATTGATTGGTATGGTCCACTTATGATGGCGGTGTCTATGTGTTATAATTGTTATGAACATGGCCTTGTCGACATTATTATGTGAAGTAATGTGATCATGTAGAAGATGTTATGGCTTATATGAATATGTAAAGTGAAGGATGATATGATATATGTGTGATCTTGTAAAGTGTGAAGTTATTAAGTGAAGTACTCTTGTAATGGCTATATGATCTTTTATGAGAGTTAATGTTATGATGATTCACCAATTGATGATATATGCTAATGAAGGACTAAGAAATGTACTTATAGAATAATATTGCATCTTGTGTGGTAGACTTATTGTCCCTATATGGTACTTCAATGTTATTGAATACGTGATATGATGATGTTGTGTCTTGATCGATAGACTTAGGTCCCTCTACTTGATATATGAAAGTTATGTGAATGTGAACTCTTGACTTAGTTGGCTTAGGCCTCTTTGTCATGTATATGAATGAATGAATGATGAATGAAAGTCTAGGATCAATAGACCTAAGATGGTGCCCTTCTAAAGGATGACTAAATAGGACCTTGAATAAGAAAGAAGGTCAAGAGTATAGAACCTTGAATATAGAAAAGAAGGTTAATAGAAGCTTTAAAGTAAAAGACCGGAATGATATCCTTCTTGAGTGGAATGATGACTTAGGGATAGGTTGGCTGGAATTACATAAATCAATCTCTAAGGAAGTCATAAGAGCTATCCTAATAGTCCTTGGTAGGCAGTCCTAGTGGACCCATCCTTGGAAAGAAAAAGTGTAAAGAGTTGGTACGTCATAGTAATAGTACAACTCTAATACACTTAGTGAATTATTACTCTATGAGAATAAAGTCAAAGCACCAAGTGAATATTCTTGTGCTAGTAGATCTACTTAAGATGATAATATAGTACAAACAAATCCTTGATATTCCTTAACCATGTGCCAACTGGGATGTGTCAGAATCTATACCTAGCTAGTATCTATGTCAGTTAGTACCTATTCTCATCATGTTGGATGTACACTCTAGTTATTGGATAGGTTCCACAACGTGTAGGTAGTGGAATGGGACACTATCTACACATGGCACAAGTAGGCTTTTAAGATGCTAGAATGGGTTCCCTAGGTCTTTTCCACTACCATTATGTGAAGTACTATAATAGTTTGATTGTATCTTAAATGGCTTAATGAAGATGGTTGACTTAGGCCTCATTTGTTTGCACTTAATGGAGGTCTGAATCTTAATCATTCAAATTCATCCTATTAAGTACGTTTGGTTTTTAGGTCTGAATCTGAATTATTAAGATTCAGCCCATTAAGTTCATTTGTTTTATTTTTGAAAAAACCTCTTAATGGGTCTGAAGAGGTATGAATGAACCAGATCTGTAGGAGACTCTTGATGACATTCACACTCATTGAATAAGTTATCAAATAATAAATCATTGTTTCTCTGCTTTAAGCGTGCCTTTTCATCTCATAACTAAAAACTTTCTTACTATATTTTCTCAATCAAACACCATTTTTTTCCCTCTTGAACTTGTAAGTTTTCATAAATTCGTTCAAGTTTTTTTTTATATTAATAATTTTCTTGTACTGACTGTGTCTAGAACACTATTGGTATATTGACATTTATCAAGGTTTATGAACGAAAAAATTGTACTTCCAAATCATGATTATTAAAACTTTTAAAACTTTTTTTTAATCAAAAGTGATATATTTTGTTGAAATGAAATTTTTATGACATTTTATTAATATAATGTTAATATCACATGCACATTCAGATATTGAAAAAAAATAGTATTAATTATTTAGTGTTTAGATTTGGAGACCACATCTTAATATTCAGATGTGTATTCAGATCAAAACACCTAAATCTTAATGCCGATATTAATATTCATATGCGGTTTCAGATTCATACCTCTTAATCTTAATGGAAACAAATGAACCCTTAGTTAATGAATTTTGAATAGAAAGGGTCTTACCTAGGGTAGCTTTGAGGATTTCTTAGGTAGGCTTGAAAAGGGTGTATGGGTGGTCTCTTCATGTCTTACTTAGGTGAGTCTTAGAGTAACCTTAGGTGGGAAGTCTAAATGATGAAACATGAATAAACTTACTTAGGGAAGTTTGGATACTCACTTAGGTGGGTGTGAAGGGGTTGTATGAGCGGTCTCTTCATATCTGATATAGGTGGGTCTTAGGATAACTCTTGGTAGGAGGTTTAAATGCCTATGTGTATGATTATGGTTGTCTCTTATGAGTTACTTGAAGGTGGTTCTTATACTTGTTTTATGAGGTTTCTATCAAAAGAGCATGAAAAGTATGTTATAAAGTAAATGCCCGTTTTTAGTATAGTTTTCTTGGATGTTCACCATACTTAGTGCATTCAATGTGCTAATTCCATATGTTGTTCTATTTCTACAAGTGTAGGTGGAAAGTGAGGAGTATCTTAGGAGAAAAGTTTGGAAATAATATTCTCTCAAGAAGACTTGGTATGTCCTCATATGATTCGAGAATATAGTTATGTTTTAGTTTCCTTTCAAAAAGAATTTGTAATAGACTATAGTTACTCAGTTAGGTGGGTGTGAAGGGGTTGTATGAGCAGTCTCTTCATATCTGATATAGGTGGGTCTTAGGATAACTCTTGGTAGGAGGTTTAAATGCCTATGTGTATGATTATGGTTGTCTCTTATGAGTTACTTGAAGGTGGTTCTTATACTTGTTTTATGAGGTTTTGTCACGACACAAAACGAGCCGCGAGTGGCACCCACACTTATCTTACTAGGTGAGCGAACCAACAAATCTAAACCCCAACATTTCAACCATAATAAACAAAATATAATGCGGAAGACTCAAATCTTATTAATATAACCAATAAACAAGGATCTAAAGTTTATCAACTATCATCCCCAAAATCTGAAAGTCATCACACCAAGAACATCTATCCTCAAATTTCTAAATCTAAGAGTAATTAAGAAGCTAAAATAAGTAAAAAGATGGTCCATGTCCGAACTTCAAGACATCAAGATGTGAAGGAGAGAATCCAGTCCGAGCTAGGAGTAATAGCTCACCCTGAAGTCTGATGTGCTGGAAAGTGGCTAGAGTTGAGGACGAGTCGAAGTCGATGGCACGCTTGCTGCACTCCACAAATAACAAAGAAGAAAATTACAAGTAGGGGTCAGTACAAGGAACACGTACTGAGTAGGTATCATCGGCCAACTCAAAATAGAAAGCAATATATATCAAATAATATTATAAAATAAACTACAATACTTAACAGGTGGCAACAACAAGTACAAGAACCATGGGCAACAACATCAAGCACCTATGAGGACTCAAGCCTCCACACCATACTCATTTGGGACATAGGTTCTTCGAAATTGAGTATATTAACATGATTCAAGGTTACTTCTCTTTATTCTTATCGTGTCGGAACGTGACACTATGATCCCCTAATAATACGTGTCGGAACGTGACACCCGATCCCCTAATACTACGTGTCGGAACGTGACACCCGATCCCCTAATACTACGTGTCAGAACAGACACCCGATCCCCTAATACTACGTGTCGGAACGTGACACCCGATCCCCTAATACTACGTGTCGGAACGTTACACCCGATCCCCTTATCTCATTAATTTTATTTCATCAAGTCTTCGTTATGCCAAGGTGCCATCTTAACAGAGATAACTCAATATTGAAGATTCACAATCACAACATACAACACACAATCAAGCATATAGAAGACTTTACAATACCACCCAATACATATCAATCGCTATTTAGAGTTTACTATGAAGATAGCATAAACCATAACCTACCTCCACCGAAGAACCGCGATCAACAAGTTACTTCTCAATGCCTTTGCTTTCCTCTTCGCTTCTCCTTTTTCTCGCTCGTTCTCCCTCTCTTCTGTTCTTTTTCTTTTTCCTCTACAAATTCTTTTTCTTTTACCCTAATTATCATATAAATCAATATGATAACAGTAACCCATTATTTATTTTAAGGTTACTTTTTTTAACCCCCAAGTAAATAACTTATTAAACTCACCCCACTAATTTCATGAAGTTTGTCATGAATGGTCCAAAACACCCCTTAAAAACTTTTAGTAGAAATCCGACCCAGTCGAGGTTACGCAACCTGTGACGGCCCGTTGTGTCTATGACGGTCCATCCTGCAAGTCCGTCACAAGATTCAGAGAATTAAATTCAGTCAAGGGTTTTGTGACGGTCCGTCATATCGCGGAGTTCAGAGAGTCGCTCCAAGTACCAAGATTTCATAGTTGAAGTGTTTTGGCACGAAGACACTCGACGGACCATTGTGCCTATGACGGTTCGTCCTACTTGTCGTCGAGGGTAATGAGGAGAGAAACAGGAAAATTACACATGTGTGGGACGACGGGGTCCATAACGGTCCGTCGCGTGATCCGTCGACCCAGTCAGTTTTTATCACAAATGATTTTACTGCTCGAAACGACTAAACATGTCGTTACAATCGATACCAATTTACCCATCGTTTTCCCTCGAACGATCACAAGAAGAAAAACAAGGGCGAGAAAGAGTACCTGAATCTGCAAAAAGGTGTGGGTATCTTGCTTGCATATCAGCCTCCTTCTCCCAAGTGGAATCTTCAACTGACCGATTCTTCCATTGAACCTTGATGGATGCAATCTCCCTTGATGTTAACTTGCGGATTTCTCTATCTAGAATAGCAACAGGCTCCTCCTCATAAGACAAATTCTCATCAAGAAGAACTGAATCCCAACGAATAATGTAGTTTCCATCCCCATGGTATCTTTTCAGCATAAACACATGAAATACCGGGCGCACTCCTGACAGTCCTGGAGGCAAGGCTAATTCATAAGCTACCTCCCCCACTCGCTTCAGAACTTCAAATGGACCAATATACCTCGGACTAAGCTTACCTCACTTACCAAACCGCATCACCCCTTTCATGGGCGAAACCTCCAGCAAGACTTGCTCACCCTCCATAAAATCCAAGTCCCTAACCTTTCGATCTGCATATTCTTTCTGCCTGTTTTGAGCTGCTAGAAGCTTCTCCTGAATGAATTTTACTTTATCTAACGATTCCCTCAAAAGGTCGGTACCCCATGGTCTCACCTCAAATGCATCAAACCACCCAATGGGAGACCTACATCTCCTCCCATACAGTGCCTCAAATGGGGCCATATCAATACTTGAGTGATAGCTATTATTGTATGAAAACTCTGCTAAGGGCAAGAAGTTATCCCAATGACCACCAAAATCTATTACACATGCACGAAGCATATCCTCCAACACCTGAATCGTTCGCTCAGACTGACCATCGGTCTGAGGGTGAAATGCGGTACTAAGATCCAACCTAGTACCTAATTCAGCATGCAATGTTCTCCAAAACTTAGAAGTAAATTGCGTACCCCTATCTGATATGATGGAAAGTGGGACTCCATGCAATCGAACAATTTCTGAGATATAGAGTTTGGCTAACTTCTCTGCATTGTAAGTCATCTTGACCGGAATGAAGTGAGCAGACTTAGTTAACCTATCAACAATTACCCAAATGGAGTCATACTTTCCCAATGTCTTTGGAAGACCAACTACAAAATTCATTGCAATTCTTTCCCATTTCCATTCAGGAATGGCATTTTCTGAAGTGTTCCTCCGGGCCTCTGGTGCTCATACTTTACCTGCTGACAATTCGGGCATTGGGCAACAAAATCAACAATGTCACGCTTCATCCTACTCCACCAAAAATGTTGCTTTTAAGTCACGATACATCTTGGTTGCACCAGTATGTATAGAATACCTTGAACTATGAGCCTCTGTAAGAATAGTGTGAATCAAATTATCAACCCGGGGCACACACATCCTTCCCTTAATTTGCAGAACTCCTTCCTCATCAATTATTACCTCTTTAGCCTCTCCTCGTAATACCATATCTCGAATTCGGCTCAACTTCTCATCAGTAAATTGTTTTCCCTTAATCTTGTCAAGAAAAGAAGATCTTGCCTCCACACAGGCCAAAAATCCTCCCTTTTCCCGTACTTCCAACCTCATAAAGTCATTAGCCAGAGTCTGAACCTCTCTAGCTAATGGGCGTCTAGAAACCTGCAAATGAGCTAGACTTCCCATGCTTCCTGCCTTTCTACTTAAAGCATCTGCCACAACATTAGCTTTTCCTGGGTGATACAAGATAGTAATATCGTAATCCTTCAGTAGTTCCATCCACTTCCTCTGTCTCAAATTCAAATCTTTCTGAGTAAAGACATACTGTAAACTACGATGATCTGTATAGATTTCACACTTAACCCCATATAGATAATGTCTCCATTGCTTTAATGCAAACACTACTGCAGCCAACTCCAAATCGTGGGTCGGATAGTTGCGTTCATTCACTTTTAGTTGCCTCGAAGCATAAGCAATTACATTCTTCTCCTGCATTAGCACTGCACCCAAACCAGAGTAAGATGCATCACAATACACAATGAAATTCTTATCTTCCACTGGCAAGGTAAGAATTGGTACACTAGTCAACAAGGTCTTGAGGTTCAGGAAGCTTTCTTCACATTCGTCCGACCATACAAATGGAACATTCTGCTTTGTCAAATTTGTCAGTTGGGAAGCAACAGAAGAAAATCCCTTGACAAATCGACGGTAGTAGCTAGCTAAGCCAACAAAGCTCCTTACCTCTGTAACATTAGTAGGTCTTACCCAACTCTTCACTGCTTCAATCTTGAAAGGATCCACCATCACTCCATCCTTAGAAACTACGTGCCCCAAGAAGGACACTGAATCTAGCCAAAACTCACACTTGGAGAATTTGGCATAAAGCTTTTTCTCTCTCAACACTTCCAATACCATTCTCAAATGCTCCTCATGTTCTTTCCTGCTCTTTGAGTATACCAGTATATCATCAATAAATACGATAACAAAAAGATCCAGATATGGCTTAAAAATCCCGTTCATCAGGCTCATGAAAGCAGCAGGGGCATTCGTAAGCCCAAAAGACATTACTAAGAATTCATAATGCCCATACCTGGTTCGAAAAGCAGTCTTTGGCACATCTGCTGCCCGTATTTTCAATTGATGATAACCAGATCTCAAATCGATCTTTGAGAAGGTACAAGCACCTTGTAACTGATCGAACAAATCATCAATGCGAGGAAGAGGATACTTGTTCTTAATAGTCACCTTATTCAGTTTCCTGTAGTCTATGCACATCCGAAAACTCCCATCCTTCTTTTTCACAAATAAGACAGGAGCACCCCAAGGGGATGCACTTGGTCTAATAAAGCCTTTACCTAACAACTCCTGAAGTTGGGCCTTTAACTCCCTTAACTCAGCTGGAGCCATTCTATAAGGGGGTATAGAAATGGGGCGAGTACCCGGCTCCAGATCAATGCAAAAATCAATATCCCTATCCGGTGGCATACCAGGAAGGTCTGCAGGAAACACATCCAGAAACTCACAGACTATCGAAACAGACTCAATCGAAGGTACTTTGGAAGTATCATCCCTGAGATGTGCCAAGAAGGCTAAACAACCTTTACTAACCATCCTCTTAGCGCGAAGAAAAGAGATAATACGGACTGGGGTGGAAATGTAATCACCCTCCCATACTAGTGGATCAGTTCCAGGCTTGGCCAATGTTACAGTTTTAGCATTACAATCCAAGATTGCAAAATTTGGAGAAAGCCAGGTCATACCCAGAATCACATCAAAATCAACCATCTCTAGAATAATAAAATCTACATGAGTATTGCTCCCCACAAAAGTCACAAGACAAGACCTATACACCCTTTCAACTATCACGGACTCACCCACAGGAGTAGAGACACGAATCGGCATGTCAAGCAAATCACAGTATAAATCAAGACCATTAGCAAATGAGGAAGATACATATGAAAATGTAGATCCAGGATCAAATAATACAGAAGCCATGCAATCACAGACCAAAAGATTACCTGTGATAACAGCATCAGATGTCTCTGCTTCAGATTTCCCGGAAAAGCATAACAATGGGCCCTATCACCTGTCTGCCCGTTGCCCCTACCATGTTGTGCTGCAGTAGTTCCAACTTGCCCGCCACCCCGACTGATTTGGTGACCACCATTACCTTGGCCACCACGTCCTCCAGAATGGCGGCCTCTCCCATGACCACCTCTACCTCTAATTATTGGGGGTCTGTAACTCTGTTTTGGACAATACCTCCTAATATGTCCAGTCTCTCCACATCCATAACAATCTCTGGAGTCAAGCATAGGTCTCTGTGAGAATGACAAAGTCTGGGGATAACCTCCAAACTCAGAGAAATGTTGACTGGTCTGCAATGGACCCCCAGCTACAGCCTGTAGTGAAGACTAAATAGGTCGGGCTGGGTACGCTCCTGAACTCTGTCCTCTGGAGTAAGAACCACTAAATTCGCCTCCCGTACGGAACTTCTTAGATGTCGACGCCGGGGTGAAGTTGTCTGGATTCACCCCCTCTACATCTATTACAAAGTCAACCACTTCCTGAAAGGATTTTGCTGCAGCAGCTACCTGTAAGGAGGGGATCTGCAAATCTGACCTCAATCCTTTCACAAAGCGGCGAATCCACTCTTGTGAACTGAAGCAAAGCTGGGTGGCATACCTGGATAGTGCACGAAATTTAGCCTCATAAGCAGTAACAGACATCCTGCCTTGCTCTAGACTCAGGAACTCATCTCTCCTCTTGTCCCTCAAAGTCCGGGGTATATACTTCTCCATAAACAAGCTAGAGAATGATGCCCAAGTCATAGGTGGTGCCTGTGCTGGTTGACACTCAACGTACGACCGCCACCACATTTTGGCATTTCCCTGAAACTGATAGGTCACAAACTCAACCCCGAATCGTTCTACTATGTCCATCTTATGTAGCAGCTCATGACAATCAACCAGAAAATCATAGGCATCCTCAGATTCAGCACCCTTGAAGACTGGAGGTTTCAACTTCAAGAATTTAGTGAAAAGTTCATGTTGATCACTCGTCAGTATAGGCCCTGTAGTTAACCGAGGAACCGTTCCTACTTCTAATGAGGCATCCATGCGGGGAGCCACAGCAGCTGCATGTTGTACTCCCGGAACCTGAGGTGCTGGTACAGAAAACACTGGAGGTGTCTGGCCTGGATCAGATAACCCGCTAAGATAAGTAAGAACCTGGTTAATCATCTCTGGCGTAGGTTGGGGTGGTAATTCCTCATCCTGCACTTGCTCATTTTCCCCTTCCTCACCCTCTCTTACTACCTCATTAGTCGGTGGAGGAGTCACCGCCCTAGTACTAGCTGGACCAGGTGTTTGTCCTCTACCTCTAGAGGACGTCCTCCCGCGACCTCTACCACGGCCTCTTGCCACGTCTCTCTTCGATCTACAGCCCCAGTGGCTGGCTCAGACGCACCCTGTCTTGCCGGTGCTGGTGTGGGCACAATTTTTGCTCTAGTTCTAACCATCTGCGAAATAGAGTGAGGAGGTCAGATACCAATTTGTATCACCTAGATACCAATTGGATCCAAGTAATAGCACGAAAGAAAGAAAGAATGGAATTTTCCTAAAGTCCTATAGCCTCTCAAAGAAAAGTAAGGGCGTCCCCCTACCGTTCCGCAAGACTCCACTAGACTCGTTCTTGTGTGATGAGACAAACGAACCTAAAGCTCTGATACCAAGTTTGTCACGACCCAAAACGAGCCGCGAGTGGCACCCCCACTTATCTTACTAGGTGAGCGAACCAGCAAATCTAAACCCCAACATTTCAACCATAATAAACAAAATATAATGCGGAAGACTCAAATCTTATTAATATAACTAATAAACAAGCTTCTAAAGTTTATCAACTATCATCCCCAAAATCTTGAAGTCATCACACCAAGAACATCTATCCTCAAATTTCTAAATCTAAGAGTAATTAAGAAGCTAAAATAAGTAAAAAGATGGTCCATGTACGAACTTCAAGACATCAAGACGTGAAGGAGAGAATCCAGTCCGAGCTAGGACTAATAGATCACCCTGAAGTCTGATATGCTGGAAAGTGGCTAGAGTTGAGGACGAGTGGAAGTCGATGGCACGCTTGCTGCACTCCACAAATAACAAAGAAGAAAATTACAAGTAGGGGTCAGTACAAGGAACACGTACTGAGTAGGTATCATCGGCCAACTCAAAATAGAAAGAAATATATATCAAATAATATTATAAAATCAACTACAATACTCAACAGGTGGCAACAACAAGTACAAGAACCATGGGCAACAACATCAAGCGCACCTATGAGGACTCAAGCCTCCACACCATACTCATTTGGGACATACGTTCTTCGAAATTGAGTATATTAACATGATTCAAGGTTACTTCTCTTTATTCTTATCGTGTCGGAACGTGACACTCCGATCCCCTAATACTACGTGTCGAATGTTACACCCGATCCCCTAATACTACGTGTCGGAACGTGACACCTGATCCCCTAATACTACGTGTCGGAACGTGACACCCGATCCCCTAATCTCATTAATTTTATTTCATAAAGTCTTCGTTATGCCAAGGTGCCATATTAACAGAGAGAACTCAAGATTGAAGATTCACAATCACAACATACAACACACAATCAAGCATATAGAAGACTTTACAATACCCCCCAAAACATATCAATCGCTATTTCGAGTTTACTATGAAGATAGCATAAACCATAACCTACCTCCACCGAAGAATCGCGATCAACAAGTTACTTCTCAATGCCTTTGCTTTCCTCTTCGCTTCTCCCTTTTCTCGCTCGTTCACCCTCTCTTCTGTTCTTTTTATTTTTCCTCTCCAAATTCTTTTTCTTTTACCCTAATTATCATATAATTCACTATGATAAAAGTAACTCATTATTTATTTTAAGGTTACTTCTTTTAACCCCAAGTAAATAACTTATTTAACTCACCCCACTAATTTCATGAAGTTTGTCATGAATGGTCCAAAACACCTCTTAAAAACTTTTAGCAGAAATCCGACCCAGTCGAGGTTACTCAACCTGTGACGGCCCGTCGTGTCTATGACGGTCCGTCCTGCAGGTTCGTCACAAGATTCAGAGAATTAAATTCAGTCAAGGGTTTTGTGACGGTCCGTCGTATCTGCGACAGTACGTGCTGCAGCTCCGTCGCGGAGTTCAGAGAGTCGCTCCCAGTACCCAGATTTCTGAGTTGAAGTGTTTTGGCACGAAGACGCTCGACGGACCATTGTTCCTATGACGGTTCATCCTACTTGTCGTCGAGGGCAATGAGGAGAGCAACAGGAAAATTACACATGTGTGGCACGAAGGGGTCCATGACGGTCCGTCATGGCCATGATGGTTCGTCGCCTGATCCGTCGACCCAGTCATTTTTTATCACAAATGATTCTACTGCCCGAAACGACTAAACAGATCGTTACAGGTTTCTATCAAAAGAGCATGAAAAGTATGTTATAAAGTAAATGCCCTTTTTTAGTATGGTATTCTTGGATGTTCACCATACTTAGTGCATTCAATGTTCTAATTCCATATGTTGTTCTATTTTTGCAAGTGTAGGTGGCAAGTGAGGAGTATCTTAGAAGAAAAGTTTGGAAATAACATTCTCTCAAGAAGACTTGGTATGTCCTCATATGATTTGAGAATATAGTTATGTTTTAGTTTCCTTTCAAAAAGAATTTGTAATAGACTATAGTTACTTTTAAAATTGATGTAAGGGTTCTGATCCCAAGATATTTTATATGTCTAAGATGTCCATGACGAGACTTAGCTCTTTATTATGATTCTATAAAGATTTGAACTATTGTTGTGAAAAGTTTTCATTCATCACTACTTTTCATATATATATATATATATATATATATATATATATATATATATATATATATGCGATGAACGACGTGTAAGGGCTTGTATAAGACCTCTGAGAGGTTGAGTATGTCGTGTGGCGACTTATAGGTGCTCTTACTTGTAAGGTACACTCTCGAGTCGTTACATATCCAATAACCATAGTCCCAGTAAATTCATATCCATCCCAAAAAAACCCAACACTAGTTTATGAAGCGTCCTAACAAAGATGATTTTGTACAACCACAAAACCTCTAGTTAAGGATGAGAATCACCACTACAAAGAATAATTTGTGAATAATAACAAAAAGAGGGAGTTTTATATAAAAATAGGAGGGAGGAAATGAGAGTTACCAAACTGTAGATGGGCTTGACACTGCTCTTAGTAAGAACCATACCAACATAGGGTTTATCAAAAAGTGGCAAAATTTCATCATTGTTGATTTTTGTACTTCCAGTGCTTTCATTCATGATGAATTCACCATTTTGGTTAGAAACTTGTTCAGATGATGATCCACCCTAAAAAATAATAATCAGAAGAGCAGATAAGCTTTATAATCAACAACGAGGGTTTGAGAGAAAGAGAAGTAAAAACACATACTTTTGTTAAGAGTGATTGGGATATACCTCCATTGCCGAATGATCAGATAAATTGAGCTCTTGTTCAGATTTGGTTCAATTTATCGAGAATACATAAAAACCTTTGAACTTTAAAAAGGGGATAATTTAAGATTTAATGGGTGGCGTTAGGGTTTCAGTGTTTTTAAACATTAACTCAAAAGTATTTTTTAAGTTAAATAATTAGTCCTATTTACTAGTTTATATAATATGGTATTTCATTTCAACAAGAGGTGGTGCATTCGAGATTGTTTTGAATTAAAGATTTATAAAGTTAAGATACATAAGTATTTTTAAAGACTTTTTTTGAATTTTAACAAAAATAATGTGGGATCATTTTGTCTGCTTTTGAAAAAAGCTTTTAGCATAAATAATATGGGGTTTATATCTACTTTTAAAGTTTCTAAGCTATGTGAATTAATCGTACATCTTTAAAAAAATTATAATTTAATATCTCCTAAAATTTTTGAAGTAGTATTTAAGAATCTTCAGGAAAAGGAAAATATCATACATTGTAAATATAAAAAAAACCGTGATCTAAAAATCTATTTTTCATCAATCGAAACCCGTTTATATCACATAATCTCTCTCTCTCTCTCTCTCTCTCTCTTTATATATATATATATATATAAAGCTAAATGTTGAGGAGGTAATGTGGCATGCTTCTAAACCCAAGAATGACATATATTATTTTTCCCTCAAATTTGTGACATTTTCATTATTTTCCATTTATTATATGATGTAATAGCAAATCTTTAAAATGTTTACTAATTACATTTTTAATCGTTAATTCTTGAAATCAATCTACGTTACTAATTTAATTTTTTGCATTTGCTTAATCTTAACTATGACTAACTGTGCTTCACTCTGTTTAGTAAATTTTGAAATTATTTTTATTTCTGTTTGGAAAATACACAAACCTATAAATACTACTTTTTGTTCTTAGTTTTGACTCATATTACCATATAATACCATAGTCAGTCCAACAACCAATTTACATTTTTAGCTATTCTTCATTTTCTCATAATTATTATTGTTTTGCTATGATATAATATTATTTACCATATTTTTGTTTTAAGTAATTTATTGATGTATTATATTTGAATGATAAGAATTTGTTTAAATGTTCTTTTTTTATTACTCCAATTTAGAGAAATGGGAGTTTAGAGTACGAACAAGGGAAAAAGAGTAATTTTAAGTTTACTCCATCTTTTAATCATTCCAGAAACTGATAAATTTCTCTATAATTTCTAGAAGCAATCAATCCATGTCTTCTATACACCTCTTCCTCTTTCGAGGATAATTTTCCTGGGATTCCTTGATAACAATATGTCTACTAGATGTTTTATATGCATGTTAGCAGTTGCTCCTGTTTTTGACATGCATTATGCATTTTTGATGTATTTTCTGTGAATTAACAACTAATTTTAGGTGGATAACGCACCTAATGTATTTAATAATATGTTTCTCAGAGAGGTAATCTAAAATTTTGTATTATACACATGTAAAGATGTATAATCTTTTAAAAAATTTGGAATCTACAATGATGCTTGAAAATAAAGCTTACTTTTATATTACCCTCTCTTACGCTAAGACCACAGAAGAATCACACAACAAAACTTAAAGTACGAATAACCGATTGAAGTAATAACATGTTTTGACGCTATTTAATAATACTATAACTTCAAAAAAAAATGTACTCCAATGTCAGATCTTAATGGATGGAAAAACAAGTGAAAGCAGAATACTGTGAATAAAATACTATTTCTCAATTTTCAACTAATTTGACTATTTCAGGTATGCGTATGTTGTGTTCTTCATATAAAAGTCAGTGATGCATCTATCTTCTTTTATTCAAAAAATACAAGAAGTGACTTACTTTTACAAAAAGTTTATGGGAATGTGGTGACTTAAATTTCTGAAAATTTTATCTGCTTGAGAGGTTTCATTCAAGCTATCATACTTAGCACTTGGTTTGTACTGGATCTGGTGATACTAGAATAAAAATTCTCAAATGACCTGACAACCTACTTATGAGATATGAGTATTCAATATCAATTCGTTGGACAAGTTTTCTCGATTGCCTCTTTCCCATCTTAGTCTGTAATCTTGAGCTTAAAGTTATCTAATACTCATATTTTTATATTCTAATTGAGGATTCTCAATAGTTCTTGAGATTATCTTTTGCTAATTTAAGAGAATGACAATATATATATATATATATATATATATATATTTATATTCCTTACTTATGTAGTATTATTAAGTAGTCGTGTGTTCTCTTATTTTTAATATATATTATTCGTTGTTGCTTCCCTGCTTTATCTCTTGCTCTTTTGCTATCATATTTTTCTTGCAGTTCTGTTTCAGAAACATCTCTTTTGAGCCGAGGGTCTATAGGAAATCAGCTCTATAGCAACTCATAATATTACAAATACTCAAAATTGTCCTTTTTAACTGATGGAAAAAAGAATTTTTCACAGAAAAACTGAAGCAATAAGAAATCAATAACGCATGTCATACACATCGTCATACATATGTGATTAACCAAATCGATTGATGAAAAAGGCGATCAGAGAGTGCATGAACCTACATCAATTAAATAAGGGGAAAGGAAACAGAAGAGAGATGGATTTGCAAATTCCAAAAAAGAATACCTAGTGAGAGAGTAGGAATTGAGACAAGGACAATACATAGATTACCTGGTAAGGACGAGAGTGACGAGTTCACTCCATGTCAGATGAGGAAGAGAGGTTTGCCCTAATTCGTATGGGTGAATTTGGAGGATGAGGAAGAGAGGTTTTCCCTAATCTGTATGGGTGAGTTTGTTGGTAAGGGGATATTATCGGAAATAAACGTTAGGAATAATATATATTAATTAAAAATTATATAGTAGAATTAAATTTTAATATCTAGTATTTATATTTTTTTTTCCTGGCAAATGCCCAAATGCCGGTAATACTCAAATGTAGGGACCATTTAGCGGCAATTTATTCATTGCCTCTAAACTAGTGTCCCTTAATTTTGTTTTTGTAGTAGTGTGCAAACCTTAGTTAATTTATAAAATTTACAAGTATCTTACATTTTTGGAGTGTTATTTGGATGTGTTTAAATAATATTTGCTAGCGGGTTGTGTCATTTAAGCATTCAGGTCTCTTTTTGTGCTTTTTGGTAGATAAAGAAAGGAGACGTTGCAAGCTGACTGTCTTAAGTTACTACGTTGTGATGAGACCGAGAGAAGACAAACAATAGATCAAGTAAAGAATTTCTTCATTCATAGTGTTCTAACTCTGTTTTGACATATTTTTTGGTAATACCTTTCTATTGTCACTCAAGCTCATGGTCTACTGAATAGTGTATTTAAATGATCTACTTGATAGTGTTTTTTGGAACGCTCATACTAAGTGAGATAGAAATATGCTCTATAATCATATGTGGGATGCTCATATTATGAGAGGTATATAAGAATGAACTTTTTAGTTCCTTGATAAACCATAGGGAACTTATTTCAGTTTCTCTATCAAAAGTTACTTTAATTGTGATATCAAATGGTCATGACTATAGTAGTTTATGATCTTACCAAAAAACTGAATATAGTAATTTATGATTAGGCATTTCTCCTATCTAAAGTTTTAAAGAGTGAAAGCCTACATAAATGCTTCCCTCTCATTGCACAACACATGAAGAAACGGAAGCCTCAACGTTTGACTTATTAGGGAGTTCGATATCAATTATCCCCCCTCAAAGACATCCCTCCCATCTCAAATACATTCATCTCATTAATAAATGTATAATTCAAAATTCGTCACCTATGTATCCTCATTTTTGTTGATGTATCCGAAATCTTATAATTTTAAAGGACTTTTGTAGAATTTTTATAAAGTTGTGATATACATTTTTGTTGCAGTAGATGAATCCTAATAGTATTGTGAACTCTTACCAAAATAAAAGATGAGTCATATGAATGTTGAATTTACAACGTATGTTTTGGAACAAAATAATTTTCCTTTTATTTTTTGAAATGAATGCTAATGCTAAAAAAATGTATGAAGTACATAAATTACATACAAATAAGGTATAATTGCATAGTATTTGGGAACTATTTTTAAATTTTTTTATTGTTCTCAAATTCATTACTTAAGATTATGTTGCTTTTATAAAAAGGGAAAATAACGTAAAATTAATTAATCCTCCCATTCACCCAATCACATTTAAATCACGGCTAATAAATCTCTCATAACTCGAAACAAATTCAAAATTTAAAAAAAGTTCAAGCAAATAGTTCAATAGTGATTAAATCATTGTTGGAGACAATATATCATTTTTAGATACATAGCCCGATACATAACCCTTTTAGATAAATAACAGTGGGTATACGTATCGATCGGTTACTAAAATATAATTATTTTTTTCATATTTATGTATTAGATACATAATTATGAATGGGATTAATACTATTTTATGCTTGAAATAATTGGAGTAATGTATCAACAATAAGATTTGTACAAGATACATAGAACATAAGAAACTTGTAATGTACTTGATATTTGAAATATAAAATATGATAATAAGTAAATATCAATCAAATACATTAGAAATTTGAATATTGGATAGAGAAGACCATATAGTAACACCCTCGAATTTTTTCATATTTATATATTAGATACATAATTATGAACATGATTAATACTGGTTTATGTTTAAAATGATTGGGGTTATGTATCAATAATAAGATTTCTATTGGATACATTGTACACGACAAAACATAAAACAGTACATAAGCAAACACATCAATATCAAGCAGATGCGTTAAAAAATTAAATCTCTGGTAAAGAAGGTTGTGTAGTGACACCCTCGACTCCCCCTCCCCCATGAAGATTTTGCAACCGGTGATTTCGAACTAGAATTAGCATCCTTTCATAATTTCACAGTCTGGAATTTCTTTATCATCAAAGAATCCTTGCGGTGTTTGGATATATTTTGAACAAAACCATCCGCATTCGAATCAAAATTGACGAGAAACAATATCTTTATTGCTCGCGGATACATTATATTAGTAAATTGAAACTATTTAATCCAAAATTCTTATATATGGAAAACACAATAGATGATGAAGAAATTCCTCTACCCTCTTTTAGAATTTGAAACTAATGATAAGTTCTAGAATAATACAGTTGTAATTTAAATATGCGGAGTTAGATGAAAGGATTGATACGTTGAGAAATTGTAGATGTGGTTTTGGGGGAGTTAAGTGTGGTGTATAGAGAATGAGTAGGATGTATCCGGGGGTGAAGAGAGAAAAAAGTAGAAAAAAGGAGAAGATTTTATAATTAATTTAAATAATAGAAAATATTAGATATTATGCAATCCTATGTTGTGTGTATTTTTAAGTTTCCCAAAAATCAAAATTGGATGTGAAACAAACTAATGAAAGTTATCTCCTCATGAATTGGGTGTATCCCTAACCATGTCAAACAAACCTTTCTAATGATGTGATACTTTTCTCATATAATGGAACTTTACCTTAATAAGATGGTGAACAATCAATTCGCATTGATAGTATATCTTATTATATGAAGATTCATTTTTATGCCTTCTTGTGTTCCTCCTCTTATATAGCTCCCACATAATAATATGTTAAATCTTTATCTTCTTTTTGTTCCCACCATTTGATAATCATATGTAGATGCAACCCTTCAATATCAAACCTTGCACATGAGGCATACTGCCTCGATAGCTTTTGGGCTATGGGGGCTATTAGAAATAAATAAGTCATTCTCCCCGTTTCATCCTTTAAACAAAAATAGTATTCGGAGACTATTTGAATCCTCATTCTTTAAATATTGTAGTTAGTGACAATTCTTTTCATCCAAACCTACAAAGAAAGAAAGCAATTTTAAAAGGAAGACCTTTTATCCTTAAATAGTTCACCCACTCCAAATTAGCTCTACAAGTTCTCATAATATGATATGTTGACTTCATAGTAAAGATCCCTTTTAAATTTTCCATCCACCACGCTTGTCAATATCCTTTACTTTGATCAATGTTTGATATTATCGATAATATGTGCATTCATTTAAGGTGATACACATTCCAGTACTTATTAACATTTCACTCTCCGTTTATTACAAACTCATTCACTTCAATTTCCTTTTCTCATGCCATGTCCCTGTAACATCTCGGTTTCTATATAAACTAAGGTTAAGTTGAGAAAAACAAGAAAGATCAAATTTGGAAATAATTAAGGAAATCTGGAAAATTTATAGATTTCAAAAGTAAGTTTTGGTCATTCTCAAAAGCCATAGCTCCCATATCAGGAAGAGTTTGGGTGTGTTCTTTATACGGATGGAAAGATACTTGGAATATATTTCCAATGACGCCAAGTTTTCAAATTTCCGAGGTCGTATGAGTGAGATATGACCTTCAGAAGATGGGCTATTGAGCAGGGAAAGTTCCAAAACCGGATTTAATAAGGCTGTTTTGGTCTTTTCATTAATTCAATTAATAATTTCCATTCAGTTTATGCACTAAGAAAATAGACTAGGGTTTTGAAAGAAAGGAGAAAAGAGGAGAAGGAAGAAGAAGACGCAAGAACACAAAGTTTAGCTTTGTGGATTTTCGTCGCCGCTGATCCCTGACAAGGTACGTGGACTCTTTTGTGTTGGGTTAATTAACCCACACACCAATTTCATTCAAATCATTCAAGTTCATGAATTAACTCATGTTGGAGGTTGGAAACTTGAAAGAAAGTTGACGTTCTTGTTGATTGGATTATTGTTGATCGCTGTTAGTTGTAATCCATGTTTTAGGACTATTTTTGGGTCTAAATTACTGGTTAATAAGTTAATTAGAGATCCTAAGTGTTTGGGGTGGTATCTATGGAAAGTTTTAGAGATTAAAAACGAAGAATAAGGTCGGAATACTCGTTGGAGGAATATTGGAGCGCTGCGCCTCCAAAGCACCTCCGGACAGAGTGTGTCCGTTAGGCTCTGGCACACCTCACCTCTCAGAGCGCCTGAAGACAACCTCTATCAGTCAGGCTATGGCGCTCCATGCCTCTCAGAGCGTCAGCATCCCCTGGAAACCATGTCTTTTCCCTATCTTTTCATTCTAGTTCCTAAGAGATACACCCCTCATTCCTAGTTGTTTCCAACACTCTAAGGTACATCTAAACATCATGAAATCATCGATAAACATGAGATTATGATCCTTGAATCCATAATGTCAGTTCAAGGAAAGTAAGGTCAAAGTCAAAGAGGTTAAGAGCCAAGTCTAGAGGTTAAGAAGCAAGGCAAAGTAGAGTTTGCTAATGTCTTTCGCAAATGTTTTCACTTTGTTTTAAAGACTTAAAGTTCAACTCAAGTAAAGAGTTGAGTTGAGTTCATATCTCAAAAGCTATAAGGGAACTAAGTATTCCCTAAGAGTTAAATTTTCAAGTAAGTAAAGAGCAAGAGTTGAGTTCATTTCTTAAAAAGATATAAGGGAAATAAGTATTCCCTAGATTTTACAAATGTTTCACATTTGAGTAAAGAGGGGAACTAGAAGTTCCAAAAGAGTTTTGAACTAAAAGGGGAACATTGATTCCAAAAGGAAACTTTAAAGCTAATGGGTTCAGTAAATTATCTCAACCCAAAGGAAGGAAGTTTTATTAAAAGTATGAGCTAAAGTTCATTTTTGGGAGTAGTAGAATTGACCACGATGTGGAGATGAGAGTTCATATTAACTCAAGTCTCCATGTAAACCATGTAGCTGACATGGGAATTAACGTGTAATACTTTTTAGATGATCACGTAAGGAAAGCTAGTGGATCCACTAAGTTGAGTAAGGTTCTATACCGATGGCAAGATGTAGGATTGTCCTCTTGCAATATGAGGTAAGACGTTGTATCATCACTTAGGCTCATAGCGATGGTTTTCGTTAGAGAAACCGCCACAGAGACAATACTACTTTCTTATAAAACTAAAGTCTATGAAGCCTCTAAACTGTCTAAAGAGGGATGTTGGGACAGACCCCACAACATCCTAAAGTCTAAGCTAATGTCAGAAATAAAAAGATGTCCTCCAGAATGCAAGGAGGCTCACCACAAAATCTGAAGCTCAATATGGATCAACGAAGTGTTGCATGCTGATCCTGGGTACCTGCATCTGCATCATGAAACGATGCAGTCTAACTGGCATCAATATATTGAATGTATGATTATGCGAGTTGGAGAGCTAACAATGACTTAAGCTTGAGGGGATTAGATGAACTTACCTTGGCTTTGCTCAACTCAAAAGTATACTTGACCCAAATGATATACATATAAAGAAACTTAAATCAGGTAACCAGGATCAGTATGCAACGCTTCGTTGATCCATATTGAGCTTCAGATTTTGTGGTGAGCCTCCTTGCATTCTGGAGGACATCTTTTTATTTCTAGCATTATATTAGCTTTTAGGATGTTGTGGGGTCTGTCCCAACATACCTCTCTAGACAGTTTAGAGGCTTCATAGACTACAAGATTTCAGTTTGGAGATGTTTTCAGTTATTAAGACTCAAATTCTATTTTGTCCAAAGTTATGATATGACGTATTTTTCCCTTTTATTATGTTTTTACTCGTGTCAAAGGTGAGGTTTGTCTTCTGCTGATTTAAGCAGCCAAAGGGTTCGCTTGAGGATTAACAATGGTCTTCGAGTGTCGGTCCCGCCCATAGTCTAGGCTCGTGGATATAGAGCTCGTTGCTTTGTTCAATTGTCAATCTAGAAACTTGAATTTTCTAACTTATGCTACAACCATATATCATTTTCTATTAATTCCCTGTTCAATCCTTTAAAAATCTTGGCCTCTTCCGGCCCAAATTTCAAGTTGTTGGGCTGGCAGACCCAATTTTCTTCAATCTGTCATAATCTGAGTAATTCAATATTTTAAGACTATTTCTACACTTTGTTTTGGGCCTAAACCATTTTCGTCCACGTATACGTGGTATGTAGTTATCGTATATCAATGATTACTGTATGTATTTCAATGTATACAACATGTATCTACTTGATTTTCTCTATTTTTTCGCTGCAAGACCTGTATATCAGCCTCCAAATTTGTATGTTGGCTTCCATTCTGCTTCAATTGACTAAAGAATGGACTCGAGGGGAGAGTTTAGGGCCTCCATGGCCCCTTGTCATGCAAATAAGGATATTTTGAGTCCAACTAGACTCTCATGGCGTTCTATAAAAAAAAATTGACAATTAATGAGGCATACACGTTGTATAAACTCATATATCCTTAACCATACACACATTATCAATCATAAGCTAATAAGGAAGCAAACAAAATAACAACAATCTCATGAGATAAAAAACGACAATCCAAAGTAGAAAATCAACATGTCAATATTTAAATATTTGGCAGCTTGTAAGAACAAACAAATGAAACCATTTTCGAGAGGTGGGCTTCATACTATACATCATCGATCTATTTGATTCATACAAACTTGATCTTTAAGGAGAATAAGCAAATATTGCTTGAGATTTACAAAAATTAAGCAATAATATGATTAAACACAACTGGAAAGTATTGGAGTATGCTACTCAACCTGATATATTCTAAAACTATGACAAAACTTGGGGAAGATTTGATCAAAACATAGCTTAAACTAGATCAATAACGCAACAACATATTTTATCAGCAAGAGGAGTAACACTTAACTATATTCAAATGCTTAAAAAGCAAATCGGTATCACCATTAAGGAAATGATCAGAAAGTAAATAACAACAATATAATCAAAATCTAAAACTTAAACAACAAAAACACGAGATGAAGATGTAGGTAATAAAAGGAAAGGGATATTACCTTTTTTCGAGCAGCGACTGGAACAACAAGCAAGATGAGAGATTTCCTACGCCACAAATTAGCTCAAAATAAACCCTAAACCTCTGTATCCTCTTAAATTATTTTCTACAAATATTTTGTATGTATATTCTTTATTCTGTCCCCCCTTTCCCCTGTTTTCGTTTTCTACCTTCTCCCTCTTATATGCTTCAAAACAATATTATTTAAATAAAATATTTTGAGATGATTTTCAAATAATCATAAAATGTTCAAATATAGACATAATAATGTAAAAAATATAAAAAGTGACAAAACAATTTAAATAACTTGCTAACTTTTTTATTTTATTTTAAATATTCAAAAACTAGTTAAACTAGTTATTTTAAATTATTGAAGATTGAAGAAGCTTGATGATTAATCTGTATTGTGAAGGATTAAAATTCGGTTTCAACACTGCAGGCTTTTCTTTTTCACTAAGAATTACATTGAAGTCTTTGCTAATTGCGCAAGTTAATAGATTCTCTTGAGAAATTTCTTCAATTTGTTCTCATAATTCCAACCTCTCCAAAACATTAATCTAATGAGACATAATTTGTCGTTCATTCTAAAATTCTTTTGTATGCTTTATTTTGTCCCGTAACTTAGTCTTGTTTTGTTGAGTCTTATTCGCTTTCTTTTTGTCGTTACCTATCTTCTAAGATTTTCTTTCCTCCTCATTGCTATTTTCCACTAGTTTGTCAATAATCTCTTTCTTTGGGTATAGTTCAGGATGTTATACATGGTTTTAACAAACTCAAGTCCAATGTAACAGTAACCAACTTCTCAACTATATTAACAAGACTAGAGTTCATGTTACACCCTCAAAATGAGCTAAGGTAGCTAGAGACTCACATGTTTATAAAAAGGTTATTAATAGGTTAATTAATTGTTTTATAGTTTCCGTAATTGATTCTAAGTTGTTTAGATGTCAAACGTCTAAGAACGTCAAGACGTTCGAAAGTTGGTCTTTAGACGTGCTAGCGAGTCCTTGTATGTTTGCCTTGTTGTTATGTGTTGTTTGGAGTTGAAAGGCAGCGTAGTTGACCCTAGTATCCTAATAAGCACGTTAAGGGTCAAAGCGTCCAGGTCCGACCTCCCAAGGATCGCCCTAGGGGTCCACGAAGGGACCCCAAACTTTGGCCAAGCAGGCTGCCCAAGGCAGCAGAATTTGTGTCTTGGTGAAACACAGGCGCGCCGCACCCTTGTAGCACACTTCACTGTCCAAAATTAATTTCCAATAACTTGCGGGAACAGCTCCGCGACGCGGACTTGTTCCTCGACAAAGATTCCAAAACTGAAAGTTGAGTTTGACATGTCTAAAAGTCCTAATAAATATGGGGTGTTTTGGTAACTTATGGGGACGTTCATTAATTGATTTTTAGACCTATTTAACACCTTTACCAATCCAAAACCCCAAAACCCATTAAGAAATCAAAATCCCCAAAACTCTCATCTTTTCCAAATTCTCCTAAAACCCTATTGAATACCAAGCTCAAGAACAAGCTACGGAGCTGGATTCTTGGATCTTTCTTATCCAATCCTTCTTCTATCAATAAGGTATGGTTATCCTTCATCCCTATATAACCATTTATCTATGGATTCCTTTCAAAGGTTTTCAAAAGATGATTCTAAGTCAAAAATCCTATTTTTCAATCTAGCCATGGGTTCATTCTCAAATTTATTTCAAAAGAATTCTAATAATGAATATATGTTTAGTTACTGATTTTATGATGAATTTTTATCCAATTTTATGAAGAACTCATGATCCTCCTAATTTCTCAAATTGGCCTATAATGTGGGTCTTGTGATCTTGATTTCATGCTTATAGAATTGTGATTAGATTGTATTGAATTGCTTATTTCTATTACTAACTATATCAATTGAATATGAATTATGGGGGAATGATCAAGATGATCATTAACTTGGAGATTTGGTAAGTTGACCAATTTCTTCTATTTATCCTAGATTGTACATTGAATTGTGTTGATTGGTATGGTCCACTTATGGTGGCGGTGTTTATATTCTTGTACATGTTTATGTATTATGATCATGGCCTTGAAGGCATTAGATGCGAGATGAATTAATATAATGATTTGCATACTTAGGAAGTTGAAGGATTTAGCCTTGATTCTAATATCATGTTTTAAGTAAATTGATGTTATCTAACGTATATGAGTAGCCTCCCACACTAGTTGCATGATTTAGGTGTGTGGATGATTTATGTATATATGTGATGATCATGTTAGGGTTAGGTGTGGTCTAAGATGGCTAATGTTGATGAATACTCTTATAGCATGACCCCGACCTATATGAACCCTATATGAATGTGTGATCAAAGTATGCTAGGAGTCTTCTATTCTAATGATTGAGTATGTTCTTGTCTCCTATGATGTAATGTGAATGTTTGTAGTTTATAGTCCTTAATACTATATATGTGTGTATGACTTGAGACTTGAGGAACGTTGTACATGTGTTGTGATCTTTAGAGGGTGGCTTCCTCAATACTATGTGATAGTCATTATGTGATCATGTTCACCAATGAAAACACACACAATTCATGCATATCTATGAGTAGGATAGATTCATGATGACTAAGGAAAGTATAGTTCCCCTATGCATCATTACCTATTTCTATGCATGTAAAGTATATGATTTATGAAGTTATGAACATATGTGCCTAAAGGTGTTTATGTGAAGGTAGATCTCACATATATGTGTACATACACACATGCGTGTATGAATATGATATGATTATGTGAAAGAAAATTCTCACAAAAGATAGGTTCTATGGTGAATGTAGCATTCTCACCCTAGATACCTTTGATCTATATAATATATGAGGGAGTAAGTCCCTAAGACCTATTCTTTATGAAATAATGGTATCTAAAGGCTTAATGATATTTAAAAAGGGAGTTATTGCTTAGCACCAAGTGAATATGAAAAATGAGAGTGAGAGCTTCACGTTAGTAAGTCCGACCTCCCACATGGGTTTCTTCATGACTAGTAGTGTGGGTTCCTAATATGTGTGTTGTCTCATGAGATAGAAACCTTCGCGCTTAGTTAGTCAAGGTTTCTAGAAGCAATCTCTTTGTTCCATAACTATGTCCCACATAGGACTCTAGCTTAGTGGACCCACCTAGAATAGCTATGTACGAATGGTTGCACCTTCGGCAAGTGTTAACCCTCTGTTTTCGGTATGGGAGTAGAATACCGGATTCTATGTAGCTCACATGGCCTATGTTTTTTATGGCTCTATCTTCCGAAGGTTAATAACTTTACTAAGATAAGAATATGAACTCTAATCTAAATTCCTTGAGAAGTGTACTTGGTATAGAAGAACTATGGACCCTACCTATACATTGCACTAGATACTTCAAGAAAGGATAGGATTGGAGACCTTTATGAAGTAAATACTTATGTTATATATGACTTGTATGAATGCATGTTAAGTGACCTTGTTATGTTAATATATGAATTATGACTATGCGTGTGAGTTACGCTTATGACTTCTAAATGAGTGTACTTAGTATATGTGGGGGTATGGGACTCCATGTATACATTGAACAAGTAATATTGTGAAGGGGTTATGAGGGTACTTTACCTATTATGAACTAAATGATTTATGACTAAGGTTGTAGTAACGTAAAGAGTCTTTATATGTTTGGATGAAGTATGTGGCCTTATTTCTAGTTGTAAATGAATATGTTATGACTTGATTGATTATGTTATGACTTGTTGAATATGTTATGCCTAGTCTAGGGTGACTTCTTAGGTACACTTGGTGGAAGTAGCATTATGGGATGCTACCTACATATTACACTAGTGTGACTTAGGAGTTGCCTTAGGTGATGGTCCTTATGTGAAGTTGATGTCTTTGATGTGCTTATGACTTGTGAGTATATGTGGTTGTGTTTATGAAGCATATTATGAAAGACTATTCTAAGGTGACCTCAAAGTGAGACATTGTACTAAGTACACTTGAGGGTTACTTAAGGAAAGAAGTAAGATAGAAAGAGAGGTAATGTATGGTATGTATTGAATATGTTTTAAAGTATGATAAATGACGTTATGTGCTATTATGAGTAGTATCCATGTCTATATCATGTATGTGAACTATATTGAGCTTATATGTGCATATGTTCATGAAGTTTACTTAAAAGACATGTTGTATGATTTCAAATGAAATGTCCTCTTTAAATGCACATTTTTTCATAGTTGTCATACTTAGTGCATTCTTGTACTACTACCATTCTTGTTCATCTTTTTACACAAGTGTAGGTGGTGATGGCTATAAGATGTCTCCTAAGTGAAGAACTTGGATAGATCTCCCAAGTTCAAGTAAAGGGACCCTTATGATTCAAGGGTTGCCTATGTCAAGATATTTCTTTAAATTTATGTAATAGATTAGACTTATATTTGTGTTGTTAAAGGTCGTGTCCCTATTTTACTCTATTGATGTTGAGTCTAAGATGGCACAAGACACTTAGAGTAATGTTCTAGCATATGATGTGCTATGAAAAGTTTTAAATTTTCCGCTATTTTATGATTATGTAATGAAAGATATAGGGCTTGTCTTAGACCTTCGAGAGGTCGACGACACCGTGTTAAGATTCAAGAATATCATAACTTCTAGGGTATACCCTCGGGTCGTAACAGTTCAATTACAAATCCACAAAGTAAATGCAACAACGCAAACAACAAAAAACCAAACTGAATCATAGAAACACTAAACATAAGAACTAGGGAACTGATAGACAGTAGAAGGGAGATGAGAAGCTTAGACTCACAATTGGAGATGAGAAACGTAGATTCTGTCTTTCCCATAATTCATGATCCCCTCTCATAATGATATCATGTTCTATTTAACAATACCCTCAATATGGATGCAAATTATCCTTTGTGAAGGCCTATCCATGTTGCTTGTATTGGGCCTACTTGTCCCAATACCTATCCCTGTGATATACTTGTTAGTATAGTTATTGGGATGGGGCTGATTCATAACAATAGCATTGTTCCTCATTATTTCCTTGATATCATGTATGTATTGTAATATTTAGGAACATAATCATATTTTATCAAAATTCATTTTTCAAAATTTCTTCATTCCTCTTCTTCATGCCAATGTTTATGGATCTGTGAAATTTCCCCAATGAATCCACTTCTACCCTTACTCTTGCATAACTTGGTCGTATTGATTCCTTGTCGCCATGTCTACATGAAGCGGCTTACCCATAACTGCTCCCAAAATGGTATCTCTTCCAAAGAAATTTGGTGGTAAATATCAGTAAAGATATTCATGCAATTGTCGACGTATAGTTTCTTCTTCATTATCAAATAGAGGATCTCATTTCAATATTCTAATAAGGTATGACCAATTGCGATCATGATGTAAAAGGGACAATTTTGATAACAGGTTCAGATAGTCTTTCAACAATTTTGCCCTTATAAGTACATGTTTGTTACTCAATAATCCAATATTTTAGAGTCTGAAATAAAACCTTTTGATAAGACTACCGAATCCAAAAAGAGTAACTGAAGTATCTCATAAAAGTAAAAATCAAGTGCGCATGGTCCGTGAAGTTCTTTCTTTTTGAAAAAATAAAAGAGGCAACCATAATTATTTTGCTTCTCTTTTTTGTTATTGATTTAATAAATAATTAAGAATTCTTCTCTTCTATGTTTGTTTTGTGGTTGGGTGGGGTGGGGAAGGATTTTTTTTAATAAAGAATTTTAAAAATATGATTTTTGAACAAGGAAATAAAACTTTTTTTTATAATAAGGATAACCAAATTCGAAGAGAGTTTCTTAAGTATCGCATCAAAGTGAGAATCAAATTAGCATAGTTCATGAATATCATGGGATCTCCCTTAAAAATCATCATTGCCTAATTAGTTCTAACCATCTAAATATCATGAGGCTATCTCTTAAAAATCGTAAGCCTAACTTAGATCTATCACCTGATGACTACTCTGCTATTTTATTCAACACATATACTTGGTCTTTACTAACACAATATTGCATCATCATAAACTCCCTTTTGGTGAAAGTATACTCTAACTCATCCTGACTTGTAACAATTACTCTACCTTCTATCATGAAATTTATACAAACTCATTACTTCTTAGTTTACCCATAAGGAAAAACTCCTCAGTAATAACTACTGGGTGCATGACTGCAACAACATAATTCGTCTCATATCACTATCTTCCTTTCTTAGATAACTATACCTCTGCATGCATTCTTTTAACTCTGGGCACTTTTACTACTAGGACTTATGACATTATAAGTGATACTATCTTTTCGAGTGAAAATATTGTCCAAGCTCAACACACTTCGTCATAAGCATCTCAATCGAAACAAGGTTTAGAGAAGAGAGGTTGGAAGTACATCTACTTTTAGCTTGTACGCACAATTCATATGAATAAGAGTACATTCTTTTGAATGTCAACATAAGCTCACTCACAGGTTTCTCTCATGCCCCTCTATAATCTTATGACTTTCTAGAGACTTTTGCTAACAATAACTCGTCGATAAGGATTTGGGATTTGATTTTCAACTACCTTGAGTATGACGGGTACTTGAATGGATTTGAGAAACACACGAGTTTGAATAAGTTTCTTATGACATGGTTCTATTGCACGATTTAGAGTATGAAAGAAGAGAAATTTTTCTTAAATGTGTGTAGTCCCTCATTTATATAAGTAGGACCCTCACAACTATAAGTAAGATCCTACTGACACGACTTCATATCCACCCTAGGGTACTTTAACTCTATGCTCATATACCAACATTGTCACACTCCGAGCCTACATCTTAGACGTGGCCGATACTCGACAACCATTTTTGGTCCCCAAGCAAACCTTTGGCTTGGATGACTACATAGCGGAAAACTCACTCAAGCAATAATACTTAAAATAGAATAATTTAAACTCAAATTAAATATTCAACTCATTTGTCTCTAAAATACTCAATAATATAAGTATAATAGTTTGCAAAAAAAAGCAAGGAAAAGTAGTACTGAAAGACTCATCAACTTTATCTATCTATGAAGTCTCCAATGTTTAAGACAGGTTTCGGGATAAGACCCATGAAACCTCCAAACAACTAAATTAAAAGTAAATGTGAAGTCCTCGGAATACAATGAGGTTCACTAAAATCTAACTGGAGAGTAGAGTGATCTCAATGAAGCACATGTGATGATCCTGAACACTTTTATCTGCATCATAAAAGGATATAGGTCAAATGACATCAGTACATTTGAATGTATGAGTATGTAATATAACTAAAAAAAATAAATGTATGAAAGGGCTGCAATAGACATTACATAAACTCAACTAATGTAATGAACTAAAGGAATGAAATTATTTGAGATTTACAAAAATATTTACTTATCTCTAACACTCAACATAATAAGTAATATATAAAATTACACTTTAACTCTATTGGGACATTCTCTAACTGACAACCATCACAATAATACAACACCTTGTCCACGTTGCCAGAACTATCCTATATGGGATATAGGACACATCAACTAAGTGGATCCACTAAGATCTTGCAAAGGCACCAAGAATTCACCTAAAAATGTATGATCTTGCACCCAATAAATATATACTCTTGCTCAAATGTATAAAAACATTTCTCTTTCTCTAGTTTGAAATAATTTCTCAAGCTAACCTTTTAAAAGAGTTATCTGCTTTGAAATATCTCTATATTGCTCATTTAGAAAACAATGTTCTCTTTGTTCAAAGTAAAAATACTTTCTCTTGGTTGATATATACTAAGAAAAAAAAACTCTTTAAGAGGTAATTTCTTTGTACTTAATTTTTCTAAAAACTCTTTTAACTTTTCTAAAAAAAACAAAGGGTCTACTCTTTCTTCATATAAAAAAACATTTTGGAAGTACTTAGTTCTCTTATATTTTTTCTTAAACTCCTCATTACTTCCTCAAAATTCAGTTTAAACAGTAATATTTTGTTTAAAAGATTCTCAATGAGAATTCAATGAATACTCAAGAATAAGGTTCATGCTAAAATTAGACATGAACGAATCAACTAAAGGATCTCAATAACAATATAGAAAATTCAATACTCAGATTTCAAGAACTCATAACTCAACGACATTCCTCATCTCAAGAATACTCAAATCATAGAGTTCATGCTGAAATATAGACATGATCCAACCAACTCAAGAATCACAATGCATAACATATAGGAATTTAATAATTAGGAATAATATTTCCAAAAGAATCAGGAACTCAAGAACTCAAAATCAACTAATCTCTAGAAACTCAAATCTAAGGATAGAATCCC
Source organism: Solanum habrochaites (assembly GCA_027704765.1). Classification (NCBI taxonomy): domain Eukaryota; kingdom Viridiplantae; phylum Streptophyta; class Magnoliopsida; order Solanales; family Solanaceae; genus Solanum; species Solanum habrochaites. The sequence continues at coordinate 70,880,476 of JAKWJA010002489.1, read as the reverse complement.
AGATTACCCTTTTATTGATTTGAAAGTAAATGTATAGAATGTAGAAGAACTAGTCTAACACTATGTTTGCAAGAACGAGGTTTTTTGGCAAAATCGACGGAACTCAAAGAACACTTGAACCCTAGTTTTTCTTCTCTTGGAACCTTGTTTTAATATCTTGAAGTGTTAATTAATGTAAAAGAATTGATTAACACTTTTAAGCCCTTAATTAGGTGTAAAACACCGTGGTTTAGGCTTAGAATAAGGGTTAAAATGTTGTAGTTTAAATACCAAATGTATAGGAGAAAGACCAAAATGACCCCAACTTTTAAATTTTACAAGATACCTTAAAAGGGAGGTTTCACAGACCGTTAAGGGATCCTGGTCCGTGAAAATTCATGGCCGTATAGATGGTCGTTAAACTTCACTTGGCCGACAATGCTTCTCTAAAATAGACATAGCTTTTTATTCGAAACTCAAAATGAGGAAAATTTGATGGTTTTGGAAAGATTCAAAGACCTTTATGTTAATAAGTCATGGACCACCTAATTCATTATCTGATGAAAGATATGATTGTTTGAAGTTGACCCAAAATATAAAAATTGATGGGTGACTTGTATGGACCCCCAAAAGGGTCGTACTAGCCACCACGGGCCGCCTAGGGTCCCGTCTAGGTGACCCCCACCTTGTCAGCCTTTGACTGTTGGTCACATTGCCCTAAACGAGTCTTGGTCCCCTAAACGGTCCGTATAGGGAGTCTTGAAGGGTCCATGGTCCATTTTGGGTTCGTGGACTTTTAAGTTAACCCTCTTTAGCCTTTCTCAATGTTTGAAGTGCTACATGAACGATTATAATTTTAAGAGTAGAGTTGTGTGGTGTTATAGAATGATTTGTTGTTCATATTGTATTTCAAACATACTTAGAACAAAACTTTGAACATCTTTGTAAGACAACAAAGTTCAAGAACATTTTCACTACTAGAAAATTAAAGCTAGTAGCGAAACTAGAATCAGAAACAGATTTTTTGAAATAATATACGAAATATTTTTCTTAAAGAAGAATTGTTGTTAATGTGTGTGTTAAAGAATCTTACTGATTCCAACAAACTTTGCACAAACACGAAGTTACCAAGTTTAATGAACCAGTGAAGAACAAAATAATAGAAGAACTGAAATTAATTCACAAATCTAAAATTTGTAAAACACGTACCAGAATCTGGAAAATTTTAATAGGAAAAAGATTAAGTCCATTGAACTCACAGTGTCCCCTTAAGAAAATTATTGCCCTCTAGTATCCGAGGTTTGATTTGGAATATGACCTCCCAGGGTAAAATGATTTCAATCACCAGAGTATAGATACCAAAAACTCATGTGTCAGCGAATCACTCAACGACAATAAAGTACACTTAGAATACTAGATTTAATAGTTGAAGAAGAAGTCCATGAATTCTATATTAAAATGAGAGGAAATCCCTCGGAAAGGTCACAAACCTTTGGAAAAGTCACAATCTTTCAGAAAGGTCGTCACCTTTCATAAAAGTCACAACTTTCCATAAAAGTCACAACTTTTCATAAAAGTCGCAACTTTTCATAAAAATCACAATTTTTCATAAAAGTCGCAACATTTCATAAAAGTCACAACTCTTTATAAAAGTCGCAACTCTTCATTTTCCATTCACACCTTTTTAAAATCCAACATGATTCGAGTCTGATCTTAGAAAATTTTGATGTATTACAGTCACATCAGGTTATAATTGATACCTAAATTGATTCAACTAACTATCAATTTTGTTTTGGAAATTCAATTTTCTATTATTTTTTTTGGTCGATGGCCCATTTTCCAAAAGGATAAATCAAAAATGTTTTTAAATTTAATCCTTTATTTCCTCTTTTAATTAGAAACTAACCCCACTACATCCCTAATCATCCAATTACCTTTTAGATATCTACAAATAACTTCCCACTTCTTCATTTCTTCCCAATTCTATCTGAAATTGCTATCAATCATTAACTCTAGTAATTTTTGGTTTTATTATGTTAAACTTTCATCATTTACATGGATAATCTTCCTCTTCCTCGAAGATGAGGAAAAATAAGTCTAGTGTGATTATATTGTAAGCTACTAAGTGAAGATATGATTCAGTGTCTACTTTAATTATGGTGAAGCATATAACCAAAAATTTGCATTGAAATATAGTGAGGATATTGTTTTGTTTTGCAAACACATAGACACTCAAATGTAAATCTTTCTTAAAATTTGAATTTGTATTTGAATTTGAATTTCTGTATGATTACTTGTTTGTTGAAGTCAAATGATCAAATTTCATCTCAATCTATGAGGATAAATGTATACACTAAAACCCTTAATAAAATAAAGTTTTTGTTCCAATTTGAATTAGTTTATAGAGAATACCCGAAAATCCTTGAACTGCCAAGCATGAATAATTGGGGTTTTTAGGAGTATGCATTGGGTTCTGGTGTTTTAAAAATAAGTCAAAGTTTTTTTTTTCATGTTAAACGAATACTCCTATTTACTAGATATAATATAACAATAAATCATTACAAACAGAGATGGCCACATTAATACTTGGCTTAAAGAACTACAAATCAAATTACGTGATGACCTTTTGAGCCTAGAAAAAGTAATTCATTCTTTGTCTACTTTTGAAATTCTTAACAAAAATAATATGGGGTCTATTAATTAGGAATCCAGAGAAGGCGGTGAGGGGAAATGAGGAGTCCTTAATTAGGAAACCCTGCATTAGTTAGATTTATAGGCTTACCGAGTGGGTCTATCATGTTTTATTTGTTGTCCTTTTTAGTGTTGACACTCAATTTTATCCCTCTGCTATTTAATTTATTTTTCAAGCTTCTTGAATTTCAAACAATATGAAGTAATTATTTTGAAAAAATAAAAAATACTTTAGTTTTATGGCGATTTTCTTTTTCTTTTCCTATAAAATATATTTCTATATACTTGAAATATATAGATTTATATAGTTTACAATAAATATTTAGAAAACCGTGTTACTAAAATGGTGTTTTAACTAAGTTAGAATTTTTTATTTTTTAAAAAAACTAATAATAATTAAAACCTTATGTCAAGATGATTGTTTTACGTTGTCTGAATTAAGAGGCTTAATAATTAATTGAAAGCATAATTCATTTAGTTTTAATTTTTTATCATCTTATCATTTTCAAGACCAAGGGTCTTTTTTCCTTTGAAATCAAATTGGGCCTTAGCTTTTCAATGCAAACAAAAGAAAACCAAATTCTTGGCCCAATTCACAAGACCTGGCCCAAATAACCCCTTCACTACTCTATTCTCAATTTCCCTCATCCAACAATAACACACGCGCAGCCTCAACAACGTCAACCCAGAACAAGAACGAAACCAGAAACTCCAGCAGTACGCGACTCGTCCAAAACAGCCACGCAGTGCGCCCATCGAATTGAGCCTCGCGCGTGTCTCTCTCCCTCGACGTGATCCTCTCGAAAGTTGGAGGACAAGGCCAGGTGTCTCCATCTCCTTACAAGCTCGTCCTTGGCTCAAAATCGGACGACTCTCCCCTCTTTTCTGTTTGAAAATGGTACGAATTCGTACACCCTCCAGCTCACCCACCCTTATCTTTGCTACTTTTTGAATTTGGGATTCTCCCACATCGTTTCTAACAAGAAATTCCCCCAAATCTCTCTTATATAAATCCCTTTCTTTTCACTGTTCAGAGGAGGATTTTCGGAGACCAAAGAGTACCCAAAAAGTTTTGGGAATTCTTGGTTCCATAGTTCAAATTTTAAAACGTTTTGTGGCTTTTCGAGTTAAAGAGGTGGAATCGTTTCCAAACTCGTTGTCCCGATTTGCTGCTCAGCACAAGGTAATCACGTATCTTTTCCTTCTTGCTAGTTTAATTTAATTTTTGTATGAAGCGTTTTCGTCTGCATTTTTTTTAGTTATCTTGTTGGCTTCTTGTCTTCATAATATGATTGGTAGTTTAGCGTTTTCCATATATTAGATTGTCTGTGTTTGATTATATCCACAAAAACTTGCAGGTTTTCTTCAACTCTATTGGAAAATTAGAATACCCCTTTTGTTTGATTGTCAATATTTACAGTAACTTGAAATTAGAATACCCCTTTTGTTTGATTGTCAATATTCACATTAAGTTGTGGATGATTAATGTTCAAGTTTGTCACCTTCATCTCAGAACATGTTCTGTAGCTTTAAAAAAAATAATCCTTTCATTTCATGGTCTCGCCTCTTTCACTTACCACGTCATTTTATCCCTCTGATGGCATTATTCTATCTCCTTATTTGTGAAATTTGGTTTGAGATGATTAGCTTTTCGTAGTTGTATTGCTTCTATGGTTGTTGTTTAAATTTGTTAGGTAGTGGAGCCTGATTAATTTTAGGTTTTCCTATTTATTCTCTATTTTAGGCTTTCCTATTTATTCTCTATTTTAGGTTTTCCTATTTATTCTCTGTAACCAAAAATACTCTGATTTATTAATCTAAATATACCTCACCGCCGTGGAACTTTACTCACGGGGTGTTACCACGAAATATTGGGTTTTTTCTCTTTCTCTCTAGATCTCTCATCTCTTTCTCTTGAAAGTTCTTGTGTTCTTTATTCATCTAGTGTGTGCGCGTGAATTTGATCCTAACAACTGGTATCAGAGCTAAGGAGATTCAACACGATCACAGAAGATGGATAGTTCGAAGCTTGGAATCGAGAAGTTTGATGGATCCAATTTCAGTTTTGGAAGATGCAGATCGAAGATTATCTGTACCAGAAAGATCTTCACGAACCGTTGAACGGGATGAAGCCAGAATCCATGACGGAGGAGAAGTAGAAACTCAAGGATCGCCAGACTCTAGGGTTGATCTGGTTGACTTTGTCAAGAAACGTGGCATTCAACATCGTGAAGGAGAAGACTACGTCTAGTGTGTTGAAGGCACTGTCAAACATGTATGAAAAACCATCGGCTATGAACAAAGAATATTTTATGCGTAGATTGTTCAATTTACAGATGTCTGAGAATGTATCCGTTTCTGATCATATAAACGAGTTCAATATGATTGTGAGTCAACTCAATTCTGTGGATATTAATTTCAAAGATGAAATTAAGGCGTTGATTTTGATGTCATCTCTGCCCGAGTCTTGGGATACTGTTGTTGCTGCGATTAGCAGTTCCCGTGTATATGAGAAACTGAAGTTTGATGAAATCGTGATGTTGTTCTTAGCAAATGTATTCGCAAATGAGAAGTGGGAGATTCATCGGGCAGTGCTCTCAGCGTTGATCGAAGGGGGAGAAGTAAGACGAAAGGCCAAAATCAACATGGTCGATCAAAATAAAAGAATCGAGGAAAATCCCTGAACAGATCAAACGTGACTTGTTGGAACTGTGGAGAAAAGCACTTTCGGACGAACTGTACAAAGCCAAAGAAGAAAAAAATCAAAATTTGGAGATGACAATGATTCTGTAAATTCAGCAGAGGACATTGGGGATGCTCTAATCCTTAGTGTGAACAGCCCGGTTGAATCATGGATTTTGGATTCTGGTGCATCTTTCCATTCGTCTCCAAGAAAGCAGTTGTTCAAAAATTTCAAATATGGAAATTTTGGAAAAGTATATCTTGCTGACAATAAAGCCTTAAAGATTGAAGGAAAGAGGATGTTTGCATAAAGACCACCTCGGGAAACCAGTGGACATTGAAAGATGTCAGATATATTCCTGGGATCAAGAAAAATCTGATCTTTGTTGGTCAGTTGGATAGCAAGGGATATGCAGCAGAGTTTAGGGAAGGTTCGTGGAAGATCGTGAAAGGTGCTATGGTAGTAGCTCGTGGCACCAAATCAGGAACCTTGTACACCACTGCAGGGTGTATAAACATAGCCACTGTTGCTGAAGGTACTTTCGGTTCATGTCGGTGGCACAACAAACTTGGACACATGAGTACTAAAGGAATGAAGATGTTGGTTGCAAAAGGAGCATTAGAGGGTCTGAAGTCTGTTGATATGGGTCTTTGCGAGAGCTGTGTTATGGCCAAACAGAAAAGAGTAAGCTTCACAAAGACTCCTAGAGAGCCATAGAAAGTGCGGTTGGAAATGGTCCATACAGATGTTTGGGGACCTTCTCCAGTATCATCACTTGGAGGATCCAGATTCTGTGTTACCTTCATTGATGATTTCAGCAGGAAGGTATGGGTCTACTTCTTGAAGCATAAGTCAGATGTGTTTGAAACTTTCAAGAAGTGGAAAGCTGAAGTTGAGAATCAGACCGGTTTGAAAGTCAAATGCCTAAGGTCTGACAATGGAGGAGAGTACGACAAATCAGAGTTCAAGGCTTTCTGTGCAGCTGAGAGAATCAGATTGATGAGAACAATTCCTGGTAAGGCAAGGCAGAATGGAATTGATGAGAGGATGAACAGAACATTGAATGAGTGTTCAAGGAGTATGAGGATACACTGTGGGCTGCCCAAAACACTTTGGGCAGATGATGTGAACACCGTTGCATACTTGATCAATAGGGGACCATCAGTTCCTTTAGGGTCAAGATTGTAGAGGAGGTGTGGACAGGAAAAGAACTCAAGTACTCACACTTGAGGAACTTTTGGTTGCACTGATTATGTTCATGTTGATCCAGAAAAGAGAGACAAGATTGATGCCAAGGCTGTGAAGTGTTACTTCATAGGATATGGTTCTGATTTGTTTGGTTACAGGTTTTGGGATGACAAGAATAGAAAGATCCTGAGACATTGTGACATGACATTTGATGAGTTTGTCCTATAAAAGGACAGAGAGCAGAAGGTTCTAGAGATTACAAAGCAAGTGGGAGTTGAGGTTGAGTTGGACAAGAGTAACCCCAGAGATGTCGAAGCAGATACTCAACCAACTCCTACTGAAGAATCTGAAGTGGAGCAAGTTACACCTGAGCAGGTGTTAAGGAGATCATCCAGATCCATCAGGGCACCAGATAGGTATTCACCGTCATTACACTATTTATTGCTGACTGATGAGGGGGAACCAGAGTCTTTTGATGAGGCCCTACAGGTGGAGGATTCGATCAAGTGGGAGCAAGCCATGGATGATGAGATGAGGTCACTTGAGAAGAATGACACATGGGTGTTGACTGAGTTACCTGCAGGGAAGAGAGCCTTGCTGAACAAGTGGGTGTTCAGAATCAAGACTGAACCAGATGGCAAAAGAAGGTTCAAGGCTCGTTTAGTGGTTAAAGGATATTCACAAAGGAAATGTATTGATTATGCTGAAATATTCTCTCCTGTTGTGAAGTTAACCTCTATTCGAATTCTATTGAGTATTGTTGCATCGGAAAATTTGCATTTAGAGCAAATGGATGTAAAAACAGCATTTTTACATTGAGATCTGGACAAAGAGATCTATATGCAGCAACCGGAAGGATTTGTGGTTCCAGGCAAGGAACACATGGTGTGCAAGCTCACCAGGAGCTTGTATGGACCAAAGCAAGCACCAAGGCAGTGGTACAAGAAGTTTGACTCCTTCATGACCAAGAGTGGATTCTGCAAAGCTGAAAAGGATCCTTGTTGTTACTTCAAGAAATACACTGATTCATATGTCTTTCTACTCTTGTATGTGGATGATATGTTGATTGCAGGATCTAGTATGAAGGAGATTAACAATCTGAAGACAAGGTTGTCTGCAGCGTTTGAGATGAAAGATTTGGGTCCAGCAAAGCAGATTTTGGGGATGAAGATTTCTCAGGTATAGATCTGCTGGCATTTTAAATCTATCTCAGGAGTTGTACATTGAGAAGGTGCTGAGCAGATTCAGGGTTAATGATGCTAAACCCAGAACTACTTCATTGGCAAATCACTTTAAATTGTCAAAGGAGCAGTCACTCCAGACTGTCGAGGAGCGTGATCACATGGCACTTGTTCCATATGCTTCAGCAGTTGGTAGTTTGATATATGCTATGGTCTGCACTAGACTTGATATAGCACATGCAGTGGGAGTAGTTAGCAGGTACATGGCGAACTCTGGGAAAGAGCATTGGGAAGCTGTGAAGTGGCTTCTGAGATATCTGAGAGGTACATCCAATACTTCAATTTGTTTTGGCAAAGGCAAGGTGACTCTACAGGGTTTTGTGGATGCTGATCTTGGTGGGGATGTTGACTCGAGCAAGAGTACATCCGGGTACATTTACACCATAGGTGGAACAGCAGTGAGTTGGATGTCCAGGCTTCAGAAGTGTGTTTCTCTTTCATCTACTGAAACTGAGTATGTGGCAATAGCTGAAGCTGGAAAAGAGATGATATGGCTGGCAGATTATCTTGAGGAATTGGGCAAGAAGCAGAGCAAGAAGATTCTTTACTCAGATAGCCAGAGTGCAATACAGTTGGTGAAAAATCCAGTCTATCATTCGAAGACAAATCACATCAGAAGGCGATATCATTTAACTCGCAGGGCAGTGGAGGATGGTGATATGTTCTTGGAGAAGATAGAGGGTGCAAAGAACCCGGCAGACATGTTGACGAAATGTGTTGATGTTGGTAAACTGAGGTTATGTAAAACCTCGGTTGGTCTTCTGTAGTTGTTGCTACAGATGTTGCGGTGTGGTAAAGATGTTAATGATGAAGAGATTTTTTTTGAGAATGTATTTTTTGGATGATTGAGTCAGTCTCCAAGTGGGAGAATTGTTAGGTAGTGGAGCCTGATTAATTTTAGGTTTTCCTATTTATTCTCTATTTTAGGCTTTCCTATTTATTCTCTATTTTAGATTTTCCTATTTATTCTCTGTAACCAAAAATACTCTGATTTATTAATATAAATATACCTCACCGCCGTGGAAGTTTACTCACGGGGTGTTACCACGAAATATTGGGTTTTTTCTCTTTTCTCTAGATCTCTCATCTCTTTCTCTTGAAAGTTCTTGTGTTCTTCATTCATCTAGTGAGTGTGCGTGAATTCGATCCTAAGAAAATTATGGTTGGACTGGTATCATAGGGATCATCTCTATTTCACTCTCCTGTTACATGAGTCTGGTCCATAAAAATGAAAATAAAATTGTTTCCTTACAAAGTTGTTTTGAGAAGCATGCTTGGGTATTTTATATCATGTTTGTGCTTTCTTTCAGCATTTGTTTCATAAGATATTGTCGGCTATTCATCCTGCTTGCTTAAGTGATAGTTCTGACCAGTTTATTGTGCTTACATTTAAGTGTTAGTTGGGTGTAAATGGAGCCTGTAGCAGCTTGTTTGGACAGTTATACTTACTGTTTGAATTAGTTTTCTGGTTGTTTCATTGTTTGTTCAAATTATGATCAGTTGGCGACTGCAAGGGTGCAAAACTCTCTGTTCAATAACCTTTGTGCCTCTTCCGTGTAACTGTTTAAGTTAGAGTATGACATTCATAATTATTTCCATTGCACTTCGTTACTTGCTCAAATTTCTTAGCAACACCATGTAGTTACGATCACTACGGTTAAGTTTCTTTATTAGTTTTAAGCAATCATATTTTATTACTTTAAAAATATTGTTCACTGTTTTTTGGATTTTTTACATGATGATAACTAGATCGTTAATTTGACTTGATATTATTCATATTGAGGTTCTTATTTTACTCTTTTCTTTTCCTCCTTTTGCATGAACACGCTCTCTGTGAATGAGTCCAACGGACTCCCCTCTCTTGCATTTTCCTGTTCTTGAGTCAACCTTCTTCGGAGTTGTGAAAGGGAGCTAATATTATTGGTTTAGACACCCAAAAATTCAGCAGCAGCAGTAGCCTAAATGGCTAAAAGATAGCATTTTATCGTACTTGAAAAGTCCAAAAATTGCACTAATTGAGGCAAAGTTACGATAACCTCAAAAGGCTGAAAATGAGGAGCAAATTGGGGTTAAAATTCCTAATTAATGAAGCAGTAGCAGCAGCCTTAGAAAGGCTAATTTTTTTTTAAAGTTTTGGACTTTCAAAAGTCCAAGCTAAACGGCAGCGGCATCAACCTAAAATTTCAGTCGCCCCTCGTTTTCTTATTCTCTTATTTGCCTTGTTATTAGTATATTTTCTTTATTATATTTGATTGTGAAAAACTAACAACTTTAAAATTTTCTTCTCGACTTAGATAAAATCCCCACGGAGCTCCTCGAGTTTAGTTTATGAAATCTTTCTTTTGTATCTTACAATTGGTGGCATTTCAAATTTTCATTTATTCTTCAAACACTTTTTAAGTTTGATAATTTAAGCTTATAGAATGACTTGAGAACATTCTGTGTTCTTTCATAGTTATTAAAAAGCTTTGAATTCATGTTTTGAGTTTGAATTAACAATTTAATTCTAATTTTTGAGCGGAATGAAATTGTTAAGTTTCTTAAAATATATATATAAAAAAATAAGTTGTCTTATAATTTAACTTAAGACTTTGTATGAATGACTTAAGGTTTCTATATCCTGTCATAGTTGTTAAACAAAGTTCCTTAATCCATGATTAGGAGTTTTGAATTATTCATATTGGTTCAAAACATGAACATGGATAAAAGTTTTAAGTTAGGCAATTTGAGCTTCAAGACTAACTTGAGAATTATTCAATATCCTTTCATAGTTAGTATTTAGTTTTCAAATTCACGCTTAAGTTATTGTGTTGATTTTTCAACTGTAAACTTGACCTCGGATAAAATGTTAAGTTGAAATTATTATTTTACAGTATAGCATTTGACTTATTTCATACTTTGAATTAGAGCTGTCAATATGGGCTAGCCCACACCCTCCGGGCTAATCCATAGAGGCTTTGACATTTTACAGGTCAGGCCGGGCTAGCCCATTTTTGGCGTGGGGCAGAAAATGGTCGACCCAACCCACAAGTACGTGGCTTGACGGGCCAGGCCACTTTTATAGAAAAATTATATTTTTTTTATAATTGTTAAATTAAGTTTCAAATTATAATTTAAAATATTATCATAAATATCGACAAAACAATATTATCTGATGTTATGTTAGTACTTGTTAATCAAATCAAAATAAAATTATTTTTTATAATATTTATAGAGATAATTTCAGAGACCTCCACATTTCGCTCTTTAATACTCACCTCCCCTTTGGTTTACGATATTACGTCTACCTCCCTTATTTTTATTTACTTGTAACCATTCTTTAAACCTATTTAAAATAAATATAAATTAATATAGATTTGACAATTTTACTCATTTTTAGATAAATTTCTTCTAAATAAATATTATATAAAAAATAACTCATTTAACAAATACTTTAAAAATAAATTAACGCAAAGACTTATTTTTTTTTAATCCAACAAAGATCAAAGTCTTCAACTAAGCTAACCCACATTTTCACCAAATATTAACTCTTTATCTCTATTTCACCTTTACCAATTTACGTAAATTTTTTCCCCATAACCCATCATTTTTCGGCAACAATTTCTTCAAATAGAAGACAAAATTGAATTTCCCAAGAAAGAAATTCGATAAGAACGATAAAATTTTGTTCTAGTTAAACATTTACACTAGCGAAGAAGAAACATGATCCAAAGAATAAAGATGTTTCATTGAAAATTGATCTAAACATTCATATATAAGGGTAAATTTATCAAATGTAAATTAATTTATATTTATTTAAATAGGTTTAAAGAATGGTTACAAGAAAATGAAAATAAGGGAGGTAGACGTAATATCGTAAATCATAGGAAGGTGAGTGCCTGGAGGGAGGTCTCTGAAATTATCTTGAATTATAAATATAAATATATAAATAAAAATATTAACCTAATTATTTTGAATTTGGACTCTCTTTAATTTTAAATTTTAATATTATATTTAAATTTTTAATTAATTATTATTGGCCCACGGGCCGACCCTACCTATATTTTCTCACGCCCATCAAATCAACAGGCTTATTCAAGTCGGGCTAAAAAGTCCTTTTATCAAATGGGCTCAAAAAATCTAAGTCCAACCCTATTAAATCTCGGGTTAGGCAAGGCCGGCCTAACTGGCCTAGCCCATATTGACGGCTCTACTTGGAATAAGATTAGTGTACAAGTGTCAAAAAAATTTAGTTATTTTAAAACATGATTTTCTACAAGTAATCTATGTTTTCTTTATAAAATTAGCCAAACTTTCAAATTCATCGGTAAATCACGTGTTTGCGGATTCTCTAAGATGCCTATACCCTTCCTTAGAGGATTATTTGAACCCTTACCCAAAACTCTGATTTATTTAAATGTTTTTTCTTTAAAAAATTCATTTCGAATGGTTCTCTTAATTTTTACCTAAAAATTAAGTGGTGACTCCCAAGTTACAAATTATCCAAAAAAACATTAACAAAAATTGCCAAAGTTGCGAAATCGACTTCGAACGTTTCATTTTTCAAAATCGGGTCGCAACATTTAGTTGTTTTCTTTTTGAATGTTAGGCTAAGTGTGGGTTGGGCCATGCTCACGCAAGTGTAAAGATGTGTAATTTGTTTTAGGGTTTTTAATAAAACACGAAATTAGCCTAAAGGGGTCTCTTTAACTACTTCAAAATTTTTAGCACAAATAACGTAGGGTTGTTGTTCGCTTTCAAAGTTTTGAACACAAATAACGTGTCTTTTTACATGCTTTTGGAGTTTTAATACATATACCATATATTTTCTTTGTTTGCTTCTAGAGTTTTGAACACTAATAATTTAGGGCCTCTTTGTCTGCTATCAAATTTTTTAATACAAAAAATGTGAGGTTTTTGTTTGCTTTTGAAACTTTAACACAAAAAATGTGGCTCTTTGCTTGCTTTCGGAGTTCTTAACACAGATTATGTGAATTCTCTTTATCTGCTTCTAGAGTATAACATTGATAATGTGGGGGCTCTTTTTCTGCTTTAGGTATTATTAACACAAAAAACGCGGAGTCTATCTAGTTTGGTAAAAAAGTTGATCTTCATTAGCTTTTGGTTTAACGTTTCAGATTTCAATGGTTTAGTTGTTGTAAATTGGAAACATTAAATTTGCAAGTTTTTAAAAAATAGAATTTGTAGAATAAATTGTATTGAGTATCATGACATTTTAGCATTTGATATAATACTAATTTTCTACACGTGCGTTGAACATGAATGCCTAATAATATAATAAACAATATTATAAAACAAATTTTGTTTGGGTAAATAATTTTACATATATGAAGAAATAAAGTACAAGTTTTAATGAAAGATCATGGTGGATTGTCGTATTGTTACTCATTTGTTGAGGTCAAAATTATTGAATTTTTTCCGAACCTACAAGGATGAATTTTACACTTACACCCCTTGTAAAATAAAATTCTTTTTCATTTTATAGAAAATACACAAAAATCGTTGAACTGTCAAAGGTGGATAGTTTAAAATTTTGAAAGTGGGAGGAGGGGTTCTAGTGTGTCCAAAAAAAGAACTCTTTACTTTTTTATTAAAAACTACTCCAATTTATTTATTTATATAATATTATGTATCGTTAAAAATTAAAGTGACCACATAAATATTAGCATCGTTTTAGTCTAAAGTTACATGGTGGCTTTTTAAGCCAAGCAATTTCTTTCTCTGTCTACTTTTGTAATTATTAACATATATATAATGTGGGATCTCTATGTAAGCTTCCGTAGTTTCTAAAATAAATAATGTGACTCTTTGCTTACTATTGAAGTTTTTAACACAAATAGCATGTGTGTTCCTTAGTTTGATTCTACAGTTTCTAATACTGACAATATGAGTTATCTTTATCTGCTTTTGATATCTTAGTACAAATAAAAAGGTCGGGCTCTTCGTTCTGCTTGTAAATTTTTTAACACAAATGATGTGGCTCTGTACTTGCTTTTGATTAAGACAAATAATACGGTTTCTCTTTGTCTGTTTTCGAAGCTTCTAACACTGATAACGTAGGGTTTCTTCCTTCAGAGTTTTTAATATAAAAAACGTGGGGTACATCTGATTCTCAATAAAGATGTCATTCATTAAGCTTTAGGCTCGGAGTTTGTATTTTCTCTTGTTTAGTTGTTGCAAAAAAAAGGTAAAATGCACAAGTACCCCCTGAAGCTATGCCCAAAATTTAAGAGACACACTTATATTATACTAAGGACCTATTATCCCCTGAACTTATTTTGTAAATATTTTTCCATCCCTTTTCGGCCTACTTGACACTATCTTGTGGGCCCAACGCGTGTTGACATTTTTTTCAAGCTAGTGCCAGGTAGGCCGAAAGAGGGTAGAAAATTATTTATAAAATAAGTTCAGGGGACAAAAAGGACATTAATATAACTGTGACTCTAAGATATTATTCATAGGTTGTGGGTGGGTGGGTGAGTGGGTGGGTGGGAGGTACTTATGCATTTTATAAGATTTGCAAGTTTTTTTTAAAAAATAATATCTCGTAAAATTAATTGTATAGAATATTTTGATATTTAAGCATTTAATATATTACTAGTTCTGAGCAACTGGACTCCTCCACCAGAGACTTTCGGGCAGGAGCTCATTCCCGGTTCATGAATCGATGGTGCATTTTGCACATGTATGCATAATAATGTAATGCACATTTTTATAAATAATATCAATATTATTACATACAGTACTTTTGAGTAAATTTTTTTACATATCTGAAGAAATAATATATAAATTTTAAATAATGGCCAATGTGGATCATTGTATGGTTACTTGTTTGTTGAGATGAAAGTCGTTGAATTCATCTAAACCTCAAGGATTAATAAAGTTCTCGTTCCGATTTGATTCAATTTATAGATAGTAAAATAAAATTCCTAAAATGTCAAAATTTGATAGTTTGTGTTTTTAGGTGTTGTGGTTGTGGTTGTGGTGAAAGTAGGGGTGTAGTGTGGTGGTGGTGGTGGGGTTCTAATTTTTTTTTTAAATAACTCCAAGTTTTTTTCCGGCTAAACAACTAATCATATTCCCTACATTTTATAATACTATGCATCGTTACAAACATAGGTGGTCGCATTAATACTAGCACGAGACTATTCTGGCTTAAAGAATTAAAATACCAAATTACATAACAACTTTTTAAGACTAGTAAAAGTAATGCTTCTTTGTGTGTTTTAAAATTTTAACACAAATTATGTGGGGTCTCTTTGTCTGGTTTCAGAATTTTAGCTCAAATAATATGGGGTTTTTTCTGCTTTCAAAGTGTCTAGTACAATTAATGTTGCTCTAACTTGCTTTCAGAATTTTTAACAAAAATAATGTGGGTTCTCTTTATCTGCTTTCGAAATTTCTAGCACTACTTACATGGAATAGGGTGCCTTTGTCTGGTTCTGGAGTTTGTAACACAATTGTTAGGTCTGTCTCTGCTTCTAAAGTTTCTAACACAAATAATGTGGTTGTTTGCTTGTTTTTTATTATAAAGAAAGTTCAGAATGTTATAATAATAAAAAGAAGACAAGAAGTATAAGATAGAGGAGATAAATTTTTTTATTCAAGTGTGTCTTTCAAATGGTGAGTGATTCTCTATTTATAGTGTTGAGATATCACCCCAAGAGTCATCTAATTAATCTACACATAATTTTTTTGGAAGTTCTTATCACCTATGAAGCACCTATACATGAATCCAATTAATAGTGGATAAATCTAATGGATAATCCACATGTACTATACAATGGGTTTATAACATTTTTGATTTTTTTTATCAATTAAATATTTTAAAAAAAATTGATTGTGGTTGGTTGGTGTGAGAGAGATTTTTTTAATAAAAAAATTTTAAAAATGAAATTTTTGAACAAGGACAAATTTTTTATATAAAAAGGATTTGAACTTTTTTAAAAATATTCTTTATAGCAAAGAAGTCTAGAATCATATAATTTGATATTTGCAAACAAATATATTTAGTAAAATAATTGGAGTATTAATTCTTTCATTTACCTAACATATTTTAATTTCTTTCTAGACGAACTCGACGTCTATGTTGTGTTTTAAAGATTTTCTAGAAGGACTCGACACCTATGTCCAATCCACTAAGGTGAATGCACGTGATACAAATAGAGCATATGTTACTAGGGATCCACATGGATTGATCAATGGTCTGCACCAATCCAATCTCATAGTGTTACATTTAGTTATAACTTATAACTGATGAGATAAATTAATTTAACTGTCAAATATTTTTAAGAATTTGATTTTAAATTTGTTAGGCCGTTGGGACAACACTCAGAAAGGCTCAATCGATCTTATTTTAATCTTTTCCCCATTATTTTCCTTTTTAAAAAAATTTCAAAACTAACCCTCGCCGCATTCTTTATCACCCAATTACATTTTAAAAATATATAAGTAGCTACCCCTTCTTCACTTTTCTCTTAAAATGCTATAAATTGCGAAGTTCACAATTTTTTTATTTTATTAGATTGAATTTTCAATGTTACATGGATAAACTTTCTACCAGTTTAAGACAAGCAAAAACAAGTCTCATGTGACGATATTTAAAAAATTAAATGACGATATGATTCAATGTCTACAATATGATAAAACACATAAGCATAAATTCACATCGCACAATAGTAAGGATGTTATTTTTTATCATGGGCTCTTGCTTAAGCATAATTATTCAGTTTCAGATGCAAATCTTTCTTAAATTTTGAAGTTTGAATTAGTTAACGTAAAATGGAAATTTTAGATTCTCAAGTTTTAAAAAATAGAAATTTCAAAATTAATTGCATTGAATATTAGTATTTAATATATTACTATCTCTTCACATGTGTTGTACATGTATGGCATAATAATGTAATACATATTTTTAATAATAGTATCAACATTATTTAACCACATAACCCAAAAGGCAACATTGATAAAATGAGGCATACACCAAACATGGAACTATTGGAATTGATGAAGTTTTTATTTTTGAAATTGAAACTGCTGGAATCATTAAAGTTATTTTTTTATTGAAAATTGAAGTTTCTACTAGAAATGATAAAGTTTTTAATCAATTTTTATTGGGTTGTCAGTGTTCAAACCTTCCAAATCTTTAGGAACCAATCCAGCTAGAAAATCTTCTCTTCGAATTTGAATTTTTAATTCGATTTTGTTAGAGTTACACTCTGAGGGTTCAAACACAAGACCATCCCCCTCTTTTAGATTGTTATCATCCGCAAAAAATTAGCATCCAGTACTAAATTTGTATCTAGTTTTGGCTCCACCATAAAACAAGTTCCACTTCTTTCCACCACAAGTAATTAGGGACTGCAGGGGCTCAAGCAAAGGAAGCTCTTTGTTATTTTGTGGATAAGTATTGTCAAACATTAAAAAAAATTAGCAAAATATAATGTAGGATATATATATAGATATATATATAATATATATATATATATATATATATATATAGATATATATAGAATATATATATATTATATATATATATATATGAACCTTATATTAGCTTGACACCAAGAACACTAATCTTGAATGTACCACTCCAAAACTAAAATTTATTTTCCCCCACCCGATAGTTTGTAACACAACGGAAAATGCTAGGTTGAATTAGAGCCTAAACGTAAGGATAAATTTAATAAAAATAATTTCTCCTAAGTTAGTAGACCACCCAATATGCTTAGGGGATTTAGGAGTCAAGGCCTAATAGAGGAGTTCCAATCAAAAAGAGCAAGCCAAGGCCAAAAATCAAGGATGCCCCATACTTGGAGATAATGCCTCAAGGCTCAACGTCCACCACCACGGCTCGTGGTCAAGACCATGGTTAGTGGAAGGCTTCGTGGAGTTGCCTTGGCCAAGAGAGAGGAGCCCCAAGTGTCATAGACACTGCGCCAACCCTCATGATGGGACCACGGATTTGGTCCACTCCACGACTCGTGAGGTGGGCCGTGAGACTCTCTTAGCTTTTTTTTTTAGGAAATGGGGCATTTAGGGGAGATACCCAAAGCACCACAGGCACCATAACAGGCCGTGGTGCACTTGACAAGGGGAAGGGGGCTCGTGAACTTGACTTGGTTTTGTAGGAATTGGCAATTTTGAAGAGGATATTGACTTAATCCTCATGAAAATCACCACGAGTCGAGGTGCTCAATACGGCTCATGAGGCGTGGATTGCGAACCTGGACTAGTTCTTTTAATGAAGGTTAGTGTAGTATGTTACTTTTGAGTCCAATATATGTGTGAGTGTTTTGGATGGTTTATGGGTAAAATATAAATAGGTTTTTAAGTATTTTTCATCCATTTACAAGACTCAAACTCAATACTTACCAAAACTAATTCTCTCAAATATTTCTCTCTATACAAATTTCCTCCATTGAAGAAAACCAAAAGCTTCAAGGATAGGGTTCAAGATCCAAGATTTCCATCTCAATTTTGTGGTAAAGCTTCAAACAAGGTATGGGAACTTTCATTCATGATATTTGTTTTACCATTAAGCCTTTCCTATACTATTTTTGAAATTGGGAGTTTGTTCAAAATTAGGGTTTCGGTTCTTACCTTGGGTTCTTCTTAAAAACAGTTTCTTTATGTTGGTTATCCTATATTATAATGAAATTGAAGTTTAATTAGGGTTTTTATTGTTAAATTTCCCTTGAACCCATGTGTTTTCCCATGCCCTCAACTTTATGAAAATTATGATGCGGTTTCTTTGTGAATTATGAATATGTGGGATAGTATGTATGTGGATTTAGTAATTAAAATTTTTTATTTTTCATGCTTACAGTAGTAATTCTAAGCATGATTTCAAGATATGGTCTATGACCCTTGAAGTAAAAATTGTAAGTGTTGAATCTTGAATTATGGCCTTGAAGGCAATGTATGAGGGTAATCCAATGTCCAAGATTCTTATATATAAATGGTTTGATCCACTTGAAAGTTGAAGGTGCTTACTTTTATGTATTTATGTATAAAGTTAAGTTCCACTTGAATGGTGAAGATATAATGACTAAGTTGTGAGATATGGTATTGTTGAAAGACTAGTTTCCTTTACTATTACACATGACTATGTATTAATTGTCTTAGATGATTATATGATGATTCTTAGTTGAAAGGTAGTTCTCACCATGTTGAATCCATGAGCTATGTATGAGTTTGGTTGAATGAAGAATAATGTACTCGTTCACATATGAAATTACAATTCACCTTAACTATGTATAAATTGGAGAATAATGCTTAGCACCGAGTGGATATGGCAAATGAGGTAGATACCTTCCCGCTAATTTAGGTTAGGTCTTTTACATATGCTCTCATGAGATGGAAACTCTCCCGCTAGTTCAATAGGCCGGGTTTCTAAAAGCAATCTCTCTATTCCATAACTATGTGCCCATATAGGTCTTAGCTAGTGATCAATATTAAAACTATATATGTTTAATTCACTTAGCCAAGCAGGACACCTTCTTCCGGTGTGGGGTTATATGATATAGGATTCCATGTAGGTCACATTGTCTATATCGGTTAAGGAAATTCTCTCTATGTAATAAGATAATGAATATGAATTGAACCATACTTGTGATTTCTTCATAAGTCTATGTAGTAGGAGCGAGGGTATGAGACTTCACTTTTTACATTGCACGAGTAATCTTTGAAGGGGATTATGGGTGGGTCCATGATGCTATTGTAAGAAATGAAGGTATGATATACGTTGATTGGGTTGTTGTTAAGATATGACTCTCCTTATGTACATATGATGAACATGGTTATTCACTTATGTATGATTGTGGATTATGATGGGATCTAAAGTTGATATGTGTAACTAAGGTGATTCTTAATGGATACTTAGTATAGTTGGGGATCTAAAGTTGATATGTGTAACTAAAGGTGATTATAAACACAAGTATGCTTTTAGGGTTGCTAAGGTGATGGTCCTACTATGTTATGAAAAATCATATGAGAATGCTATTATGACTTTAATTATGTCCTTATGTGCATAAATGGTTTTCAAGCTTAATAAATGCATGATTTTCATGAAAATGTCCTTTTTAGCATAATTAGGTATTTTTATGCATGTTTCCATACTTAGTGCATTTGTACTATCCCCTTCTCTTTTACATCTCCTATGAGTGTAGGTTCAGGCCATTGAGGTGCTCTTAGTCCATTCTTGAAGAAAACATGGGTTGCTACCTCCAAGTTTTGGTGAGTCCTCAATGTGAGGACGATATGTTATTGATTATAGTTCTAGTTTACTTTCCTTTTTAAGGACTATTGTATTTTCTTATGATAAGACTTACTATTGATGTAAGGTCTAAGTCCCAACTTTGATACTCTTATGTTTAAATGGTGTAATGAGACAAATCTAGCTTCCTATTTTTCATATATGAAGAAAGTTGAACTTCTATTGTAAAAGTTTTAATTTTTTTGCATCATTCTTATGTCTTATGTAAGGATGTTACTTAAGGGCTTGTGTGAGACCCCTTTGGACTAAATTATGTCGTGTAAATCTTACAGGGGTAGAGCAGGTTGTGACATATTGAATACTATGGAATAGAGATTTCTACAACTGAAAAAATCAAAACAAGACCTTTTTAGAAAATGAAAAATCTCTTCTTTATAAAAATGAAATTTTATTATGTTTCTTTCTATGTAGATTTTCACTATATTTGTATATATTGTGCAATCACTGAAAGATGCATCATCATGATAAAATAGATAGATATAATTTCTTTGATAACAATATGTCTACTAGATGTTTTACATGCATGTTAGCAGTTGTTCCTGTTTTCGACATGCTTCTATGTCTTTTTGATGTATTTTATGTGGATTAACAACTAATTTGAGGAGGATAATGCACCTAATGTATTTAATAATATGTTTTCAGAGATGAAATCTAAGTTTGTATTCTGTCGATTTTGAATGAAATATGTAAAACAACCGAAGTGTGCATTTTCAGGTTCTTAATTAGCCAAGATATGTTTATGAACTTTTTAAATACTCAAGTAAATCCATTATACTCATGTAAAGATGTATAATATTTTAAATATATTTGGAATCTACAATGATGCTTGAAAATAAAGCCTACTTTTATATTAACCTCTCTTATGATAAGACCACAGAAGAATCACACAACAACACTTAAAGTATGAATAATCGATTGAAATAATAGCATGTTTTTGACACTTTTTTAATAACACTATCATTTCAAAACAATATACTCCAGTGTCAAATCTTGATGGATGGTGAAACATGTGATTGCAGAATACTTTGAATAAAATACTATTTCTCAATTTTCAACTAATTTGACCTTTTCAGGTATTTGTATTGTTGTGTTCTTCATATAAAAGTCAGTGATGTATCTACCTTTTTTTTTAATACA
This sequence comes from Solanum habrochaites, assembly GCA_027704765.1. Lineage (NCBI taxonomy): Eukaryota > Viridiplantae > Streptophyta > Magnoliopsida > Solanales > Solanaceae > Solanum > Solanum habrochaites. The sequence goes on along the minus strand of JAKWJA010002489.1, from coordinate 70,859,280 downwards.
AAAATACAAGAAATGACTTTTGTTCAAAAAGTTGATGAGAATGTGGTCCCTTAAATTTCTTTTAAGAAAATTCTTTACTTGAGAGGTTTCATTCAAGCTATCATACTTAGAGCTTGGTTTATACTTGATCTGGCGATACTAGAATAAGGATTCTTAAATGACCTGACAAACTACTTATGAGATATGAGTATTCAGAATCTTTTCGTTAGGCAAGTTTTCTCAATTGCCTCTTTCCCATCTTAGTGTGTAATATTGTGCTTAAAGGTATCCAATACTCATATTTTAGATTCTAATTGAGGATTCTCAATAGTTCTTGAGATTCTCTTTTGCTAACTTAGGAGAATGACATATATATATATATATATATATATATATATATATATATAGATATATATATATATATATATATAGATATATATATATATATATATTTCTGTAGTATTATTAAGTAGTCGTGTGTTCTCTTATTTTTAATGTATATTACTCGTTGTTGCTTCGCTGCTTTATCTTTTGCTGACATATATGTTTAGCTGTTTTGCTTCAAAAACATCTCTTTTGAGCCGAGGGTCTATAGGAAATCATCTCTATAGCAACTCATAATATTACAAATACTCAAAATTGCACTTTTTAACTGATAAAGAGTTTTTCACAGAAAAACTGAACCAATAAGAAATCAATAACGCATGTATCATTACACATCGTCATACATATGTGATTAAACAAATTGGTCGATGAAAAAGGTGAAGAGAGAGTGCATGAACCTATATCAATTCAATAAGGGGAGAGGAAATAGAAGAGAGATGGATTTGCAAAATCAAGAAAAGAATACCTAGTGAGAGAGTAGGAACAGAGACAAGGAGAGTACATAGATTACCTGGTAAGGACGAGAGAGACGAGATCGCTCCATGGCCGATGAGGAAGAGTGGTTTTCCCTAATTCATATGGGTGAATTCGGAGAATGAGGAAGAGAGGTTTGCCCTAATCTGTGTGGGTGAATTTGTTGGTAGAGGGATTTTACCGGGAAATAAACTTTAGGAAGAATATATATTAAGTAAAATTATATAGCAGAATTAACTTTTAATCGCTAGTAATTATATTTTTTTCCCCATGGCAAATGCTCAAATGACGGTAATACTCGAATGTAGGGAGCATTTAGCGGCAATTTATTTATTGCCTCTAAACAAATGTCCCTAAATGTGGTTTTTTTAGTTTTGTGCAAAACTTAGTAAATTTATAAAATTGACAAGTATATTACATTTTAGGAGTGTTAATTGGAAGTGTTTCAATAATTTTTCTATCTGGTTGTGCCATTTAAGAATTCAGGTCTCTTTTGTGCTTTTTGTTAGATAAAGAAAGGAGACGCTGCAAGCTGACTGTATTAAATTATTAGGTTGTGGACCGAAAAAAGGCAAACAACAGATCAAGTAAACAATCTCTCCATTCAAAGTGTTCTAAATCTGTTTTGACATATTTTTTGGTAATACCTTTATGTTTTCACTCAAGCGCATAGTCTGCTACATAATGTATTTAAATGATCGACTTGATAGTGTTTTGTGGACCACTCATATTAAGTGAGATAAAAATGTGCTTTATAATCATATGTGGCTGCTCATATTATGCGAGGTAAGAATGAACTTTTCAGTTCCCTATGATTTATCAATGATCTGAAAATTTCATTCTTACCTCGCATAATATGAGCAGCCCACATATGATTATAAAGCACATTTTTATCTCACTTAATATGAGTGGTCCACAAAACATTATCAAGTACATCATTTAAATACACTACGTGGCAGACCATGCACTTGATTGACAACATAAAGGTATTACCAAAAAATATGTCAAAACAGAGTTAGAACACTTTGAATGGAAAGATTGTTTACTTGATCTGTTGTTTGCCTTCTTTCGGTACAACCTAATAATTTAATACAGTCAGCTTGCAGCGTCTCCTTTCTTTATCTAACAAAAATCACAAAAGAGACCTGAATTCTTAAATGTCACAACCAGCTAGAAAAATTATTGAAACACTTCCAAAGAACACTACAAATATGTAAGATACTTGTCAATTTTATAAATTTACTAAGTTTTTGCACACAACTAAAAAAACCACATTTAGGGACATTTGTTTAGAGGCAATAAATAAATTTCTGCTAAATGCTCACTACATTCGAGTATTACCGTGATTTGGGCATTTGCCATGGGGAAAAATATAATTACTAGCAATTAAAAGTTAATTCTGCTATATAATTTTTAGCTAAAATATATTCTTCCTAAAGTTTATTTCCCGGTAAAATCCCTCTACCAACAAATTCACCCACACAGATTAGGGCAAACCTCTCTTCCTC